>OY728127.1:488959802-490159802 GCA_963277665.1 Viscum album
AAACAGATATTATATTATTAATTGATATTAAATTCCTAAAAATCTAAGGTTCGGCCAAGAGGCTTATATCATGACATGTTCCTCATTAATGGACCACTTGGGGGTCTCTTGGATGTATGTAGTAAGTTTATTAACCATATTATATAAGAATACAAAGAGACATTGTAAAAGTGAAACTAATTAACTTAGAGTTAATACTTAAAGATAAGGTTAATATAAGTACCCAAACCTGTATAAATTCTATTGGTTGAGTGGTTTTCTACCTATCCCCACCTTAAAATTTGAATAATCAACTTTGGAACCATTAGAAACCGAATATGAATTTATTATAAATTAATATTTCTAGCTTTTCCAAAGGTGCCCCTCACCCCTCTTATAAAAGGGAACTCCTCCTTCTCAATTCTTCACACCATCAAAGCCTTTTGGTTCGGCCAAACTCTGCCCAAATACTCTCCCAACTTCCCTCACTACAACCTAGGGGCCTTAGTTGGATCAGAAAGCCAACCTAAGGAGCCCTTTTGATCAAATCAAAAGGAAGAACCTGAAGAAGAGGAGGTTAACCTACCCCAACCAAGGAAAAGTACAAGGAAAGGGTTATTTTACAATCTCTTCATTATCCGAGGTTGTTTATACGTAATAATCTACTGGGATCTCATTATCATCCACATCCATGTTTCTTCAAAACGTATTTCAAAACATTTTTACTATTTACAAGAATATGGGTTAAAGTCATTTATACCCTTGTTTTACTTTTTATTAGAGGTTTATAAAGGAATATTTCCGTCGTTTTCCAAACAAGGTGCTTTTTAACCTTTTCGAAAAAATTAAGGTAAGAATGTTTTTTAACTTATACGGCGGGTGCGGCTATTTACCGCCGTTATAAAATCTTCAAAGCTTCCCTTACAAGCTTATAAGAATATTTTCAAATTGAATGTATTATTTTATAATTATGATACTTTTAAAATGATTTAAAAAAAGAGATATTTCTCTAAAATAGTTTTGATTTCATCTATGTCAACATCCTTTGATGGATTTTATGCTTATTTGAAGTTGATTTATTATGATACAAAACATCCATATTTTATTGAAGGTTTTGTGATATTTTTGATTGTGGATAAGCTATTCTTATGTCACTCATGGTTTTTTTAAAGTATTGACATTTCATAAGTTATTTTTAATCCGAATGTTTATGTTATATTTCAACCTTTCATTCAGATGAATGTGTTAGACAAGTATGTTCCGGGTTGGGGACCGGTAAAAGTAAGACCTCCGGTTTGGTCTCCAGTTATTAGAGGAACTCCGGTTTGGTGTCCAGTTATTAGAGGCCCTCCGGGTTGGTGTCCGGTTATTAGAGGCACTCCGGGTTGGTGTCCGGTTATTAGAGGGACTCCGGGTTGGGTTCCGGTTACAGATAGCCCCAAGGTCTTGGGAAGAGGCCTTGACAAAGAAATTAAAGTTTGGCATTATGCATTCCAACATTATGAAAGTGGTTATTGATTTTTTCATGTGATTATTTGATTAGTAGAATATCCATGTGAATAAGTAAATGGCATTATTTCATTTTATTTATTCCGTACCATGTTGAAAGTTCATGTTTGAAAGGCTTTTGTTTTAGTTATACATTGCCTTAAATGTTTATTCTTATTTATGAAAGTTTCCGCTATATTTTTATCCTTACTGGGCATTTGATCTCACCCCTTTTCTATGTTTTATTTTTCCCAGGAAGTGAAGAAGTAAATAATGAATGACCTGCAGGGATATTATGTGGGGATATGAGTGTGGATTATGGAGACATTATGTTGTTGTAGAATTTTTTTCATTTTATGATGTAATGTAAAACTTATAAATATATCTAGTGTTTCCAAGGCTACTAAACCAATCGGTCTTTCGAGATTTGATCTTTCTTGTGATCATGCCAATGTTATGTAATAATGCACAGACTCTAGGTAACTGGGTTCGGGGCGTTACATTTGGTATCAGAGGAAGTTTAGTACAAACCTTGGAAGCTAGATTTAGATAAACTCTGATTAGAGAACATTGATTTAAGATGGACTTTGAGGATTAGTATAGAAGAACTTCCTAGAATTTTGGTATTGTAGAGATTTTGTGAGTTTTCTGAGCAATACATATCTGTCTGGATATGAGCAGGTAGAGGCGGCTCTGGCACAGATGTACCTAGGGGTAAAACCCGAAAACACCGCTTTGAGCTAGACTCGAACGGCAACTGGTGCACGACAACGGGCCTTGCTGCACTCTTGGTTACGACACTCCCGGGGGATATGCTTAGGATAATTCTCATTTTCTTTACAAACCATTATGAAGGGTTTATGAGTATATACATCCTCAAAGGAGACATTTTTATGATTATGGATTATATCCATAAATAGTTCAATTTATGTTAAGTGTTTTATAAGTATGGGATTATGTATTTTGATTCATAAACTGATCTAGTGTATGCCATTGTTTAGAAATGGCGCCCAATAGAAGGAATGAGAACTCTAGAAATGCACATGATCCAAAGAGAAGGAAGGATTATATATTTCATGGTCTTAAGCTATAATTTATAAGAGAAATAGTCTCCCATGTATTATCATCATATGAAGAAATAATATCATGTGTTGATAAGATAAGTAAAGATTTTACTGAGTCCTATGGCTTTGAAGGGAAGCAAGAGAATAAAAGGATGGAAGAGAGAAAGATGGATAAAGGGAAGAGGGAAAAGAAGAATTTTCCCATATGTGGTAACTGTGGAAAGAAACACCCTGTAACTTGCCTGAAAGGAATGTGAGTCTGTTATAAGTGTTGAGGAAAAGGGCACAATGTACGTGACTGCAAGGGTAAGAAAATGGTTTTAAATGTACAATGCTTCATTTGTATGGAGTTTGGACACTACGCGAACCTATGTCCCAGTCATCAGACTATGCCGCAAATGATGTTATTGGATAATAATCAAGTTATGATACTACCATAGATGAAGAGGAATGATTAGAGTTCTTATGTTGATTATGTCAATTGAGTGTTGTATCAACAATGTACTTGTTATAATAATTATGGAGTATATAAGGATTGTACTGCAGTACTATTTCATTAAGGACTTGATATTGTGGGGAACAAAGAAAAGTGACTCAATAGCAGGATAAATTTTTGGAAAATATATGGTTGAGAGAATGATAAATCATAATATAGTTCTGATATTGAGGTAGTGATTTTGGAATAATATGTGATTGTTTTGGATAAATTATATTGGATATTCTTGACTACCATGGAACTGATTAATGATTTGTATATTCCATCATTGTTGGGGTTTAAAACATTTTTGGATTAATGAAGTATATCGAGCATTCTATATGGAATAAGGGTGCATGAATGTAATCAATAAGGAATATGGTAATACATGATGAAGGTATTCATATGCTATTACGGGGTAAAAAGGATCTATATTATGTTTACCTTCCTTATAAATGTTAGACTATGAGCTTGGACAGAAGTATTTTGGATAGTTCTAGTTTGGAATATTTTGAATTTCCATAAAAGGACAACCCGGAGGTCGGGCGGCAACCCATCGCATCCAGCAAGGCCGCGAGACTTGAACCCGCAACCGAAGGGCGACAAGGGTGTATCACCTACCACTGGCCCATGAGATGTCCTGGATTAAATATTGTAGTTTTTATTAAAAGATCATGTAGATGAATTATAAATTCGTTTATTTTGGAACCCTATACGAATAGTGTAAATAGAATTTTTTTACATTCTATTATCTTTTAGAGTGAAAGATGAGTTTGTGGTAGAAATTTATTAATGGATAAAACTCTAATTACAAAGTAAGTATATCCCTTTATGATCTTAGCCAATCTCATATATAAATTCCTCAATATTAAGAAAAGCAACTTAGAACAAAAATGTTTTCCTAGATGGTACCTTAAATCATCACTAATTTATGGCTTTGGGATTGTTGGCCTTTTCATAGCCATGTTCTTTACCACTCTCCATCAGATAATTGATGGTTATATTTTTCTTCCATATCCATATTTTCCTACATGGAACCCTAGTATGTGTTATTTTCGGTAATATTCATACTTTCGACTCTTTATTTTAAATAGAGGCCTCATTAATTCATTTTTCGATGTGGGATTTCAACTAAGATATTTTGAAACGTCAAAAATGTGTTATCCTAATACCCTATGTTTTGTTGAACCGATGGTATTTCAAATCATCATAGATTGATGAATTTAAGGACCTCAATTTTATTCTTGTTTGTGATTGATGACCTCAATCACTACCTATAAATATTTACGGTTTTCCTCCAATTATATGTCTCTAAATGCCACCAATATTCTCCTAATCGAGATCATAATTTGGTGGTGACCCTTTCATTTCTCTTTTCGTCATATTAAGACTAAATTTTAGTAACCCAATTTCCGATGTGGGTTTTCCCACAAATATATTTTTTATTTTCAACCTTTTATTTTCGAAGAACAATTTCAAATTGCGAGGACGCAAATTATTGAAGGAGGGGAGAATGTAACACCCCAAGATTTCATAGTGTGTTATTTCTTTAAAATAATACAATAACATGCACTACACGCAACACTGAGTTCAAGCACACCATGACTTACCAAACAAGCCATTCAAAAGAGGTTATGAATAGTATTAACTACATTTTAAACTTCATATAATCCTTATAATTTTAGAATCCATATTATGAGTTTCTTAGACATAATGTAAGAACAAATTCATTTTCAGTATTGCACTTTTACCAACTTTTAATAGTGAACCCATTTTAAATACAATATTTTAAACATTTTGAGTAAAGGGGGACATCAAAAAATTTAAAATGAAACATCCCAAGATTCCATGGTACGCTTTCCTTTGAATAATACAGTAGCGTGTGTTGTATGCAACTTCGAGTTCTAACACACACCACAACCAATCAAACTAGTCGTTATGAATAGTAACACCTACTTTTTAAAATTATATATATTTTATATTACAAAATGGACTTCATTTTTGGATTCGGAATATCTAATTTAGCCTAAGGTGAAATTTTGGTACTTTTAGGATAACTTTCATATTTTGATGAATAGTGAAAATTACTAAATTTTAATTAAAAACAACTTTTTTAATCAAAATAATTAATAGTGATAAACAATGAATTTGAGTGGTTTTAAAGTATATTTTGAATATATTTTTTACCATTTAATATAATTTTGGTCATTGGACATAATTTTACAATTAAACCGAACATAAACAAGTGTCAATCTTTTGATAGTTATTATCTCTTAAAAACATGTTTTTTGTTTTGACAGTGGAAATTAATTTTAAATTAATTTCTTCCACTTATGTGTTTTTAATTTAAAAAAATGGATTCTATATTTGGAATCAGGATGTTCAAATTGTGTAAATAGGTAACTTTTATTTTTTGACATTTTGAATAATTACTGCGGTAAATATTTTATTTACCATGGTTAAGGGTAAATCCGGTAAATAAGGGTTAAAAAAATAATATTATAATAATACTAAATTACCCTAAAACGTGTCATATACTTATTGGTTGATACATGTTCGACCATATCCATCTTTGGGTCGATTTTGGGACCCCATGGATCCACTTGTAAGTGATAATGACACTTTATTTTAATTAAGTTAAAATGAATACAAAAATGACACAAGCATATATCGTTTAGAAAAACAATTTTTACATAGGGTTATATATGTAGTATTTTAGATTATAAATATTCATTAGAAAGATAAAAAGATTTCCTACATAATGATATTTTATTTATAATTTTTAGACATTAAATAATTTATTTTATTTATGACACAATGATGATGCAGTAATTACTATAATAGTGAAAAATTAAAATAATTGATATTATAAATACCCAAATAAATATAATATGAAACTTTTAATGAATTAAACTAATTTTCTAGGATAATATGATATATTAGGATTGATTTAATTTACTTTGTTCGAAGTAATCAATCTGTTATGAGTTTCACAAAAATCAACTATTGAATAGTGTCAAAATTGACATAAAAGAGTTCTTAAAACAAATATTATATTATTAATTGATATTAAATTCCTAAAAATCTAAGGTTCGGCCAAGAGACTTATATCATGATAGGTTCGTCATTAATGGACCACTTGGGGGTCTCTTGGATGTATTTAGTAAGTTTATTAACCATATTATATAAAAATACAAAGAGACATTGTAAAAGTGAAACTAATTAACTTAGAGTTAATACTTAAAGATAAGGTTAATATAAGTACCCAAACCTGTCTAAATTCTATTGGTTAAGTGGTTTTTGACCTATCCCCACCTTAACATTTTAATAATTAACTTTGGAGCAATTAGAAACCGAATATGAATTTATTATTAATTAATATTTCTAGCTTTTCCAAAGGTGCCCCTCACCCCTCTTATAAAAGGGCACTCCTCCTCCTCATTTATTCACACCTTCATAGCCTTTTGGTTCGGCCAAACTCTGCCCAAATACTCTCCCAACTTCCCTCACTACAACCTAGGGGCCTTAGTTTGATCAGAAAGCCATCTTAAGGAGCCCTTTTGATCAAATCAAAAGGAAGAACCCGAAGAAGAGGAGGTTAACCTACCCCAACCAAGGGAAAGTACAAGGAAAGGGTTATTTTACAATCTCTTCATTATCCGAGGTTTTTTATACGTAATAATCTACTGGGATATCTTTATCATCCACATCCATGTTTCTTAAAATTGTATTTCAAAACATTTTTACTATTTACAAGAATATGGGTTAAAGTCATTTATACCCTTGTTTTACTTTTTATAAGAGGTTTATAAAGGAATCTTTCCGTCGTTTTCCAAACAAGGTGCTTTTTAACCTTTTCGACAAAATTAAGGTAAGAATGTTTTTTAACTTATATGGCGGGTGTGGCTATTTACCACCGTTATAAAATCGTCAAAGCTTCCCTTACAAGCTTATAAGAATATTTTCAAATTTAATGTATTATTTTATAATTATGTTACTTTTAAAATGATTTAAAAAAAGAGAGATATTTCTCTAAAATAGTTTTGATTTCATCTATGTCAACATCCTTTGATGGATTTTAAGCTTATTTGAAGTTGATTTATTATGATACAAAACATCCATATTTTATTGAAGGTTTTGTGATATTTTTGATTGTGGATAAGCTATTCTTATGTCACTCATGGTTTTTTAAAGTATTGAAATTTCATAAGTTATTTTTAATCCGAATGTTTATGTTATATTTCAACCTTTCATTCAGATGAATGTGTTAGACAAGTATGTTCCAGGTTGGGGACCAGTAAAAGTAAGACCTCCGGTTTGGTCTCCGGTTATTAGAGGAACTCCGGGTTGGTGTCTGGTTTTTAGAGGCACGTCGGGTTGGGGTCCGGTTATTAGAGGCACTCCGGGTTGGTGTCCGGTTATTAGAGGCACTCCGGGTTGGTTTCCGGTTACAGATAGCCCCAAGGTCTTGGGATGAGGCCTTGACAAAGAAATTAAAGTTTTCCATTATGCATTCCAACATTATGAAAGTGGTTATTGATTTTTTCATGTGATTATTCGATTTGTAGAATATCCATGTGAATAAGTAAATGGAATTATTTCATTTTATTTATGTCATACCATTTTGAAAGTTCATGTTTGAAAGGCTTTTGTTTTAGTTATACATTGCCTTAAATGTTTATTCTTATTTATGAATGTTTCCGCTATATTGTTATCCTTACTGGGCATTTGAGATCACCCCTTTTCTATGTTTTATTTTTCCCAGGAAGTGAAGAAGTAAATTATTAATGACCTGCAGGGATATTATGTGGGGATATGAGTGTGGATTATGGAGACATTATGTTGTTGTAGTAGTTTTTCATTTTATGATTTAATGTAAAACTTATAAATATATCTAGTGTTTCCAAGGCTACTAAACCAATGGTTCTTTCGAGATTTGATCTTTCTTGTGATCATGCCAATGTTATGTAATAATGCACTGACTATAGGTAACCGGGGTCGGGGCGTTACATTAGGGAATTGGGAAATTAATTTCATGTTGTAAACGTTATAAAAAATATTCTATTCACAGTTTTGGTAATATAAAATGGGAAATGTTTTAAAAAATCAAGAATATTCCTTTAAAATGATTTTATAAATAATTAAAACAAGGATAAGAAAAATTTGACAAAAAATAGGATAATGATAAAAAAACATGAAAATAGTTTTATAAAACATGGTTTTAGAATAAAATGTTGGTTTTTCCAAAGATAAAAAATGATAATTTTTCATAAAAACAATTTTTATGTTCTACTAAAAAAATATAGAGATGTAATTTATAGGAAAACATGTACTCTAATTAAATAAATAGAATATAATAAATTACATCAGTTTTATTATATATAGATCATAATATTTTATCATTTTATTTATCATCATAAACTATTCCTACAAACAATGAGATTGTAAAATAAAAACATTACCACTTAGGTGTCTTTTGAAGCAGAATCCCCATTAAAGATTAACTTCAAATGAAACATTTAATACCATCAAAATAAGAATATTTATTTCATAAAATTTCTAATGGGATTTATATACATCTCATTTAATATAAGAGGTTTATAATATAACTCATTTCCCAAAGAAGTAACTTTGAGGAAAGAATCCCTTTACATAAGTCTCAATGTCCTCTATACATTTTTAATCCTCATATATATAAAAAATATTTATATTATAAATTTTTTATACATATTTTTATATATATATCGTAATATATATAATTTATATATTATCTTTTATTACACATTTATTATCAACTCCATGTTTAATCATGTTTTGGTAAGTAATTTATTTTTTCTTGTGCAGTTGGATTTTTTTCATCCTATTAATTTGATCATGGTTAAATAATATCCATAAATTTACCAATAATATATATATATATATATATATTATAATAATTTTATAACTATTTATATTAATCCAAAATAGAAAGATATAGAAAATTAAATACAATGTTCATAGATATCATAGGTCATACAAACACATTAACATGGTTTCCATATTCTTGATGGATTGAAAAAATAATGGTAGATAATATATTAACATTTAAACTCACTTTTATGGAATATATATCAACTTTTTTTCAAAAAAAAACCTATTAAATTCCATGTAATGAGTGAACGAATCGCTTCTCAAGGTGGTAATCCCTTATACACACGAGCAATGTTAATGTATTATCACAGAATGGAATGATAGAAGGAATATTTGATATAATATTTACATAATTATAATAATATGAAAAATATCATATATAAAATTTAATACATAATTATAATCAAGTATTAAAGGTATTTATTAAAAATAATTGTATGATTTCATAATGTGGTAGTCTTCCGTACACACGAATGATGATTTGGTATCCCATTTTATGGAAGTAGAGAATGTTGTAGATCATTACAATAAAACAAAAAAATTATAAATAGAATACATTGAGGTTATTTTATCATCACAGTTAATATTATTTGAATTACATAGAGGAAAAAAATAATAAAATTCTCGGATAGGGACATTACCTTTCATTCAAAAAACATATTTCTTTTGAAACAAAATCCTTCCTTGGTTGGATTTATAACCAAACATGGGGTGATAGGATTAGAGGATAGAACTATGGATGAAATTTTTGTAGTTATTATTCTATACAATTTTTCATAACATTTTTAGGAGGATAAGATAAAGTGTTTTTTAACAACTGAGTTGAGTGAAACACATGTAATTTTTTAAATGAAAAAGGCGAACCCATGTTTTTCACATGATAAACACCTCCTAAATTCACGACAATCGAGAATTATAAAAGATATGGTTGGATTGTATATGTAAAATATTAGAAAATTTAAATAATTATTTATTTTAAATATGAACTACAATTTTCTAAATTAATTTAAAATATATAAGAGATTTTATTTTAAATTTTAACACCCATACACGATGAGAAATCAGATTTCGAAAGAGAATAGTTTCGAAATTTTAAAATGTTTTATTATAGATATTACATATTCGACTGATTAAAATTACCAAAAATTATTAATTTATATTTAATTTTAAAAATTTATTTTTTAAAGTCATTTTAAAACAATAAATAATATTAAAAATTCATTATACCCAAATATATTTTTCAGTAAAGACAAATGTTTTTCAAAGTTCATCGGAAAAGTAAACCTTCTATAAATATTATAGAAAATCAATCTAATTTCATTTTGAAAATATTATTTCAAAAATTATATTTACATTATCAATTCAATTTCCAAGAAGTATAAAAAATTATCTTATTATTATAAAAAAACAATTTTTTATAAACAATTTTTAGAAATAAAATAAATTAAAAATAATTATCTACTTTTTATCAAAATGTTTTCATTGTTCAAAAATAGTATAGTAAATATTTAGAATTTAAATATTTCAACTCATTATTCCATTTTTAATGTACATGTAATAATATTTATTTTTAAATAATAATATTTTTTGTTTTTCAAAGTTTATAAAATCATCGTGTTTCACAAAAAATTAGCTATAATTTTATTTAATTAATTCGAATAAAATAAATTCAAAAAAAAATCAAGGATTCATATTCTACACCCCCATAAAAATAATTCGTACCTATAATGATTTCAACATTTTTACAAACAACTAAAGGAACTTCTAGCTCATTACATCTTCAAGATCCCATGTAGCTTCCTAAAACATGTGATTTCTCTAAAAAACATTAACTAGGTCAGTGGTATTTAATCTTATGAATTTCATTATGTTATACAGAATATCAAATTATTGTTCTAGATAAGAATTATCACTCACTTGTGGTACAAAATTTTCATTCAGTACATGTGAAGGGTCAGTTATGTATGTCCTCTGAAGAGATACATAGAAAAAAATTTAAATTTGGGATAAGTTTTTTTCAACCTTCAACCAATTGACAACCATCCTAATGTGATAAATAATTTCAAAGGGACTAATATACCCCAATCATTGTTTTCCATTATTTCAAAATTTCATTACTTTTATCCCGGGATGAGTTATTAAAAACAAATTTTCACCAAATTCAAATTCCAAACCATGTTTCTTATTTTCAGTATAACATTTCATACAACACTGAGATGCCTTCATGTGTGGTTGAATGTTTCAAACATTATTTTTCATTAACTATTATTTATCATGTAGTAATATAATTTTTCTTCCATATTAATTCACACATGAGAGGGATACACACATATTTAAATAGAGATATTCATTATAATCCATCTAAATACTTTTGATATTGATGTTGTTATAGGTAAACATAACTAGAGGAAGGTGATGATCCCAAATAAATTTTGAAACCAAAATAATTTAATATCAACATATCCTAAACTCTTTCAATTGTTCACTTCGACTAAATATATGTTTGAGTATGATATTAAGTATTGAAATTCAACTATATATTAAGAGTTTTCTCAAGACATATCTGGAACATTGAGGTAAAACTATGATCCTATACATAAACTATATATTTTTGTAGTCCATGATATCTGAGAAATTCCTTAAATTATTTCCTATAAATTTGATCTTGATGTAAATATTCTCTGATATATATCAAGTGTATTGAATTTTTATGTTAATATACTTAAACCCATATATCATTATAAATGTTAAGGGTTTTAGGGTGTCATATTTCAAAAATTATTTTAACGATTTATAATATTCATTATAGAATGGTTATGAAATGTAATACCAATTAGAAATTTATCTATCATCCGGAAAATACTAACATAATTATCACTACGATACACTCTCTATGATATCAATATTCATTCCATATCAATAATAGTACATTTTCAAATAGAAATACACTTTCAAACATTTGGGATGAATAGAGAATGATTAAATATTAGCTTCCTCTAACATATTTATAAAATCTGTTATGGATAGAACACGTAAATTTTTTTTGAACCATAATACTCTATCATGATCAATGTCATTCTCAAGAACATTTTTATCCTTATTTTATAGCTATATATCTTCATTCGTCTCCCCGTAGGCCATCACATGGATTTATAGTTGAACATTCAATTGATCAAGAAAATAAATCATTGCTTCCTTCTATACTTCTATTTCCATCCATCAAAAATACAAAAAAATATAGCATGTTTCGGGATCCTCAACAATAATAAGATAGAATGGTCATTTTGAATCACAGTATTGGATAGATTATTCTCTATACTAGGGTTGTAATGTATTCAGTAGTCATAACATTTAATTATCTCAAAATAATATTTCTAGTTTATATTGAACTAATTATATGTTGATATGTACTTTAATATTTTTAATAGGTATATATGTCGCACTTTTCTCCACAATGATAATTTCACAATTTCTATAATTATTAAACTACCAAATAGAACTCTAAATCATGAGTTGGGTAATTTTTCTAATGAACATCAATTTTACTGAGTCATAGGATGTAACCATGTCATTATGTAAAAGAACACATCACATTCTCTTCATGGAATCACCAATATAGATTACAAACCATCTCCACTATATTCTAATGTCATAATACGTTCCCTGAGAAATATTCTATTTAGATCCTTGAAATTTTCCTCACACTCATTTATCTAAAGAAACATTGATACCTTCATAGTTAACATGTTATTTGGACTACATATTCATGATAAACATGCATAAAATATTTATAATATGTTTCCAAACTAAGAAAAAATTATATCTCAACCACTGTGGTTGGTATGGGCCAAAATTAAATATCCTCCATCTTTTATGGACCAATAAACATACCATTTTTGAGATAATATAACACAAAAATGAAATGAATTAATTAAAATGCCAAATGTATAAATACTACAAATAGAATCACCTTGCATATAGAAGTAAGTACAATTATGAAGTCATCTTCTTAATCTTTCTTTCACTTCCAATAGAAAAAATATCATCTGTATTGTCCACCACAAACTGGTCATGATAATTTCTAAAGAGTATATTCATTCATTCCATAATGATAGAAGTTGAATTAGTAAGACCAAATATAATTACTATATATTAATTGTGTCCATTAAAATAAATTCTTGTGTATATAATTCTTCTTGAAAAAAAATTATGATATCTTGAACAATTTTCAATTATGTTAAAGTAGTGATCTCTATCCAGTTGATCAAAAACGTAATCATTAAAGGGTAGAGCATACTTATTATGGATAATGATATTATTAATTTCCCACTAATAAATGAAGAGTCACATTTATCCATATGACTTTTTAACAAAAATAATTGGTTCACCATATGGTGACAATCATGGAGGAATGAATCCCTTTTCAAGGATCTCCTGGAGATGTATCATCAATTCTAGTAACCCAATAGGGTCAAATCAAAATTATGTCATTGAAATTTTTATGGAACTTGGTATGAGTCATGTTTAAAACTCTAAATCATGATTTTATTTAATACAAAGAAATATTTCAATAAATAATTCAATAAATTCCCTCTCTATAGGAATATCATTAATGTTGTGTTTCTCCCCAACACTAGGAAAAAAACACCACTTTTGAATGGGATTGAAGACCCATACAACGTATGCGATCTCCATCACAAATTAATACCTATTTACAAGTTGAACTATATACATTTGAGGGTTTTTTAGTATAAAAATTGACATCCATTCTATGAAAATTCATTTGGGGATTATTTTTGGAAATTCAATCCATTCCTATGATAACATAAAACTCAAAAAAATTAAGAGTGAACAGATTTGTTCGAAACAAATTACCTCAAAATTTTATTGGAGATGAAGTATATACATGATATGAAATAACTATTCAAATAATAAGTTTCACTAAAAATTTACTATCTAATAATTTTGTAGGAAACAAGATTCCCTTATAAAATTCATTTAATATGAATTATTGGTTAGATCTACTATCAGATATTGAATTTGGAGTTTTATAGTTTTTGGTATGTGTACCATTAACAACATAATCATTTCACCCCAGATCAGAAATGTTGATCAAATTATATTTAACCTTTCCCTTGATTTAAGAGTCTTCTCATGTAGATCATCATCATTTACCATCATATTTAAGCACTTTTTATCCTAATACCCATACTCCTTGCATTTGAATCACTGATGTGTGGGTGGTGTATTCAATGATTCATTCTATCTGTTTTGAAAATTAGTTATCTTATTCCCATAACTTCATAAATAAATTGATCTATTACATATATTCAAAAACATGATACATTTTTTATTACCTTTAAGACAATTTCTTCTAGGGTTACTTCCACACATCATGAATGAAGAAAATGTAATCTTCATCTCCCCTTGGAATCTTGAGTATCATTTCATCTCCATCATATATTTCTATTCAAAACCATGAGATTTTTGGGGGAATATGGTGTATAATTTCATACATTGAGAACATAGAATGATTAATTTATACCTACTAAATCCCCTTATGGATATCACTATTTGGTGACTTGGTTTTAATCCACTAAAGAATTTATCAAAAATATTTTTTAGTTTGATTATAATACCATAAACATACCTTGAATTTCATTGATAATATTAATCATAAGCCCAAACATATTCATAATCCTTTTATATTATCTCAATGAATTAGTTATGAATTTTTTAAAAGTATATGTGGAATTTACTTTTTAAAAAGTAATATCGTAAACTCATCCCACTAAACGGAGTCAATTTCTTCATATTACCTTTTATACCTCCTGATAGTCCACCAAAAATCTTTATATCCTTCCAAATGATAGAAAAAATGTTTATTTTTCATATTACAATCACTGGTTAATAGAAAATATCACCGAGGTGGTAAAAACCCATTTTTTGGAAACTAGTTGATTTGCATATCCATTAGAAGAGGGTGGGTGCTAACTCATAAATGACTCAAAAGAACATTGTTGAATCCATTTATTATTTGTTTTTCCAACATGATTTATTGATAAATAATGATTTTTGAATAGAGAAACAAAAATTTCCATTTTATATCCCATAATGATGGGATGTATAGGATAAAATTGAAGAATTTTCAATCACAATCAGTATTAACATGGCTATTTTGGGTTTCAACCATTTACTAAAAGAAAATTTCATAATTTATGAATCTATAACCATAGTGTTAAATAACATAATCATGAAAAATTACTTATAGGATGTCAAACAAATTCTCACACTTTCCAATATATGTCACATTAGGTTAATAAATGGTTATTCATAGTGATTTTGAATATAAATCCTTCAATATAATTTGTTGATAATTTGTGAATTTTCAAAGCATATCACCTGGGAGTTTAAAATGATGTGTGAATTAAGGCTCATTATCATGCACCAGGTGACAATCAGGTCAATCTCAATGCACACTTTTTATAGAAATTACCCCATGTTAGCTCTGTTTTTATTTGAATACCCTTGAAGTTTTCAAATAGGGATGTACTTTATTGTAATCCACTCACACTATCCATTAAAAAAATTATTATGGTTTTTCTATATATTTACTCATTGATGAATTATCCTTATATATCACACTAATGAGACACTTCCTTGTTTCCAAAGGATCGCCACTCCTTTGTTTGATACCATCTGTAAGGAACCAAAATTCTCATTCATAGTAAATAAATATTATTAGGATAATATTAAACACATAAATTAACAATACAAATCAAAATAATTTATGTTTAGTGACATTGGAAACATGGAAACAAAAACAACTCATCTATAATTGAGCTTCAAAATCTCCCACTATGTTGTTCATAACAGGAACACTACTAAGAAATATTATACATAATAACATTCATCATAACCTAGGATAGGGAATAATAATAATGGGTGATTTAATATCATTTGAAAGGTTAAATAATTTATATATAAAAATATCATGAGTATAAGGTTATGGGAACATTAGAAAAAAAATTAAAGCACAAACCTGCATTTCATGGATAAAAAACATGAGTCACAGAATAAATCTTTGTATTTTCTAAAACATGAATAACAATGTAATAAAAAAATATGTTCCAACACGACATAACATGGGAGTGTGACAATGATGTGTTTCCTACACATAAGCATAGAAAATCATTTCCTTATTATTTTGGGTATCATTTATAAGACTCATATTTCATGAGTTTACTCTAAAATCCATCGTAGTATTAATGGTTCACTACTAAGACTATAATTGGGGATATAATCACATATTGAAATTGATTTAATCCCTATTATAGTCATATTTATCTCATGATATATCTATTTTTACCCAATTCATTAGAGGGAGATATTGGTCCCGCCCACTAGATAATAAAAACATACATATGTGTGGCACAATATCATAAAACATTCATCACATCCAAAGTAATAAATTAAAATGGGATACATACAAATTTTATTATTGAATAACCTATGAAAAATGAATAGGTTTTAAAATAATTTCATCAATCAATCATATCATAAACTGTGGAATAAAAAGTGGGATTCATAATCATGTTATTTTTGTATAAAGCATGGAGTATAAAATAGTTTCAAAACAACATTTCATCCTAAAAATAAAACATTAATATAATGAATAAGAATTATATCCTTATACTACATACCTATTAAATCATAATTAAAAAATGATATTCGATCTTAGATGTTACATAATTTTGATGGAAGAATCACTTGGAATGTATCTTGAAAAAAATATCAATTTTTAAAGAAAAATTTTTAAAAATAAAAAAAATATTAAAATTACTATAAATTCGTTACTATAAAATTTTAGTGAAAAAATATAAATCAATCTTCAATTAATGTAATTTTTATGATATTGGTAAATTCCTCTATTGTTTTACGGGTTAAAATAATGATTCATTTTACATTATCAATAAAACCTAGAAGACTTTTATTCAGAACAAGACATTACAATTCCTTTCGAAAAAAGATGTAAAAATTTAAAAAATAGGAAATAATTTTATTAATAAATAATTTTTATAATAATAATTTTTTTCTAAAATTCTTTTTATAAATAAATTTTTTTTAGAAAAAGGGTTTTTGACAGATGTGAGAAATATAGATGATTTTTTATAAAAACATTCATTAAAACTATTGAGGACGTAAAGAGAGGAAATTATTTTTAACTCATTTACTATAATTAAATAATCATAAGTTAATAAATTTAATGTGATTATTTAGATCTATATATAAATATCATAATATTTTACCATGTTAATCATAATAAAAATTTTAATATATGATGAGATTGTATCACGAAACCATTACCATAATAGGATCCTTTGAATCATGAGAACCAATAAAGAATAAAATAAAATTGAAATTAAATTATCATAAAATTAATAAAATTAATGATATATCATTTATATATAGAAGAATATATACATCATATAATATGATCTGTTCATAATATGACTTATGTTCCAAAGAAGGCAATTGGAGACCAAAATCTCTTACCATAATTATAGATTTCAATAATACATGTTAAAACCTATATTATAGTAAATATTTATTTATCATATATATATATATAATAGAACCATATTTATATTTATACTATCATATATTATTTAGTTAAAACCTTTTATAACATGTTTATTAAAAACTCAAAGTTAATGTCAAGTTTCATGAAACAATTTATAGGTTTTTCATGCATTTTTTGATTTGTTATTTTTTTGGTCCTGTAAATTTTATAATTTTAAAATTATCTCCAAAATTTTAAAATATATATATATATAATTGTTTTTCTTAATTTATTTATTTCGATAAATCCATAAAATATAGAAATTAAAAATAAAATACCCCATTTTTGGAGATGATGTGATGTAGGTATCAAAAGAAAAATGTTTTCCTTTCCTAGAAGGACAAAATAAATTGGGTCAATAATATATAAACATTAATGATTCATTTTTAGGAAGAATATATAAACTATTTTCCACAAACCCATTCATATTACCTTCCATGTAAATCATGAATGAATCACATCGCTTCACAAGGTGGTAGTCTACCGTACACATGAGTGGAGTTAAAATATTCCCAACCAATTGAAATTAAGAATTTATATGTGATAAAATAATTAAAATTGTTTATTAATATCATAAATTTCTTGTAAAATAATTTTATCCATAATTATGTCCAGCTGTGAGAGCTGGTTATGGAAATAATAGTATTGTTTTTGAGACGGTAGTTCACAAAACACATGAATGATGATTTTATATCCAATTTTATTGATGTGGAGATGATTATAGATAATTAACTCAACATAAATATATATTTGTATATGTATAGTATTGATTCTATTATGGTAACATGGTTTAATAAATATTCATGTAATTTCTGGAAGAAATAAATTAAATTCTCAGTTATGGATGTTCCTATTTTTTTTGGAAAACATATTTTAGTTTCCACTGAAAGCCTTACTAGGTTTTTATTATAACCAAAAAACGGATTTTAGGATGATATGAGGGAACTGTGGAAGATAATTTGATAGTTATTTATGGATTAAAATTATTATTGATTTGTGTTGAGGATATGAAAATTTATCGCCTTTAATAAGTGATGTGAGTGAAAAACATGAAATTTATTAAAATGAAAAAAGTATATAAACATTTTTCAAATGAAAAAGGGATGAACAATGGACCATTATCTATAACAACAGATTATTATATCAACATATTTCCTTAAAATGTGTTTTGGAATCTTTTTTGGTTATATTTAACCCATATCATTTTAGTTTCACCCATGGTAGTCTCATTTTTTTACGTTTACAATAGTATATAATATCTAATATTTTTAATATTAAATATGGTAAAAACATGATTTGACCATATTTTATAACATCAATTATACTTATTATATATATACAATTATTATTTCCCATTTCAATAGACATATGTTGAAAATTATAATTTAAAATTAAACATGCTGACTAGACGAGAATGTGGTTATCCCAATAGAAAATGTTCATAGGTTTAAAAAGATTATTTAAATTTTATATATTAAAATGATTAAATTTACCTAAATTTTATTAATAAATAAAAATTTTGAACCATTTTAAAATAAATTTAAACCATATAAATTATTTAAAATAAAACATAGATTTTAAGAAAATCACAGTATTTTTCTATGTTTATTAAAAACATTAATTTCACAAAAAAATCACAAATATTCACCAAAAAATAATTTTAAAATAATGATATAGAAAATGATTTTTTATTATCAAACTAATTTGATACAATTGACATAAATCAATTTTATTATTTTAATTTTATTGAAAATTGTTTTTTCAAAACATATAATTACTTTACATAAAATTATGTTCTTTTTATCAATATGTTTTATTTATATATAAAATAAAACAAATATTTTAAATATCATTATTCTTATTTATTACACTATTTTAAGGGCCCAAAAACAATTTTCATGTTTAAATAATAAAATAAACAGTTTTTTCATGGTTGTTTAATTCTCAATGATTCTTGTAATAGAATCTATATATGAAATTTAATTTTTTTTAAAAAATTATAAAAACATATGATGTTACTGATTTAGAATATATTTCCTAAATATATTTAATATTTACTTATCATGATGTCATATCATGTCACGACCCGTCCTCGGGGCCCGTACCGTGACTACCCCAAGCCAGCCTTCCATAGGCCCGGGGCTGGTGACTAGCACCAAAGGTGTAAATCCCGATAATTGGTAAGGCATTGCATTTATAAAAGTAAACAATCACCACAGAGTAAGAAAGAGGAGAAATTAGACACTAAGTACAAGAGAAGTGATGAAATGTAAATGAGCCAGAATAAAAACCCAAAAGAAGGTAAAACTACAACTGAACAAGTACAACAGAAAAGATAACAGCTGGAAGGACGGAAGCGGCTCTTGGGTCGTCCTCCTTGGATCCTACCTGAAGGGTAGGTACAGATGGCGCAGCTCCTGGTCGTCCTCCATGGGTCCTACCTGAAGGGTAGGTACAGATAGCCTCCTCCACGCTCTCGTCCGTCAACCTCCTCCTGGTACTGACTCGTCGTGTAGTCCACCTCCACGTACCGTCCAGTCCTCGAACACTCAGCCTCTGTCAGCACTGCTTGTCGTCTACAACCAACACAATGAGGTGCGGGCATCGCCTGTGCAGTGGTGAGTATAACGATACTCAGTAGGGACTCCGAGACCCTCAAGGTCTCACTAAAACCAACAAGGATAACCACAAAGAAGATCTCAACAGATAAACTCTACTTAGGTATATGCCCATACATATACCTAAGTTATCAAGTAACCCATCTCAATCATGAGAAAACACAGGGATTATGAAATCAATAGATAACCACCACCCAGGTATATGCCCTTATATATACCCAAGTTATCATGTAACCCATCTCAATCGTGAGGAAACACAAAGTTCATAGACTCAGATTAAACCATGACTTTCATTATCGAAACTGTAACTGCAGAAGAACCTCGTCTCTAGAGTGTACAGTGGTCCTGTCACGACTCTGAGGTACTGCTCACTAACATAAGACTACTAAGGTACTCCTCCCGTCGAGTACCACAGGCCTGCCACCTCACACAGTAGTGCTTCGCGCCATGGGTCTGCCACATCACACAGTAGTGCTCCCCCTCATAGCCTACAGAGGTACTCCTCCTGTCGAGTACCGTGGGTCTTCCACCTCACACAATAGTGCTCCTTCGTCGTGGGTCTGCCACCTCCCAAAGTAGTGCTTTCCACTAGGCTATGCAAGTCACTCCGAGTCGAATCGGACAAGCAGTCATCAGGTCTCAGCCGGCTACATGGTCTCCGTACTCCGCTCGCTTGTCTCCGGGAGGGTCCGCTCCACGAGCTACTGGTCGATACTCCAAAAAATCACATGTCCCACGAAGAAGTATTTCAATGGACCTCCTCGTCACAGGGGTCTCAACACAACAGACGGCGCGTCAATCGGACGCCCGGTCTGTGAGTTATTAGCCTTTTCGTCCCAGGGGCCCGGTTAGTTTCGTAAGCGAACCAACCCGGCCATAACTCAACTATACCCCGAACACTCATAGGGTATACTCATAGGGACTGTTTATCAACTTGATCATCAACGCCGCTGATGGTTCGTCAAATGGACGTCTGGTCTGAAAGATATCAGCTTTTCCGTTCCAGGGGCCCGGTTGGATTTCGGGTATAATCCAACCCGGCCACTATCCAACAGAAACAAAAACTCGAGCGATGTATTCCAAAAGATCCGTCTCATCAAAAGGAAAACAACGAGACATACGGCGCGTCAATCGGACGCCCGGTCTGTGAGTTATTGGCTTTTTCGTTTCAGGGGCCCGGTTGGTTTCATGAGCGAACCAATCTGACTGCACTCCGACGGCATCCAAACCTCGAGCGGAGTAAGGAAAAAGATCTGTCTCACTATGAGGAATTCAACAAAGTCAACTGCACGTCATTCGGACGTCCGGAACTCAAGTTACGACCATTTCTGCTCCGACGGCCCTGTTGGTTTCGTGTTCGAACAAACCCGGCCGAACCCAAAGTTCTTCGAACCCTTGAATTTAATATACCAAAACGACCATGTCGATCCAAGGATCGTGTTGCCGCTGACGGCGCATCAATCGGAGGTCTACAGCTCACGATATGGGCATTTGACCGAATGTGGTTCGATAATGGGGGGTCTGGGCCCGGGCCAACCCGGCCCGACCCCCCCTGGGTCGGCCCGAACGGGGACAACCCGACCCGGCTGGGCCCGGCCCGGCTCGGTCCGGTCCGGCCCGACCGGCCGGCCGCCCGTGGCCGGGCGGTCTTCGCGGAGCAGCGGGGGTGCGCGCGCCCACCCCCTCCCCCCCCCCCCCTTCGCCGCTAATTGACGGCGGCGGCAACCGGCGCCGGCAACTTCCGGCGACGCGCCGCCGCCGCCTTCCGGGGACCCCCGGACGCGCTCCGGTGGTCCGTTTCTCCTGCCGTCTTTGCCTATAGTCCCCCCGGGACCCCACCTTCACTGCGAAGGGATTAAAACGCCAAAACGGCCTGCTTAGTCATCCCCCGTCAATCCGCACGTCAAAACGATTAGCATCGTCTTTGTAGTTTACCAGCGCGACCCGATGGCACCGCGCCCCTTCACCGCGGCCCAACTCCGACCGCAGTTCTTTTATTTTTCATCGACACGGCTCAACGGCGTCGCGTTCTTAAACTTCCTTCCACGGTGCGGCGCGACGGTGCCTCCCATATCCTTTCACATGAAAACCGCGTGGTGCGACGACACCATGCCTTCCCGTACCAACCACAAAGGAACCATCACGAAATTAAGGAGGAGGGTCGGCCATGTTTGTGCAGTCCGACCCCCTCCCGTTTTTCGATAACAAAAGGTTTAAATCCACGTAGATCATCAAGTTGGTAATCACGAATCAAAAAAATAAATAAAACCCCTACATCGATCCACATTTACGAACGATCCGCGGATCAACCGGGAATTGGTTGGTCTGCGCTCGTCGTTCTTTTCTCAAAAGGTAAGAGAATACCAAAATCAAATCCCAACCCACAGCATAATCTTCGCGGATCAAATTTATGTTTCTTTGATCCACATTATTTTATTTATAAGGAAGTATCATGGGGTTCATTAATATTTCATAAACAATTCCCTACCTCGTCAAGTCGTCACACGCGTGTTCTTCGCGGAATTGATCGTCGCGGAAGGAGGGGACCGTCGCGTCGTCGCGGTATCCGGCGTTGCGTCGACGAACTCCAAGGACCAAGAAACAATAGATTTAATTAATAATAATTAAATCCATAAGGTTGTTATAACTCACAAAGAGATTTAAAAGAAGCGCAACCCCCAACCTTGTCGTTGTCGAACGAAGGTTGTCGCGGGGTTGGATTGTCGTGGGAGAACGTCACGGAAGAAGAATCATCGGCATCGCGGTACATGGCATCGCATCGTCAATCTCCGAGGGCTCGACATTCTTCACGTTCTTCGTGTTCTTCGCGTTCTTCATGTTCTTCGCGTTCTTCGTGTTCTTCACGTTCTTCGTGTTCTTCACGTTCTTCACTAAGGACGATAAAGAACTTGAGGTTTCTACCAATCCTCTCAACGAACCACACTTAAGGAGAAAGAGAATTGGTCTTATTTTATTAACATGCCAACAAACGAAAAAGAGATATGTAACGACCCATTAATTCTTAAAATTAATTCAACGAATAAAACCGCCCAATTATATGGTGTGTTAAGAATTTAAGAAAACGCGTCAGTTGACATTCATAATGATGGTTTTTCGCGGGTGCGTTACTTAGAGAAAAAGAAACGGTGGGGCTCGTGCGGAACCCACCTCTCAAATATCCTACCAAGAGGGTAGGATATTTTTGGATAGCACCCTATCCGCATCAACTCAGATTATGCAGCTTTAAGTGGATTTCAAGTGGCTTTATGTGAAATAAAATAAAGTTTGTCGAACCAATTATTTTATTTCTTAACTTTAAGACCAAAAATTAAAAACCACACCCGAGCAAACGCATCTCCGGAAGAGGCGTTTCTAAGCAATTACTGGCGCTGCGATTCCATCGGTGCCCTCAGAATTAGATTCCGAGCACCGGTTCAAATTTTATAAATTCCCGCTCGCTCGTTCACTGAACGTACCCGAGCCAAACTTCGGAAATTAATTCCGGACACACCGGGCCTTAGAATCTGGTGCCGTCAAAAACTACGTTCTTGTAAAATTGCAAAGAAAATTAAGAAAAAAATTTCCTTAAAATTTCTGGGTCTTTACATATCATTAATTGTAAATTTTTTTTATTAAAGATGGTGTCTTAGAAATGGTTTAGTTAGCCTTTAGGAACTAGTTTGAGAAATATTTTGTGGGACCCCTATGAATAAGTCTCAAGAAAATTGAGAGAATATTAAAATTTAATAAAATTTTGTGATGGATATGGAGAGTGTATTACAAGAAATTAATTCCCATTCTAGATACAATAAGTGGATATGGCTCTGGAACTATATTATATAGGTGCAGTGACCCTGAAAAGGTGCATTATTTTGGAATCAATCGCCACCAATTTCATGACAATAGGCCTTACTGAACACATTGTTTGAAACTCAAATGGTAAATTATTTAAAATTTCAAAAAAAAAAAATTACAAACCATCATGATATATTTTAAAATAGTATTATCATGATTCCCCTAGGATAAAGATAATGTTTTATATATTTAAATGATGATGTCATGATTTAGTAAACCAATAATTTATTTTTTAGGAATATATGATTTCCTAGATGATTATTATAGTTTACATAAATTTTTTTGGTTTTATGAAACACATATAACCCAGAGGACTCATTTTATAACTAAATTTTATGGAAAATCCAGTGATTATTATAATCCAATTTTTATGATAATTGGCGATAATGATACTGTGATTATTAATAATATTATATCACGATATAAAATTAAAAACAAGAAGATCAAGGGCCTTTAAAACACATATAATAAAATAAAATTTGTCTTTGGTTGATGTTCATGTGATAATGAACATTGGTGAAATAATATTCATATTTCTATAGGATAGTAATGTGGTAAAATGACAAAAAAGAATATCTAAAATGGAGGGCAATATGTTTTATATGTTTAAATGAAGGTCATAGAGATATCATTTGAAACTAAATTCATTTTCTTATATATTAGGAACATGGAAAATGTATGATTTGATGCCCAAATATAAGTGTTTTCATCTTCCAAAGAAGGACATATTCTATTCCTACCACTGAAGTCAAAGGATTGAGGTGTTTATTTATTGGTATTCATGAATAATGTTGTAGATTCATTTTTTCCATTGGTATTTTGGATATAAGAATCAAGAAAAACCTATGTATTTTGTTAATTTTTGATGAACATATGGTTTCATTTTCTTTAGAGTTATAGATACCATCATGGTATAATGAGTTAAAGGATGATTATATATTCAATGTCTTAAACACCACCTTTAAGGTTCAGTGTAATGGTATTTTAATGTGATAAATAAAATTTTGAGTGTTTTTTTACTAGGATAAGTTATAAGAAACCCTTATGTTCAACATGAAGTACAATTTAAGATTAATTCTCTTTACAATAAGACCAAAGTTATTGATAAACATCATGAATTATATGATCATTAATGAGTAATTTTATTTTCTAGTATGTGCATCATATTTATAGAGTTTTTATAAAAATTATATTAATATAGTTTTATTAAATAAGGTCAATATGTCCCATCTAGAAACTCCCCATGTCTTGAACCAACAACTAAAGGGGGATAATGGTGAAATTTCTACCAGTGAAAATATTCTTTATCTTAGATTTAACATTGGGAATTTAATATTATATGGTTATATAATATGATTCAAAAACAATTATGGTTCTTGAGGAAAATAATGTATCTAATTATTTGGAGTTATGTGTGGTATTTTTTAATTAAATATATACTATAATTTTATTTTTTGAGAAAGGTGAGGTAAATAAAATGATAAAAAAAATTTAATATATATCTATATTCAAATAGAAGTAGTATAATTTGAATAGTATATGACTTTTGGAAATGACTAATTATTATGATTTCATGACATATTACTACAATTAAAAATTAATCAAAATTGCAGAATCAGTGAGATGAAGGGTTCATGATAACTTATCTATGTTGAGGATCCCCAAAAAAATCAAAAAATCATGATTTTTAATGGATGGATATGTAAATCCTAATGGGTGGGGAAAATCTTATATTGATCAAATAAATCTTCATGCATCTATCAATGTGAATATTAAAGAGGTGAAAATGATATTATAGAGACATATAAAAATGTGAGAAATTTTAGTGAGTTTAAAAGTGATTTTGATAGTGTAATATAGTTCAATAACCAATTACATGCTTTATCCATACTTGATTTAAAGAATATTATACTATAAGAATCTCATAAATATTCATTCCATATTAAACATAAACATAATAAGATGTATAGAGATTTGAAATAGTATTTCTAGTGAGATATAATAAAGAATGATATTTTAGGTTTTCTGCCTCAATGATTACAATGTCTGTATGTTATGGTTGAGAGAAAAATGTAACATCCCATACCATTTAATAAATGAAACAGAATATAATTTTTTTACAGTTATTGGATGAAACATTTATGAAACTGGGCATCAGAATGTTTTTTCAAGATTCGAAACACTGTGGTGTGCTTATATTATGAAATTAAATTAATTCAAATTTTTATAAAAAATACATTATTTATCATTAATAATAACACAAATGATATTATTATTTTGATTATTATTATTATTATTGTTATTATTATTATATTATTTGGTTATGTTTATTTATATACCCAAAAGGGGGTTTCTTTCTCCTTTACCCCTTACCCAACATGTGATGAGGACCTATCCCCCTTCCTATCCATGTCGTGTGATGAACTACCTCCAGCTCCCTCTTGGTGCACCATTCGTCCACCATTTTCTCTCGTATCCTCCTTAGGTCATTCATGGTAAAGTATCGGGTACCCTCTCATATTCATTTTTTGTCACGTTATGGTCATCCCTTCACCCAGTGAGGTTCATGTGAACCCTAGTGTAATATTGTTTCTAGAGTTCTTATTATTCTATTGATGTAAAGTTATGTGAAGGGTCTCTCGGGTAATCCTTAATTTTGTTTCAGCATCTACTGTCATAGGAAATGTGGTTCGGTGAATTTCATTCCACCCATATCAAATATGAGGTAGATTTTACTTTTTTCTTCATTTTTGATAAAATATTCATTAGCAGTTTTTTGATTTATGAGTTCTTGGTTTTTATATGCAGTGTGTTGGACACAGTCATGGGGTTTAGGGTCACTGGTGTGTTGGGAGACATGCCTCTGTATACATATATAGGTATGTATATATATAGGCTCCCTTGTGATGTGTATATTCAGCCATTAAAATGAATATATATATGTTTAGGGCTTTCTATTCTTATTTATATATACAGAAAATTCATTAGTAGGTAAGTTGAGATGAGTTTTTACGTAGAGAAATATATTTAAGGATCCTCTTGCACATATTCATGGGCCATGATAATAGGTCCTTAGGGGTTAGGTTTTATTATCCATATGACAAGGTGAATATGCTCGATGGGGGTAGTGGTAACACTGAGTTAGAAAGAGTCATGATCCAAATTGTTGGCTTGGTCTCTATTGATATAAGATCCAACTACTTGTACATTAATTTTATAAATGAATGAATGAATTTATTATTGCAATGTTCCTAGATATTATTATTCCAATATTCTATTGTTCAAATTATTCATTTCTTAATGATAATAAAATAATTAAAGGTGAAAAATGGTTATTTGATAATAAAATTCATGGTTTTATAATAAAACCCCTCTATTTATGTGCTCTGTATTTGAAATCTTACAATGGTATTTTATTTTTATTCATATTTCATGGATTTGTTTCTTATGTTATTTTTTATTTATTAATTACTTGTCTATATTTATAGAATTATTTTACAACTCCCCACTAATTTTTTAAAAATGATGTTTCTACCTTTGAAATATTTTTGACGAGCTAAGACACCTCCTAGGTTCGTGGACCATGTTTTAATTAGATTTACTACTGTAGGTCATCTACCCATTTCTCCTTAAATCATCATTAATTTCACTTCCCAATGCAATTCCAATCACCAAAACCATCTGATGATGCCTTTTTATAACTTATTAAATTGATTTGTTTGTTGTATTATGTTTTTTTTGTAATTTGTTTACGGTGAAACATGTTTTTGGTGATTTCCTTTCCGCTTTCCCACCCATTTGGTTGTGCCCAACAAAAATCACCTTTTTTCATCACTCATTGTGTTTTGTTTAAACTTTTGGTGAGTTTCTGGTACCAATGTATAATGTCCAAAATATATATCTTTATTTAAAACATGGAATTTCACAATGGATTGTTCCATTAACAACATATATGTCTAGTTCCTATTACTTAGCCCTGTGCATATTCTTTTGAATATGTAATTTTTTCAAAATTGGGTTGTCTTGGTTTTATAAAATAAATGGTCAATATTGATAGCTTGATACCTTGATATGACATTGATGACATATGGCTAAAGGCATGAAAATTACATGTGACTCTAGTTTTATTTCATTATTATTGATTGTGACCTCTTGCTAACCTATTTCATGAACATTTCTAATGATTAATACTTATTATATAGAGATCCTTCATAGAGACTTGGGTTACTTTTGTGCTCAATTCCTTATGCCATTTGATGGCTTGTATTTTTTTACATGATAGCTAGAATAACATTTTTCTCATGGTGCTTTTTGATAACAAGATTTTATGTATATGGATTCCATGTTATTTTTTTATTGATGATTTTCTATATATGTTCCATGAAAACTAAGGTTCACTTGATATGGGCTGAGTGAGAACATTGGTTTCACATTAAAGACTTTTTTATTGACTCCTATGATCGTGTGGTTATTCCAAGAAATTATAGGGAAGATGTTATTTATGCTCTACATGTAAGGCCTCCACTAGAATTATATTATACTATTAGGTGATATTGGTTCCCTATGAGGAAATCGAGGATGAAATCAATTAACAAATGGTTATGCCAAGTAATGGGTGATAATTAGTCCCTTATGTGTGACACCCGGGAGGGACTCATAGTTACCATACCATGAGAGATATTTGGACCCGTGAAAGGATCTCCTTGGATGGGATCAGTGTAACCGGATATTTTAAATGGACGTACTGAAGATATACATTATGAATGGGCTGAGACTCCACTACTGGATTAGAGATATTTTTTAAACTTAATTTAGTAATTTCCTAGGTTATTTCTTATGTTATACATGTTTCTTATATTTATATTAGGTCGTGTACTTGTGACTTCTCACCCTTTCTTATTATCATACTTATGTGATGACATGGGAATTATGCAACATGCATGAGATCAAGTTTGGGGTGAACCTATTTGAGTTATCTTATTACTTTAAGAAATGGTACACATATAATGCTTGCACATGTACCTCTTTTCAAATTTATATCTTAGGCCGAACTAGGTGGTATAGGGCAGGTGTTCATTTGGAACCTAGACTAATTGGATATTATTAATTTGTTATCACTCTTCATTTATTTTATATGACACAATTTATAATTTATATTACATTTTATGGATTGGGCTGCACACAGTGGGTGCCTACCTACTGAGATTTATATCATAAAACATACTTGGGTACCATTGGTACTCTATTAGACCTTATAATTATAGTATCTATGTTGATTGTAGTATTATTTATACCTGGGGTTTAGGATAAAAAGACCGAGATAGAGATCGTGATGCTTATAGATATCACCCATGCGGAATATATATCATTTTTTATTATTGTATTGCTTTCTAAATAATCATTTTCTGTTTAATACTTTCAGTTATGTATCATCACTATGACATGTATTCATCTGTTGTGTAATCCAGCATTTTCCGCATTTATTATATTGTACGTTATTGTCTTCTGCTAGGTTTTCAATTGTTTATTGTTATTTCTATTGTTTTTGTTCATTTTATAATTTTTATATCTATTATGTATTATTTATCATTGTGCATACTATAATATATTATGGAATAGTATCCCCACTGACACACTCAGGGCCCTTACTGCTAGTCGGCTACCTCTGCATTCGGGGAAATGCACTTGTGGTCATGTGACCCACCATTCCAGCCATCATCTTGGAGGTGATCCTAGATGAGATGTTACAACGTGGTATTAGAGGAGGTTTAAAATTTTCATACAAATTTTGGTTGGTTTAGAGGACACATAAAATGTGTTAGTGCATGTTTAATAGCCATGCATGGGAATGATCACCTCAAATATGTGAAATGACCATGTTTCTAGGGCTGGGAATTGATGATCATGATTTTCAATACAATAGTTGACATGAGTTCACCTCGAGTGATTGGTGTAATTTCTGTTTCTTGTGGATTTATGGAGTTTATGGTATTATAATCATGTCCTATTATTGAATGGGTGAATCATTACATACATCATAATAAAAACATATGTATTCATATTTCATGGATATTCCATAAAATGTAATTTCATCTTTAGGGTTCCTAAAAATATAATTGATTGCCATGAATTTCAAGGAATGTTGCTATTTTTATTGGCATGACTATTTGTAAAAAAATGTTTAGGTTTTAATATACCATGATTTTGTGCCTATAAAACGTCTTCTTTATGTTAGATTATTTTTATTGCATTCTAGTTTTGTTTGGATGTAGTTTATTGAATGTATTAAATGGATTTTTTTTCAATTAAATAAGAGAAAAATGTCACCTATAAATTTCAATGACACATTATTCATTGGTTAATTGCTGCCCATATGATTGGATTGTTGAACATATACATGTTATATTATGAAATGGGTGTAAATTGAATGGTCTTGTAAATTTAACCTGTAGTGGTTTCCTCTATTTTAGACCCCATGTGAGGGTAGATAAATCCTATTGATTATCCTGATAATGGATGTGGAAGAATTTTCTATAGTGACTCTTTCTTTTAGCAATGGATTAGATGATCCCATTTTGAGCCTAGTGACTTCTTTTAGTGTGACCCGATGATTTGTTCAATTCTTGTTCTTCTTAAGGGGATATCTCATCAAAGGTATAACCAATAGAAAATAAATCCTCACTAATCCTATTATATTTTTTCCTTTTTGTGTTATTTGAGTGCCATTTCCCCTAGTTGGACCCCCTTTCTCAAACGGTTACCCTTGTTTGGATGGATGGTACTGATTTTATTACCAATTGTTACTGGTTTCTTCACCAAATGATGCTCAGTTTCAACTGGCTAGACATGCCTTAGACATGGTTTACAACATTGGAGGTTTCTTTATCCGTTATTTTCCTTAATGATGGAATAATTGATATGGTTCTGTCCATGTTAATGGTTGTATAGGGCATTACGATGATGGATTAAATCCTTTACATTGAACATCTAAAACTTGAATACATAGGTAAAACTGCCTATGAATAGTAATCATTATGTTCGAATTGATCATTAAATCTCATGTAAGTATGCATTGTTACACATAGTATCTATCGACTGTTTTATGTTATGACACACCAAATGAGTTTAGTGGAATCATTGGGCCTTATATAATTGAGTTCTATCTTAGGTCATCTCAAGAGTAGAGTGACCTTGGGGTAATGAAATAATGTTTATCCTAATGATTAGGATGACATCCATAGACATGGTTATTTCTATATTATGGTCAGTTTGTTTTTCTTCTTCATGCTAATTATTTAAACATTTTCATTCATATATGTTCTTACCAAAAACAATTTGAGATGCTAGTCTATCCCTTCTTTCAGACGATTAGGACACTCCTAGGGGGATTATCAATTCTGTTCACTTAAATAGGTTTCTGTATAGGTATAAGGTGATCATCCAAGGTTTACCATTGGAAAATATTCGGTCATTCTTAATTTACTTTGAATATTTTGGGGTTTGAATCTTGTCAGTGGTTTAGTGGAAGAATTAATTTGATGTGGTTGGAAGTGTATGCAACCATTCAAAAGCACTATTGGGTGTGCTGTTATTTGGTGTTAAAAATTGAATGATCATAGGGTTCCTATTGTTTTCAAGTATCATGATCGGTTATTAATGATGCATCAGCAGGTGAAGACAAAATTCATCTTTTAGGAATACTAGTTCATGTTCAATTATTATTCATTCAATTAGCCTATAAGGATTGACTAGAAACTATTTAAACCAAATTAGTTTATTCTACTAAGAGGCTCACATGTCCTCTATCTTGATGTCATCCCTGATGCACTAAGAGAGCGATGATCTTAATACACACTATATTTTTAATGTTTCTCATCTCGTTGGATTTTACCTTATTTGTGTGTTCTTCCATGTAAATTAAAATTGTGATGGTGAATTTTTTACCAAGGAACTTCCTTAGAATATGGTTATGTGCTTCAGTGAGCATTTATTTGCTAAACACAAGATTCCGTGGATGAAAAAGAGTCATTTTTTTGTGGTTAATAAGTCAACCCTCTATGTCGAGCGTCTTTGGAAATAGTTAGAAGGGTGAATCGACATGTTTATATTTTTGTTCAATGTGTGTGGTCGAGAGGGACTTGTTTAATATAAACAACTCAGTTAAGGAAGGTTTTGGTTTAATAGGGTCGAGAGTGCCTTCCTGGATGCTTGTGTGAATTGTTTCTATTTAGACAATTGGTATTCAAATTTTTTCCTTTTGATGGAAATATTACATGTGCATCCTTAAAATGTGTGAAGTTTTCATTGAAATTGTTTTTATGGTTGAAGTGTGTTGTATCAGAAATTTTCTTTTTCTTTCATTAAATACTAATACCGGGATCAAAATTGGCTAAATTTATAATGAGACACTCCCATTATCATTTCTGGGTTTGAACAGTCTTGCTTTAAAATTTTCTAGGTGTTTAAATTAGAAAATGTGCATTGGCTCAGATTATAATGGCTTCAGAATCATATGCTTAAGAATTTTTCAATGGTTCATTAGTGGTTTGGGAGAGCCGCACAACTGTTTAAATGAGACTTCACGACCCTGGTTGGTTGAGTGATATTTTCATTATTTCAGGAGGCCTCTTTGGGAAGAGTAGTTCAAAGTTTGTGAGGTTGTAACATCTCATTCCTTTAAAAAATGAAATAGAATTTATATTTTTTTATGTTTTTAGACGAGCCATTTTTAAAAGAATGCATCAGAATGTTTTTCTGAGAATTGAAACACTATGATGTGATAATTTTATAAAATTAATTTAATGTAAATTAAAATATAAAAAATAATGATTTTTTAATAATAAAAACAATAGTAATATCATTATGATGACGATGATAATGATGATGATTATTATTATTTTAGATTATGTATTTTTTTATACCCCAAAATGAGGTTTCCTTCTCCCTATCCCCATAACCTATGGGTAACAAAACCCCTCCCTATTCTAGTATAGTTTACAGGACAGACTCCCCCAGGCTCCCTCTTGGTGCACCATTCATCCCACATTTTCTCATGTTTCCTCCTTCAATACTTCAATGTAAAGTCTACGGTAACCTCTACATACTATTTCCGGAAAATATTTGGTCCTCCTATCACTAAGTGAGGATTTCCCAAACCCAAGGGTTATTGTTGGCAAGATTTTTAATTCTTCCTCAAATTTTAGGTTTTGTGAAGGGTCGCTAAGGTCAGACTAGATCATTATTTGGAAACTTCTGCAGAAGGTAAAGTAGTCCGAATCATTTTGGTCAACTTGTATCCAATTTGAGGTTTATTTTCCTTTTTTTCATAGTTTTGCAATTATAAATTAGGAAATTTTTTATGTATGAGTTCTTGGTTTTTTTTGTAGTGAGTTGGACCCTTCCGTGTGGTTTAGTGTCACTTATTTCTAGATATACTTTCATGTGTATGAATAGTAATGTATGTATATGTATGAATATTCCCCCGTAATGTGTATATTCACCCATGGAAGTGAATATATATATACAGGTCTTGGTTTCACTAGGTATATATACACAAAATTCATACGTATGTAAGTAGAGACAATTTTATATATAAAACCATATATATATAAGGTCCACTTTCACATATTCATGGGTCAGGTGAATAGGTGCATAGAGGATAGGTTTCTTTATATGTATGTGTAGTAGCCTATTCTTGAATGGGATGGAAACAGATTTGATTTAAAAAGAATCAAGAGCCGATGTGTGGGCATGGTCTTCTTTGAGGAAGGATCTTGGTCCATGCCCTTTAATTTTATTAATGGATTAATTAATTTATTATCGTATTATTATTTTTATTGAGTTAATGAAGAGGGGATTAGTTCAAATTCTTACATTGATAATTTTTATGAAATACATAATGGTGAGAAATTATTTTTTTATAATAAATTTTATGTTTTTATAAGAAATACCCTCTGTTGAGGTGCTCTATCTTCAAAAACTCACACTTAGGGATTATTTTTATTTTTCATTCTTTGATTTTTTGTTTAAGTTATTCATTAATTTTTAATGCCTTTTCTAGATTTATAGCATGCTTATACATAACCCTTTTGGTTATTTATAAATTACATCGATTCCTTTAAAAAATATAGATGATCCAAGATACCTACAATGTTTGTGGGAAAAAACTAAATTAAATTTAATAGTGTAGGGAATCTACCCTATTCCTCATACTTCATCTCTTATTTCATGTTATGATGTGGTTCCACATTCCAAAACCTTCTAGGTATTCTTTGTAAACACTTATTAAATTTTTTTGGTTTCTCCTATCATGTCTTTTTTGGCCATCTCTTTTTGGAACAGTAGTTCGTGTTGTTTAACATACTTCATGGCCACCCCTTTGTCTATTTCCAACCTAAATGGGATTTTATTCTAATGAATTGAGTTGTGTTTCATCATTGGTTCAGTTTGTGGTACCGTGTACAAATTTCATAAATTTGTAACATGATTTTATTATGGTAATTAAATTATGGGATTGGCCTTTGATAATGTCTATTCCAAGTTTATATTGTATAGAATTTTGTAGATTCGTGGCATGAATATTATTTTTGAAAAATGTTTTTGGAATGGATATATAAAAGTAGGGTCAACCTTGATAGCATGAGATCATGCGATAAAGTTGTTGAGATATGACTAAAGTCATGTTAATTCCTTGTAAAGCTACTTGTATTTTATTATTAGAGCCTATGACTTGTTGTTAATCCTCTTTTGTGAAACGTAGTTTGGTTTATTGCATTTTTACATAGTGATCTTGATTCAAGACATGGGTTTATTTTTTTGATAAATTCTTTATTCCATGTCGATGTATTTGATTGTTTTTCTTGATATCTTGACTTTTTGATGGCTCCCAATTCTTGTTTGAGAGAATGATTTATGAATGTGCTTTCCATGTGATTTATGTATTAATCTGTTCCTTTCAATGTTCCATGGAAACAATGGTTCAATAGATATGGGTCATAAGATACCATGGGTATCATATTAAGGACTCACACATGGAGTCCCTTTCTCGGGTGGTTATACCATGATTCACATTGGAAGTGGTGTTTTAGACGATCTAGGCAAAGGATCCACCGGACCTAAAATTATAATATTGGGTGATACTAGTTCCCAAAGGGGAAACAATGGAATGTCCCATTATCAAAATAGATACACCAAAACATGGGTGATAATCGATCCCATATGTGTGATACCCACCATAAACTAATGGTTATGATATGACGAGCGATACATGGACCTTCTAAAGGACTGTCTTAGACGGGCTCGGTGGAATTGAATATTTTGAATGGATGTACCATAGAAATACCTCATGGATGAGCTCAGATGCCATTACTATATTTGATGGATTGATTGAACTACATTAATGATTTCTTTGGTCAATTTCCTAGGGTATACTTATTAGTACTATTTATAATTTATCATGTACTTGTGAATTTTCACTATTTCTTAATAGCATGAATAGGTGATGTCATGGGAATTAGACCCTTTTCTTCAACAAAAGATTGGGGGTCAACCCCTTTGAGTTTCCTTATTACTTTAGCACTCATTAAAATATAATTTTTTATAGGTTCCACTTTTCTAATTCTAGTATTAGGCCAAAAGAGGTTTTATGTGATGAGTATCTATTATGATCCTGGAATAGGTGTCTTTTATTGATTGTTTATCACTATACATTTATTTTATATGGTACACATCTGAATATATATTTCATTGTATGGATTGGGATTGAAATCATCAGTTTCTGCCTACTGATATTTATATCTCTCAACCTATTCGGGCACTACTGGTACCTTATTAGACCTTATTATTGTAGGATATAGGATGACTGAATTATTTCTTATAAATATATGTTTGGATCAATGGATCGAGATGGATCTCGGGATGCTCATGGAGATCACATGTGGGGTTTTCTATCCTATATTTATTATTATACTATGTTTTAAATCATATTTTATTTTTTAATTCCTTTGCTTATGTGTCATCACCAGGACATGAATTCATCCGTTGTATAATATGGTGGTGGAAACTTTTAAAAAAATGTTAATTATTATATTCCCAAACATTTTAAATTATTTATTAATATATATGTTTTTTTATATTCTTATTATGATTCTACTATCTATTATATATTGTTAATCGATGATAATACATTGATCTATGAGGGAATATCCACCCTATAGAAACACCATAGGTCCTCATTGATAGTCTGAAGCCTCTTGTGTTTGGGGAGATGTGCTTCAAGCCATGTCACCAACTGGTTCGGCCATTGTCTAAGAGGTGATAAAAACCTGAATATTAAATAAAAGTCTAAGGGGATGTTAAAACCATTACCTATACCATAATAGAAATGGTAAAACATCATCATGGAAATTATAATTGGACTCCACAAAAAAACTAAAGGGAATTATGCTATATGGGTTCAAGTATATAATTTTAAAATATAAAAACAATTCATTACTATCATATAATATTACTATCTACATTATATTTCCAATATATAAACAATGTAAGTTGTTAGGTTTCCATGATTACCACATTATATTTTATCATATCAGGATCTTAGTTCCACCTCAATGTTTATATGAGGTCATGAATATCATTTGGATAATGAGGGATGTTTCCAAAATCTGAATCATCCCCAAACAGATGTTTAGTATGGGAGAAATATTCAAAACCATTCGGATATGTTGAGATATAATTCTATGGATTTAAAATGTTTCTAGGATTAGAAAACATCTCTAGTTTATTTTCATACAACTATATATTTCCTTCATGTATTCATATGTCTATTTATGATTCCCCCCTGAATATAAGAGTAGAACTGAATTTTGTTTGGATGAAGATAGAAAAACAAAGCTATTGGGACTTGTGCTAGATGTAAAAATATTAGAGACTATTAGATAAAATTATAAACGCATAAGGGAAACACAGTTTTGGTAGAATATCTATATCGAAAAAAGTTTATGTGATCTGAAATTTGATGATAGTGAGAAAATTTTTCTTCACATTTTTATATGGGAGAGGGTTATGAGATTCAGGAAGAAAGGAAAGACGGGTCATATATATAATGTAAATTTTCATATTTTTAATCAAGTATGGAAAACTTTTATTTCATGTATCATCCATTTTGCCTCTTTCATGTTCTCGATGTGTTCCATATATCTCTCTTAAGGATGCGCATTCCATAAACATCGCATGGTCTCAACTTAGAGGCCATATGAATGGAGAAAGATAAATATTATAATGATAAACTAATGGAGATTAATGGTCATAAAGATAATGTTCCATAAAAATAACAACCTCCAATTAAATAATAAATATTGATACAAAATACTATTTTTAATAATGTCTTCTTATGCTTTATAATTTACTTTTTCTCAAAAAAAGTTCTTTTAATGGTTTTTGAGATCAAATAATAAAAGTATGTTTTTCAAATTTATAAAAATGTATTTACATAAGTATTTTTTTTAATTTATTATCCAAAATTATATTTGATTAGAGTTTGATTATTTTTTCAATAGATTCCCTTTTTGATTAATTGTAAAAAAATCAGATTTCCTTAAAAAATATCTTTTTAGTATAAAGAATTTCCTTGAATCATCTTATATTAATATTTTTAAAAATAGAAATTATTTATGTTATTGATTTTTTAATCCAATTCATGTCATTGTAATCTAATACATATGGAGATAATATATTTAAATATTCTATGCATACGAAAATTTACTATTTCGAAAACCAATTTTTTTCCGTGTGTTTAATTTTAAATTAAATTTAAAAACCTATGATAATGTAATATTAAAAATAGATTAAATATTTTTAATAGTGATAATTAATATTACATTATAAGAGAAACATGATTTTTTTCAAAATGAATAGTACATATAGTAAAAATTAAATACACTATTTAAGGATAAAACAGTTTTATAGGGGGTTAATTTAAAAATATAAGTTGTATAATAATCTTTAGACATTTAAAACACCCACTTTATGTCTATATTTTGACCAAATAACATATTAGGTGTGATATTTTCCATTTTTAATCCTTTATAATCTTTAAAATGTTGGTAAACCTTTTCTATTTCAAATTAACAAATGTGTTCTCTCCCCCTCTAATAAAAAAGGGACCCAATCTCCTCTCCACTACACTTTAAAAACTTGTCTATTGATTCCAATACCTACAAAAATACAAAATTTACCTAACATAAAAATAATATAAGAATTATATTGATTAAAAAACCGTATTATGAAGTATTTATTGGTAACCCTATTAGAGTTATTTGAATAAGAGGTGGTTCAAACCTGCACAAATGAAGTTGAAACCTATAGTAAGGGAATTTTTCCTCACATTTATTTCTTTGGTACATAATAAATATTGAAAAATTATTTATTTCTCTGGTTTAAATACATCCTATTAATTTATTTTATGAATCTTATCAATATATTTTTGGGATATACATGATTATATTTGTTTCATTTTACCAGGGTTCTTATGATGAAAATGGTACCAAATTGCTAAATATTTTATGTCACAATATCATTATTTTTTGATATTGATAATTATTGTTCTTTAAACGATGAAAATATATGATAAATCACTCAATAGGATCTTTAATTTTACTCTCCTCTTGCTATCTCCTGAAAATTCATTTTTTCTGTTCATATTCCTCTATTTATTTCCTCAAGAGTCGAAAAGACTGTTTTGAAGGAATGAAAATTTATTTATCTCTTTAATACATACCCTTTTTCTATAATGTCTATGTTTTTATAATAAAATTAATATAGAATATTTTTACTATTAGCTGATGATTTTTTATAATCATTTGTACCAATGATTTTCTTCTTAAAAAATGATTACAAATAAATATTCTTGTAATTTTAAAAATAATGTTCTCTTTTCCTAATACAAAAATGTGAAATAAATATTCTTTTTATAGTATATATAATGAAAAAAAAATTAAACCTTCATGACCACTCAATTTTTTTATATTTCCTTTAAATATTCTCATGGTTAATTTGTAATTGGTTTTTTCATTAATATTTGATAAAATTTAGATTTTAATGTTGTGTTTTAAAATGATGATAATAACTTCCAAAATATTGTTTTAATGATCTTTTATGGAATGTATATTCCTAAATGACAACATCATTTAATGTTGGTTATGTTTTTTAGGGGAGATGATCCAATGATATTATCCTTATTATTTCATTGGATAGTTTGTGCTTATGATAATGATTAAATAATTATTGTGAAACCCATTCATATTCTACGAGTTATGATATAATTAATTGATAAAGTATTTTAGAAGCATATTTATTTTCCATGGGTTATGAAATGATGATATGTTTTTGAATCTAATATAATTTATCTTGGATAATTATATAATGATTGTTTTATAAACTTGTCGAATAGAAACGTTAGGATTCTATTCATGTGGGGGATTTATCTCCCTCTAATGCATTTTTTTATTTATATTTCATGATATAATGATGTGAAACAAGATGATGTGTAAAATCCTTTATGGGGAATATGTAAGTTATTTTGACCCACTATTGGAAACATGCCACGATGATTGATCCATTACGAATGGGGAAAATTTATTGATTCCAAAGCCATTATTATTAGATTGTCTCACTTGTTAAAAATGACAAATGAAATGAATTATATACTTATGATGGGGACACATTAATCTGACATGAATTTATGTTTCATCATTGATTTATAATGATTTGTCACTCTTATAATTAATATCTATTTAAATGAATTTTTTATTACATGGATCTTGTTTATGATCCATGATGGATTGGTTATGTACATTTTAGGTTATATTAATAATCTCATTCTCTGGTGACTACCTAATTTATTCATGTGATTATTAGTTGATATCATTGATCAGTTACCATTATTGAGAATATTATATCACCTTACTTATATTTAATTTCATTAGGTTGCAAATACTTATTTACGTAAGGTATTTCTATGATGTATACTAAATGAGAATATCATTATGGGGGATATTGAACATATTTCATGAAATTAAAATATTTTTTATTGTGTCCCTAAAGACACTAAAATTTTATAGTCCTCGGGAATTGATTTTTGAAATGCATACAAAATTCATCTATGATGATATAATATCTTTTTATGGAAGATATAGGTTATTATATCCATGTAATTCATAATTGTGAAACTATGTTTCACACAAAGTGTAGTACTGGACATAAGAACATTGCCTTTATTATGTATACATTTTCCTTAAGATTATTGGTGAAATTTATATATTTATATATAATAAATAAAGAACCACATGTAAGTAAGAATTATGTATTATAGTGAAAATATTATTACATAAAAGGCCATATTGATAAGCGTACAATATTTTAATTTTAGTAGATAATTTATTAAACTCCATTAACAAGTTATTAAGAAGGATATGTAAATGTCTATATCATTTTTCATTTCAAATTACCCCATTTGATTTCCAATTTTTATTAAATAATATAGTGCATGCCATAGGTTGTTCTATTACAAAAATTCATGGTTTTCATAAAAATTCATATATAAAATTAATAAATATTTTCATTAGAGTTAGTCAAACACACCTCAAAGATGATTAATGTGTAGGTAGAGAATTTTGATCAAATAATTTAAGGTAACACCCAAGAAGTGTTATTTAATTTCCTTGATGAAGCAAAGGACATAGAAATATAATAAACAAACATAATTTTTTTGTTAAATTCAAGGTGAATAACCACCGAAAGTGTAATTAAATAAATAATTTCTATTTAATTTATGTAATTTTGATCCACAAATATAATTTTAACTTTAAAATGGGTCTCATGGATAACTAAATGTGTGAAAAAATATATTAGATTATAAAATTATGAATCCTTATGTGTAAATCTTTATACCACCTACCTCATTAATTGGATTCATTATTCATCCATTATAAATATTTAATTTCGGCCTCATAATGTAAAAAGTGATGAATAAAAAAACACTTCAAATATAGGGCATGTTAGGTCACACTGATTTAGAATTCAATTCATAATGATAAAACTAGAACAGTTTAAGGATGACTCATCTTTTTATAGATAGTTATCCAATGTGATGAAAAGAGAGTGAATCATACATGAGATGAATGAGTTCTCACCAAGACCAGTAGAGAACCAAGGAGGAGATCCACATATGTGATTTTTCATGGGAAAAATGAGGATGATAATGAGTCTATTTGGCGTAATATATATGTGAGAAATGGTCTATTTTACCCCTTTAATTAGCCATAGTTTTTTGCAGCATGAGTTTCTAAACTATACGCCGACCCTGTTGAAAAACTACATCATGGTGGAAACCCATTGCACTGTTTGGGCATGGTATGGAAAATAATTAACACACCATACATGTTTTCTCTTCAATTTTCTATAGACACCCCAAATGTATATGAATCCTTAGTTTTATGGTTTGAAAAACCATGTGAACCCCTCTTGTCTCCCCAAAATTGTGTGGCATCATTATCAATAAGTCGGCGCAAAACATGTTCCTCCCATTAGAACCAAAAAAACTGGGTTTTTAAATCCTGGTTCTCCCAAAATACCATTTAATACTCTAGTCACATTATTTTTCATAATACAGATCTAAAAAAATTATGTCTTCCAATTCATGTATTTATATTATGAATTTTGGGTAACCAAATCAACCACTCAAAAAATGACATGTTTACAATTCATTAGAAATTTCACCCCATACAAGACATGGTATTGTAAAAATATAAAATATAAATATAGTTTGAATAATATATTTGATAAGTAAAAATCCATATAAATCAATGTCATATAATGATATATAATTTGGGGGATATTTATTTCAATGAATGGTATTTATTTTTTGTACGACCTCATGAATAATTTTGTAATTGTTATCCAATTCTGATATCTGGGGTGTTATTTCAATATTAATAAAAATGTATTAACTTCTAAATAAAATAATATAACTTTGGTAATATTTTTAAAAATACTCATAGAAAATATATATGATGGGGGAAATATTTATTTTTTTATTTCCAATTAATATTAAAAAATCTTCTTGCATTGGATAATTAATAAGATAATTCTAGAAATTACAGAGTCAATATAAAGATAAAAATCTTATAGAGATGTGTCCAATATGATATTTGAAATTTTGATTTTTTATAAATAATTTAATGAAGTAAAAATAATAAATATTTCCTATAATATAAAAGGGATTAGGGAATCAATTTTTCCTGATATTTTACATAGAAAATATTGTAAATTCTTTATCTTTTATTTATAGATAAATTTAATCTTACGGGATATATCATGTCCGTATAAATCAAAAGTGAGGTTATTTCACATATTAAATGATAAGTGAAAAAAGGTGATTAATAAAGTAGGTAATAAAATAATTATTTTATTGTTAGATTTTCAAAATATATATAATGTAAAAAATATAGAAAGGTATTACCAAAAACATTAAATTTTACATAAATCATTTTTAGTGAGAATTTTCTTATAGAATAAGTATATTGGGAGGAGGAAGAAAACTAAAATATTATTCTTAGTATCTATAAAGAACTCCAATTTATTATAAATATATTATTGGAAGGTGGTAGTGAATACTATAATAAATATAAAAAACCAATCACTTCGCTTTTTATAAGAGAATACTACTATAACAACATAGAATTATAATGTATATTTTTAAAAAATAAAATTAATTATATATATAAATATTCATTAATTTATTTTATTTTATTAATGAATTTATTACATATTTTATATATAATAAATGAAAACAAGTAATGATATTAATTCACATAATAAAAAATTATTTATCTGTTATTATGAAAGATATATAATATGTCATTTTTATCTTATTTAAATATTTTTTCTATAACACAGATATTATGTCCATAAATTTTAATTTTTAATAAATTAATGAATACATAATAAACAAAATATTAATATATCAAATATCATAATAGAATTTTATGATGAATAATTACTCATTATAATTTTTTTTTAAAAATAATTTCAAATAATTAATTATTATTTTTATATATAATGTTTTATATGATAAATACTGTAATCATATAAATCATTTCAGTTTAATATTATTATTTTATTATTTTTAAATTTATTTGGAAAGATAATTTTAATATAGTAAAAAAATGTTTTCATAATAATATAATTGTAACATAAAACCATTAATGTAAATATGATAATACTATATGAAATTTTATGTTAATAAAAATATGAAATAAATGGTTATGTTAAATTTTTTAATAAAAATATCATTTTATTATGAATTTATAGTTAATATAAAAAACATTTACATTGTATATTTTTGTTATCATATTTGATGTATATACATTAAAAATTTAATTTAAACTAGTAAATTATATGTTTTACATTAAAATAATACAATTAATTATTTATTATACACATTTGAAAAATTAGTTTACCATATATATATTATTTTTGTAATGGCTCGGACCTCTCCAGTCCATTCCTTTGTGAAAATATGGTGTTTGAGGTGTTCTGGGAGGACAAGGGGACTTACCCCCAACACTTTTCCAATATTCCAGTTTGGTGAATAGTTCCAAAGGTAGATAGTTGTGAAATATGAAACAGTAACCTTCTGAAAACATAACATCAGTGGCCTTCAGTGAACAGTTCTATCCGAAACCTCAAACGGTAACCTCTCTTTCTTTTTCCAAATTTCAAATTCTATGAACAGTTCCATCAGTGAACCGTTCTATCTGTAACCTTTAATGGTAACCTCTCTTTCCATTGCCAAATTTCCAATTCTGTGAACAGTTCCATCGGTGAACAGTTTTATCATTAACCTTTAACAGTATCCTCTCTTTCCTCTGCCAAATTTCTAATTCTATGAACAGTTACATCGTTGAACAGTTATATTTGTAACCTTTAATGGTAACCTCTCTTTCTATTGCCAAATTTCCAATTCTGTGAACATTTCCATCATGAACAGTGTTCTAATGGCGATGTTCATGAACAATGTCTAATAGTGGGGTTCATGAATAGTGTCTAATAGTGAGGTCCGTGAACAGTGTGTAATAGTGAGGTTCATGAACAATGTCTATCAATGAGGTTCATGAACAGTGTGTAATGGTGAGGATCATGACCAGTGTCTAACGATGAGGTTCATGAACATTGTCTAACGGTGAGGTTCATGAACAACGTTTTTCCTTTTCCAAATTTTGAGTTCATGAACAGTTTTTCTAGCTTCCTACAATGTCACCCATTTAACATTTTCCATTGACGTAAAATGCATTTAAGGACTTGTTTTGATGACTCTAAGGACGATTCAAAGGCCATAACTCCTATATTAATTATTCCTAAGGCTCGAGATGTTTTTACTTGGTCAAACCGCATGGTTTAATGTGATCCAATTTTAATGGGAAATTATGTGTATCTTAAACCATCAGTCCATTAAATCTTCTAAAGGGACAGGATATATTCATCCCTAATTCTTCCTCAATCTTCTCGGCTATGAGATGCTAAAACCTTTCATTCTAATCTAAATGAGTTTCATAATGAAAATTTCCTCCTTGGTTTGGTTCTGCTCAGTTTTGATGCAACCAAGCTGTATTGATCAATCTTCGATATAAGGTATGTTTTATCATCATTATTTTGTGGTTAATCTTCTCCTGTAATCCTTTCCATTTTATAGCTTCTAATATTCATGCTTCTAATAGTTTTTTCATGTGGTTTGGTCGGTGTGGTCGTACCGTGGCATCCTCGGCTGGATAGAGTTGTCGCGAACGGAGGATCGTGATCCATTGTGTGAATAAAGACAATAAAAATTGTTTGAGGTAGGGGATTCATTACATCACTTTTCTTTTACATGCAACTATATTATTAGAATGTTTTATCCCACTGGAGCACAATGTAATTAACATAATAAATATTTTAATCGGATAAATAAATTGATATCGGTCGTATGTTATTTCCCCTTTTTTTCTAGATAGTGTGATATCCATTCTTTCTTCATTTATCAATTTATTCTTGATGAAAATTGGTAAAGAACATAAACTGGAATTAATTGATAATTTTTGGCTATGGATAAAGAGGCATGTAAATGAATATTTTTCTTCTTGTTTTAATTTTATGTTAATCAAATTTGTGCAGTAAGAATGTTTAATTATTTTTGATAGCTTACTGATTAGGTTTCCCAAATTTGGAACCTATGAATAATGAATCGGATAATTCAAGATGTATTAAATAACTGATTATTTGATAATTCCTTGAAGGGTTCTAAGTTACCCTCTTATTTGTTAAAGGGACCAGAGCCCAATTTGTATGATTTTTGTTTTCCATACTTCTTGGGTTATGATGTGAGCCTAGATGGTTGTAGTGATATGTGGGGGAATGGAAGCCTCTTGGTTGTGGAAGAAAATTATACCTATGGTGGCGACATGCATCTTTTTTTTGCATGTAGGTGTCAAGGAGGACACCAGGGATGATGGAATGGGATGGATGTGTTTGTTGGGTTCTTACTCTTACTTTTTGGTTGATTATCTTTTTTAATTTTCCCCACTACCTAAGGCATCTAGGCATGCTTACCCTTCTTCTGAAGGAGGTGAATACATGCGGAGTATGCCATGTGCTTTCCGGGTTTAGCTTCCTAAGGGAGGATGGGTTGATGCTCTTGCTATAGGTGTAAAATACTCGATGGGTCATACATCTACTCACCTGGTTGAGCCCCCTTGTGTTTATTAGCATTGAATGCTTTTCTAGAATCCCTGAGAATAAGGGAAAGTAAATCTGTAATGAATATTCGAATAAATGGTGTTAACCCATGGGGTTGGAGTTTTCTATTACATAATGATGAGGTTGTAATTTTAAAGGGACAATGGACTTTGGGTGTGATGATAATGAAATTTAATGCGGAATTTTCATTTGTTAATTAATGTCTAATGAATTAATTAACGTAATGTGAAACTAAATATAATGTATTGAAATAAATTATTAATGCTGTTTGAGTGGCTGTGTGTTTATAGGATACCTAGTCATTGAATTAGCATCCCAAATTCTGAGAGACATTAGCTGCATTTGTGTCTAATACTAGGTTATTCTCATAGTGTGGTTGTGAGATACAGTATATTGTGTACCTTTTGTGTTTCTATACACTACTCCACCCTGTCAGTAAGGGAAACTGACACCCCATAGATTCAGAGACCTGGGGGGCATTTTCCCCAAAATTTTTGTGGGAGGATGAATGGATAACTACCCCCTTTATCCCCACTATCTGCTATTGGTATTTACTTGTTTTGGTAGGAACAACTGTTAGTTTTCCCCATTAATGTGTGTAGAGGGATGTAATGGCTTGTGGTTATTCACACATATATATTCTGGATATAGTATCATATGGACTACTATAGGTGTATCCTTTATAGGCTATGATGGATTGATAATCCTTACTCGGTGTATGGGTTGTAATGGCTTGAGGTATAATACTCGACGTATGATACACGTTATGTGAGTTGTGGTGGCTCCTGGAAACTACCTGGTTACTTTCTTGTGTAGACGTGGTGGTATACATTATTTATTATATGATATATTCTTGTATGAGTAACTTGGTGAGAGTACCCATGCTGAGGTTGGGAACTTCGTATACCTGTTTAGGTGATGAGTTAGTTTCACTTGTTGTTCGCTATTCTTTAGCATTCTTTCTTTACATTTGCACGAGAGGCTTCGGGGAGGATCCTTCTGATTACACTGTTATACTCACCCTATGTATATATAAACTGTTTTTTCATGTCACTTGGAGAAAGTTGGAGATCAGGCTGGTGTTTACTAGCTTGGGGTTGCAGGAGATATTCGGTCTTGTGGTTGTTGCTGTTTTTACTTTCTTTTGTGTACATTCAGTTTTCCCTTTTTAGTTGCAGTACTTTTTCATGACATTCCTTATTTTCACATGGGTTTTCCTTTATATTTCAGTTTTGAGTTGGAGTTAGTTGGTTTCTATCTTATCTCTCTCTTCTGCATATGCTCTCTTAGAGGTTAATGTCTCCAATCTGTGTGTTTTCTATACCCTCAGTGCTAGTCGCCAACTAAGGGCCTACTTGAGGTGGGACATAGGGGTCATTATCTCCCTTCTCACATTGCTGGCAAATGAGGGGTACACATTGTGGGGAGGGGGTCATGACAGAGTGGTATGAGAGGTCTATTTGAGGGATAAGATGGAGTTTGGAGTTAGGCACATGTGGTGTTGCATGGGTTGGTAGGGTAATGAGGTCATTCATGTTTATCATGTGATGTAAACACTGGAGACCGGATGAGACATATGTGTTTAGGTCCCCCAATGATCTTATGTATGGACCTTTATTTTTATAATGTCTACTAAAAAAGGTGGTACTTGTTAAATGGTAGAGACCTAGGAATGGATCTTGCATCATTCTTCTTTGTGCATGTGTTTGAATGGGTATACCTTGGGATTGGTTAACCTAAAATGAATAAAAGTAAACAATTAATTAATTAATGTTGAGTCTTCCATATTCTAGGTTTAGGAGCTCTAACGGTTTTTTATTTTACATGTATGGATCTAGGTCGACGTCCTCGTTAGGTTTGCGTAGAAAATTTCCAACATGCAGTTTTAGCAGATCGTCGCAGGGTAGAGGTTGACGATGATGATAGTTGGAGAAAGACACTACAAGAGTTTTAGCGCCAGAGTCTGTAGAAGTATTAGGGATCCATTTCAGATGAAATCATGGAAGACTGGTTGGAGGAAGTCGAGATCGGGTGTAGTTCTATATGTGCTCGAAAGAAGCACTAGTTTTCCTTGGTTATGATGATGCAGTTTTGAGACATGTTTAGAGTCAAGTTTCTTTCTTCGACTACAAAGGATTCCTGTCGCCAGAAGCTTATTACCCTTCGATAGGGGAGCTCTAATATTTGAGAGTTTGGAATATATTTGCAGAACCTTTTACGATATTCTTCGGACGTGTTACCAGATGAGGAGGCCAGGGCGATGCATTTTGAGGAGGCTTTGCGTCCAGAGATCTAATGCTAGGTCACCCCATTTATGCTCAAAACATATCTTGAGGTATGGGCGAGGGAAGAAGATATCAAGAGGACTTTTTCAAGGACCATATCATCAAGAGAGTGGAATCTTCACGATTCCTCATGAAGCAAAAATGTTGCCCGGGGTTCCCAGTTTTTTGGGTAGAAGAGTTTCCGTTCAGCCGTGGGTATGTCCAAGCCATTCACTTCTCATTTCTCCAAAGGATGCAACTCTCAATCCTATGAAAAGGTATTAGATGCTTGTTTTTTTATGGTGGTAGTGTTCATCTGCAGTGGGAGTGCCCGATCATTCATAGAGGTCATCGTGCACCAGGTTCCACGATCCAGGTTCCTCTATTGAGGCAGTTCCAGCCAAGGCGGCAGCAGTAGGTTTCAACAGCTTTAGATTAGTAGAGGGTAGATGGGGTAGGTAGGGGAAAACCCCATGATTCTCTCCAACCTCAGAGAGTAGAGCACGACTGTGGTGGTGGTCATCCTCAGGGTCAGGGAGGCTGTGGAAGAGGTCGTAGTCAACTTCATGCTCTAGCGTTGCTTGCTCCATGCGAGCCAGACGTCATTTGAGGTACCCTTTGCATGTTTTCTACCTTTGTGTATGACATGTTTTATTCAGGAGAAACATAATCCTTTGTATCACCTACCCTTTTCCATGCTTTGGGACTTGAGGTAGAGAGGCCTCCAGTGCCCTTGGCATTGACTAAGCGAGTTGGAGGTCGAGATGACTTGTTTGAAGAATGTAGAGACCTTGATCTAGTGTGGGGGAAACACAGCTCTTGAGGTGATTTCCTATGGTTAAGAATACAACCATATGATGTCATCATCAGCATTTATTGGTTGTATTCGGTGCAAGATATCGTGGATTGCTTCAAGAAGAAGGTCATTTTCTTTGGTGCAAATGGAGAGCCGGTGGTGTTTGTTGGTGAGAGAGATCCTCAGATCAATCATAGTCGCGTTCCAATCATATCATCCATGATGGATGAGATGATGTTGAGTTATTCAGAGGTTCAGCTATTTGAGTTTCCAAGTGTCATAGAATATTACCCTAATGTCATTATAGAAAAGGTTGTAGCGTTACCCCCTTGATGAGAGATTTTTTTTTGGATTGGGCTATAACTAGGAGCGTCTCCTAACTCTATGTCTCTATATAGGATGGACCCTTCTGAGTTATGAGAGCTACATGTACAGCTTGACGGTCTGTTACAGTGTGGTTTTTTTCATGCCAGTGTGTCATTGTGGGGGCACCAGTTTTTTTTTTGAAGAAGGCTGATGGCAGTTTGCAGTTGTGTGTTGATTATCATCACTTAAAAAAGTGACACTAAATAATTGTAATCCACTTCCACTAATTGATGATTTATAAGATCAACATAAGGGTTCATGATGGTTCTCAAAGATCGAGTTCGTTCAGGATATCATCAGATGCATGTAAAGAATGAGGATATCCCAAAGACTGCTTTTTGTTGTCGTCATGGGCATTATGAGTTCGTTGTAATATCGTTCGGCATGGAGAATGCTCCACCTATGTTCATGGGATTGATTAATTATGTGTTCCTTGAGTTCCTGGACAAGTTTGTGGTAGTTTTTACCGATGACATCCTTGTGTACTCCACATCTGAGGAGGAGCATGCAGAGCATCTATAAACTGTTTTAGGAGTTCTTCGTCAACATCAGCTATTTCAGATGTTTTCAAACTGTGATTTTTGGTCTCGATAAGTCTGTTTCTTTGGGCATGTTGTGTCCCCACAAGGATTATATGTGGATCCATTGAAGATATAAGAAGTTGTGTCTTCGGAAACCACCAAGGCAGTGTAAGAGGTGTGAAGTTTTATTGGTCTTGCAGGCAACTACAGGAGGTTCATATCCAATTTCACATGAGTTTTGATTCCTCTGACAGATTTGACCAGGAAGGATTAGGCATTCATATGTTTTGATTAGTGTCAAGCATTTTTTGAGTATCTAATGGAGAAGTTACTAAGTGCTCCAGTTCATTGTCTTCCAGGTGAGGGAGTTTAGTTTAATGTTTTATACGATGCTTCACATCTGGGTTTGGGCTGTGTTTTGATGCAGAAAATATCAGTTGACTCTTATGGGTCTCGACAGTTACGTCCCTATGAACATAAATATGCCACTCACAATCATGAGTTGGAATATGTGGTTTATTCTCTAAATTTTTAGAGACATTACCTCATTTGTGAGTGCTTTGTGGTTTTCATCGATCATAAGAGTTTGAGTTATGTTTTCTCCCAGGGTGACTTGAACTAATGACATCATAGGTGGATGGTGTTCTTACAGGAATATGACTTCGAGATATCATATACACCTAGAAAGGTGAATGTTGTAGCTGGTATGCTGGGTTGAAAGTCACGTAGTGATGCAGTGTGTGATTTAGGTGATTACTGGAGAGTAATGGAAGAGAAGTGATCATTACATCTTGATATGGGAGAATTTGGTGGTAGAGGTTTCCTTTTTCAGAAGAGGATACAGTCACCCTTGATGTAGAAGGTGGAAGAGTCCTAGTTGGGGGATCTTGTGGTGGAGGTTTGGAGAGACTGAGTTGTTTGTGGCGAGGCCCCAGATGGTTAGACTGAGGATGAACAAAACAGAGTGTTATATCATGGAAGGATTTTTGTTCCATTTATGATGCACAATATGGTTATCAAATAGTTTCATAGTTCTCTTTTATTGGTGCATCCTAGTGTGACAAAGATGTACAGAGCCTTGAGGATCTGGTTTTGGTTTATGGGGCTAAAGTGTGCGGTTGCGGATTTTGTGTCTCGATTTTTGGTCTGCCAAAAGGTGAAGGTCAAACACTATGTTCCTGGTGGTCTTCTCCAGCCAATAGAGATTCCTCAGTGGAAGTGGGAGGACATCTCAATGTATTTTGTTACTGGTTTACCTCGAGATCCATGAGGACCTGATGCTAATTTTTTGGTAGTGGATCATTTATCAAAATAGTCCCACTTTATAGTGATCAAGCAGTCGAGCTTAGAGGAAGTGTTGTCAAGGAATTATCTAGAGGAGGTGGTGAGACTTCATGGAGTCCGGAGGACAGTAATTTATGATCGGGATCCTTATTTTACCTATAGGGTGTGGAGAGGTCTCCAACATGATTTTGGTTCTCAACAATGCATTAGCACTGCTTTTCATCCTCAAACGGACGGTTAGACAGGGCGAACTATCCAGACTCTTGAAGGCATGTTGTGCTCTTGGGTTCTTGATTTGTTAGGTTCATGGATGAAGCACTTACCCTTGGTGGAGTTTTCTAACAATAATTTTTTTCACTTCACTATAGGTGTGGAACCATTTGAAGCCTTGTATAGTCGGCCTTGCTGTTCTCTGTTGTGCTGGACTGGGGTTGGAGAGTCAGCAATTCTTGGACCGGAACTAGTGCAGAATATAACAGACATGATTCAGGTGATTTGTTAGAGGATAAATATAGCGCCAGATCGTTAGAAATCAAATGATGATCAAATAAAGAGACCCTTAGAGTTTAATGTTGGGAATCATGTGTTTCTGAAGGTGACTCCCCATTGTGGTAAGTGAAGGTTTGTTCGTGGGAGTAATCTTTATCCCCAGTTTATTGGGCCTTTGGAGGTGATAGCTCATGTTGGAGCTATGGAATATCGAGTAGAACATCCCCACCAGATGAGTCGGATTCATGATGTTTACCATGTATCACAGATCTGTTGTAATCTTTATAATGAATCTCACATCATCGATTGGGGAGAGATCGATGTTGATAATGATGAAACCTTTGAGGAGCAACCTGTGGAGATCAAATATCGTAATGAGAAGGTGTTGCATGGGCGTTCTATCCCCTTGGTTTGTTTCTTGTGGAAACTCGATGGCATGGAGGAGAGTACCTGGGAACCTGATTCATAGATACGTGCTTAGTACCCATAGTTGTTTGATGTTTAACTATTTTCATGTATTGATGTTCCCTTTTTGGTAATGAACCTTTAATGTTTATGAGATGGCTCCCTTTGATGCTTTTGTTGCTTTCTCTCTTTTTATAGGTATCTCTATGGGTGGTTGTTCGGACCCATTTCTTTTTTTCCCTTTAGGTTGGTTGTGAATTCTCGAGGAAGAAAATGTTTTGAGAGGTATCTGATGTAATGTCCCGGACCTCTCCGGTCCATTCCTTTGTGAAAATATGGCGTTTGAGGTGTTCCGGGGGGTCAAGGGAACTTATCCCCAAAACATTTCCAATATTCCAGTTCGTTGTATAGTTCCAATGGTAGATAGTTGTGAACAGTGCAATGGTATCCTTCTGTTAAAAGAGCATCGGTGACCTTCAGTGAACTGTTCCATCGGTAACCTCTAATGGTAACCTCTCTTTCCTTTTCCAAATTTCCAATTCAATGAATAGTTACATAAGTGAATAGTTCTATCAGTAACCTCTAATGGTAACCTCTATTTCCTTTTCCAAATTTCCAATTCTATGAACAGTCCTATTGGTCAACAGTTTTATTGGTAACATCTAATGGTAAACTCTATTTCCTTTGCTTAATTTCCAAGTATGTGAATAGTTCCATCATGAATAGTGTCCTAACGGTGATGTTCATGAACAGTGTCTAACGTTGAGGTTCATGAACAGTTTTCTAACGGTGAGGTTCATGAATAGTGTATAATGGTGAGGTTCATGAATAGTGTCTATCGATGAGGTTCATGAAAAGTGTCTATCGGTGAGGTTCATGAGCAGTGTCTAATGGTGAGGTTCATGAACAGTTTCTAACAGTGAGGTTCATGAATAGTGTCTAATAGTGAGGTTCATGAACAGTTTCTAATGGCGAGGTTCATGAATAGTATCTAATGTTGAGGTTCATGAATAATGTTTTTCCTTTTCTAAATTTTTTGTTCGTGAACAGTGTTTCTAGCTTCCTAAAGTTTCGTCCCTTTAGCATTTTCTTTTGATGTAAAATGAATTTAACGCCTCATTTTAAAGACTATAAGGACGATTCAAAGGACATAACACCTATATTAGTTATTCCTAAGGATCGGGATGTTTTTACTTGGTCAAACCACATGTTTTAATGAAATCTGATTTTAATGTGAAATTAAGTGTATCTTAAATCTTCACTCCTTTAAATATTCAAAAGGGACGAGAAATATTCCTCCATAATTCTTCCTCTTTCTTCTCATCTATGAGACACTAAAAACTTTCCTTTTTTTGGAGAAGTTTCATAATCAATCATTCTTCCTCAGATTGGTTCTGCTCTGTTTTGATGCAATCAGGTTGTATAGATCAATCTAATATATAAGGTCGGTTTTATTGTCATTCTTTTTGGGTTAATATTCTCTTATTTGGATTCCCATTTTAAAGCTTGTAATCTCCATGAATCTAATTGATTTTTCTTGGGGTTCGGTTGGTACGGTCGTACCATGGCATCCTCGGGTGGATGCAATTGTAGTGAGAGGAGGATTGTGACCCGTTGTGTGGACAATGAACATCAAGAACTGTTTAAGGTAGGGTATTAGTTGCTTCTATTTTATTTTACGTGAAACTATATTTTTAGCATGTTTTCTCCCACTAGACAAAAATGGGATTGAAATAATAAATATTTTAACCGGATAAATAAATTGATATCGGTCGTATATTATTGCCCCTTGTTTTCTAGATATTGTGATATCCATGGTTGCTTCGTTTCTCTGTTCGTTCTCAATTAAAATTGGAAAATAATGTAAACCGAAATTAATTGATAACTATTGGCTATGGATAAAGAGGCATGTAAATGAATATGGATCTTCTTGTTTTAATTTGATGTTAAACAGATTGGTGCAGTAAGCATGTTTAATTATTTGTGGTAGCTTCCTGATTAGGTTTCCTGAATTTGGAACCTATGAATAATGAATCGGTTAATTTAAGATAGATTAAAAAATTGATTTTTTTATAATTACTTGAAGGGTTCTGAGTTACCCTATTTCTTTTTAAAGGACACAGATCCCAATTGTTAAGATGCTTGTTTTTCTAGTTTCTTGTTTTGTGATGTGAGCCTAGATGGCTATTGTGATATGTGGGGGTATGGTGGCATTTTTGTTGTGGCCGAAAATGACGCCTAGGGTGGCGAGATGCATTGGTTTATGCATGTGGGTGTAAGGGAGGACACTATGGATGATGGAATGTGATGGATGTGTTTTTTGGATGCTTGATTTTTATTTTTGGTTGATTATTTGGTTTAATTTTCCCCACTACCTAAGGTAGATGGTCTTGCTTACACTTCTTCCGAAAGAGGTGAAGACACGCGGGGTATTCCATGTGCTTTCCGTGTTTAGCTTCTCATGGTAGGATGGGTCTACACTCTTACTATATGCGGTGAAGACTCAACGGGTAGTACATATACTCACCGTGTTGAGGCACCTTGTGTTTAGTAGCATAGAATTCTTGGGAATATGGGAAAGTAATTCTATAATGAATATATAAAGAAGTGTTTTTGACCCATGGGGATGGAGTTTGCTAGAACAAAATGATGATGTTGTAATTTTAAAGGGACCATGGACTTTGGGTGTACTGCTAATGAAATTTAAAGTGGAATTTTCAATGGTAATTAATGTTTAAATAATTAATTATTGTAAATTTAATCTAACAAAAAAGTAAGGAAATAATTTATTAATTCTCTTTAAGTGGTTGTGTTCTTATAGGATACCTAGACATAGAAGTATCAGTCTAGAGTCTGAGAGACATTAAGAGAAGTTGTGTCTAAGACTATGTTATTCCTATAGTGTGGTTGTGAGCTATAGTATATTCTGTAATTTTTTGTGACTCTATATGCTACTCCACACTATCAGTAAGTGAAACTCACACCCTGAGGATTCTGATCCATGGGGGGTGTTTTCCCCAACATTCTGGTGGGAGGATGAATGGCTGACTACCCCCTTTGGCCCCTCTCTCTTCTCTTGGTAGTTGTTGTGCTGGTGGGCATAGTGGTAAGATTTCCCCATATATGTGTGTAGAGGGATGTAATATCTTTTGGTTATTCAAACATATATATTATGGATATATTACCCTATGGGATACTATAGGTGTAACATGTATAGGCTGTGATGGATTAAGGATCCTTACTCGGTGTATGGGCTATAATTGCTTGACGTATAATACTCGACATATGATACATGTTATGTGAGCTGTGGTGGCTCCCAGAAACAACCTGGTTACTTTCTTATGTGGATGTGATGGTTTTGTTTCATGAGGTTCATATTGTGGTGCTTCGCACAGGTATCTATGGGCAAGCCTTTTTGGAGAGAGATGCTTAGGATGTACGACTTTGGGGCAAAGAGGCAAACCATTAGGGAAGTAGTAGCAGAGTACACTTGATATTTTTTATTATAAGATATATTATTTTATGAGTTTCTTGGTGAGAGGATCCATGGTGAGGTTGGGAACTTAGTATACCTATTTAGGTGATGAGTTAGTTTCACTTGTTTTTCACTGTTCTTTATCTTGCTTTCATTACTTTTACACGAGAGGCTTCGGGGAGGATCTTATTGAGTATATTGTTATACTCACTCTATGTATATATAAACTGTTTTTATGTCACTTGGAACAGGTTGGATATCAGGTTGGTGTTTACTAGCTTGGGGTTGCAGGAATTTTTCGAGCTTGTGGTTGTTGTTGTTTTTACTTTCTTTCAGGTACTTGTCGTTTTCAAATTTCAGTTTTAGTTCTTTTGAATGACATTACATATGTTCACTTTCATTTTCTTTTATATTTCAGTTCTGAGTTGGATTTGGATGGTTTTCAACTTATCTCTCTCTTCCGCATGTGTCCTCTTAGAGTGTAATTCTTCCTATCTGTGTGTTTACAATATCCTCGGTGCTAGTCGCCAAACCAGGGCCTAATGGAGGCATGACTCAGGGATCATTATCTCCCTTCTCACATTGCTGGCCCAGGAGGGGTACACTTTGTGCGGTGGGGATCATGAAAATTTTCATCACAAAATGTAATTTATATTTTAACCAGATATCTATTATAAAAAATAATATTTCTATCGATATAACACTGTAACAATGTTGTATTAAATTCAACTCATAAAAACCATTTTCATTTGTATTATTTTCAAAGATAATTTCATTAATAATATAATATCAATTTTATAAAATGGATATAAATTTTGGAATAATAATTTTGATATTAACTTGAAGTATATTTTTTGTTATTTTACTAAAAAAATTGATTTGTTGTTGAATATTAAATAATATAGTTTTCATGTACAGTTATGTGTTTTGACATTGTGATGATGTAAACATGAATATTAAATTCATACTACTTTTATTTCTATATTAAAATGTATTTTATTAGTATTGTAATTATAGTATCCCATGATTAACATACATGAATATTACATTATCTAAGATAAATATTTAGAACATTATAAAAATTCATTCCCATGGTCTGTAATAGTTTAGTGTCATTAGAAACATGGAAACATATTATTCTAACCTGGTGAATAATATTAAACATCTCACCTAATGATCATCCAATTTATTACTTCTATATAAAACATACATTTGAACATATGGAAAGTAAACATTATAATGGAATGAGATTCGATGTTCTGTAAGGGTAAAAAAATAATATATATAAGTATAACATGAACATGTGGATATGGGAACATGATAATAACAATGTAATATTATTCCCTTCATATCAAATATCAAAATCAAGAGTCAAGGTGTGAAGATTGAATTTTCAAAATACATTAATCATATGGGAATTAGTAACATTATCAATGAGAGCATACCAAATGAGTAAGACATGGAATTATGGAAAACACATTTAGATTGAAAATACTATTTCAATTACACCAACCAAGTCCCTCATAACATGATAGGCTTGGTCAAATAACCTATGTTCCTTATTTATGATTGGGATGACCTCCCATGTACCATCTTGTCTTAGTATTTCGATGATGTCCCTTATTCCCTCATGTTAAAATATTGGGTTTTCCTATTGTGTACCCTCTTGTAATGGGCTTGGGATTCCATTCAGCATACCTTATAATTATGGGATTGGGATGCCCACCCATGTACCTTCCTATTGCAGTCTTGGGATTTCATCATGTATGCCCTCTTGTTATGGGATTGGGTTTCTCTACTATATACCCTCTTGTTAAGGTCTTGGGTAACCCCCAAGATACCATATTGTTATGGGATTGGGATGACCACCCATATACCCTTTTATTATGTGATTGGGACTCCCTATCAACCATTTATGCTCATAGAACATTTAACATTACCCAATTCATTTTAGTTGGTTGTAGGTCACACCCATCACATAAAGAAATCATACATGCATGTGCCACTAGATAATAAAACATATATACTATCTTGACCCATAAGTTAATATGGTATTTATAAATTTCACGTAATAACCCATGAAATGAAATGTATATGATAATAATTTCATCATAAAATAACCTATGTAAAAAAATATAGGATTCATAAACATTTCATCAATGCATAACTATTAAAAATAATTTGGTTTCAATAGAATTTTAACATGGAATAGCCTATGGAAGAGAAATTGGTGTTATAATATTAATGTCATAAAAAATAAACAATTCATATAAATAATATGAATTTTATCCATGGATAAAATTCCTCTTAAATAATATTTTCTAAAAAGGATTAAGTTATATATGGGCAATGGGTTTTTATGATCACTTGGAGTAGTTCTTAAAGAAAATATACTTTCTTTGAAAATCATTATTTTATGATATTAAATGTTTTCAAAACACTTTTCTTTGAAAACCAAATTTATAACATATGATTTAATATATAAAAATCCTTGAAACAATTTCGTTATGAAAATATAATTTCCCTATTGACAAACACTTTTAAAATAATAATACTTTTTGGAAATATTTTTTTAAAAAATAACCTTGAAAATATATAAATGAATATTTGGAAAAAATTCTATTTTTTAAAAATTAATCTGTTCTTAAAATATTTTCCCATTAAAATAAGATTAAAATATCATTTAAAAACTTTATCAACCAACACTTTATAGAACATGGTTTTTGAAAACAAAAATCCGACTAAAGAGAGAAGTAAGGTTATTTTTTCCAAAATAACACTTTCATAATTATTTGATGTTACAAAGAGAGAAAAATGGTACCATTACATGTATATATAATAAATAACCTAATTAGAAGGGAATTAATGATAATTATAGAGATATGGATCATAATATTTCATCAAATTCATTGTAATCATGAAAATTCATGTTAAACAATGAGTGTGTAGTAATAAACTCTTACCACTAGGGTAACATTGAATATTAATCACCGTGATTGAAGAAAATTACATGAATCATAAAATTTATTAAATTAATGATATTAATGATATAACATTAAAATGGTAATCATATACACCTCATAAAATAATATAGATGTATAACATTAAATGTGTATCAGAGATGGTTAATGCAGAAAAATTACACTATCAGTTTAGTAACATCTAAATGTTAAACCCCATGAAATAAAGATCATGAAATTGATATGTAAATTCCAAAAACATTATGGATAATAATCATATATTAAATTAAATAGTATTATATACATTTCCCAAAATAAAAGAGTGGTGAATAAGGCATGTATCTCATAGATATGAAAAGTGAGAAGAAATTCGCTCACCTTTATTCTTCGCTTACTTCATACATGTTCAAACCTAAACTATAGAAAATATATGTTTATTATACATATTAAAAATAACCATATTATTATATCTGATGAAATTAATTATTATATTATGACTTTATTTTATTCTTTTTTTGAAAAAATCAGGATTATGTCAAGTTTCGGGTAAAATCCACTTTGTTTTTCTTATATGTTTTGACTTTTTATTCTTGATCCTCTTCTTAGATAATTATTTTCTTATTTACGGAATTTAAAACATGATAAAAATATAAAATATATTCATTATATATGTATTTATAATAATATATAAATAATATAAATTAAAAAATTAAATTCACTGTTCATGTTGAGGGTAGAACATCTGTTCCCATGAACGCTGTTTATATTTTTTTATCGCATTCAAATAAAAAATGTAAATGGAATATATTTGTGAGTATATGTATATTATTTTTATAGAATAATTTTTATGTCATATATATCACTTATTTTTAATAAACCCATTATTAATACATTATATGAAAATTATGAATGAATCACAACGCTTTGATGAGGCAGTAGTCCGCGCATCCACTAATGAAGTTATCATAATCCCACAAAATGGAATTCATAAAGGTATGTGGTATGTAATAATTTCAAAATAATTAATACATCATAAATGTCATATATATCATATATATGATATATATAATATAAATCAATAATTATATCATGATTCCCTACCTCGATAAGTGGTATGGATGAATGAATGTCATTAGTGTGTGAGGTGGTAGTCTGTTGTAAACATGAATAATGGATGCATATATGATTTGATGTATGTGTCTATGAGTGTAGGTAGTATACAAAAAATAAAATATCTAATTATATTTAGTATACTTTGGTTATTATATAATAATGATATAATAAAATTTAAATTGGTGATAAAAGATGTAAAACAAAAGTTCTCATTGAAGAATGTTCACATTTCATCAGGTAACTCCTTTTGGTTTACACCAAAGGACTTTCTTCATATTCATTCATCCAAAATTGATCACCCTATTATGAAATTAGGATTATTTTAAGTATAGTTTATCTTGGTTTGGATGATAAAAATGTCTTTAGAGTTGTCAATAATTTATAGGGTTGACTGCACTATAATAGTGGTGGGGGGTGAGGGTCATTCTTATAAACATTAATATATAAACACAATTGAGAGGTATACCCTCTATCAAGTGCCTCCCATAGTTTCCCATTTGGTCTCTTAGGAATTATTGGCCTTAAATATTTCAAATCAATTTATTTTTTAAATGATATTAGGTTTCTTATCCATATAATTTAATGATTAAACACTAATTGACCTAGTTTATACCCTTATACCTAAATTAAATTTATTTAAATTGATTAATATTTTTTGTAAAAAACTAACATGAAATTTATAAAAATAATAAATTAATCTTATTAAAAATAAGTAATCCATTTTTTCATATTCCAAACAAATAAGTGGTGAAAATTAATTTAAACTAATCCCATAGACATGACGTGAAAGTGACTTTTTAAAGTAAAATTTTAAAAAGATTAAAATGTTTTTATATAAAATTTCAATGTTAAATTTATTATAATTAAAATAATTTGATATATTTATGTATAATTGGACAAATAAAACATTATAACAAATTTAAAAAATACCAATGAAAATAAATTAGATGAAAAATCATTTTCAATCCAAATTCATTGTTCGTCATAATTCATAAAAAAATTAAACATCTCATAAAATACCCATAATTCACAAAATGTAAAATATTATATTCCTACATAAAAAATTATAATTTTCTGTAAAATAAAATTGATTGATTTATCAAATACTATATTTAGAAATTTTGCGTCCATAAAAGGAGGTAAAATTACCCATATAGATAAATACAACTTTTGGATCATAAAATTTGTTTTATTATTATATTATACATATATAATATATTGTATGAGTGTCAAAAAATTGATTAAATATATATTAGATATTTTTTTTATATCATTCATCAAAAAAAATTAATCAATTGCGTTAAATAGAAAAAATAGTTTTCTTAGAGATTGAATTTCCTTATATTAAAATTGTTCTTTCATCAATTTCTAACTAATTGAAAACTATATTATGAGTTTAATATAAATTCATAAGTAATATTTTTCCAATTTATTTAATCTTATTTTTCATTCCCATTACAATTTTTGGGTGGTATCTATTATTATATTTTAGTAACAATATTAATTGTATATTTCAGTTCATTAAAACTCAACATGGATTGTAATTCATACTATCAATTGATCATGGAATTGTATTCAACATAAAAAAATTGTTTTTCTTGTAAAAAAAGGTATAGTAAGTGTTTCATGTAGTCCATCAATAATTTTTTGTTTTTTATAATGAAATCACAACTTGGTGTAGTGTATAATTCATGAATAACATTGTGTTTCGTATAAGGGAAAATTAAATTTTTATAGAATGCAATGGAAGACATAAAATATTTTTAATGAATTTGAAAATGAATAATTTTTAAAATTAATTTTTGTAAAATTATACCACCCTTAAAATTAATCCTTCCCTCAAAAATATTAATGGTCATCAAATGTCTAAAAATGAAAGTTCCTTTTCTAGAAACAACATTGTAGAAATTAATACAAAAACGTCCATTAAAAACGTAATGTTAGAAGCACAACATTTACCCAAAGTAACTCATAACTAGGTTCCCACATAGGATAAAACAGTTTAGAATTAATTATTATACATTGACAAAAAGAATAAATAATTATAGATAGTGATTGATGTCTTTGAAAATAATAAATTTAATTCTCAATGAAATATTAAGGGCCTCAAAACTAGATATGGATATGATTTATCAGACTATCGGTTCAACAAAAATGGATATTTTAGAATAAATTTTTTTCAATATCCTTTCCAATGGATGATGAATTATTTTAATATCTACTAATATATGGAAATATAATTTTTTTATTTCATTTCATTTCATATTCACAATCTCTACCTTTTGGATGTGTGTTGACCAATTTATAATTCATTTCTAACACAAAAAATATGGGTGAATTTGTTATAACTCAAAAATAATGGATAATCTGATATGTATGTATAATGATATTTCATCGCAAAAATCTTTAGTTATCATCATATAAAAATGTTTAGCAGAGGTTATCAAATATTCATAAATCCTCATATGCTAAGATAATAATTTTATCTCTAAAATCTCATTTGAAGCTTAAATTAAGAATTACCAAATTGTTTAACCTTATAACCAATCCTAAATATTAAAATGAAAAACATTATAATGAAGGTGACCAAATTTATCAAATTTATCTATACATTGTTCCACCATATACCATAAACTATATCATGGTTTTTACATAAAAAAACAGGGTAATACAATAATAATATTTTATCTTGATACATAGTAATAACCATAATTACCATAACAAATTATTGAAAACATTAAATCATTCTTATTTTAAAGTTTAGTTGATATATTCCTTAAATAAATATTTTTTAAAACATCATCCATGATTACATAAACCCCTTTTTGTACAATGAAATAATCTTTTCAATTATAATATATACTTTTCAATATACATTACCCATATTAATAATATATTTATCAAAGAAAAAAAGTTTTTCTCAATCCCAATATCACATAAAGTGTTCTCTTACCTAAATATAACACAATTCCATTAATTAAATTTTTTTAATTTCATTAACACCATTCAATATATAATATTAAATCCTTATTGTAAAACATATACTTAATGATTCATATTACATACTTCTTGAATTCGAATACATATACACTTCAATCATAAAACGTTATTTTTAAAATAATACTTATTATTAACCATCAGATTATTTAATACCCCATTTCTTGGAATATGATATATGAATCACGAGTTACGGTTCCTCAACATTCAATTTAATCACGCGTCATTAGTTAAATGTATACAATTCAATTAGAACAGCCTGAACCATTTACATGTCAATCACTATCACATTATCTTCAGTAGCATAACCAATACTCGGTAAAACATCCTAATTCTCTTCATGAGATTTTCACATATAAAATATAATTTCATAATTCCCATAATTTTATCATCTAAAACATTCAATTTCAACCATTTTTATTACTCACATATTTTAATAATACTATAATTTATATTTTGAGCAACACATATCATACCAAAATACCATATAATAATGAAAAATAATTTTTATGATTTCTAAATAAAGACACATTATTTTTAATCTATGAAACATTATGCTTATCTATAGATACATCCTTAGAAATATACTTAAAATATCTCTAGGGGTATAACTAATGTTTCCTCATCATAATTTCTAAAGCATGACTAAACCTTTCTTTTGATACTAACTATAACTACCCTAGATTCATATATATGAATATTAAATCATTTTATATGAATATTATGAACATTAAAAAAATCATTCCCAAGGATAATAACATTTTAGAGTATTTGGAAACATAGAAATGTAATCTTAAAAATTGGTTAATGATATTCACTATCTCCCTTAAATATCTTCCCTATTAGTACTCCTACCTAAATCTTTTCTTCTTAACATGGGAAAATGAATCATAAGAATTGGGCGAGCTCATATTTTCATTATGGTTGAACAAGTGATATATATAATCAAAACATGAGTATAATGGTATGATATTATGACCATAACATTTTAATATCGTGCTCTTGTTGGAACTGGGAGTGCACTGGAAGCCCCAAGTAGGTGGGTTTTTAAAACATTTCCATCGATGATCGAAGTGAACTTGTCGATGTCGGTGAAGAGTAGCCTGGTCAAAGCCGAGGATCTCACGTGATGGGTTTTAAGCACAAAAATTATACCGTAAAAATACCTGGTTCAATTCTGAAGTCATGCATGACGTCAGCTCGTCCTTGGTGATCGTTGATCTAAGAATCCAAAGTCGAATTCTTCAATATCATCCACACAAGCTTTAAGAAATCTTTGGGAGTTCCATTCATCATAATTTAGGTGCTATTGCGGAATTGAGACGACGCATTCGATGCTCCGAGGATCACTACATTGCTTCACTAGTGATTCCCGAGAGAGAGCTCTATCTGAGCCCCTTGGATCCAGAGCCAGTCTCTCTAGATTACGGGACAGAAGACAAGAGAGAGAAGAACCATGAAAAATCCCCTCCTCTTCTATTTATAGTACTCAATTAAAATACCTGGTATCGCCTCGCCAGCCCTGAATACTTAATTCACTATCAAAGACATTTATGACTACTAAACTATGTCATAAATATATTATCATTTACCTGTAATATATTAAAATATATTACGTGATATTAATTGATTCATTTACTCGACTTGTCGCTCCCATATATATTAATTTAACCTAGAATTATTTAATATTCACCAATTAATATTTTTAATGTATTTACTAAAATATGTAAATACATTTAATAAATAATTTCAATACACATTATTCTAAACACTAATAATATGAATTTATTTATTGGATTGATTATCGTTTAACATTGGGAAAATCCTGGACCCCTATGGCAGGACCATCCATTTATGATTGAATAGTATAGACACCATCCATGATTGGTGGTCATGACATCCAATCCTAAATTAATTGATCGTAGATATTAGTTATGATAAGTAACATTGTAACAGATTTAGGCATAACAACTTGGTCAAATCATTCATTCCTTATTGGTACCAAGATCGTACCATCCATGTATAAACTCACATTAATACCCACCGTAGTATTCAAAATAATGGCCCCTTTTCACTTTGATACATGGAATCCATTAGTTGAATTTTAGTTGGCCATACCAATTTTAGCTAATTTCCATATATTTCTTAATTGTAGAAAATATTATTCACATTGACTAATAGATCACCGATCACGGTGAATAAAAACCATCACCTTGGATTTATCCTTCCTACGCAGTATGTGTCTCTAGAAGATACTTTATTCCACATGTGCTTGTGGAACTATTTCTTATGCCAACTATTTTGTACATCTTTAGCATTGACTAAACAGAAGTCAATATAGCTCCCACTATCTCAATTAGACATGTTCACCCTTCTATAGATATCTAGTCTCTTACTTGACTAAAAATTTTATACCTTAGGGATTTATGTAATATCCTAAGTAATTTCTTGGATAAGTACCTTATATGCACAATGTGTTTATCTTGATGCATGTTTCTTTGTATCCAAAAAAAAATATTTACATCCAAACACATGTCATTATGACATAATGGATTTTTATCAAACTATGACTCGTATGATATCCATTTGTCATTATAGTTGGTATGTGGTTGTGGGATATCAATGTTATTTGCAATGAATTTTATGAAATATAATGGAAGTTTCTGCTAGTTACAACATTGATATTACTTACATCAATTATTTGATGTATTAAATGTGCATTTAGGAATTAGTCCATGGAATATTTTGTTAATCAATGTTGAGATGCAAGACTTCATCATCAATCCTCCACACTTACATCAAGGTTTTGATGTCGATAAGGTAATGTGCATTTAGGAATTGCTTCATGATACATTATCATGATTGATGAATGCTTGGTCAAGATATTTTTCAGTATCCCAACACGAATAAAATGATATCTCTTGACCATGCATATTCTTCAATTTGATATTCGTTAATTACATAAAATAATATTATTAAATATATATACCTCTAGATTATACTTATAATAGTTAATGCTAATAAGTTTAACTATTTCCAAATGCTTTGTGACATACCATTATTTCTAAAGTCTCCTTTGTCCAAACTAAAGACATCGATAATAACCAAAGTATTTAGCTGTGCCGAGCCTAAATACCATACATGGTTTATTCATCACGTCCATTTTTAATATTAAATGACAATGAATTATCCTACCACATCTAGGTATAAGTCTTACATTTATATTCATCACTAATTTACAATGAATCATGTATTTCTGAACTAGTGATTGAGTTTACAAAAAACAACATTCATTCCAAAAACTGAAATAATGTCTCCTTGAATCCAAGGACACATGATATTAATGTTTTTGGTTATACTCAATCAATATTTCAACAAGAATCGTTAAATTGGCAATTAAAGAAGTCATGTAAATCTCACCACTAGCATAGGAATCACCCTTTCACAGTCACTTAGAAAATACACTGAATTCTAGTAAGGTTTATATACTAACTTCGTTATTACATTTAAGGACACATATGAAAAAAAATATATTATAAAATATCCCAGTAGTAAAAGGAAACATTACATTGATAAATATGCCTAATGTAGAAGCAGAAACTTGCTCCATTAAATCAAGTTATTGATTTTAAACTTCCATAGTATTATTTTATAACATGCAATGCAAATAACCTCTATTAATACCTCATTAATTGAAGGACGTTGCGAATTTGTCATTGGCATTAAATTCCTTTGACCTTTTTACATGGTCATTCAATTTATCTACCATATTAATTAAATCTTAATTGTCTTTTATTCTTATTCACTTGGAAAACCTTACCTAAATTGGTAATGAAGTGTTTACTCAATTGATCATTATTTTTTAACGTAAAGCGAGACTTGAATATTGTTGTTAAAATGGTATTTAGGTTTATGATCGATCTTTTAATTTACACAAGCATGTGTAAATATAACCTTATTCATATCATTGCTTCTCTTTCTCCTTGCATGCTTCTCAGAGATGAGACTTTATGTTATATAATCTATGTCCTGGTGTATCGACCACAACTAACACCAGACGTTGATGAAAGAATAATTATATTACTATCATATGCTTTGTATATTAGTCTCCTATAATAAATTTTCACTCTTTCTTCACGAGGTAGTTAAACAGTTTTGGGGACACTGACACATTGAGTTTTCTATATCATAGTACTATGGATGAATGAATGTCATCAGTGCGTGAGGTGGTAGTCTATTGTAAACATGAATAATAGATGCATATCTGATTTGATGTATGTGTCTGTGAGTGTAGGTTGTACACATAAAATAAAAAATCTAATTATATTTAGTATACATTGGTTATTATATAATAATGATATAATAAAATTTAAATTGGTTATAAATAATATAAAACAAAAGTTCTCATTGAAGAATGTTCCCTTTTCATTAGGTAACTCCTTTTGGTTTACACCAAAGGATATTCTTCATTTTCTTTCATCCCAAATTGATCACCCTATTATGATATTAGGATTGTTTTAAGAATATTTTATCATGTTTTGGATGATAAAAATGTCTTTAGAGGTGTCAATAATTTATGGGGTTGAGTGCAATATAATAGTGGGGGGGGGTGAGTGTCATTATTATAAACATTAATATATAAACACAATTGAGAGGTATCCCCTCTATCATGTGCCTCCAATAGTTTCCCATTTGGTCTCTTAGGAATTATTGGCCTTAAATATTTCAAATCAATTTATTTTTTAAATGATATTAGGTTTCTTATCCATATAATTTAATTATTAAACACTAAGTGAACTAGTTTATATCCTTATAACTAAATTAATTTTAATTAAATTCATTAATATTTTTTGTAAAAAACTAACATGAAATTTATAAAAATAATAAATTAATCTTATTAAAAATATGTAATCCAATTTTTCATATTCCAAACAAATAACTGGTGAAAATTAATTTAAACTAATCCCATAGACATGACATGAAAGTGACTTTCTAAAGTAAAATTTTAAAAAGATTAAATTGTTTTTATATAAAATTTCAATGTTAAATTGATTATAATTAAAATAATTAGATATATTTATGTATAATTAGACAAATAAAACTTTATAACAAATTTTAAAAATTACAATGAAAATAAATTAGATTAAAAATCATTTTCAAACAAAATTCATTTTTTTCACAATTCATCAAAAAATGAAACATCTCATAAAAATACCGATAATTCACACAATGTAAAAAATTATATTCCTACATAAAAAATTATAACTTTATGTAAAATAAAATTGATTAATATATCAAATACTATATTTAGAAATTTTGTGCGGTTAAAAGGATATAAAATTAACCATTTAGATAAATACAACTTTTGGTTCATACAATTTGTTTTATTATTATATTATATATATATATATATAATATATTGTATGAGTGTCAAAAAATTGATTAAATATATATTAAATGTTTTTTTAAAAATCATTCATCAAAATAATAAATCAATTGCGTTAGAATTGTATTATTAAATAGAAAAAATAGTTTTCTTTGAGATTGAATTTCCTTATTTTAAAATTGTTCTTTAATAAATTTCTAACTAATTTACAACTATATTATGAGTTTAATATAAATTCATAAGTAATATTTTTCCAATTTATTTAATCTTATTTTTAATTCCCATAACAATTTTTGGGTGGTATCTATTATTATATTTTAGTAACAATATTAATTGTATATTTTAGTTCATTAAAACTATACCTGGTTTGTAATTAATACTATCAATTGAACATGGAATTGTATGTAACATAATTAAATAGTTTTTCTTGTACAAAAAGTTATTATATGTTTTTCACGTAGTCCATCAATAATTTTTTGTTTTTTATAAAGAAATCACAACTTGGTGTAGTGGATAATGCATGAATAACATTGTGTTTTGTATAAGGGAAGAGTAAATTTTTATAGAATGCAATGGAAGACATAAAATAATTTTAATGAATTTGAAAATGAATAATTTTTAAAAACAATGTTTGTAAAATTATACCACCCTTAAAATTAATCCTTCCCTCAAAAATATTATCGGTGATCAAATGTCTAAAAATGAAATTTCTTTTCGTAGAAACAAAATTATAGAAATTAATAGAAAAACATCCATTAAAAACATAATGTTGGAACCAAAACATTTACCCAAAGTAACTCATAATTGGGTTCCCACATAAGATAAAAGAGTTTAGAATTAATTATTATACATTGATGAAAAGAATAAATAATTATAGATAGTGATTGATGTCATTGAAAATTAGAAATTTAATTCACAATGAAATGTTAAGGGCCTCAAAACTAGATATTATGATGATTTATCAGAATATCGGTTCAACAAAAATGAATATTTTAGAATAAATGTTCTTCAATATCCTTTCCAATGGATGATGAATTATTTTACTATCTACTATGATATGAAAATATAATTATTTTATTTCATTGCCTTTTGGATGTGTGTTGACAAATTTATAATTCATTTCTAACAGAAAAAATATGTGTGAATTTGTTATAGCTCAAGAAATAATGTATAATCTGATATCTATGTATAATGATAATTCATCCCAAAAATACTTAGTTATCATCATATAAAAATGGTTAGCACAGGATATCATATATGCATAAATCCCCAGATGCTAAGATAATAATTTTAACTCTAAAACCTCATTTGATTCTTAAATTAATCATTACAGAATTGTTTAACCTTGTAACAAATCAAAAATATGAAAATGAAAAACATTATAATGAAGGTGACTAAATTTATCAAATTTATCTATACATTGTTCCCCCATATACCATAAACTATATCATGGTTTTTACATAAAAAACAGGGGAATATAATAATAATATTTTATCTTGATACATGGTAATAACCATAATTACCATAACAAATTATTGGAAACATTAAATCATTCTTATTTTAAAGTTTAGTTGATATATTCCTTCATTAATTTTTTTAAAACATCATCCATGATTACAAAAACCCCTTTTTTGTACAATGAAATATTCTTTTCAATTATAATATATACTTTCCAATTTACATTACCCATATTAATAATATATTTATCAACGAAAAAAAGATTTTCTCAACACCAAGAACACAGAAATTGTTCTCTTCCCTTAATAAAAAACAATTCCATTAAATAAATTTCTTTATTTCATTAACACCATTCAATATATAATATTAAATCCCTAATGTAAAACATATACATAATTATTCATATTACATACTTCTTGAATTCAAATACATATACACTTCAATCATAAAATTTTATTCTTAAAATGTTACTTATTATTAACCATCATATTAGTTAATACCTCATTTCTTGGAATATGATATATGAATCATGAGTTAAGGTTCCTCAACATTCAATTTAATCACGCATCATTAGTTTAACGTATACAATTCTATTGGAACAGCCTAAACCATTCACAAGTCAATCACTATCACATTATCTTCAGTAGAATAACCAATACTCGGTAAACCTTCCTAATTCTCTTCATGAGATTTTCACATATAAAATATACATTCATAATTCCCATAATGTTATCATCTGAAACATTCAATTTTAACCAATTTTTATTATTCACATTATTTAATAAGACTATAATTTATATTTTGAGCAACACATATCATATCAAAATACCATATAATAATGAAAAATAATGTTTAAGATTTCTAAATAAAGACACATTATTTTAAATCTATGAAACATTAGGCTTATCTATAGATACCTGCCTGCCTGCAAATCACTTTTTTTGGATTTTTTTAAAAGCCGGTTTAAGGGGTATCCGGTTCCCGAAGACCGCGAATTCAAATTTCAAAAACTAAACATCATCATCACCCTTCAACTCGATTCACGTGCCTGCCTCGTAGCGGACGCCCATCGCATCGGCGTCAGATCCATCCATCTCCCATCATCACAGCGCCGGAAAGCCAATCTTGTCGTCGTCACACCAGGGTCAACTCAAGTTCAGATCACCGGCGTGCCCATCCCGGAGCCCGTCGCCGCCGAAGTAACACCATCCTCCCCTCATCTATCCTCAACGAGACCGCATCCCTCAACCACCAGCTTAGAAACTGGTCAGAAACACCATTTCACCAGAAAACAGCCACGTTCATAAACCAAAACCCATCCATTTTCATCCGTGAAACCAATAAACGCTCGCAAAGTAGATTGCGAGAGGGTGAACATCACCAGCAAACCAGAAATCACTCAAAAGAGAAAATCAAAACGAACGAAAAAACCCTAAAACGAGAACCCCGCCGCCACCGACTAGATCGACCGCATCAGACGCAACAGAGCCCCCCTCACTCACCTGAGAAGAGTCGGAGCCCCCAAAACACCGACGCATGAGCGTGGACCTCAAACGCTAAGAAACACCCTAGAGGATGACAGCGAGCTGCATAGAACAGATCCAAAGGCGCTCCGGAGAGTGTGCTTTCAACGGAGACCGGTCTTACACCTGTAGATCTGAACCCGAAACCACCGTCGTCCTTAGTGCATCTCCACAGCCAGCGAGGTACCACGAAACGCAAGCCAGTAGCAGGAGACCCCCACCAGGGAAAAGGAATCATAAGAATTGGGTGAGCTCATATTTCTAATATGGTTGAACAAGTGATATATATAAGGAAAACATGAGTATAATGGTATGATATTATGACCATAACATTATAAGATCGTGCTCTTGTTGGAACTGGGCGCTCAGCGGAAGCCCCAAGCAGGTGGGTTTTTAAAACATTTCCACCGATGATCGATGTGAACATGTCAATGTTGGTGAAGAGTAGCCTGGTCAAAGCCGAGGATCACACATGATGGGTTTTAAGAACAAAAATTAAATATTAAAAATACATGGTTCAATTCTGAAGTCGTGCACGACGTCATCTCATTATTGTTGATCACTGATCGAAGAATCTGAAGTCGAATTCCTCAATATCATCCACACATGCTTCATGAAATCAGTGGGAGTTCCATTTGTCATAATTTAGGTGCTAGTGCGGATTTGAGATGATGCCTTCGATTCTCCGAGGATCACTACATCGCTTCGCTAGTGATGCCAGAGAGAGAGCTTCATCCGAGCTCCTTGGATCCAGAGCCAGTCACTCTAGATTATGGGGGAGAAGAGGAGAGAGAGAAGAACCATGAAAAATCCCCTTCTCTTCTATTTATAGTACTCAATTAAAATACCTAGTATCGCCTCTCCGACCCTAAATACATAATGCACTATCAAAGACATTTATAACTACTAAACTATGTCATAAATATTATTATCATTTACTTGTAATATATAAAAATATATTACGTGATAATAATTGATTCATTTACTCGACTTGTCGCTCCCATATATATTAATTGTACCTAGAATAATTTAATATTCATCAATTAATATTTTTAAAGTATTTACTAAAATATGTAAATACATTTAACAAATAAATTCAATACTCATTATTTTAAACACTAATAATATGAATTTATTTATTGGATTAGTGATCGTTTAACATTGGACAAATCCTAAACCCCTATGGCAGGACCATCCCATTATGGTTGTATCGTATAGACACCATCCATGATTGGTGGTCATGACATCCAATCGTAAATTAATTGATCATAGATATTAGTTATGATAAGTAAAATTGTAACATATTTAGGCATAACAACATGGTCAAATCATTCATTCCTTATTGGTACCATGCTCGTACCATCCATGTATAAACTCACTTTAATACCCATCGTAGTATTCAAACTAATAGCCCCTTTTCACTTTAATACATGGAATCCATTAGTTGAATTTTAGTTGGTCTTACCAATTTTAGCTAATTTCCATATATTTCTTACTTGGAGGAAATATTATCCACATTGACTAATAGATCACCGATCACAGTGAATAATAACCATCACCATGGTTTTATGCTTCCTACGCAATATGTGTCTCTAGAAGATAATTTGTTCCACTTGTGCTTGTGGAACATATTCTTTTTCCAGCTATTTTGTACATCTTGAGCATTGACTAAACACAAGTCAATATATCTCCCACTATCTCAATTAGAGATGTGCACCCTTCTATAGATATGTAGTCTCTTTCTTGACTAAAACTATTCTACCTTAGGGATTTATGTAATATCCTAAGTAATTGCTAGGATAAGTACCTTAGATGAACAATGTGTTTATCTTGATGCATGTTTCTTTGTATCCAAAAAAACCATTTACTTCCAAAAACATGTCATTATGACATAATGGATTTCTATCATACTGTGACTCGAATGATATCTATTTTTCATTATAGTTGGTATATGGTTGTAGGAAATCAATGTTATTTGAAATTAATTTTATGAAATATAATGGATGTTTCTTCTAGTTACAAAATTGATATTACATACATCAATTATTTGATGTATAAAATGTGCATTTAGGAATTACTCCATGCAATATTTTTTTAATCAATGTTGATATGCCAGACTTCATCATCAATCCTCCACATTTACATCAAGGTTGTGATGTCGATAAGGTAATGTGCGTTTAGGAGTTGCTCCACGATACATTATCATGATTGATGAATACTTGGTCAAGATATTTTTCAGTATCCCAACACGAATAAAATGATATCTCTTGACCATGCATATACTTCACATTGATATTCCTTAATTACATAAAATAATATTATTAAGTATATATACCTCTAGATAATACTTAGAATAGTTCATGCTTATAAGTTGAACTATTTCCAAATGCTTTGTGACATACCATTGTTTCTAAAGTGTCCTTTGTCCAAACTAAAGACGTCGATAATAACCAAAGTATTTAGCTTTGCCGAGCCTAAATACCATACATGGTTTTTTAATCATGTCCATTTTTAGTATTACATGACAATGAATTATCCCGCCACATCTGGGTATAAGTCTTACATTTATATTCATCACTAATTGACAATGATTCATGTATTATTGAACTAGTGATTGAGTTTACCAAAAACAACATTCATTCCAAAAACTGAAAGAATGTCTCCTTGAATCCAAGGATAGATGAGATTAATGTTTGTGGTTATACTCAATCAATATTTCAACAAGAATTGTTAACATGGCAATTAAAGAAGTCATGTACTTCTCATCACTGGCATAGGAATCACCCTTTCACAGCCACTTGGAGAATACACATGACTTCTAGTAAGGTTTCTATACTAACTTCGTTATTGCATTTAAATACACATATGTAAAAAGAATATATTATTAAATGTACAAGTAGTAAAAGGAAACATTACATTGGTAAATATGCCTACTGTAGAAGCAGAAACTTTCTCCATTAAATCAAGTTATTGATTTTAAACTTCCATAGTATTATTTTATAACATGCAATGCAAATAACCTCTGTTAATACCTTATTAATTGAAGGACGTTGCGAATATGTCATTGGCGTTAAATTCCATTGACCTTTTCACATTGTATTTCAATTTATCTACCATAACAATTAAATCTTAATTGTCTTTTATTCTTATTCACTTGGAGAACCTTACCTAAATTTGTAATTAAGTGTTTACTCAATTCTTCTTTATTTTGTAACGTAAAACGAGACTTTAATATTGTGGTTAAAATGGTATTTAATTTCATGATCGATCTTTCAATTTACACAAGAAGGTGTAAATATAGCCTTATTTATATCATTGCTTTGCTTTCTCTATGAAAACTTCTCAGAGATGAGACTTTATGTTATATCATCTATGTCCGGGTGTAGCGACCACAACTGACACCATACATTGATGAAAGCATAATGATATTACTATCATATTCTTTGTACGTTAGTCTCCTGTAAGAAATTTTCACTCTCGCTTCATGAGGTAGTTTAACAGTGTTGGGGACACTGACACATTGAGTTTCCTATATCATTGTACTATGCACACGTGCCTATACTAGTTATGGACACTCATGTTAGTGTGGAAATTTACTTTGTCCATTATAATATCAGCATTTTAAACATGTGGTAGAACATTCCATTTTTCTACAAAAATGAATTTTAGCAGATGTGTGCCTTTTATGAGGATTACCGTTTTGACATTTCTGATTTATTACTTAAATCATTTTATGTATCCCACTATTTTAATGCATTCAAGGAACCCTCGGTCCTAGAAACAGAATTCTATGTCACGTGATTTTTTAGTGTAAAGGATTTTGGAACTACCCCTCATAGTCTACAAGATATGGCTATGCCACTACATGGAGGGTTCTAGGTAGGCTTTTGGTTGACCGACTACTTTAACATGTGGATCCTCGATCTGTTGAGTGAAGTCCCAACTTCTAAAAATCAAAACCGGATTTACTCAAAGCTTGCATATAAAATTACAATAAGGAATATATGGATATTTATTTGCTACAATTTTAGTTAAGTCAATCCATCACACTTATAAGTACTCACTAGTAGAAATAGTCACCCTCAGCTATGGCATGACCAGCACCTCAAACTGCTGTTATTTTCCCAAACAAGAATGGCGGAAGGCAGTTATGAATTAATATATATTTTGAGGGTTTTATTATTTCTAATGTGTCAAATTAAATTATTTTCAATTTTTTAAGCATGTACTATGTGATCAGACTCACAACTAAAAGAGAAAGAAATTGAAATTTCATCGCGTCACATGTTAATTTTATCTTCCATTCTTGTTTATTATTTTAAAATTTGATCGTGCAATAAATTAAACATGCACAAAAATAATAAATCATGCAAAAATAAAATTAACACCTGATCATGAGTTGGTGCTATTGGTTTTTCCATTGAGTGAATAACGGACCAACCAAAACCCTAGAGGCAATTACCTTTTAATCATGTGTCTTGTATCTTGAATAACAGCTTCTGCTCATCCAATGCAACTCTTATCTAGTGTGTTGTCATCACTTGTCATGAAGTGATTCACTCCTCGTCTCTTCATTACACAAAAGTACTCTGACGTAGGTGAGGGGGTCTCAGGGTATAAAATTACAACTCTGAGAATGGGCACTCATGCCCTTATACATATAATGACATTTGAGAGGACATGAAAATCGCCTTTTATTTAATTAAAAGAATTATTACAAAACAACATGAAATAATAAAATAAATAAATTAAAAAATTAAACAAACACCAGACATGCATTGGTAGGTCGATGGCTCATAACCAGCATATATGCATTAAACACACGTATATTAAATAAATGCATAATAAAATTATACGTGCATTAAAATAAATTTTAGGGCATTATTTTTATTGAATTAAAATTTCACTCTAATTTTAATTCATTATTAATATGTCGTTCGGTCTGATTTAATTAATTTAATTTTAAAACAAAAATTAAATTTTTTAATTGATATAATTTATTACCAAATAAATTAATTATGCCACTGCAACCAAAATTAACATCTAATTAATTTAATTATCATGTGTAATTAACTTAATTAATTTAATTAATTTTTGTTTATTATAAAATTCCCCGAGACCATGAAACTTGGGGCAGGGCCTGTGCGGGTCAGGGAGAACCTACACAGACCCTTACCAGATGGTTATGACCCCGTACATGAGAGTTCTGGGCAGGTCAGGTCTTACCAAGCCCGTTGTGGGCTGGGTCGATCCGCCAATGCCCATTTCACAGCTGGTCTATACAGAGAGGTAAGGGATTACCTCTCTGGAGGGTCATTGTGGATCATGAAACCCTAGGAAATGGTCCACATGAGGTGAAGGATATACTGGAGCTTGCTCGCCGAATGGGGTCCTAGACCGGTGGGGTTCTGAGCATGGAAGAACCTACTCGAGGAGGGGTAGCCGAGTATAGGGAACCAAAGCATGTAGTTGGAGACAAGTTGGCTTGTGAAAGCCACTTGAGAGGTGGCATCTGTGACTTCACCCTAGCTGGAGGGCGGTACGAGGTGACCTTGGGAAGGAGGGATAAAGCCCTGTATAGAGGTCGTGTTGCTGTCCTGGGCTCGACAGCACGCTGCTGCGCTTACAGCAGAAGAAGTCAAGGCATCCCTGCGGCTAGGAGCGGAGGTAGTGCGGGAGGCCAGGATGGGCAGGGAGCCACTTGGGTGTCGGGGAGGTGACCTCGGTTGGGGATGCTGGGACCCGGGAAGCACGAGGAGAAAAAAATAGGTTTTCCTCGGGTGTTGGGCACTGGTGCTGCAACTGAGTTGGGGAGGAAGACCAGGGGCCACTAGGCTATTGGTCACTGCAGCGGGAGGCTCCGTGAGGAAGTAGAGACGGCCTATGCCGGAAGGCCCACCGGTGCTACATGGTGAAGAAAGGGGCAACCAAGGTGTAATGCACTAGGTCTTCTTAAACTACGACCAGGAGGAGAGGCGGCGGCTAGTGCCACTGCTTGGTGAACAGAGGGGGCCGATCGGCCCCCAATGGGTTTTTTTAAATTTTTGTTTGTGTTTTTCTCGGTGGACCTGTCCGACACACATGACACTCTTTTTTTATATTTTTTATTATTACCAGCAAAGGCAGGTCTGACCACCCCATTTCTTTAAAAAAAAATATAAACTTTCTTTTGAAAGTCTTTATTCTCCAACTTTTTTAAAACAAAGACTTAATCACATTAAAATTTCTAAAGCCTATTTAGGTTTTCAAAATTAATAATATTATTTTAAAAATTCATTATAAAAATTATAATAATCAAATTAATATTAATATATAAAACCATTATTATTATTATAATATAATTATAATAATAATAACAATTATTTGAATCACTAATGAATACTATTCCGATGACCCGCAATTTTTTAATCTGAATTCATATCTTTGGATGTCTGCAGACTGGACATCCAAAATCCTATTAATATTCTGTTTGCAGCGTTGAGACCGTATCAACACCCTCTTTATATTTTAATGAAAATTAAATGTTTCTTGACTTATAATAAACATCGTGCTCACTCTAATACCACTTTTTGGAACCAGGAATATAGTGGAAGCCCCAATAAGGGTGGTTTTAAATAAAATCACTAAGGATCGACTTAAAATTTTCGACGTCAGTGAAGAGTAGCTCGGTCAAAGTTGAGGATCTCGCGTGAAGGGTTTTGAGAACAAAAATTAAACCATTAGAAGACCTGGTTTAATTCTGAAATCACGCGCAACATCTTCTCGTTGTTGGTGATCATTTCTCAATGAATCCAACGTCTAATTCCTCTAGATCATCCTCACACACTTCAAGAAATCTGTGGGATCTCCGTTCATCATAATCAGGGTGCTAGAACGGAATGGTGACGACGCCTTCGATGCTCCAATGATCACCGCATCACTTCACCAGTGATGCCTGAGAGAGAGCTCCATCCGAGATCCTTGGATCTAGTACCTCTCTTCCTAGATAATGGGAGATAAGAGAAGAGAGATAAGAACCATGAATAGTATTTGGAAAAATCCCCTCCTCTTCTATTTATAGTGCTCAATTAAAATACATGGTATCACCTCGTCGGCCCTAAATGCTTAATGCACTATCAACTACATTTATGACTACTAAACTGAGTCATAAATATTATTATCAATTACTTGTAATATATTAAAATATATTACATGATAATAATTAAGTCATTAACTAGACTCGTCGCTCCCATAAATATTTATTGAACCTAGAATAATTTAATATTCATCAATTAATATTTTTCATGTATTTACTAAAGATGTAAATATATTTAATAAATAAATTCAATTCTAATTATTTAAAACTCGAATAATAGGAATTTATTTATTGCATTGGGGATCGTTTAACATTGGACAAATCTTGGGCCCCTATGGCGGGCCCACTATTTCCAAAACTCTTATTCAACTAAATATAGCAGATTCTTGAATACTCTATTGTATGTGACCCTCTATGACCTCATTTCAACAGTAGTGAATAGATTTAATTGAAAAAGAGTGGGATCTAGCTACCCATCATAGCCCCTAAAGAAATAATTATTGTCACAGTAGTGACAACCAACCCACGAACACGCACTGTGTAATATAATCTTTTCGTCAGTAATATCTCCTAAAGCAAGTTGTGGTCATGTGTCATTTCCCTTTTTATTGCTTTATTGTTTATTGATGTAACTGGATGAATTTACAGTCAACTTCAATTTCCAAGGACTTATAAAGGTATTTCCATCCATATCAACATGTCCTGAGATATATTACTTTCATAAATCGGAAGCGAAAAATCCTTTTTTGACCATTCATCCAATGTCATGCCAATAATGACGCATCTAACATAGACTACCTCACCACAAATTCATCACCATGGTTTTCATATTGTATCAAAGTATGCAATAAAATGACATAAATTGGAAATGATATCATGATATGAGACCATTACACCTGATCATATATAGGAACATCTTATGACACCCAAAACATGTGGATTTTCTATTGGTGGGTCTGTCCTCATGATCTCACTTCTTGAGATCACCAAGTCAGAACATCATGAGAAGAAGTCTCAATGCTTATGAGCCCCCATCACCTGATAGTCAAATATTTAATGTGCCCAATCAGTGAGATGTATCTAGACTATAAAACATATATTTATGATTAATTTCATAGTATCTAGAGGTTCTCATTATATGCTGGGAACTTCTATAACCTTTCAATATGACAATTAACCTTTTAACATTACCATTTAAATAGTGGCTGTAAGAAAGTCTACAATATAATGGTAAGATGACATAATGCATAGCTTATTGTATACATGATAAGGTAATCAAAATCCCTGAATAGTTGGGTCTAGGGTACCCACTATTTCAACAACTCTTCATATCAAATATCATAATCAAGAGTCATGGAATAATGATTGAGAGTTCATAATAAATGAATCATAATGAAATCAAGTGTATAATCCATGAGATCATAATATAGAAATACAACATGGAAATATGGAATACTCATAATCATAGAAAATTGTATATAGAGTACACTTATCAAGACCCTCATAACAAGTTATTATTGGTATAATCACCCATGTACCTTCTTCATGCTTAGGTTAACCTCATGTGTTCTAACTTTTTTTAGGATTGGGGTGCTCTCCCATATACCATATTGTTATTGTCAAGGGATGACCTCCATTGTTTCATATTGTTATAGTCCTGTGGTAGCCTCTCATAAACCATCTAATTATAGGATCGGGATTCCCAGTTGTATACCCTCTTGTTATAGGATTGGGTTTCCCTCTAATAAACCCTCTTGTTAGAGGATTGAGTTACCCTACCATAACTCCTCCTATTGTTGTCATGGGATGCCCACCTATATTCCCTGTTATAACAGGAATAGGATTCCCTCCCATATACCCTATTGTTAATGTCTTTGGATTCCCTCATGTATACCCTCCTGTTACAAGCATGCGATATCCTCACATATATACTATTTTTATTATCTTTGGATTCCCTCTTGTGTACCCCATTTAGCACATATAACAATTCTCATTACCCTTTGAATTGAAGGGATATATAGTTCCATCCATCACATAATGAAATCATACCTTCTTGTTCCAAAAGATAATAAAACGTTCAAAATATCATGAACTATAAAAATTATGGACTTCAAAAACATCACAACATAACCCATTTAGTGAAATGTGTTTCATAAATATGTCATCATAAAATAACATGTACAAATTTTACTGGTTTCATATCCCTTTCATAAAATTATAACGAATGAAATGAAGCCTATTTAATAAGTTTTTTATCATGGTACATCTCATGGAAGACAAATGAGGTCTATATAAAAGGTTTTATCAAAATATAAAACATGTAAAAAATAATATGAATGGTATACTTGGATAAAATCCCTCATTAAATATAAACTATATCAATGTATTTCATCAAATATGCAGAATTATTTTGAAAGTTCACTTGGAGTAGTTCATAAAGAAAATAAACATTCTTGTATAATCATGGTTTTATCACATATTTGTTTTTCAAAATACATTTCTTCAAAAACCATATTAAATTTTTTTAAGATATCATTAAAAATCATTTAAAATATTTCTTGAGAAAATAACCTTTCATATTTGAAAAATGTCTTTAAAATCGTAAAGCATTTTAAAAACATTTTTCTTTGAAAATAACCATAAAAACATTAAGATAATATTTTAATACCATAATAAAAACCTTCTTAAAAAATAAATCATCATTAAAATCATTTTCCTTAAAAATGAGTATAAAATATCATTTAAAAACATTTTTATAACCTTTATAGTAAAAATGGGTATTGAATTAGTAATCAGTGTTTATTTTTTAGTACTTATTCCATTTTATCCAATCCTCTTGAAAAAAATAAGGTTCTTTAAAAACTAAAATATTATGAAAAAGTTTCATATTGTAGTGTAGTAATAGATTTAATGAGACAAACCAATAATATTTATATGGTTCAGCTAAAAGTCGTACCCTAATACATGTATCTTAGAGTCCATAGATAATATTCTCTATAATCTTCAATTGTAATTTATAACATAGATTCTACTATTCTATCTAATGATTTTAAAGTTAGTTTAATGATACAATGATTATCCAACAACATATCCTAAATATAAATTCCATTGGATTGATCATGGGGTTCAGTTAACAATTATATGTTTTTCCTAATCAATGGGATGTTGGATCAATCGGTATCTACATGTACTTCCTCATGATCATATGAAACAACTCTAGTATCAAAACATCCTCAAGATTCTATGGGATCTATATCATCCTCAACCTTGATAAATAATTGTTTCTATATAAGATATTTTATTATTCAATAGTTTTTTATTTTGACTCATACACTCTCCATTAAAACAGAATATTAACCTCTCAACATTTTCATATATCAAACATGAATATGAGCATCCTCAATATCACAAAAGAAATTTTATTATTTGTTACATAAATATATATTTCATATAAAAAATAATTTTAAATTTTTTTATATATTAGAAATCTGGAAAATCAGTTGTATTCGGATGTATATGTGATCTCCTTATTTTAATAATTCAAAAATATCAAGATATATTTCCAAATTTAATCTATTTTCATTTCAAATTAATTTATTAGTATAAGTAATAGGAATATTAAATATTTTCACACAATTAAATACACAATGAAACTAGCTTCTTTAAACTCATTTACAATATCCATGTTTATTACATCAATCACCTCTTCCACAATAAATTCTCATTTTATGGTGTGGGAATCATCTCATAACATTATCCATCTCTACAGACATCTCGTAATATTCTATGTCATAAATTCTTATTCTTGTAAATATTATGATTCAATGTATAATATTTTATATATATTCATTTTCTAATGAAATGAAATAAACTTATCTTTATAAAAGAGTTATATTAAAAATAATAATACTCATATTATCCATATAATTTTTCTCGAAGACATATATACTACTTATATAGACTTATCATCAAATTTATCCATGGCCAAACCTCTGTTAGTCTAAAATAATCACCTCATGTTTTATTCCTTGATTCAAACTGGCTTGTATTATTATCATCTCTAGGGATCATGATGTTTAATCCCATTGAAAACATCCTAAACATTATATGATTATATTTCATTATAATATGAAAAATTCCATTGACTCAGATTCTCCCCCATTAGACCAATATTAAAAATCTATATGTATGTGACCTAAAATGTGGATTGATCATAATGTGGATCAATCATAGAGATGGATCCAATAAATAATGGAACATATTTTATTAACTTTATATTTATCATTTGAATCGTCAAATTAACAAAGCCACCTAAATCATCTTAATTAATCAATAGTTGACTATATGTGAAAATATGATATATTTTGAATGTCTAGAGAAAAAAATCATTGGAAAATTTACCATAAGAATTGTAGAGATGGAAAATTCCCACACATAGATATTACATCATTTTAGGCTAGTGATTCATACATTTCACAAATACACTCTTTTGGACTGTATGGTTTTAGTGTCTTTAGAAACTACACAAAATCATCATATTTAATTAATGATCTTCAACATATCTTATAAATATCTTAATACATATAACAATTATTAGACCCACACTACCCAAAACTATTTTTCATAACCTAGGAGAGGAATTAGAAGAATGGGTGAGCTCAGATGCTTTCTAAGGAAAAGAAGGGAGACATGGATAAAACAAGATCATATAAGTCTGAGAAAGTGAGAATAACATTTTAAATCCATAAAATTCATATCATATATCATAAAAATGAGTCATGGAAAATATAATGTTAGTCAATAATATATTAATAATATTGGAACCAAATATCATGAACTATGAGAACAAAAAATTAGTATAATCTCTTTACTGGATGCATAAAAATAACTATGGAAAGTCATTCCATATTAATCATGCCTTATTTCCTAATTTATCATTGTGGAAGTGGATCACTTACCAGACAATTATATTTGAGATGTTTCACCCCCAAGACTATTATAGTGGAATAAGTTCCTTACATAACTTGGATCACTTCATATTCATGTCTAGTTTACTTCATGGGATATCAATATTTACCTAATTCATTTTTTTCTTATATAGGTCTCACCAATCTAATTATGAAAATCATATATATATGTGCCACAATATCCAAAAACATTATTCATATATGTACCCAAGAAATTAAATTGGTTTTAAAAAATATAACCATTACATAATTTTTTTTATGAAACGAGTTTCATAATCATATCTTCATTTCATAAAAGAAGAACCCTTTGAAAAAGAATTGGGAATTATAAGAACCGTATCATTTTATAACATGTGTAACAGAAATTGTTTCTATAAATATATTTTTCTCATAAAAATAAGAATTTAAAATAAATATTTAATATTGCATCATTGAATCATATACTTAGTAATCATTAAGTAATATCAAACGATTTCATCTTAAATTGAAAATGATTTTTAAGGAATAATGATGTGGAATGTTTCTTGAGAAAAATATCATTTATTTTTAAATAACCAGATTTCAAATTTAAAACAGTCAATATATTTTAGGAATCATTTTATTTGAAAATAACCTTTAAAAAATATAAATTTAGCACTAAATATATTACTCATCATTTGTTAAGAAATTTCATTTATTGTCTCATCGTCATTAGTAATATAAAAATTACTCATACGAACCGGATAATTCAATTCATGATCTTTTTCCAAAGAAATCATTTTCTATAATTACCCTAAATCCCACATTTGAAACATTCCCTTTTATATGATATCATAGGGAGACCATTATTCTCTTCCATTGTGTAAACCAAACATCTCATTCATCTTATGAAACTAATTTATTTTTCTCATTTATTTCTATACTCAAAACTTCTTTTCATTCCACTATGATATACACCTAGGGGCTTCTTAATAAATTCTTGAAACAATGGAAAATTAATAATATATCTTCCATGTCCTTAAACACATGAATTATCAATGAATGTTATCCTTATAGTATATAGTGAGTCTGATAATTGGTTATGTTGTTTGTTTTCAATCATATATCATGGAAACTAATATAGAATAATCATAGTATCCTTTACTCAAGTAATCATCCCATTTTGATTTTCATAAAAAAAATTCTATCATAGTCAATAATTAATCTAGGTCCTTTTATTTATCTTCAAGAAATACGACTGAAAATAATAGTTTATGTTATAATAATATAGTGTGTAACCACATAAATATAAAAAATAACATAAAAGTATGTTAATCATAAAACATTCTTCTAAAATAGTGACACCATAGGTTTATCCTAGTATATTTATATTCATCATCTATTTAAAAATTTATTATTTTTTGTAATGATATTTTTCATTTTCGGTTGAATATCCTCTATGAGTTGAAAACTAGGTGTCGTGAAAGGACCATTTTCATATACTAGGTGAAAATTGATTTGATCTCATTGATTTTTTTTGGAGTTATTAAACCTTGGTACCATTTTTTCACAGACACATCAACATTTATTATTTAGGAATTGATGTAATTTTGTGAAAACTACTTGGTCTATCCATTACCAAAATTTGAAGACGTTTTAAAATACTTTGATGTATATGTAACCTTTTTCATAGTCATATCCCTAGATATATCTGTAGAAATAGCACTTCAGATATCAATAAAGTTTACTCATCTGAGTTTAAAAATTTTAACAAATCATTTATAATAATATAATCTATAAATAGCCAACCTACATATATATAGATGTTTCATCATTTTAGTTGAAAATTCTATAAATTTCAAAAATTGACACCCATAGACGGTATATGTTTATGTTATTTGGAGACTAGAAAAAAAATATTATTATTTCATGAATTATATTCAACATATCCCATAAATATCTCGCCATATATAACTCTTGTTTTACACACCCTATCTAAATAATTTCTTGATATCATGAGAAAATGAAACATAATAATGGTTGACCTCAGATTATCTGTAAAGGAAAAAAATGAGATATAAATATAACATGAGAATTTGGTTATAATAACATGATAATAACATTTGAAAAACATAACCTTTATATCATTGATCAAAAACATTATTCGTTGAAAACATGATAATTTATAGTAAATGAATCATAATGGAATCTAAGGAAATGGTTCATGAGAAGAGAAATATTCCATAAGACCTATATTTAAAACATCATTTTTTTATAAAAAATTAGTTCATTATTTGATAAACATTACTACGAAAACTATCAAAGAGAAATGGATTCACTCCCCATTACATCATGGTTTTAAATGTTTACTACCATCACTATTAGAGTGGATAGAGTCCCTTACTAAACCATACACACTTCCCATTCCTTTCCTCCTTGTCTCATGAGAAATGTATCTTTTCTAATTTCATTGGAGGGAGTTATAGGTCACACCATCATATTATAAAAATCATTCATATGTGTCCCATAAAATCATAAAAAATTTATCATATCTAAACCCATTAAAATTATTAGTTTCAAAAATATAATTTGTATACTAACCTATGGAAACGAAACTATTTTAATATCCATTTAATCATTTCATAACATCATAACCAATGGAAAAAGAAGTAGGTTTCATAATCATTTTATAATGGTATTACACCTGGTAGATAAACTATATTCATAAATATATTTTAGCCCATAAAAATAATAAATATGTTATCATTGGATAATATCCATTTTAATGGTTATGTACCATAAAATTATTTCCTCTTATATAGAAAATTAATTTTAATAAAAAAACTCTTCCTTTGTTTGATAAGGAAAATAATTTTTTTGATGAAAATAATTATTTTTAAAGATTTAAAATTCATAAAATATTATGGAATCCATTTTATATTATAATAACCTTGAATAATTAAAAATATTGATTCAATGAAAATAATGGTAATGAAAATGTGAAATTCAATTCATGTTATACACATTAAAAAAGACTCCTTTCAAATTTTCAAAGAAATGGACCTTGTTTTTTTGAGAAAAACAAGAAGATTTAGTTAAATATGATTTGAAATAGAAAAAATTTGAAAAAAATTCTTTAATTAATAATTTTGGTAGTGTCTAAAAACATATATGAAAACATTTTTAGAAATTATGGTTTTTCAAGAAAGAGGGTTTTCGATAGAAGAGAGAAATAAAGATCAATTTTGTTAAAACATTATGTTTGTATCCTGATTAAATAATGAGAGAAAATTGTAGTGAAAAACGATATTTTCATCAAAAAAACATGAGGATATAATGATTCATGGGTTTATAAAAATATATATAACTTGATTTCATTAATCAAGTCATAATCATAAGAAATCCTAATAATTGAAAATATTGTATCATATAATCATTACCACTCTGGTATCATTGAATTCATATGTACTATTTATAATTATAATGAAATTAAAAATTAATAATCATGAAGATAAGAAATTCATGATATAAAATGTAAAAAGGTCTGTATATACACATCAAAAAATATGATAGGTGAATAACATAACTAATGTCTTAATGATGAACAATTGATACAAGAATCCCTTTCAAATTTATTAAATATTTAACTGTAAACCCCACGAAATATTATTGCTAATATGGATTTGAAAATTCTATTAGTTTTCAAGAAAAATATCAAAAAAATACATTCAATGGATGTATTTTCACATCCAAAATTAAACACATTTTTAATATTTCATGTTTCTCATATAAAATAAATGTGAGAGAGAAATATCATACCATAGGTCTTTAATACCTTCACACACATTCTAAAATAATGTATAATAAAATATATGTTTATTATACATATATTAAATAATTATAAATATATATCATTCCATATGTGATTTATTTATGGCCTTTAATTACCTCTTTATTAACAATATCATAGTAAAGTCTTGTTTTAGGAAGTGACTGTAATGTTTTCGTGTATAATTTGATTTTATATTTTTTAACCTATTTAATTTATCGTAGTTAAATAATATCAAAAAAATTTATCCATGATAAAAATTTCATGTATATTCATTTTATATGTATTTATTGAAATTCAAAAATGTTATAGATAAAAAAGTAAATACATTGTTCATGGAGATAATACATTATACTTACACATCAACCTTATTTACATTTTATAAATGGATGAAAAGAAAGAAAAATAATATTTTCAATTTATAAAATAGTTTTTATTTCATATAAATCAAACATGTTTATATTAACATTACCTTATTACCTTCCATGTAAAAATAACGTGAAGAACGAATAACATCGGTTCATGTTGCAGTAGTGAACCGTGCACATGAATGACAATATTGTATCCCAAACAGAATGGAATTTAATAAGTTATAATTAATATAATTATTTTATAAGTATTATTATTTTTTAAAATATAATATATATTAATTTAATAAATATTTTTACCAATCCATTTAAATCAAACATGTCACATCCATTTTCGATGCGGTTGTCCATCGTACACATCTGTAAAAATACTATTTTCCCAATGGGTTTGGAGGAAAGAGGATAGTTGTTATATTATAGTTATAGATGTATAATAATATCATAAATATCATATATATACATTAAATATATTTTTATATCCATCCTTGATAGGTGGTGATGGAAAAAATAACATTGGTTTGTGAGACGATAGTCTACCATATAGACAAATAATGATTTCGTGCCCTATTTGATAGATGATGAGGTTGATTTAGGTTATGAAATTTTAATATTAATATCTTTTTATATATAAGCTACTGAAGATAATATATCATAATTTATTATTAATAATTCATAGTGATGTTGGAGAAATAAACCAAAACACTCTATTGGGTATGTTTTCTCTTCTTCAATCAACTTCTTTTTGTTTTCACCAAATGGATTCATAGGATGGAATTATGACCAAAATAACGCTTCCATCATGAAATTTATGAATTAAGTAATATATTTTGGATGGTATGTGTTTAACCAAATTATTTTTAATGTGTTTAAGAGAGGACATGGGTGGACTTCTATAAATGAGGATAGTGGGACACCGATGATATTTGAAAATAGAATGGTGTACCCATGTTTTTCAAATTTCAAATTGATAAAAAATGGAAAATTATTTAAAATATATGATATAAGGTGTAAATATGGCCATATAATATATTGTTTTACATGCTAGGATATTTTTTAACAATTATATTTTTAGTTTAACCCCATGTAAACCAATTTTTAACTTAACCATGATAATTAATTTTCTCTTCTTTTTCTTTTCATAGTGGTAAAATATAATCAATATCAAATTGTAAAATATAAATTTATCTAAATTAATAAAGTAAAACAATTTTCTATAACTAAATTCATATAATTGAAAAATTATAATTTAAAAAGAAACAAGAAAATAAGACGATAACACAATTTTCAAAGAGAAAATAGTTAAATTGATGAAAAAGTTATCACATAAATATTTAATATGAAATATATTCCAACAACATATATTGGGATTAAAAGGTTTTTAATTGAACTATTTTAAATTATAAAACCAAATGTAAACAATATTCATGTATTTAAATTCATTAAAATTAATTAATTTTCATAATAAAAACCTGTAATTTTCACTATTTGTCAAAAAAATTATCGTATCCTAATGTTATAAAAAATACCACCAAATTGAACTTTTTCACTATTATTTAAAAAATTAACTTGAATTTTTCAAATATATATTATAATATTGAAAACAAAATTTAGAATATATGCACAAAATACATAAAACTAATCTTTCAAAAAGTATAGTTTTTAATGAATATTATTATATTTATTTTTATCTCATGCATACAAAATATAAAAGATGAAGGTTAGAAAAATTTATTTAATATATAATCCATAATTTTAATTAAAATAATTCACCAACATGTGTTTTATTTAATTATTTGATATAAAATGTTTTTGTGTGCATAAAAATAGTTTTTTAGAAAAATATATCCATTTTTTTCAAATGTTTTTTAATTTAATTTTTAATTAATTAGGCACTATAAAATTAATCATATGATTTAATAATTTAGTTACTCCAAATCATACCCACCATTACAACTACTAGGTAATAAATATGATTTTAAATAATAATATTTTAATATTATTTCATGTTTTGTTTAAACTCAATGTTGTTTATAATGCACGATAAACTCAATTTTTCTTATAACACTTGACAAGATATATGTTTCTTATAATGAAAATTTTATAAAAGATAAAATTTTATTGAAAAAATATAATTTATGAAATATAAATGTGTTAAAATATCATACATCAAATTGACTACGTGATCAAAATATCATAATCACTTATAAACTGTATGAACAAAACATTGAACACATGCAAGTGTTTTTTTCATGAAGTAAACATATGGTCAACAGGTCGACTGTGTATCCATAAATAATGATGATTCATCACTACGAACCATGGAATCTAAACACTATCCATATCCTTTCTCAATATACTCAAATTATAATCTCTGGTTTTGTATACAATGTACCTACATACACCAATACTTTTCTTTAATTTAAATAAGGAAAACACAATTAAAAATCAAATTTCTAGCTGCTAAAATAAATCATTCCTTCCACAGTCATCAAGGAGAAAAATAAAAATATCCTCTTAAATTTAGCATGGTATCATCTGAATCATGTTATTGGATTGGAGATATTATTTATACATTTTATCCAATTATATAAAATTAATACTCAATAATCCAAAATGAATTATCTACCTCATTACCAAACACATATTGATATATTAACATCTAGTGATATCATACCCCTTGGGTATAAAATATCACCTGATTTAATTTTTTTCAATATATCCAAAAATGTCCAATTTCAATATCTTTAATATTTATTTATTTACCTTATAGATAATTAAATTAAATGATAACATGTAGTTCTTATAATCTCACCACGAATTTTTTTTTCCTATTTTGAAGAACATTGTATGGCACTAATGAGCTAAGGATGACATCACATACATTCACTAACTTTAGAATTTTTAGTTTTTATATTATATGTCTATATAAGAAACCCCATTATAGAAAAATGGGGTGTTATAAACAAGAATTTAACTTATATTTATAAACAACCATTTCTGTGATACCAATCTCAAAATTAATTCTTAATGCACACCCATATTGATTTACTATGAAAATTTAATACATAGTATATATCCAAATAACTATCAAAATAATTCATATAAAAATAATAAACCACAATTTAACTCATATTTTCACCAACCAAAGTCAACTAATAATAAATATGTTTAATGTATTCATAAATAAGGGATGTGAGTATGATTCTCATATCACATATTCCAAATTTCATGGGTTATCTATATTTTAAATAATTTTGAAATTAGAATTTTTTTTGATAAATTTATAGATTCATATTATTATTTTCTCCTCATCAAGGTATGAAATCAATTCTTTATTATATTGATGCTAAAATACCCTAATTAAAAATCATTTTGGAGGTATAATGGGAAAATTATTAATTCATTCAATATTATGGAAGTCAAAACACTTTAAAATCACCCTTATTTTCTATCCAATAATGATTAATATATCTCTCTAAATAAAATAACTAAAAGTAATCATAGATTTATTGCAATAATAGAGAATAATAAGGTACATTTATTGTTACTTATATGAAATATTCTGACAAAGAGTTTCCCCATAACTGATAAATTGTATTTCTTCAAAACATTGCATGGGAAAATTTTCCTATACGTATATTATTATTTTCTACATCAAAACTATTCTTATACATCTATTTCCCAAAAACTTTTTGATCACATGAATTTGTTTTCATCACCTTATAAATAATATAAATTTAATTTACTCTTTATTACATCACAATTCTCACTACACCTTTATGGGTTGATAAAATTTTCAAAAAATATTTTGTTTCATGCCCAAAATATTAGCTAATTTAACATGATTTTCAGGAACATTTAAATATATATTTGTGGATTACTTCTCATGAATAATAACATCTTTATGATTGAATATTTATTTATATTTGTTTTATAACCTACCTCTGTGTTCACAATTTTATTTTCTATGTCTAATAAATTTTTTCAAATCACTAAAAATTATTTATGGAAATTATCAACTTCATTAAAAAATAAAATAATTATTAATTATTAGTTTTCTACTATTTAATATTATTTATAATATTTATAATATTTATTTATTATGTTGTCTATAACCCATCAATATAGTGGATTTTCGTTCCACACCTACCATAATAATATTTAAAATACATGAATCAAATTTGGGTGTTTATATATGTATATGTTTTTTCTTAACTAGTATCATCATTGGAATATTCCTCGGAATATATTTGAATCTTTCCCTTAGTTCTTTCACCATTCCTATAAATGATATATCTTAAAAAATTAATGATTTTGAGTCCATAAAATCTAATGAAAAATCAAAATCCACTAAAATTTTATCTTCCACTAAGATATGAAATCCATCCAAAATTAATATATTACATTACAACTAAAACCAAGCCACCATATTACAATTTATGAGTGATCCTATTGGAAACATTATGCAAAAAAATGGTGAATGTTCTATTATAATTCTCCATATTATTAGTATACATTTTTACCCTTTTTTGGTTACTAAACTACAAGACATTCCATTCATACATTGAAAGATATTCACTTCAAATTTCACTATCCTATTAGAAACCACTTTCTCACAAACATTTGTATACTCAACATTAACCAAATTATACTTGAACAATTATTCTACAACATTTTAAGATATTTTTAAATAGTAGGATATAATTATTTTTTCTCTTAATGTTATTATTAGCTTATATGAAGATTACTTTCATGGTCATTGATAATCTTTTTTAATTTAGTTTCTCTATATTCCTTCTTCTTGTTGTCAATAACATATGTGGACTACATTTTATCTGGATCACTGTTCACATTATTATACATTTTCTATGTAAAATCACTCGTTTGTTTCCTAATTGATATGTTTAATTCAATCAAGAGAGATATACTTCTTTAATTTGAACTCCAACTAATGTTCTACCATTTCCTCCCCATTAACGTTATTAATTTTTTTTAAAATCTTCTCTAAAAAAATGAATGTGAAATTATATTTTAATAATAAATAAGATCCATATTTATATATAATACTCCTAAATATTATTAATTAACTATTGAATTTATTTAAATTATTATTTGATTTTTTTATTTGATTTTTTCAAATCCCCCTTATTTTATTCAGATTATTCAAACTACTTCTTGGTGATATATTTTTCAATATGACTAATATCCAGAAAATTATAAAATATAAAAATTTCTTATATGTGAATTTACATTTGAAAATATTCAATATCCTTGATAGAAGAAACAAATAGATTGAAATCTCTATTAAACTCAACATTTTAATAATTAGATTCAATATAATCTTAAATTTTGAATATTCAATTCCTTATGTATTTCATGGAAATATCATAAATTATTTTATACTTGAATGATGGTTATTTTCTCATATTTAATTCAGTTATTATTATTTTAAGTTCATCTACTGTCATATTATCCATTTCCTGAAAAGATGAAACAATAGAATCAAATCTATTCATAATGGTTTTGGTTAGTTTATTCCCAATTTTTGAATCCAACTTATTTTCACTGAAATATAATATATTTAGGACTATTTAATTCACCCTAGTAAATTATCTATCTATAGTATCATCATAGTAAATCCAAATATCCTAAAATATATGATTATAAACCTGTATATTTTATTCCTCAACTCTGATATTTCATTCATAGAAGCTTCCTGATTTTATTCATATCACCTTTAATGATTGATTGAAAACAACATTAGTGTTGTAATTTTATAATTAGTACAAAAATGTAGAATTTTTATTGATTCTATATTATTCTATATTTATCTTTTATGTTTTCGTAAAATTGTATTCTTTATTAAGGTAAATAAAACACACTATTATAGTGTATCTTACTTCTAGAAAAAGTAAATGGAGTTTGAGTTTCCTTATATACAAATAATTATGGTATTTTGTGTAATTTTTTTTGTATTCCTAGGATATTTAAAAAAATTATTTATTAAATTGTATCATTACATAGAACTTTGATAGGAACCACACTCTAATACAAGTTATTATTACCATATCAAACAGTATAAATGAGATAAAGATGGGTAAATCTGTGACTAACTATTTTTTCTATGATTTATTTCCTTTTATCCCAACATCTTCAAATAGCTAAGTTTCTAAACTAATAATATGATTTCATAAGGCCTAGCATCAGTATTAATAAATATAATAATACATTTTATTTATAAGGTTTTGTTGGAAGGATTTCATAATGAAATGTAGGTTATTCTCCCAACATAGATTCTATAATATTATCAACATGTTCTTTGAGAAATATTGTATACTCTTCTCTCTAAGTAATAAAGAGTCCCCAATAGTATATAATGATTCTAAAACAAAAAATATAAATAATAAATACCTTCTGATCAATCTTGGATCTACACCATGGGATTTTGTTAATCCTTCATGATTATAATTATTAGTATGTCTTAATGAATACTTCCTGAAGAATATAACTAGATGTACTGGTCCTAAGAATTCATCTAAATATTAAGGAATAAGGTAAATCCCTAGTATTAATAATTACCTAGTTTCCCAGTAGATTTCACTTTACATCAATTTCACTAAATTAATACTCTTTTTATATTCATGATAATACTTTATTGGTCCCTTATATTTATCATGACTTTAGCATTTATTCATGATTCCTCAATAAATCATATCAAATTATCTTATTTGGCACCCATATATTTATATTAACATCAAAATTAACTTGTATAGTATATAAAATTTTCAAAATATGGAAACTCTCTAATTTATATATGATGATGAAAACATTTCTTTTAAATTAGTCCTATGTAACCAAATTTAGTTCTACATATTATTTTTCTAAATTTGTATTATAATATACATCAAAACATCAAATGAAATATGATTTAATTTTTCTTTTTTTCCTCTATAAAATCAATGTATTTTAATATATTTTAAATCTTCACACATGTGACATAATTTATCTCTTACACAAGGACTTATACATTATGAAAATGAGTAAATATCATTACATTACTCATAAATATATATATATAATAATTCAATGTATTAATGTATTATGTTATGAATTCTTATAATCAATAGACTTATAGTTTACATGAATGTATTACACACAAAAAACAAATTTCTCAATTTTAATAAAGGCTCACCTTTAAAATAATATTTATTAGAGGTTTACGTTGACACCATAACTATTTCCCAAAGAATGTCGTTCTATTTAGTGAGATAAACTTTTCATTCTCATTGACTGAAACACATTTTTTCATAATCATTCATCTCGAGTTTAATGCAATGATTCTCAATAGCTTGGATCAAGATCATCTATTGTGATCATAAAATATAATCCAATAAACAATTACATAAATATAATATAATTATATTTATATAAAACATCCAAAAATAGTAATAATAAATGTTTCACCAAGAATAAAAACATAAAAATTGACTATGTAAATGACCTACATTGAGGGTCTACCATTATCTGGATTGACCAAATGAACAAAGTATCGAATGATTGAAGTAGATACAAAGATAGTGGATCAACCGCCTGACAGTAAATTCAAATCCTTAATTACTATGAACAATATCCACCTAAAATAATCTCCAAACATTGTAAATCCACTCAAATAATATTAAAATATATTTCAAATTGCTTTTATACTTCCACAATCACTAGTATGTGACATATTTGTTGGAAAACAAATCAAAAATATCATTTATAACTACTAAATTTTTTTAATATAGAAAAGTTCTTAATAAAGAAACAACAATTTACATTATTCCAATTATCATGGTAGAATCACAAAAAAAGGACGGATATTTATGTATTTTGAAGCACGACATCGAAAAAAATGATTCTAAAATAATAATACAAAAATTATTACCACTTTTACAAAACACATATTAGCATATTATAAACAAAAGAAACAAAACCCTTTCAGGATAATCAAAGGAGACTATAATCCAAATATATAAAAATCAGTAACTAATATATTCTAAAAAAAACATTTAAAATAACCCATTGTTCTGTGAATATGGAATTACCAATAAAATAAAACCATTATAGGATAAATATAAACCCATTATATTAAAAATTTTATACAAATAACATTTTTATAAATTACAATAAGTCCACCCATAGGGAAAATAGTGAAAAAAATTAAATAATAAAAATTAATATAATAGAAGTTCTACTGCATCCACTAACATGATCTTAATTCAATCACTGAAAGCAGCTAAACAGGACTACCCTAGTCACCAAATCAACCCTTTATTAGGCATGTATATAATATATTAGGTATTTATATCTCTTTGGGTTGATGTTTAAGGTGTGAGAAATATATCTATGTCGGGGAAAACCAACAGGAACTCAATATAAACTACGTTATACCATTTTATATAACTGAAGAAAAAAAATATTAAAGAATAAAGACACTATAAATGAAATTTTATGAGACATCAAGTACAAACTCGTCTACTAGATTACTTGACCATATCTAGCCATTCATATCTACTGATCCATAAGTTCCACAACAGAAGAAACTATAGAAATATCATATTGAATAAAAAATAATTATTTACCTATCCAAATAAGAAAATGAATTTTTAATGGAATATCTAACTCATTTTCAGTTAGATTATAGAGACATGGGCTATATGTCAGTCCCCCATGGGAAATAATAAATACCAAATTACATCTTGATCCCTTACATGTTTTAATAATGGGACTTAATTGAAACCTAATTACATATATAAACATAAATCTATTAGACAATGGGTAAAAACTAATTCCATATAGAATACGTGGCTCTTTTCCAGGTATGACGTGGGTGATAAATGAATTCATCTAGTGTCTCAGACTGTGTTTCTATTTGACAATGTTTCTTATGTACCTTATGAAGTCTCATCAATCAATAGGTCTCACCATTGGTGAAAATTGATACCTAAATTCATCATACGATCTTTAATTGTGTTACCATGGGAAATATATTCAAATATTGTGTTCAATGTCTTATATATCTTGACCAAGATCACTATATAGAACTCATTTTGGGATGAAGTCACCTATGATGTGTAACACATCACCACAGTTCTTAGAGCCCGATAAACTATACAATCATTATCTATATCTATAGAAAAGTGTGAAAAATCCCAATAATGGTACATACTTATCCTCACCCTATATATTAAATATAAACCAATGAATTAATCACATTACATGTCCCAACTCAACACCTAGGATTTAGTAAAATATGACATCGCCTCATTACCCATACCATAATACACCAAAAACCAATCTTCATAAGCATACCTGTATATGTTTTTCCCTAACAAATAAGGAGGGATAATCCAAACCAATATATTCTCAAATAACAATAAAGAAAGAAAGAACACATTTCATTATACCTCACTCAATCCTCACTCAATATACTAATTCATCTCTATTACCCAACAATTAAATTTATAACTCATCGGCCATACTTGATCCCAATATCATAAGTATAGTGAACTTCCTAATTTGAATTACACATCCCATGTAATTACAAAATAACCATTTAACAATATAATCCATGCCTAAGTTTTTCCAATTTGAAAATAATTTCCAACAATTATAAATGCAATTAAAAATAATGAGGTTTCGGTCACACTAAATTTGTCTCAAAGAGATCTCAAAATTAAAAAATTAAGAGTAATACCTCTTCACCACAATATAATATATTCAAGAGGAATCCTCAAGATACTCTTAATAACCAAGTCCAAAACTCACCCTCATGATGGTGTTCCCAATGTTTCATGTTATAAATTTTTATCTATCAAATCATTTATAATCATAAGGCCACTATGACGGAAATACATTCCTTTTGTAGAACAACTATTTTTAATAAAAACCCATATCATGAATTAATTTCTATTCATAACAATTCTATGCCAAAAAATCATCCCTTATTTTTTTTATGTACACTGGAAGATTCTAAATCACTTAATACATGATAAATCACCCAAACCATTTATAAGAGGCATTGTAACACCTAATTTTTCATGTAGATCACTCTTAATTCATTTTAAAATTAAAAAATTAAATTCATAATTCCTAGTTATAATATCATAGATAAATAAGAATATTATTGTGTGCCATGTGGATCACTTATGTTGATAGATGATATACTATCCTTAATCCAGTATTTTACAAACCTCATTTATGTCTGTGTGATGAATTTCTAAGCTCTCGAGCCCTAATCTCAATCATGAATACACGAATAATTAATTATTAACAATTATTATCAACAAAACATGATAGATAAATGAGTAATAGACTCTAAAAACTCACCCAAAAATGTCATAACTCCCAAAACATAACCAATGGAGTATATAATATCTAGTTCATTCCACTATTATTCCTATGACCCCCCCCCCTCATTTATAACTCAATCAAGAACTATGTTCAACTAATTATACTAAAAAACCGATTAGTTCATAAAATTTTCATAAAACATGATAAATTTTGAGTAATAAAATGTTCAAATTATTTCTGTGTATCCTATATAATCAACATGTAAAATTACCTTAGTTATTGATGATTCAATGATACTAATGTGTAATTATCATCAAATCCTTAACCAAATAAATTTGAGTGAATTTTTTTGAAATAATAAATATGGAATTACCTGGAATATACTTCAATCTACAATAAAGACACCAAAAAATCAACATATATAAATATAAGTAAATGTGGTAAGATATATAGAAGGAGATGAAAACCTAACCCTCCATATTTCCCATAATTACCTAAAAATTAAAGAAGTCCAACAATGAAAGTAAAACTATGCCATATTTTTCAATAGTATCCGGAACAACACTGTGTACATATAATATTACCACTAGGTACTTGGGGGACTCAAAATATTGTACATCTATATGATCACACCACTAGGTACCTAGTTCTATATGAAATTGTTCTTGATGTAATATACTATAAGTTCAGTACCAACATGGACTCACATATTACCAATTCCCCCAACACATGATTCACAAGGGTTTCTGTAGTAGTTTTTTACAACAATAACCTTAACTAATAAATAGATTATTTTTTAGTAAACCTGTAAAATCATGAGACATGAAAAAATAATCTTATTATTTCTACCCCATAACCAACAATTTAGTTTGAAAAACATTAGTCACAAGGCCTCCAAAATAAAAAAAATCAAATTTTCGTGGAAATGGACTAACCAAAAATGATTTGTGGAATTAAAGTTCATATGGATTATATATATCCAAAGTAACAGCTATAAATTCAATAGACTACCATCAATAGAGGAATCTCAAAAATCAAGGTACAAGTTTCCAACATAATTTTCCCCATTCTTTTTTAAATTATAAAATGATGAAACTATTTTAATACTCCTATATTTTTTCTTCCATGATAATATTTCCATGATATTAAATTTTATCTAAACCATTAAAAATTATATATTCCATTTTCCCTCTAGAAGAACCATTTATCATAATCCAATCATATATTAAGTATAAATCAAAAAACCCATGTCTTCTAATTTATGTTCTACACTTACCCCTTTTGAAATATAATAATCCATTAAAAATTACTTTAATATGTTTTTGAATTATAATATAATTTTTTTTCTAAAAAAATTATTTATTTGTTTTCCCTCTTCATTTAAAATATTATTACAAAAACATTCACCAATAGTGGGTTTATGCTACCTAAATCAATAGTTTTTTTATTTATCAATTTTATATTTCATGAAAATTCATAACATTTGGCTTCATGAGTGAATATACAACTAATTATCAAATGATTTCTTTTTTATTATTATTCAGTGATAAAATAGAAAGGATATTAAAGATATTAAAAGTAAACTATATTTTTATTTTAACATTATAAAACAATCTCACCGTAGATAATTCCCTATGTTCTATCTTTTTACAAAGATATTGTCTTCCAATATATTTGGATAGAAATTATGAATATAAAATAACATTTATAAAAAATATAAATACTCTTTTTTGAATATAAAATGTTATCACTACATGAAATATATTTGAAACTATATACCAAATAACCACAAAATAAATAATAAAAAAATATTGTCAAATAAATGAATAATGAATGATACTAAACGAATTAAAATAAATATAATTAATGACATAATTAGGAACGATTGTAATGAATCATGTAAATTATAAATATTATTTTAATATTTATGATGTTATAGGATAAAAACCTTGATATATGACTCTAGGTGAGGGTTTCTCTTCTAAGTCATAATAATATTTTTAAATTGTTTATGTATTGACTATCTCGTTTTTCATGTTATCATAAAAATATTTCTATGTATCGTTTGGTAGTTTACCTTTATTTTTTAGTATTTTTTAATTATTATATATCGTGAAGAGTTATATCTCATACTATTTTTTTTAAATGATCTATCACACTCAATTTTCATTTTATTTGATTACATTCTCTCTCTCGGAATTAACTTTTTTATCTATATTAATGTTGTTAATTTCATGGGTGTATTACATAAATCTTCTTCTATTTAAATGGTTTTATTTTTATTCGATTGACAATATACTCATTACACTATACATTTTCTATTCCCAATATTTCATAATTCTTATTTTATGGTGTTTTCCAAGAATGTAATTCCTTTGACTTGTATGAGGAAATATTTATGATTTTCCAACCTATTATTTAACTAATGTGAATTATTGATTACCAATCCTTGTTGATGTAAGTGGTTCATTTGGAAAAATTAAATGTTTTATTTTATATTCATTAATTTAATGAGGTTAATGAATTTTACTTATTCAGTGACCAGTGAGTCCAAAAATTATATAACCACTTGATCCATTTGTTGGTCTCAAGAGACAACCTTGTCTGGATATTTGGTGTACTCGTAGACATATATTATAAAATCTATTGAACATGAACATGATCGTATTGTTCTGAGTTCTTTTATATGCATTCCGTAAATATTAGAGTTGTTGTTATTATCCATGTGAGTGTTCTATTCTATTTTATATATCATATTTTCATATTTATAATCATGTTATTGTTTATGTCAAATAATTAGACTATTAATATCTATAATATTATTCATGTTATGATTGATTCTTCTACACATTGTCCCTTTCAACAAAATATTCAATGGCCCCTTTTTATTTTTCTTTTATATTTCTAAGAATATCTATTCGGGATTATACTAATTAAATTAATCTATATAAGATTCAGATAGTTAGAGTTAGGGCCATTCCATCTTTTTTATTGAAATTTGAGTTATAACCTTAAGAACTAAACATTTTTCAACATAGCATGATATATAAATATTATGATAATTCCATAGGAAAATTTTAAAATATTTTTATAATGGAGAGTGATCTCAATCATACTTATTAATAAGTGTACAGAATTTTAATACATGTAATTATAATTCGTGGTGTTATACATGAACTAATTAGTATATGTACATATTTAGTGGTGTCCAAAAAATAGAAGGAATAAAAAACATTTAATCATTTGTGACAAGTGTAAGTATTATCATTCATTGATTATAAAATAAAAACTATCGAAGAAATCATTTGATAATATATATAGAAAATATTGTATACACTATATTTTTTCTAAGAATACTTTGTCACCCATTGGTACGTTAATTAAAATTTCATTACTTAAAATATTTTTTTGGAATCCTATTATTATATAATAATATTGGTTTGTTTCTACTAGATTTTAATTGACACCATAAAGACATGATTTTTATATAAATAGTAAACTTTGATGAATTGGACCATATAGTACTATATGACATTATTTTTACAAGAATAGAGTATATGGTCTTCATAATGAGATTAGAATCACTTATTTTAAGGGATTGAATCAAATTTAATCCTAATATGAACCAAAAAATCATACGCTGAAAATAATATACCACGAATTGTAAAATTGATTTACTATTTTTATATATTTAAAGGATTTAATACGATGGATTTATTAGATATTTACATTACCCAAACATACCACATTAAAAGTATTAAATTATTGGAAATAGGATCATCAAAAATGTTGTGAAAGGTATATCTCTTGAAAGACATGAACCTCTAATATGAATAATATTAGAAAAATGGTTGAGACTAATGATAAGCTTATCATATAATTAGTTTAATTAGAATGATGAGTTACCTAGTATGACATCATATATAGATCCATGATTATTTTTATGATACCCTTGACCATTTTTCATTAGCGAAGGTAAATGAAATTTATAAAGCTGTACTTTATTAATTGGTGGATAATGTGGCATCTATGATTTGTAATATACATATTCATAAATTATTAACTTAAATTACATATTAAAATTTTAAATTAATTTATGTTCATATGTTTAAATTGATATAACATAAAAACATACATATATAATATGAAATAGTAAAAACATTTTTTACAATAACAATAATTCATTTATCATTTATCATGAAAGGAAAGTATTATTAATTATTTATATGATTTATTTATTTATTTAATAAATTCAATATTTTTCCAATATATTTTATTTTTTAATATTGTATAGAATTAATAATAAGAAAATATTAAATTTTCATGTATTATATTGAAATTTCTTTAATAATATTTTTCTATCATAAATAGTTTTGTGAAATATATTTTAATAAATTCATGGTTATTTTTAAAGATATAGATATTTTAGATAACTAAATTATTCTATTTTATAGTTTTAAATTCGATTGATAATTTCAATGGCATTGAATCTATTATAATAATCATTAACATAATAATGTATATGATTTTATTATGATATAGTTGTCACATATTCTAATTTATGTTAATTTATTAATTTCATGTGAAATTTTATGTGCATCATAAGATAAAATTCATGTTTAGATTTTATTTTTAAAATAATTATTATTTTGTAATTTTTAATTTATATGACAATTCAAAAAATAGTAAAAATGATTGTAATCCTATTATATTTTGATAATGTATATTTTTAAAATGGTATGTAATATATTATATACTAAATATATAATAAGAATTATTTTTCCTATTTATTTTAGAAATTAATTTATCAAAAATATATATTGAAATTATTAATAAATTTATTTTATATTTGGATGAAGTGGTGCATATAAATGGAAAATGGTTAATGAAATTGGATTGTAACGATAATGTATAATGTCTTTTTTAAGAAAATGGTTTTATTTTCCCTAGTATTGGGTGAGCTGCCGACATGGGGTACTAGAATCAGTGGTAAATTCATTATTTATTTTATTTTATCAAAAATAATCATTCCAAACCATTTAGATCCAATCCCCTCAAAATATAAACATAATTCACACCAAAATGAGATAAAAATAAAAGCTAAATTTGAAAAAAAAAATTATAAGGATTATTACTTTTATGGGAACCAACTCCATACTTTGGTTGAGAGTGTATTATTCATAGATTTTTTACTATATTGATCAATTAATTACAGTGGTTTTCACAAAATTATCATCAATCAGTTTATTTTCCCAGACTTAAAAAACATCCCATTAGAGTTTTGAATAACCCCATCGAGTTACAAAATGATCAGAAAAATTGGGATAGATATATAAAATATTTATGTTTCTTCAGAAAATGATGATGATAAAAATACTTTTCAAGAATTAATGATAAAATTATAATTATAAGATCAACCATTTAGGATGACTGAAAATTTTGAGTCATATTTTACCAAAAAACTAAATATTCCACCCCAATATAGGGCACTTGAGCTATCATGTGTCACAGCCAAATAGAATCTCTGATCCCCTTGAGTGGGGAACTAGTGTTTTGAAACAAATAATTTACCTGAGGAATGGTTTTATCGAAAAATATTTCAACACAACACATGAAATTTAATTTGATAATTCATAAACACCATAAACAAATTATCATATAAAAGGATGTAAACATCCATAAAATAACAAATAAGATTATTCACCTAGGACTACTATAAAAATATAAGTGTAATAAACCCAAATCCAGAATAAATCACAAGATTTCACCCATATATATATGTGATACATCTTCTTAACCCTCGACGTAATTTTTATCCCACAAAATAACCACTTGTTTTAGTATCAAGCACCACCATGGATGAACATTATTTGACCAATATCCAAAAAACATGGTCTACATGCACCCATTTAGTTTATGGAGGGTGTGAACACATTAATACCATATGGATCTAACATTTTGTTTTATTTAAAACAATTTCTACCAAAATATACATTATTGTGTGAAATCAATATAAAATAAGATAGTTTCTACTATTTAATGTAAAATAATGTGAAAACAAGACATGTGTGTAAATAATGAATATACCACAAAGAAATACATTGGTAATAATGGTCAAGGAGATGTCTTAGTTACAATTACTCTACTTGATCAATCTATCCAAATAATTTCAAAATCACGAGATACTAGTGGGAATATTCCAATGCACTAATGGTAAAAACCATTATATAACATAGTTGTGTTTGTTTTATAGTATTTTTTCAAGGGATCGGGTGGGATTTTAATGTATAAAAGTACTTATCCTATTCTACCCACATAAGTACGATGGGTACCCATGCCCGATATTTTTTCCATAATAGTCCATACCCCACATTCATTTAATTTCTCATAAAAACATGTAAAATAAATCCATTTTATATTTTCTTAATAGGGGGAAACCAATCCAAGACACCATGTTTAATAATTTAGACTTTAAAATACAATTTTATACATCTAAAAGGTTTAATATTTCATTAAAAATAATAGAAATCATATTTAAATTCTTTAACTAATAGTGGAACATGAAATCAACTACTTTATTCTATCATGACATGTGATTAACAAGTTGAATTCACAAGTAATGGTATAAAGAGAACACATAGAGGAAAAAAGAGATCATTTTAGTAAGAATCACATCACTCAGTTCATATTACAAAATACAAAGGAAAAATTTTCTCAATGTATTAGTGAAAAATAAGAATGAATAAATAATAATGCTTGGGATGTCCTAATACAACCCACTAAGGCCTCCATGGATAGCGATAATCTATGCGTGACCCCCAAGTCACACAAAATAAGTCAGAGGCTAGTGAAAAGCACAATATAGGAAAAATAATGAAATTAATGGCCATATCTTAATGTAGACATATGCATAAATATAATTAGTTCCATGAAATTGGGTTGGGATATAGTAAATGATTGAACATCGAGAGCGCAAATAATTAAAGAAATGACCTCTGTGAAATACATCAATGTAATGTAGAAATTTACCAAAATTATTGTGTGGAAAAATACATTCCCAACATGAAATGATGTCCGGAACAAAAAATTGGGAAATTTGAAAAACTATGGAGCCCATGTCTGAATATCCATTTCCAAACACTGAACACAGTGAGAAACTCTAAGTAGAACTATTATCCTTCAAATTCATTGATGATCTACCTGTAAAATAGATAAGAAAAAATACATGTGTGAAAATCCCCTAAATGGGTAAGTGTATAAAGACGCAAAAAGATTCCCTATAAAAAAGGGATAATGTAATGTCCCAAACCTCTCCAGTCCATTCCATTGTAAAAATACATTGTTTTATGTACTCTAGGAGGAAACTATGTCTCATTACATGTGTTTGTCAAAAATCTAGTTATCCAACAATATATCATTTGATGGTGAGTCATCCACTGATAGGAGGAGACAGTAGGTCTTCCAAATGTTGAGTCACGTCGATGATTCTTAATGGTCACTTGATAACATTTATTCACTAATGGGGAGTTAGTGAAAGTTGGTCACAATGGTTATTCGAGATAATGACTCATTAAATAGTGACATGATATTAATATCTTGTCACCAATAGCTCAACCACCAGTGACTCAAAATAGTGAATTACATTGGTGAATCACAATGGTGACTCCTTGATAGTGGGTTGCGATGGTGAGACATGACAGGGACTCACTGAATGGTGACTCTCCATCGATAGATCTTCACCGGTAGCTCATCCACTGGTGAATCACAATAGTGGGTTTTATTGGTGAGTCATCCAACAGTGATCCATCCAATAGTAGCTTTCTGAGAGTTCAATCCCTGAGCGGTGACTCACTGATTGGTGACTCACCATAGGTATCTTGCAATGATGACTCACCTAATGATGAGTTAGCTCCAACAGTATTTAAAATTCCGAGTTTTTCACAATTTTCCTAGTTTCACCCCTGTAATGTTCTATTTGAAGTAAAATTATATTTCAATTGTATTTTAAGTGGTATTGATGCCTTTTAAGTGATATAAAATATATCATTAAATAACTAACACATGGCAGTCTCCTAATTGGAAAACCCACATTATCTTGGACAAGATCCTCTATTATTGTATTTTAAAACAGATTCATCCCAGTATACATGATCTGGCATTTCTAAGGATGAGAGCCTTTCTTCCTTGTATTATTCCACATAATTTTGATATTTTAAAACCAAAAACATTTCATCCTCAAGTGACTGTGAGTTGTGTTTTTTCAATTGGATCATGTTTCCCTCGAGCCTTATGCACCACCTATTCTAGCATAAGGATGAGGTGTTGATCATGAATTTCTCAAGCAAGGGGTCCCTTCAACGCTTTTATTTGTGTATCATGCACGGGGGATGTACGAATATTTCCAATTTGAATCTAGTTAAATCCATGTTTAATAAAGATAATCTGATTTTTACAAATAAATAGGGCCCAGGGAAATTTTTCAGATGTTTATGTTGTATTATTTATTTATATTCTGAGTTTTATGGGTTGTATGCCTGCTTAAAATAATATTCATTCATGTTCCTTATTTCTGTACTCAGGATGACTAGTGAGTTCTTGTTTTAGATCATGTGTTGTAAAATTTTATAAAATGAAATTTATTAACCAATTATTAGAAGTTAAGAAATGGATGCCTCGTGATCAAACATTCTATGTGATAACCCATGAACTATCAAAGTGGAAATATTGAATGCGTGTTTGATAAATCTAAATAAAACCTGATTTCTTTTGTGTGGTTGTGTGCTACATGTGGTTTTTTATATATGGTGTCCTGTGTGTTTATGTGTTGTTGGGGTTGAAAGAATAGCTATAATGTCGGGTGGTACAGGTGGTGTAATAGAATATCTGATTGAGAAATTGATTGATTATGGAATGGATGGATAGTGTTTAACCAATGAGGTATCAGGTTCATATTATGCCATATTTCTCTACCTTGGTGTGGTGGGTATGGTGTGGTTATATAGTGGGGCTATTAGGTTTGATTGTGAAGAGATGTGTTGTGGGGTTTGTCTAGGAGTTTGGAGTTTTTATTATTGAGAGTATGGATTCGGAATAATTTATTTATCGAATGATGATGGTATTGGTTGGTAAGGGTGTTTCAATTTTTATAACATGTTGTAAAATCTATCTTAATATAACATGTTTTTCTTTACTTATTTTATTCTTCATATAGTTGGCTTTTCTTTTATACCGATTCGTGTGATTTGATTGGTAGCTTCTCAGATAGTAGTAATGAAATGAATGAATGTATTTTTCTTAATAAATAATTAAAATTGGTTATCTGTGTTTGTTGGCGTATGGTTGGGTTTGAAGTTGTTGTGTTTGGTTGTGAATTTATTGGTAGTCGAAAAAGAGATTTTTTGTGATGGTTTCTAGTTTGGAAAAACAAATAGGTTAGGATGAGTGTTTAATAACTATATATATATATATAATTTCTTATAATATAAATTTCCACACCACCCTAGTTGAAAAATATGTGTCAAATACCCCCATCGTGGTGTTGGAGGGTGACCTTTAAAACATCCCAGTTGGAGGATGGATGGTTTGTTATGTTCACTACATTTCACCCTCTTATAAGAATTTTTAGCGTAAGACTCTTCATGTAGGTTGTGGTGTAGTTGTGACGACCATGTGTTTGTTGGTAAGGTGTTCTTTCCCTGTTGTATATGGGATGAGAGGTGGTTCCTTTGTTCCAGGTGTATTCGGGATGAGTTATGACTGTATTCAAGGTGTGTATAAGAATGATATGTGAACTTCTTATTCCAAGGATTTTGGACTAGCTCTGTGCCCCAGGTTCCTGTGGGAGGTTTTTGACATGGGGATTGTTGAAGAGTGTGCAAGGGCCAGGATATTAATCATTAGGGTATGATTAGTTATCCCGTGGGATGTGGTGTGGGGTACCCTATCATAGGTGTGCATTCTCTATTACTTTACACAAATTATATTTCATTTTAGGCATGCCATGGTGAGGTGGGATGGATAGAATACCTTTTTTGGAGTTGTTGGTTATAATGTATTCTTATAGGAGAATTAGCATGCTTCTCCAACTTGTGCATGACAGACATTGATTTTTCTACTCAGTATACTTTTATTCTCAACCTATGTTATAAAAATTCTCTTTGGTTTCCAAGAGGAAAATGGGGGTTATGATGGTAATTACAATATTTAACATTAGTACGTCTGTTGAGTCGCTGCTTAGCATTTCATTTTGGTAGTTACTGGGAGTTTTTCATTTTATTTACAGTAGTTTTCTTTTAAACACACTTTCAGGGAGGATATGGATTTCTTGTGTGTGTGTGTGTCTTGGTGTTGTTTTGGGATGGAACAACTTATCTCCCAATATTGTTTTTCAAATAAAAAGGGTAATTCCTCCAATCTTGTGATAATATATTTTCCCTTGGTACTAGTTCCCACTCGGGGTCCTACTAGAGGGGGGACTCATGGGTCATTATCTCTCTTCCTTCTTTTCCAGCTCAAGGTCATCATATTATGTGGGGAGGGGGTCATTTTTTGAATTTTATCGGATTTGATGGGAGAGAGATAAGATGGATTTTGGAGTTAGGCCAAATGTGGATTTCGTCAGATGGTAGGGAAACAGTCTTAGGTGAACATGGTGCAAGACATAATATAGGGAATACATGCTAGGAAACTGGATTCCAAGGCCCCCCATGATCCAATGAAAGGACACCATATCTACAGAATGACCAAGTGAGGCTACAACATTTATAGGGTAGAGACACTAGGATTGGTACATGCATCATAATGACTTTTGTTCATGTATTAATTGATCATTTCAATTAATTTTTAATACATGATTAATAAAAATGAATATTAAAAAAATTCAATATTACCCCGGAATAGGAGTTCCTTATTTACCTTTAATATATGGAAATAATTCATAATTCACATGTGGATCAGGTAATTTTGGCCCATCAAGATGATCATGCTGACTGGAGGACGATTAATCTAGTGGAGGAGGACACCCAGTGATAAAATATGCTACATGATTTCTAATGGCAGACTATAGGGAAGTACAAGGGTGTCATTTTAGATATAGAGTTGGAGAGATGGCTCCTCAATATTTTCATCAGATTTAGTTTGATCAGCCCTTTTATATAATACAAGGATCCTATAGCAGTGAGCTAGATGTATGAATTTGTGCATTAGTGGTGTACTATATACCAGGGGAGATGATGGATGTTGAGGTTTTGTGTGTCCATTTTGAGAACGAGTTCCCATCTAAATTCCTTTATCTAAACATTAAAGATGGGAAGATTTAGGAGTTAATATCCATCTAGCAAGGGATTATGTCAGTAAGGGATATGGGGGTGCTGGTCAAGGATCTCCTTTTTTTCTCAAGATCTCTTTCCAGATGATGAGTATTGTGCGTTATTCTTAGAGGATGAACTTATTCCTTCTCTATAGCACTAGATTACTCCCTTTACCTTACTGTAAATCATTGAAGTCAAGAATAGTGTTGATTTATTTGGGATGATGCACCCACGAGGTGGTCTAATATGGGAGGGGATCTAAAAATAGTAAATCAAAAATAAGGGTCACCCGTCGTAGGTCTTAAGTTCTAGGTCCTTCCAGTTTTAAACCTCAAGGGAGTGAACCTCAAAAGTTCCTATTTTGGACTTCAGTTCCTCGTGCTTTTCTAGTGAATTTGGGACCATGTTTCTGCACTTTTGGACCAAGAGATTGGTGTTAGAGTCAGTTTCTCATGACCATTCAAGATGAGTATGGTGGAGGTGGGTAGGTTCATCACCCACCTTAGTAGTATTTATTGACGTGGCCATTTCAGCAGTTGGGACAACATGCTTCATCACCATGAGGGGAGACTAAGCTTGTGAAGTCCAACCACAATGTGTTCCTCTCAGGCCTTGACATGGGCATGGCCATGGATGCGGTTGTCAGAAGATGATTGGAGGAGGTAGGCGTGGTCATCTTCACACCACATATTAAGTAGTCCCACCATAGAGATAGATCATTTTTTACGATAATTTTGGTCAGTACTCTTTCATGTACTATGTTTGATTCAGGATATTCAAAATCCTTTGCTACACGCAGTCTATCCCATGCTCGAGTACTAGACATATAGAGACTTCTCATGACACTGGTGTTGAGTACACCAGTAAGAGTCCATTCCTTCTATTATTGATGATTGGTGGGCATGTGGATTGATGATGGGGAAACATTATACATGTGGGTATATCTTCTTGATACTGATGCAGCCACACAATATAATCATTGGAATAAACCAATTTAATTCATGGAATTATTATATTGACTTCTATCATATTAGATTCATGTTTTTGAGTTGGATAGTGGGCATATTGGTAGAGTTGTAAAAGCAGGGTTTCCAGGTGGGTTATTGGTTTGTGGAGAAAATCCTTTCTTTGTTGGTTGATATTCTAGTGGAATTGATGAATTCTAAGATGGAGGAGTTTCCTGGAATTTTTGGGGTGTTCTTTGATGTCATCTCTAAGAAGTTTGTGACTCTACCCCCTTGATGTTATGTTGAGTTCCAGATATACTTACATCTTGGGGTTTGAAAAATTTTGATTTCTCAATATTGGATTCACTACTAGAACTATGGGAGTTTAGGATTCAGACAGATGATCTGAGGAAGAAGGGTTTTATCAATCCCATTGTGTCACTGTGGGGTGCTCCAGACCTATTTTAGAGAAAGTAGGATGGTGGATTGAGGTTGTTCATCAACTCTCGGAGGTTGAATCATGATATGGTCAAGAACCATTACCCACTTCTATGGATAGATGATAATTTTTTCCATCTTATAGGCACATGAGGTTTTTCTAAGACTGATCAATAGTTGGGATATCACCAGCTGAAGGAAAAGAGGGTGATATCCCTAATACTGCTTCCAGGTGTAGGTATGGGCCCTTAGATTTCATGTTTATGCTGTTCATTATTACAAATGCACCAGTAGTGTTCATTGGTCTCATGAACTCCATTTTTCATGAGTTTCTATACCTTTTCATCATCATATTCATCGATGACATGTTGATCTACTCAAAGGAAAGGGAGGATAATACCAAGAATTTCAATAATTTCGTGTGGGTTCTTCGATTCCACTTGATATATGGGATGTTTTCCATGTGTAAGTTCAAGGCAAGATAGGTACACTTCTTTGGACATGTGGTGTCTCACTAGAGTAGAGCAGTGGACCAATAGAAGGTTGTGGGAGTTGTTTCTTAAGAAGCACCCAAGAATGTTGAAGTGGATAATAGTTTTCTCAATCTAGCATGCTATTAATGTAGATTCATACATGATTTATCTCAAGTTTTAGATCCATTGACATAATTTACTAGGAAATTCTAGGACTTTGTGATGAGTGACCAGTGCTAGGAAACATTCAGCTACCTAAATGGGGAGTTGGTCCGTGTTCCAGTTTCTAGAGGAAGGGGTGATGTTCGATGTGTTCTGTGATGATTCATGTCAAGGAATGGGAAGCATGCTGATGGAATAGAGATGAATTATATATTATGTATCTAGTTAGTTATGTCCAAATAATTTAATTATTCCACCCATGATTTGTTTCATGTCGTGGTTGTACTCACTCTAATGGTTTCACAACATGATTTAATTGGGGAGTGAATTGTGGTATTCACGGAGAACAATATCTTGAGGTGTAACATTTCCCAATTGGATCTGATCATCAGTAGTGGAGGTGAATGGAGTTTTTCTATGATTATGACATTGAAATATGTTAATTCTCGTGAAAGGGTAATTTTGTTATTGATGATTTTAGTAGGAAGCCGCAGAAGGAGGTAGTTCGGGAATATGCAGATATTCGGAAGGAAATGGACGTGTTTTCCTCTTTAAAATTAGATTTAGGAATAGATAGTGGCAGATATTATCCATTTCAAATGACAATGCAGTCTTCTCTAATTTGGAAGATGGTGGAGGCTTAGTGGGGAAACTCAAGGGTAGAGGTGATGCATTATCGAGTTAACCAGGGTGATACTATGGAGGGATTGATAGAGGGTTGTTATAATGAGATGTTGTTCTATGGAAGGATACATGATCCAATGGAGATGCATGAGGGAGTCCCCTTTTAGTTTTATATCTCACACATTGAAATACTTCCAGGAGTTTCCAATAAGGATAGTCTCATGGGGACACAATTTTTTCATCCTACGATGAAACGGGAAGTAGCAGAGTTTGTGGAAAAGTGAATAGTGTTATAATAATTAAATGATGAGAATCAAATTCCTTATGATATTTTATAACCCCTAGATGTCCCTCAGTGTAAATGTGGTGACATATTGATAGATTTAGTCACTATATTCGCTAGGGATCAGTGGGGATGCAATGTTATATAGGTAGTAGTGAATCATTTGATGAAATTGGATCACTTCTTTGAGATTAAGGAGTCAGGCATTGTGGATGCCTTTTCTAAGAGGTATGTGGATGAGGTTGTGTAGTTTTACAAAGTTTTGAGATCCATTTTTTTAGATGGGATACTCATTTTAAATCACAATATTTTAGGGGATCTCAATATTCTTTTCGCACTTAGTTACACCTCAACACTGCTTTCCTCCCTCAGACAGATGTGAAAATGGAGTGGGCCATCCAGACGATGGAGGACATGTTACAAGCATGTGTATTGGACTTTTTTGGATCTTTGGTATGACACCTAACTTGGTAGTGTTTTATTATAATAATAGATATCACTCTTCCATTTTCATGGCTCTATTAGAAGCATTGTTCATAAGATCATGTCGTGTTTCTTTTTTCTAGAAAAATGTTGGGGACACAACCACTCTTGGTCTTGAGGCGGTGAAAAAAATAAAGGTTTTATCTTTTTTGTGAGAGGTTGAAACCATCATAATACCATAATAAGACTTATGAAAATCAAAGGAGGAGTCTATTAGAGTTTTATGTTGGGGAGCATTTGTTCTTAATGGTTTCCACTCTATGTGGTAAACAATGTATTGGACAATGGAATAAGAAATCCACCATGTTCATCGAACCCTTCGAGGTGTTTGGACGAGTTTGAATGTTTTATAGTAGATGGATATTACACTATATAGGTAGAGGATCCATGACGTCTTGCACATCTCCCAACTTTTTCATTATAATCATGATGAATCATGTGTCATTGAATAGGGTGATTGGGTTATTGATGATGACATGACATTCATGGAATGTCTATTAGAGATCAATGATTGTCCGGAGAAGTTACAGCATGGACGGTCCATTACCATTGTTTTGTTTTTGTAGAGGCATGGTGTTCTAGAGGTGACTACATGGGAAAGAGATTTTTAGAAGCATGCCCAGAACCCAAATTTGTTTTTTGATCAGCCTTGGTATTTTTTCCCTTGTAATGTTATATTTGAGCCTTGATTACTATGATATGAGTTGTTTCCTTGTTCCATAATGTGTGATAATGTCCTGACATGTGAAAATGATAAGACATTATTCATGATTTATTTTTACTTATTTTGAATCAATTGAACCTTTTTGGGTGAGTCAATTCGGCCCATAGCCGATAGTATCTTCACATGAAAAAATGAATCTCCTGATTCACATTTCTGGGAAGTGTGGTTTTTGGTGTTTGTGTGTGGTGTCTTGTTTTCGGTTGGGGTAGTAGGTGTTGGAGGAGGTTTTCTTGGATGTTGAGGTTTCACTCTTGCAATCGAACAACATATGTTGGTTTGTCACTAGATCTTGTGATGTCAAAATTATATCATTGTTTTAGTATAGAAATATCAGTTTGGGGTATATTATAGGGTGTATGTTTGGAACCCTATTTCTATGTGGTTTGTTTTGAATAATTGAGGGATTGAATAGTTTGAGAGGTATCTAATTTAATGGATCGGACCTCTCTGGTATATTCATATGTAAAATTCTAGTATTTGAGGTGTTCTGGTAGGAAATAGTGAATCATTTCAAGTTTTTGTCAAAAATCAAGTTTTCCAACCGTAGCTCATTGGAATCTGATTCATCAACCAATTTGTGGTGATGGTAATCATTCCAACAGTGAATATCATTGGTGACTCATAATAGTTAGTCAGTAATGGTGACTTTTTGATGGAGTGTCACTAATGGTGAGTCGCTGATGGTGGGTCGTGATGGTCACTTTTGACAGTGACTCACCGAATGGTGACTTGACATTGGTAGCATGTCATTTGCATCTCATCCATCGGTGACTCACAATAGTGAGACACATGAGGGATTCACAAAGGTTTGTCACATCAATGACTCTCAATGCTTACGCGCTGATAGTGATTTACTGATGGTGGGCAGCTATGGTGGGTCATGATGGATACTCACTGAACGGTGACCGACCATTGGTGTCTCATTACTCGTAGCTCATCCATTGGAGACACGCAATGGTGGGTCACACTGGTGAGTCATCCAATGGTGAGTCACCTAGTGCTATCTCATTGACTGGTGGATTATATAATGGTGACTCACCAAACGGTGACTCAAAACATTTATTTCACACTAATGACCTAGCTAATGATGTGTCAGTTCTAACTATTTGTTATATTTTTCTTTTTTCTATTTTCTCCCCCTTAACATTTTAATGATCATAAAATGAGTTTAAAACCATATTTTTAAGGGGTTTTTATGTCTTTTTAATGGATATAAAATATATATTTCAATTTATAACAACCACTAGGTTCCTAAATGTTCATTTCGTATGGTCTTGGTCATAATCATCCATTAATGGAATTTAAAATACATTCTTCTATTAACATAGGGTCTTGAATTTCTGAAGTTGAGACCCTTTCTTCCTTGTACGTTTCCCCGTACTCATGATAATAGGTGTCCTAGAACCCTTCTTCCCTAAGTGATCTTGTGTTCATTTTTGGCCTTTGGATAACGTTTGTCTAGATCCATGGACACTATCTATTTTGGAAATAGGAGGAGGTCTAGATCATCAATTCTTGATGTAGGGGTCTCATCATCTCTTTTATTTTTGTATCATGTAGGGTGGTTGTACAAATTTTTTCCATGTGAATGAAGTTGAATCCATTTTTAATAATGATACTTGCACCATATTATATCAAATAAATAGTGGATTGAGAAAATTGATGCATGCTTCTATTTTACAGTTTATTGGTATTATGAATTTTGTTCTATATGCCTACTGAAAAATCATTTCCATCGATGGTATTTTTTTTCACTCGTGATTAATTGAGATGGATTGTTGATGATCAATTTTAGAATGATTAACTACATGAAATTAATTAACCGCATATTCCAAGTTAAATAAATGGATTCCTCAGGATCGAACATTCTCTATGATATCCCCTGATCTGTCAAAGTGGAATTGAAGAACATGTGTCTCATAAATCTTAAGACACCAATCATTTCATAGTGCGGTTGTGTGAAGTGTGTGGTTTTGTTCAATCTTGTGCCTTATTAGGTTTCATAGTGCTGGGATTTAGAAAAAATTTATAATGTGGGGTTGTATAGGTGGTGTAATGGAATCTCAAGTTGAGATATTTATTGATTGTGGAATTGATTGATAGTTTTTGAGAAGTGGGGAAATAATATCGGGTTGTGCTATGTTTATATTCAATTGTGTATTGGGTATGTTGTGTTTATATAGCGAGGATTTATAATTTGTATATGATGAGATGTGTTGTGAGTTTTCACTATGATATGGTGGTTTTCTTTGTTGATTTGATGTATTGGGTGGAATGAATTTGAAGAGAGATGATGGAAGTGTTTGGGATGGGTATTTTACTTTGATAACATGCTGTAAGATGTGCCTTAATGTGATGTGAATTGTTTTTCCACGGTTCTTCTTTCTCTTTTTTTATTTGGCTGGGTATTTCTATATGTGATATTCTTGGCAGTTTCCCAGAAATTAGAAATTGAGTGAATGAATGAATTTTCATAATAAATAATGAAAATTGGTTAATTGAGTTGGATGGGGTATGGTTGGTTTTGTGGTTGTAGTATGGGGTTGTAAATATTTATGTAGCATCAAATGTGGTTTTTCAGGGTAGTTGTTGCTTTGAAAAAATGAATAGGTTGGGATGAGTTTTTGATACCTATATATATATATATACTTGAACATTCTTGTGATTTTTATAATCACCTCACCCAAGATGAGAACTATGTTTCAAACACCCCAATCATCATGGTGGAGGGTTTCTTTCCCAACATCCTAGTGGTGGGATGATTGGATGGTTACTTCCTCTTCAATTCTCCCTCTTTTAGGAAATTATATCTCAAGACACTTCGAGAAGGTTGTGGTGTGGTTGTGAGTCCCATGTTTTTGTGGGTGAGGTGCTGTTTTACAAGTGTCTACAATATGAGAGGAGGTGTATTTTCCATGTTTTTGGGATGATGTATGGTTTTCGATAAGTTCTCTATAGGCCGGATATGGTGAGCTTCATATAAATATGTTTCAGGACTCTCTCTGAAGAACATGTGTGTCTTGGTGGGTTATAACTTGGGGCTTGTGGAATCCCAAAGAAATTCACTATTAGGGTATGGGTTGTAAAATAGTGGGAAGTGATGTGGGGTACCCTATCACCAATTTTATTACTATATTACTTTATGTAACATGTTTTACTTGGTGATCATGCCTTGGTGTTGTGGGGATGGCTATAATACATTGTTAGGAGTTGTTGGTTTTTCTGTTTTCTCATAAGAACATTAGTATGCTTCTCCAGCTTCTCCATTAGAGACATTGGTTTTCCTACTTAGTATACTAGTATTCTCACCATATTTTATAAAAATGATTTCATGTTTCCATTAGGACAACAAGGACCATGTGGTATATTACAAGCTCAGACTTTCAGAATGTTTCTACATTACTTCTTAGCCTTACATTTTCGTATTTACTTGGATATTTTCATATTATTTATGGTTGTTTTGTTTTAAATATTCATGTGGGTTGGATTTGTATTATATATATATATATATCTGTTGGTGTTGTTTCGGGGTGGATCATCTTATCTCCTGATCTTGTTTTTCAATTAAAAAGGGAAGTGTCTGACATATTATGAGAATATATATAAAACCTTGGTGTTAGTATCCACCCTAAGGCCTAATGGATTTGGGAATCATGGATCAGTATCTCTCTTCCTTAATTTCTATATTAGTAGGGGAATCATTGGAGGGAGGTAGCTATGACAGATAAATAGAAATACAAACAGAGAGCTAAACCTAAAAATATGAGGTTGGAATGAAACCCGGCCGATATGCACACAAAGAATCCCATTAAATTCTTAATTGGATCTCTATCTCCATATCCTAAATTATAATAATTATTCTACAAGAGCTCAAAATTTATATCACTAATTTCTAATAACATGCGAGTCCTCACTAGAATCTGAGTGGAGGGGGCCACTCCTCGCTACTATGCTCCATGACTGAAGGTGTATTATCTATGCTGGAGTAACCACTCAATTCCAAATGTTGAAGATGAGGTAGAACCAAAACTTTTATATAGGCACAACTATCTTCTGAAATATCTGGGATTATTGACTCTACATGGGTAAAGAGTATTCAGACCCGCACTATAGTGAGATAGTGGAGTACCATCTTCAACATCACTCAGATGATGAAACCTGGTCACTACCATCACTGAAACATTACAAAAGATTTAATTATTCTTATAAAACTATTATTAATATCTATTAATACATACACAATGAAACTATCACATTATATGTTGAAAAATTATTAGGACAAGCTAATCATGGGCCAAAATATAAGATTCGAGGAAGGAGATACAAAAGGTAAATGATGAATAGGATTGTACATTGAGAGTATAGGATATACATGACATGTCATGGTTTCTATGTGAATACACATGTCTCCCAGACCATTACCAAGCACAATATCCCATCCCAATCGACTCTATCCATGTTCTTGTAGAGTAGCTTCTCCACTTTACATATGTCTTTTTGGGGTACCCTAGCTCTATATGAGGACTTGTCCATGCCCATGTACTATGGTTGTTCCCATATACTAGGACATGTACATGCCCGTGTTCTTTCATAGATCAAACTAAACCACAAAATCCAAGTCACATAATGTGTATGGGTCATACAAGACCTATGATATTTAATTCTACCCAAATATATATCCACCATATCAAGGGAACTACATGGAGTGTGTTCCAGAGTTCACATCATATTTGACAGGATTTTCTAAAAACAACTTTTCCTTATTAAATATCTCTTGAATATTCATTACCAATATTTAAACCATGATTCATGTCATAGATATCTAATATATGAATGAACGTGCTCAATTTATCACTGGTGAATTGATTCATACCACCCAAACTGTGTGCGGATTTTCTGTATCGTACCATGTTGTCACATATCCACACCCATGGATAGAAACCCATCATCTGAAATCCAATATGTGTACCCAAAACACGAATCATGTATCATATCACAATAAAATCACAAAACTCCAAACTCTAACTCATAAAAAAATTCTCTCATAATCCTGGGGTCTGATAACTGTTGAGTTTGGCCTACCAATCTTGAACCACTACAATGTGATCCGAAGATGAAGAAGACAAATACTATTGTGTATAAATGTAAAAACATTTATTTATATTCAATTTTTAATGGTGTGATTACATAAAAAATATATCATAACGCATAACCAAGTCTCAAGAACATGAAAAAAGTTAAAAATAAGCCAAATTAACAGTATTTTGCAATATGGTCTCATCGAAAGTAGGGAAATCAATGAACAAATTATATGAAATAAAATCAGTGCATATATAATTAATAAGGGGAATATTAATTAAATAACATTACCTAGCTCATGTTTTGACTGATATCCAATGAATAATGGGTTTGTATCATAGTCGTTGGCATGATCTGGGAACTTCATTGGTGAAGAAAACAATTTTTTAATATGAATTTTTCTCCATGATCCATTTTAATTTCACAATGAATATCATACATATATCATCTCTAATATCATTTTTTTCTGTAGCTAAATATTGGTATTTTTAATAAAAACATGTATAATGAGTTTGATTAAGATTGTAGTTTATTTATGAAAATTAAATGAAAATATTAATTTACCACTTCACGCAGTGGGAATGGTAACTATCAACAAAATATCAATCAAAAAATAATTTAATGTCACACATACAGTAATGAACACATCTTTGAAACCAACACAGTCTCAAGTTACCCATCCATGGCCCCAAAAAATAGGGAAATATTTATTTCAAAAAGAATTATGTGCATGCTACAATATATATTTATATTTTAAATATATTATATTTGGGTTCATGTGAAACTGAAACACATTGATGATGGTATGAAAATAAAAAGATATAAATATATATGTGTGTATATATATATAGAAATATTAAAATGATTCAATTAAAAAAATCATGGTTTTTTCATTATCCCCTCCTTCAAGGATTTTCTACCTAAAAATCTCATGCAACACAAAATGGTCAGGGTACTAGGTCCACATCAAAGACTATTAAAAATGGAGATTTATAACACTCTCCCAATCATCCAAATCTCTTTAACTAATGGTATTTTCCATCTATGTAGTGTCATTTACTGTCAGTCCTTGATCACCACTAGATAATCAATGATGGTGGTTACATCCTCAATGTCGAGTTCCCCTATTTAATAACATTTATCATGTCATTTAAATATCTCCTCAACTATGACACATGGAAGACTTCACAGCCCCAATCCAGTTACGGGGGTATGTATTAATAGTAATAAACCACACCAACTATCTCCATGATCTCAAATGGCTGTATGAACATTCTGTACTACTTGATTCTATAGTAAAATCACAGAAATCCTCAACTTGGGGACAATTTTAAGAAACTCTGGCCTCCCTAAAAATTTACAGAGGCATATGACCTCGATCCACATTAAATTTCTATTGGATGTAGGATATCCTCATAAGATTTTGGATGAATTGAAATTATATGTTATTGGATACACAATTTATGAACCAACAAGTATTATCGTTCTAATTTCCATCCCAAATAAGGGTTAGCTACTTGGCCTCCCATATAGGGACACAAAAGGTGGAATGATGATTGTGTACCGATATCTTTTATTAAAACAAATTCACACTAAGTAAAAATTTTCATCCCATATTCAGATAAATTATTTCACAGATGATCTCATCACACTCACTAAACCATGGCTAGTCTTCCCAGATTGGCCTTTTTATTTGGTTGTGAAATGATTCAAAAATCAGTAATTGTTTCCTGATAACCATCTAACTACCCCTCCACATAATTGATGTGAATCGATAATATCTATTGGAGATAATAATCATGGGTACCCCATATAGCCTAATGATCTACCATTGGTACAACTACCCCAAACACATGATTGATCTCAACTCCATTGAGACAAAAAATAATTCTTACATCATGATTATGTCAATAATAAACAATATATTATTGTATCTACTCAATTTTCACAGACACCCAATAAAAAATCTATCAATATTACATCAACTTCCATTATTAGTTCCCAAGTGGTTGATTCATACCAACTATTACAAGATTGGCATCCATTAACTATTAATATGAGAAACATTGAGATACAAATTGGGAAACACCCTATCTCTTTACAACATAAATAAATTTCCAATAATGGTCATTGTATAAATTATCCACACCCAAATATATATACAATTGGTTTTTACGATACACCATCAAATCATATTTATTCAAAATTATATGAACCCCTTTTTCCCCTTAAAATCGATGGCTTTATGTAGAAGTTCAGAAAATCAATCTAGTGCACCCCCTAAGGATTTCTGGTCACATAGACCCTCACATTTGACATATTACTACTAAGAGTATCTCAGAAAATAAAGATGTATTGGATTAACTACAATAGTATTTAGATAATATAATCTTATATCATTCACCATCATTAGATGTAATTATTCCAACTACTAAAATAAAACCTCTACCAAGAGAGAATTAGAATTCACGATAAGGTAATCTTCTAGTAGTATTCTATTTCATGCACTGTACACGATGTTCATGTTATATTCATGTATGAACTCTAAACAACCCCTATATCATAGGTTATTATCTCTATAGGTGAATATGTATATAAGACTCTGTTCTTCGGAGTAAAATTTAAAATTTTCACATTGAAGATAATGTCTCCACATATTCAATGTGAAGATTGTGGCTACTAACTATAAGTGTTTATGTATGTTGTTATTCTCAATTTGTATCAACTTCCTCAACCCATAAGTAATCCAATCCTGCAAATACATTAAATAAAACCAAGCCTATATCCATATGTAATTCAAAACAGCACGTACTCAATTCCCTCCTCTTGTAGGATCAACTCAAGGGCACCGGTTAACCTCACCATCCACACCTTGAAGGCTCTATGGAACAACTAAGACTACATAAACAACTTCCCTTTCTACACCAATGTACTCATAGGGGGTTTTATTATGATTAATTCAACAACAATCCTTTGGTAATACCCATAAATATAACGGAACATCACCCTTCCATTATACTCTAGGGTGGACTCCATGGAAGAACTATGTAAATAATTTTCAAGTCCATAAATAAACATTGATCAATGATGACATTACCAAATATTTGAACCCCATGTATCCAAAACTGACACTCAATGAACATACCATATTGTTGGATTTCCTTGTGTATGTCTAGGACCATAGTCAAATGATCTGAATGCTCCACTGTGATAGAAAAATATATGATAATGTTATAAATGAAGGGAACTAAAAATATGTCTTTCTACAGCTAAGTGATATATGTCATAAGATCCAATAACACAAAATGGGAATTATCTACACTGAAAGTCATCACTAATAACTCATAATGTATATAGTGACATCCTAATATCATCTCTAGAATATCAACCTTGTAAAACCTGAATTGAATTTATTCAAACTTGATATCATTTTTTGAAAAAAAACTGAAACTTATCAACTAGTAAAAAGGACATCATTTCTTGATGAGGTGTATATTTTCATGATCATTACCCGACGTAGGAGATGATTTTTGACAAAAAATCCCAAACTCACATTTTCCTTTTTCAGGACCTTTTTGACTTTTTGATTGGTTCAAGTAGGTTTTCAATGACATATATCATGTCAAACAACCACCAGTTGTGTGTTTATGAGGATGATATTATGGGGACGATATTAGAATGTCACATTGAAAACTAAATGTTCTTGGTGATGACTTATAGTGTAAATAATATCATTATAGATTTAATCAATCATATTAATAGGATATTTTCCTCAGAAATTGAATAATTTTTTATTCATTGATTGAATTATCATATAATATTTTTCATATGAGTAGCCTTCATAGTATTTGAGGATGTATCTAGACTTCTTATGGGATGACCAGGTATATGGTAATCTTTGAAAAAATAAATAAATCCATGAAAAGGGGTATATGTTCTTGATAGGTGATGAAATTCATCAAACTTCTTCAAAATCCCATCCAAACCCGAGATCTATATTTGAAATCCAAATCACACATTTCAATTGGAAATTCAGGTATCTAGGAGGTATGTGTGGAAATCCATGAAATAACATGACCAACATCATGTTTCGATTGATTACTAATTGAGAACCTATTTTTCATATACAATGGTGAGATCCCATATCTTCATTGGTCAATACGTCCCATTTTCAAAATGATAGTTGAATCACAATCCATTTTCATTCAATATGGTATCTCATCATTTTATACTCTCTAATCTCTCAAGGTTATATCTCTAACCCAATAGAATTTCTATAATTTTTCTTATAATGAATGTTATTATAGTTTTATGTCATTAAAGTGAAATAGATACATTTATTAATTAATCATTTAATTCACCCTCCATTGGTCGCCATCATCCAAATTCTTGATGCTAACGAACATTATAAAGTAAATAATGTAAAACCTATGTTCCATATAAATATATGTCTTTATATTTTCCATTTGTGGTCCTAAAAAATGGGGAAGTCATTTATTTGAAAATGTTTCATAGGAATCTTTTAATATATATTTATATATTAAATATATTTATTTTTTGTTCTTACTCCACAAAAAAACTTCATTGATTTTTTAGAAATAGACAGATATATATATATATATATTTAAAGGATCAATCTAAAAAATGGGATTTGTTATAGAGAAAGATAAAGGGCGACTCATACCTAATTAAATAATGGAATATAATAAATAAATTCCACTATAAATATGCCACCAATCAAATGATATGTGAAGATGATGAGTTTTAGAAGCTAAATGTTCAATAATATGGAAAAAACAAGGGGATAATAATGGTTAATAAACAATAGCTAATGAGGACCTTTGACACATTAATGTTTCTAAGAACCATTTATGGTTTGGCCATATGGTTTTCCAAACCTTGTCTCAATAATAATGATTACCACTACCTCCCATAAGAACCTACATTATTTTTATATGTAGTTAGGTATACACTGTGTAAACTAAGTGACATGATATTTTCAATAGTTGTGGGTTGTTATATGGTTCATTGTTTGTTTTTTCCTATCCATGCACTGATCTTATGGTCCCTAATGAATTTTGAGAACATAAAATTCTAATGGGTAATGGTTTTAATGAAATATAGATATATTAAAAGAAAATAAATTAAAAATATGTTCATAAAATATAAATTATTGGTGTGAATAATCAACAAATCATGTCACATTATACACTTAAAAATGAACCCAATTTCTGGTCAAGAAATTGATGGTTCCATTGATCCTATATAAATGATTCATACTCCCACATTAAATGTAAATAATTCCCATTATTCCATTATAGAAATAAAAAAGGATGAAATTTTCTACCAATAATATTCGTCTAAGAGTATAGTGATATCAATTTTTTGTTAATATAAATTATATGTTAAATCTCAACTATCTTCCAATCATTAATAATTGTGGGATCTGGATGATACTTTATAAATTGACAGACATAAAATATATTATGAATATATTTAAACATAAATAGAAATTAGGGTTGGTAAGATACTTTACCAATACCTATAGTGATCATTAAATGAATCTCATATCATTGAGAATGATACGTCTATTTCCCATGTGGATAGCGTCCTAATGAATTTGATATTCTATGGAACAACCAGTCAACTACAAAAATCATTCTGACAAGATTTTATTGATATGAACAGGATATATGGATTCTTTCGGCTATTTAAAAGTGTTTTTATATAATTATAATTTTTTATGTTGTCTACTATGAAATATTATATATCATAAAAGAGACCTTCCCCACCCCAGACCAATAGATGGGTGATTAGCATGGCCAATGATAAAAGGATTCCCATAGATCTATTTTGAGGGAATACTAGTAACTATTTTTTATGAAATTTATACATGTCCATGTGGGATATTCCCCAAGCCTCCCAAAAATATATCACATTGGTATGAATCATAATATATATGATCTAAATCAGTATCTCTATCTAGACATGAGTTTGGGGATTGTAATCTATATTGATCCTGACCCCTGATACATTTATCTTCTATTGTCTCTTCTATAATGTTATATTGTTCTATATATATGTACATGTATAATATTATTGAATATATCACCCCATTCAAAATAAAATTTTATTGAACCTATATCCTATTAACTACCCTAATAATTATGTTTTCATTGACTAATATAAAATGGGGATACATAGTAATATGATTGATCAACACCCTTCTATAATTATTCCCATAAGGGATATCTAGTAGTAAAATGATTAAATCCATGGAAAACAAAACCCACATCTATATAGGAATAATAATAGGATGGAAAAAAGTATAGTTATTCAAGTGATCATCCTTAATTCGTTGTCCCTTGATGCATTTAAATACATATCATTCTATGTCTCACATTATACCATGAAAACCTAAATAAAGATTCATATTTCAAATAAATCATCGTCATACTGGGATGAATGACCCACTCAGAATGGTGGAAAAACTCAATTTATTAATTCTTAATTTATTTATAATGTTGATAACATCTTGTGGTGTTAATGAACTGTTTCTAGAGGTCTCCCAAACCATTATGGTAGTCCAAAACATCTTGAACTCATAATACAACTACACTTCATGTATAATATGTTCCAAAGGATATGTATTATATTGAATCCTAGAAATAAACCTGACTACTTTTACATATTTATCCATATTATACATTTTAGTGAAGAGGACGATGAGGCTCCACTCATCAAATTATTTGTCCACCATTTTAAAAAAGAAAGCATCCACATATATGAAACAACAATTGAATTTTCACTTCCTAGTGTGCAAGTGAATTCAAATTCAATATTTTTCTGATACATCACCAACTACCATAGATTAAAGTTCATATACTTTTGAGAGAGCATATTTATTTGGCTATTATGATATATGTAAACAATAAATTGTTCACCAAATTTATAATGGAACCAATTCATCAAGGAACGAATGATAAAATTCATATTTATGTCTTGGTTTTGATAATTTTTCTCATGTGTCTAGAGTTGATGAGAATAGTACACCCCTACATGATCCTCTTGCATGATAACATCACCAAAATTTGCACTAAAGACATCAGAAAAATAGAATACCCCTTCTCTCTATAAGTAAAATGAGAATGTGTCATATTTGAATTCACAACTTCAATTCATTTAAATGTGTCTAAAACAGATAAAACCATGAAAATCTCACCATTTTTAATGTATGGTATTTCAATAGTTACTATTGTTTAAATATTAATTTTCAAACCATAAATAATATCTTGGAAATACCAATAAAACATGGATCTCAAGGACATAATTTGGTTCCTACATGGTCCCAATGACACTTACAATCTATGAATCAAATAATATTCCATATTAAGAAAACATGTAAAAAATCATCTCTTGAATCTAGAAAATTCATTTTTTTTAAGTTGGATTATTTTAATTGATCCTAAATTGTTCCAAGAACAATCATCAAATGCATATCATGATCCAATTTCATTCATGAATAATCTAGGTTATCAACAAAAGCTAACATGAAAAATGTGTTGGTATATGTAATGAATGTTTAGTCCATGAGATTTATAAGGAAAAAAATCATTGGTTTTTCAAAAATAATATAAATATTTCAAAAGTGGTTATATATTATTTGAAAGGATTTATTTTAAATATTATATTACTTCAATATCATATGTTGGTAACCATATTAGAGATCGATATTTTAAATAAACCATCCCCCATTTTACAATACCAAAAGTTATTCAATTCTTGGAAAGGGTATTGTTCTAAATCATATAATAATACATATTCTTGTAGTGAACACACAAGTAGAGTGATCCATGTAATTTCTAAGACAATTTCCCCAGATAATTCAAGGATGTCACATTCTGAGAAATTATTATGTTTTCCTCCAAGTCATCCAATTTAATATTTAAATCATTTTTTTATTATTATTTTTATGATAGGAATGAATAGAGTTATAATTCATCCAAAAAAATCAATGTTATAATAAACATCTAATTCTTCAGATAAACCAGATAAATATTCAAGGAACACCTCTGGAAACTCATTCACATGAATTCCTTCATCTTACCCTACCATTAGATAATATACATGACATATCTACCTACCAACATAAGAAAATAGCATTCTCACCCCATCTAATCATGGGTCCCAAGGCCTTTGGAAAACATTAGTGTTTCCATCAAGGGTTGTAAAGGTCACTCCATAATGGTATCAGTCAATATAGTCTCCAAAGGATAATATCTAATCCATTTATGTAATCATAATGGAGAGATCATTTTCAAGCATCATTAGATTATACCGCATTTTTTCATTTAATTTAGATGCTACACATGAACTGAACCAGTTTCCTTTGATTATTATGTCTCTCGCAAATAATATTTATCTTCATATTGTATAGAATGAGTAAATATATGAGGTTTAGTAGTTATACAACCTGAAAATTGGTAAATAATTTTTTTGATCCATTCACATATATAGTAGTAACCATAGATGATGCAATAAGAATAATACCACTCAATATTGTCAGCACTGACTTAGACTCCCATTTTAATTTATCAATGAAATTCAAATAAATTGTATATTATAGTACATAAGGATTAATAATAACTCATATTATGGTACCTAATTGGATATTCACATAATAAGATCTAGTCCCAACATCACTCTTATGAGAGTAAGGTTCTACAACACTTGATGCATTAGATTTCACCATATGCCCTATAAAAAATTATGAAATTTTACCACTATGGGGAGATGGAATAACTCAATAAAATATATAAAGGATATTTATATTTCCTTATGAATTAAGTCCTTGAATTATATCGTGAAAAAATATCAATTTTATCATATCATAGTAAACTGATCATAGATAATAGACTCACTATATGGCACTGTCAAGGAAAAACATTTAGATGGTTATCTTATTTTCTTACCACTGCCTTTTAAAAATTATTATCTTTTTATCTAGTTATATAAGAGTCTATAACTCCTTCCACCATTTAATGGTGGTATATTTTTTCATCTCTTCCAACCATTAATAATCAATTTCTTCCATAAGATCCTAAACAACCTCCTCAACATAGGATGGAAGCTTCAAATGAAAACATAATAGTATACGTTTGGATAATATCCCATTTCAAACCAATTGTATTTTTTATTTTCATAAGACACTAGATACACTACAGTTTAAAAAATCACTATGAACATTTTTTCGATTGCTATAACTATTATATCACATTATAAGTGGATAATACATTAATAATTAAGTTTTAATGACATCATCCTGATATAATTTTTTTGAGAAATGATCTAGTTAATTTCATACCATCCAAAGTTTTAATGTTTCTTATAATAAATATACATATCCCAGCTATTCAAACTATCACCTTAAAAAATGAATCCAGTGTCGTTATCGTTGATAATATCAGACATACTAAGAAATAAAGAAATAATTTCTACCTTTTCTAGCTAGTATTCTAATTCTAAATTGTCATTAATCCTTGAGAATAATAATATCTTATGGATAAGAAATTGATGAGCATAATTTTTTAACCCATATTCTATCTCATTATATTGAGTTGGGAAAAAATATATGCATTGTTAAATAGATTCTACTTCATGAACAATAACCATAATAAGGTTTTAATCAACTAGTAATTTTCCCATGGAATGTTATAAACTACTCTCTCTAGATGATTTGTGGTGATGTTTTAAAGGGCATCATATTATAAAAACTAAATAAAGAGGTGCAACTCATAAAAAAAATCCACCAACATTATTCAAATCATAAATAGTAATAATTATCAAATAAATAAAAAATAAGAGTTATTGAAATCATAATTTTCATACCAATGGGGTAATATTCTCAGTATAAACCATTCACACCATACAAAATAATATTCCCAATAACACATAGATAATTGAAATTGGTTTCAATGAGTGTTGTCTAGAAACTCCATTTCAAACTACCTGTTAATCCTCAACAGCCTTTTCTATTGTCTATCAAAACATCAAGAATAACATAAATCTTCCAAAAAATACTATTTTAAAGATACTTTTGAGAATAAAACTATGGTCACCCCTTGGCAGGGATGCTGAGATAAACTATAGCAAGGCCCGATGGGAGTTCACAATCCCCTAGGGCTAGAAGTTTGTTCTTGAGCATATCTAATTTCAATTGGGAATAGAATTCCAAAAAATAATCATTAAAACAAATTATAAAATATCACAATAGAAACAATAACAAACCATACTATGAATAAATACCCATCATACCAAAAAATGGTGAGGTCAAGATCAATAAAAAAATTAAATAGGATGATGATTCCATGAGTAATATTAAAAATATCAGAATCAATACTATAAGACAAAAAATAATTCAAAATATACAACCCATATTTATATAACACTAACACTCAACCCCCCCCCTCATGAAACATGTATTTATTACAAATTAATTAAATATTTATTATAAAATATTACACATAATAAAAATATTAGATCATTAATTATAGTACATTTGGGAAATTAGTCATATTATATTCCATTGTAAAAGAGGGTTATATCACCAATTTTTAAAACATCCATCACATGGTCATAATATTCTGTCAAACATAAAATTGAATGGGATATCATTGCTAAAAACATAATAATGGCATGTGCTATAAAGAAAAAAAAAGAGAATAAACATGGAATTAAATGAAAAATTTCTCAAATGTTAGAAAATGAAAAATTAAATTGGATATGAACAGGGTCTTAATCATAAAAATGAACAAATAGACATGATATATTAGGATTACATAATGGGAACATGGGAAGGAGGAAGAAAATAATAATTACACCAAAAACATTGGACAAGGATAACTGCCAAGACATTATAACATGGAGGGAAACTAACCATGGGATTTTGTGTTCAGATACTAATCCCTTACATGAAATATTCTGATGTGGAAATTTTACCAAATGCGTTTAGGTGACATATAATTCACGTCACAGCCATCGCTTTCTGATCATGTGCATTCATAAGTGTTCCACATAGTTCATTCAACATAGGATCATATTTCATGATATTTAATTATATGAAAATGGAGTATGTAAAATATAAATGGTTTTACCCAAAAAAATATGTATAGTTATTTCATGATAATTACCCTTGTGTGTAAAAAGTGATTTTATTTTCAATACCATTATTTGGGATGGAAAAATCATAGTGAAATTTGGAAATTATAACAACACTAAATAAAGATTCATAAAATAGATTGATTAGAGTGAAATGGATCTATAACCATTTTCAAATTAAATGAACCATAATAGGGAAATTAAAAAACATATATCACCATTCAAAATTGGAAATGAAAGACCTATAATGTAGAATATGTTCGGACAAAGAGGAGAACAAAGGGATCCATTAACTTGATAGAGTGACTCCAAAAGCATGAGTGGATCTTCTTGATGGATTGGGACCACCTTCGGATATCTATAGATATGGTAGTGAATATTATTGAATTTATATAATTTTATTAACAATGATTGAGGGGTGATTTAGTGGGTTTTTATAGGAATATATTAGGGAGTTATTTATTATTTATCAAACATATGTTTTGGAATTTATTTAATAATGCAATAAAAACAAAAAACCATACAATGTTTTTCCAACGGTTTATGCCAAAAAGGACATATTTCAATTATTTATGAGTAAAATGGCCCAATGTTTTAAATTATTTCCCTTGGTGACGTGTAAGTGAGTCATGTTTATAAATAATTGATTTAAAAATAAAATAATATTATATAAATATTGGGGGATTCCTAAAGGATTTATTAAATTAATAAAATATCCTAAAAATCACAATATTTTAAATATGATTCATATATTTATCCATTTATACCATTAAATTAATTTGTTACATCAATTTTGGTTCATTATGATTTCATAATACATATTTTACAATTATACAGTAATTATTTTTTACCTAGAAATTTGTCAGTTTTAGAAAATTATAAAAAAATTACTTTGGATAATTTCAAATTTCTAATTAAAAAATAATATTTATTTTATCCAAAAAAATTTCAAAAAATTTAAAAATTTTTACATTTAAAATAATAGGCGACATTTATTGTTAAATTATTCGTTTTTTGACATTAATAGTTTTAGTCCCTTATATACATTACTTTGGACGTTATAAAATTTTATTATCAACGGAATATAATAAATATTATTAAATATTAATTTATTGAATAATTTATATCAAAAAATAATTAATTAATAAGAAATGTTGTCTTAATTTGAATTATTTAATATCCAAAAATATAATTTTGGATTTACTGAATCAAAATCAAAATAATTTTTAATATTACAATAATTAGAAGTACAGATAAAAAATATTCTATTGAAAATAATATATATATATATATATATATATTAATATATTTAGGGTCTTGATACATAACCCTTTGTTACCCCAATTAAATATCGTAGGGTAAGGTGCACGATGCAGGGATTTTCAGTTTGTGGTTCAGTATATGTGGTTTGGAAGGTGATCTCATAGAGTTATAGATTATCTGATAAATAGTTTTACTCTTGGAATAATTATTAGATATCACCATGCGATTAGTCAAGAAGAAATTCAATTGATTCATTCTCCTATGAAAGCTCTGATAAATAGTCTTCATAGGATATGATCCATGTAGTTGAGGTCATCGTTTACTTTATCTCTATGAATTTGATTTTTCAAAACAAATTATTTATACTAATCATATGTTATATATTAATGATTATATAATCAATGATTATGATTCTTATTGGATTTGTAAATATAATAGGATATAATAAAACAAAAAATGTCTATGTGTTTTGTATTACCGTAATACATGATACAAAATTTTATTTAACCACAAAGGGAATTTTAATTAAAAATGTTTCGGTCCCCACCATCATCACCCCTTCAGAAAATTTTCCTTATAATTTTTTGTTTAACACACTAAAATAAATAAGGTTAATTTTATTTCATCACCTCCCCTAGTTCCATGGTTTCTTATACAAACCTATGGCTTCTCCATACCATATTGATTGGTGCATTGTATTATTTCGTAAAAAATTATATCAATTATCTAAGATATTCACCAGATGCTCTTCAAAAGAAATATCATTCCCCAATGGTATTACCTCTTGATTAAAAAATGTGATGGGATTTATATGTTCTTACTCAAGATTTATATGTGGAACAATTCACGTACTTGATATAGATTATGTTGGAGTGCTTGTAAATAAGAAAAATCTCCCAATGAGAACAATAATATCAAGGGGAACGATGTATCTTTGAAAACTATTTCTCTTAATCACATATATCATAGATTTATTTCGTTGATATATATAGAGTAATACCATAAAACTAGAATCAAACTCAATGTTTTTTCAATTATTTTCCTCATAGCTCTTATGTCAACATTGAGTATCCAAGATGTGCTTCTGAATGGTCCTAACCTTTTCCATCATTTCCTCTATCATTTTAGGACCCCAAATATTTTTGTTCACCTAAATCACCCCATCATGAATTCTTTTTCACATTTCCCCCAATTTTAATCCTTAATAGTGATTTGGATGCAATAGAGTAAACTATTATTTAATAACAACATGACTAGAATAATATGTTGATCTCATCCTCCTTTTGATTCAACTAAACATGATATAAAAATTTCCTTGAGTGCATGGATTATCCACTTAGATTGGCCCTATGTTTGAGGGTGACAATACCTGATGAAATTCAATATATTATTTATACCATATTAGACACTCCTACTGAACATTGAGGAAAAACTTGGATTTGGATTTAATAAAATTGATATTGGTTTTCCCTATAACATCACCACTTCTATAATGTATATCCCTGCAAGATGGTAGATTGAGTAGCCATCATGAATTTTAAAGATGATAGTGGTATTTGTAAAATTAAAATTCATGAACTACAAATAATTATTTATTCTTTATTACCTCTTAATAAAATTTAAAAAGTCCATGGGCATGTTTTCGCATTTTTAAATTGGTATGGGAAATGGTTTCATAATCCCCATGGATTTTTTTAACATCCTTCTATTGGTGAAAAAAGGAACATTGAGGTAAATTATTTATTATCCTTCTTTATATATTCCCACAAATGGTTCCCTTGGAGATATTGATACATTCATATTATCCCTAGATGGATGGTGAAGGTCATGTTATGTGCATAATCAAATATCACCTTCTTTAACTAAGTATTTGATTGTTCACATGGTCTTGACCCAAATCTTATAACTCCTTATTCATTAATGTTTAACTACTGGGATTTTCCTTTTCTTATTAGTTCAAACTTATTCATAGTTTCCACATAATCTCTTTGATCATCCTTTATTATCTCTATACGGGATATTTGAGAAATAATTTTTGAAATGACTGATGATTTTCCTTTGTTAATGATTCTCATGTTCATCATTTTCAAGTATATGAAGATCAGCTCCTTTTCAATTCCCATGAAGGATAAAATTTTTGTATCCATTATAATTAGAAAATCTACAACATTCTATTATTTCTTACTGTGGAATTGGATTGAGAATTCATATCCCTTAATTATCTCAAACCAGTATCATTGGTGCATGTTCATATATTTATATAGGAATATTTACTTTGGGATATTATGATATTTATATATTTCACACATATAACCAAAAATATGACGATAGTTGATTTTCAACAGGAATATTTGTATATCTAACTAAATAACTGTAAATGGTATGTTCTGTTCATAGACGTTCCATTTTGTTGAGGCATTAGCCATAACTTTTCCATTATTCATTAACACACCACTTAATCCCTTATTTGAAGCATTAAAATATTCCTTGAAATGTTTCCCACTTGTTAGAATAATGCGATCAGCTGTAATGATATTCCTCCTTTTTCAACTCCAAAAATCTCTATTCAAATTAATTAATCTAAATTTATTTGAATCCAATCTTATTTTTCATCGTTAGCGGGTTTGAAAATCATGAAAAATTTCCCACGAATTGTAAAAAAATATATGTTATCCCAAAGAATCTAATAATTTTTTTCACATATATTTTTCAACTCCAATCATCAATTTATTCTCTCTTTTAAGGGTCCACTGATGGCCTAATTAATGTTTTAATATTCATCAATACTGAGACTCATATCAACTAAAAATCTCATTTTTATTATAATCCATAAGGACTCCCATTTGAATATGGGATTTAAGAGAGTTATTATATTACCCTAATTATAATTATTTATTTTAATGAATATTATAATAGTTTCAATCTAGACTACAACAAAGTGGTTTATGTAATATCTAAGGACAATATTAATATATCCAATAAATATAATTAGTGAAATATTGATTCGGATGTGAATTAATATGAAATATGAGTGATAGTATGTCTTATAAAAATCACTCAGGAGGGTATCATCCTTCTTCACTATTACATGATAATATATAGACTCAAGATATCCTTTGATGAGTACATGGATCCACGTAGCAGATCAAACAAATCATAAATCCATTGAAGAGGATAATTCTTCTTTATGGTGATCTTATTGAGCACACTATAATCAATTAATTGATGAATTGATCCGTCCTTTTTCTTGACGAAGAGGGATATTTCACCCTATAGATAAGCACACGGGCGTATTCATAATTTATCCATTTTTTCATGTTGATTTATCTTCTATTCCAAATGTAAAAGAACATTTTTTCAATTCAAAGCCATGGATATTAAAAAATACTCATGTATAAGGTCGATAGAAAATTTAACCTCTTAGCCAAGGGAGAGATGAGAAAATTATTTAAGAAATGTTTCGGCATATTCCCACACCATGGAAATATCCTCAAAGATTGTCTTTTCTATTTGACCAAGATACTCTTTCTATAAATAAATATTAACAATTCTAGAGAATTTGATCTTAGAGAAGATTCATCCTTCTTCTTACACTTGTGCAAAATAAGAGGCTCATTGAAATTACTCAATGTGACATCCTTGTCACCTCAATTTATGTTAATTAAATCTTTAGAAAGACAATCCATGAATAATTTATCTTGAAATTCGAAGAAAATTATTGTTTAAAGGATCACTAATAATTTGATCAATTTTTTTTTGATATTGAATGATTTCTATACATAGTATACAATAATTTCACCATTTTTAATTTTCACAAATAGAATTACTTAAATTATTTTGGTCTATGATTGAACAGTTCTACTAAACACATGTGATATAAAGGAAAGTGTTGAACTCTAATAAAAAATTGAGTTCTCTATTTTTGGATGAATAACTAGTGTTCATGTCAGCACTTCATTTTGGATATCAATCTCAAAAACTATAATGGAATAAGCTCGAACAATAATCATTTTGAGGTTATTAGTGATAATTTTATCCAACCACCATTACTGTATTGTATTAGTTTTAAATATCCCTTCTTCCTTGTTGTTCAATCATTGTAAAAATGATAATGGTTTTCGGGAGTATTTTTATCTTCCATTACAATGATGGGTTTCTCTCGTTTTCAATCGCTAGTAAGGTTCTATTCCTTCCCACACCTAAATAATTTATTTTGACCATTTAATAAATTATTATGTTACTTCTTTATTCAGTATTCACTAGAGGGATGTTTAAATTTTAGACTACAATTATATTTCTCAAGTTCACCACTATAATTAAAATACAGTTTTTTCTTCCTATCCTTATGAGATGCTTGAGATTCACTGATCTCTATTTCTACATCGAGATGACATCCAAAAAATTTGGTAATGTTATCAACTTCATGGATCACTCAGGATTTTCGTAGCCTCAGAATTTACCCAATGAAATAGGGGAACTTTTCATTGTGTGGTAATGAAAGAATTGGTAGAGTATCCTGAATGTATTGTGATGAAATTCCTGAAATTCATGATGGTTTAGTCAAAAAATTTCGCAAGGTAAAGAAAATATCTCTCCAATTTTGGTTAGAGAGTGTGCGGATTTTTTTTAAAAAAAACACATCCCATGATTTCTTCCACCCAATCACATTTATATCTTCCCCAACCCTTATATTCTTGATAAGTTTCCACTAATAATCAACATCCCCCTCTATATGATAAATATAATTATAGAATTATCATTCTAATAATATTGAATTTATGGACAAGATCTCCTGAATATAGTTTATCCATTTTCATTAAATAAAGATAGAAGATGATCCATTGAAATTCATAAGCCTTTTTTGCATAAATACCTCAATAGAAAAATTATTTAAGGTGGTATTAGTGTTCCTACTAATTCATGAATCTATTTTGTCCCAAATTCTATTGAGGGTGTAATGTCATAATGTTCATGAATCATTTTTTACTTGTTTCGGGTATCTTTTTTGCGAATTTGCCTCATTTCCCTCAATACAAAAAATAGGGATTTAATAGTGATATACATTATTATCGCTAGTAAAAATCACTGATAAAGATTACCTTCAATTAGGGATATGTTTAGTGCTGAAAAAAGGTAGCCTTTATCAGTGATTTTTTAATGCTGATAATGATGACCTTTATCATCTCTTTATTTCTTACATTGATAAATGGAACCATTTATCAGGGCTTTATTGTTAGCACTAATAATGGTTATGCATTATCATTGCTTTATTTGTAGCCCTCATAATTGGATCCTTTATAAGCACTTTTTAGAATTGATAATGGTCCCAATAAAATGAATAAATTAATTAATTAATTATTATTATGAAAATTAAAAAAATACTAAAAAATAATAAGATTGAATTTTTTTTTACAAATAAATAAAGATGTTATTAGTTAAATAATTAATGATAATCTTAATAAATTTTATATATTAAATATATATATATATATGAATATATATAAGTATTATTTATATATTTCAAAATATTTATTCATTACATTAGTTAGTCAAGTATTCAGTGAATAATGTGTTATAATTAAAATTTAATATTAATTAAAAATAGTGACTAATTCCATCGAGTAATTGATATAATTTAATGTCTTTTGTATTTTCAAAGTAACATATATAAACCATGAGTTATATTGATTTCACATATATGTAATTAATATATTTTTATATAAAATTCAAACATATAAATATTTATATAATTAATGAAATCCTATACTAAAATCCACACACCTAATTTTTAGGTAATTTATTCAAATTTTAGTATACAATTTATAATTTCATTATAACATGGTACATTTAATATATCATAACTTTAATAACATTACCTTTTTTATTTATTTTAAATTTTATTATTTTTATTTTTTAATTAATTTAAAGTATTTCTTAATTTTATTTAATTGTGTTTTATTTTTCTTGGAATTTAGCCACTTTCAAATATATATATATATAACAAGGTTTAATATTTTAAATATGAATTCATATAAATTTCAACATATATCTATAATTTTCTAAAAATTTAAATTTAACTAATAAAACATCTCAATTTTTCGATATTGTTAATGTGTACTCATTTTGAATTATTCAATTTCATTAATTTTTAACATGCACTAATATATGAAAAAATATTCATTAATAATGATAAAAATTATTTGTAAAAAATATGTTTATAAATTTAAATATTAGTAAATTTATATTTTCAAAAATTATAAAATTGTATGATTATAATTTTAAATAATGAAATAATATTTTTCAAAATTAATTTTCATAATTATAAATAATTAATAATATAAATTTAGATAATAATAAAATTTAAAATAAATGTAACATTTTAAATCTATGATGTATTTTTTTACTATTAATATATTTTCCGATATGTAGATTTCAAAAAATGAAGAACAAAAAAATAATATGTTTTATAAATAAACACGAATAAAATTACATTTTTACAAAACTATAGAGAATAAATAATATAATAAACTCACTATAAGATCTAGTAATATAACTAAATCACAACTCATTAACAATATGAGGCTAAATTTGAAGCTATGTTTTTCAGAATATTCTATTATCAGAAAAGGAAAAGGGAGCATAATAAAATTAATACTGAGAACTAGAGGGAATTATAACACTATTATAAGGGAATAAATGAACATCAATGAATCATGTGTCTTTTTCGAATGTAGTTAATAAATATATATTTATAATCTTTCTTGGGGCCACTCAAAGAAAATATTACCACTAGAGTTTATAAAATATATTATGTGTTTTTAATAGTTAAAATTGATTTAAAATGATAATTTAATAAATAATATTGATGAAAACATTTAATAAAATTGTTTTAATATGTAAAACATTTAAAATTATACTATTACAATGAGATTTTAATAGATATTAAATATGGATTGATAAATTTGGTTACAAATAAAAATAACATAACTTTTAACGGTGTAAATAATCTAATGTAAGTGATAAATAAAAATAATATATATATAAATCACATTATTTTTTTAAATTTTTCCCATGTTTAGAAAAAGAAATTGCAAAAAAATAACAAATTTCGCAAAAACTACAAGGGAATACCATGCACCACTACCTAGGTGGGAATTAAGTCCAAACCCTTGGAAGGTTGTGGAACTCCCATGCTAACCATCTCGATCATATCATGCCCCGATGTTAGTGTGGCGAGATCTTGATGCCACCGAGATCCCTCCAACATAATTTCATTCTTCTTCAAACACCACCCACCCAATGTCACCACTCATGTATAGCATAATTAAAATAATTACATAATATAACTTTTTGTTTGACTATTTTATTTAAATATTATAACCATCAGAATCTAGAGGAAGTTATAAATATATATACTTCTTATTCATCCAAGAAATCCCCTCAATCATGATAATACAAGCCTAATTGACACCATTGTTTGATCAACATTTGTTCAATATTTAAATATTTTTAATATTTTCTAACATTACAACATAATACATAATATATATATATATAATTTAAATAAGATGATTAGAATCATTTCCCAAGTGGGTCTAAAACCCTCACATGATTTTTCAAAATGATAATGATTTTCTAACCCAAATAATATATTTTTATAAAAAATATTTTCTCACCCAGAACACACTATCACTCTCCCAAATTCCACCTCCTTAAAATTTCTTTGTGCTCGTGGAAAATCCACCTTACTCTTCCATATTATATCCAATTAAGGGGTTTGTTTTTATTTTTATTGTTCAAATTACGTTTTAATTTATTATTTTTTCAGTTTTTTAATTTATCTATCATTTTATGTTTGATGTAAAATGTAATAAATAATTATATATATCTATAAGTCATTATTTTATAATCAGAATCTATAATATAGGGATGTTAATTTTTTTTATTAAAGATTATGTTTTAGAAAAAAAAAATTTGGTATACAACATTATTTTTAATTAAAATTATTCTAATAAATCATATCATCCAATACTTTTGTTCAAGTATTAATTTAATTTATTTAGTATTTTTATCTAGTATTTAGTTAAGTTCTTATTTACTATTTTTTTATACTAATTATTTTTATAAATTCTAGAAAAATATGATTTCTCCAAGTAAATAAATAAGTTATATTGTTTTTTAAAATAAAATTTTTTCAAAGATTTTGAAATTATTTTAGTTATAGGATTGAGAAAGGGAGGATCATTAAAATGGTTTCTAAAATTATTGATCTTGATTGATATATGAGTTATTGTGGTGCGGGGAGTGAAACCATGAGCTCAAGGAAATATACTATCACATGTGATACAACTAAGTGGTATTATGGTTTTCATTTTCATTACCTGCCCCTCGGGGCCCGTGCTCTGACTACCCCAAGCCTGCCATGCATAGGCCAGGGGCTGGAAACTAGAACCAAAGGTATAATTCCATAAATCTAGGAATTTATTGACATTATAACTCCAAACACACATAACAAAGTACAATATGGAATCAAAACACTAAGTAAAATTGTATACAAAAAGAGTGCCGAAAGTAAACGGATCCGAAAATACAAGCCCAACTGTAAAGTAAAAGAAACTGAAAGTACCACTAATGAAAAGGAAAAACTGATGTTGGGTCGTCCTCTGAGGTTCATACCTAAATAGTGGATATAGATCGCCTCCTCAGCACTTCATGTTCATCTGTCTCCTCCATGTACCGACACGCCGTATGGTCCACCTCTGGGTACTGGCCAGTCTTGGTACTCTCATCCTCGGTCAGTGATGTCCTCCGTCTGCATCGAACACAATGAGGTGCGGGCATTGCCCGTGTATGTTAGAGTATAACGATACTCAGTAGGGACCCTGAGACCCTCAAGGACTCACAAAATACAACAAGGATAATCCTAAAAGTATGAAATCAACATATAACCCCGCTTAGGTATATTCCCATACATATACCTATGTTATCAAGTAATCCATCTCAATCAGGAAGAAAACACAAAAGTTACTAACTCAACTCAACCAGGATTTTTATTCACATTATCGAAACCACGGTTGCTGGATAACTCCTCCTCTGTCGATTACAGTGGGCATGTCGCATCACCAAGGAAATTCCCACTATCCTTGGACTGATGAGGTACTCTTCATGTCGAGTATCGTGGGTCAGTTTCATCACCATGGCGCTCCCCACAATGGGTCTGTCACATAACCAAGTCGCTCCTCTTCGTAGTTTGCTGAGGTACTCCTCCTACCGAGTACTGTGGGTCTGCTGCAACACTAAGGCGCTCCCAACTGTGGATCTTCCGTGACACGAAGGTGCCCCTTACTGGGTTAGTCGAATCACTCTGAGTCGAATTGGTCAGCAGACGTCAGGTCTGAGCCTGCTACTAGGTCATCGAACTATGCCCGCTCATCTCTGGGAGGATCCACTCCACAAACTACAGGTCAATACTTCAACCGTGAATAATTCCCATGTAGAAGTATCTCAATGGTCTGCAACATCATTGGGGTCTCAACGCAATAGATGACGCGTCAATCGGACGTCCGGTCTGTGAATTATTAGCCTTTCAGTCCCGGGGGCCCGGTTGGATTCATACACGATCCAACCTGGCCATATCTCAACATTACCCTGAACTCTAGTGGGGTATACTCAAAGGGACCATCACACTCAAAAAATACCAGTGTTGATGAGAGTTCATCAAATGGTCGTATGATGCCCAATATACAACCAATGAAATTAACGGGGCGGTAGTGGGCCCGTGTCCAGAACGACCAGGCCCAACTTAGTCTGCGCCGACCCAGTTTGCGTTGACCTGTCCTGACCCATTGGGTCTGGCCAGGCCTATCGGGTGGGTAGGCCCGTTGGGTTTGGCCCAGCCTCTTGGGCCCAGCCCAACATGTTTCAAGGGGCTGGGAGGGCCGTTAGTGTGTGGACCGGTTATGGTTCCATGCGAGGGAAGCTCGGCCCAGAGAGTACTGTGAGGGCGTAGTTCAGGGTGGCTCGGCCTGGAGGCCTCGGTGGCATGGCCGAGGTCGGTTCGTCCGGGAGGCCACGGGTCGGCCAGGGGCCTGTTTGGCCAGGGCGCAGAGCGGTCGGGCTAGCGGGTGGTGTGGTTAGGTGAGGGCCCTTGGGAGGCAGCGAGGCAGGCTGGGAAAAAGTCGGGTAGGCCGACAGGCTGGCCGGGCATGGTGCAGCTAGCCCGGAAAGTGGCTGGATAGGTCGCGGCCACGCTAGCAGATGGCCGAGCAGGCCGATGGGCGAGGCGGTCGGGCAGGGCGCGACCATGAAATCAAGTGGCAGAGCAGGGCACGGCTAGGGAAGCAGGTGGCCGAGAAGGGTGCGTCCAGGCCGGAAGGTGGCTAGGATGGGTGTGGCCAAGCTGGCAGGTGGGCCGGCGGGCAGGCCGGTCAGCTGGGAGGATGGCGCAGCTCGGGCCAGTGGGTGGCCCGGTTGACGGGCTAAGCAGCCCGAACGGCTCGAAAGCTGTTGGGCGGCACTGTGCGGTCATAGGCGGCGGAGCCGGTTCGGCCAGATTGCAATGAGGTTGGAGAGGTTTTCGGAGGCCACAGGTAGCATGGTCATTTCCTTTATCGTCTGGTCACCTCATCTCCTTGCCTAAGATCATCACAATCAAGAATGATAGAGGGTTCGAGCCGTGTTGGTTTGTCCCACACCCTCTGCATTTAGGGTGGTAACATTTGGCTCATCAAGAAGAAGATATATGATCTTCAATTTTTACAACCACCACAATGATTACTTTCCAACCGAATAAGAAAAAAAGGAAAGTAATATTACAAAAATAAACACCCTACCTTGATCGTTGGTCATCGATGGAGTCGCGGGGAAGAAGATGGCGGAGATCGTCGTTCGTTGCATCCGCCACACACTTTCGATCCTGACCTCGTGAGTCGGTATGTTGACGACAATGAGGAGGGAATTCAGTCATTAAAGAATTCCCACATCGGTTTCCTCTGAGGAAGAAGTTGAAGATGCTCCTTTTCGGCGTTCTTCATTGGAAGAACGCGTACTGCATTCTTCGTTGGTTGATGGGGTTATTCATTGGAGAATTCTAATTCTCCCAAGCTCTCCTCTCCCAATATTCCACCCAAATGCAAAAAGGGAATAGATAGCCCATCCAAATAATAGATTGTATATTATTTTAAATTGTTGTGTTTAAAATTAAAATTGTGACATTTAATTAAAACATATGGAACAATTAATTAATGGGAAGGATTTGGCATAATAAATTATGTATTGGCTCAAATAATTAAAAGGGAGGTGGTGGAACCATAAATGGTAGTGGAGGTCAAGGGGCTCCCACTCATTAATGATGGGAGTTGAGATATTTTCCTCTCCTCCCATTAAAAGAAGTCGGGTGGTCCCCACCCCTATTATTCAAATTGGGGGTTTAAGTGGTCTTGGGTGGTCCCCACCACATTAACCCCACATGGGAGGTTGATGGGTGGTGGTCCCCACCACCATAACCTCTCATGGGAGGTTATGGCATGGTGGTCCCCACATCCAACCTCCATAATGAAGTTATAGATTCAATGGGACCCACCTCCAACCACCCACATGGTGGCTCAGATAAAAATAAATTGAAGATCACTTTATTTTATTATTTTCCATGAAAACCCAAAAAACTAACTTTTATTCTCGACCCACTGTTTTAGAAGTGAAAGTATCCTTACGTGAATATCGGTGTTGCGAGTTCAACGGTGTACTCATATTTTAATTCCGAGCACCAGTTCAAAAGATATAAAAACCCTCTCGTACGTTTACTGAACATACATGAACAAAACTTCACAAATTGATTCCTGGTACACCGGGCCTTGGAATCATGAGCCGTCAATTTTCGCGGACTCTTAAAATTCCCTTGTATTTTGGATAAAATTTTCAATTGAATTTCTGGGTCTTTAAATTCTCCCCACCTCAGGGATTTATTTCCCCGTAAGCTACAACTCGAACTAAGTGAACAAGTGGGGGTACTGAGCACACATCCGAGCCTCCAGCTCCCATGTGCTCTCTTTGTGGTTCCTATGATACCAGCGAACGCGCACTAGAGGTCTCGACCATCCACATAGGACCCATTCCTATAGATCCTCAATCTCCACTAGAACCTCCATGGATGTCGCCCCATCATCGATGTTCAGCTCTCCATGGTCGATGATGTCAGAAGGGTCGTTCACGTATCTCCTCAGCTGAGATATGTGGAAGACGGTGTGCTCCTGGTTCAACTGAGGTGGATGAGCTAAGTGCTAAGCCACCTCACCAACTATGCTGAGAACCTGAAAATGTTAGATGAATCTCATAGATTACTTTCCTTCCCGACCAAATATCCATATTCCTCGTTGATGTTAGACCTGTAAAAATATGTGGTCACTATCCTCGAATTTCAGAGGTCTCCGTCTCTTGTTAACATATGACTTTTTTCTACTCTGTGCAGGCTTCATCCGCTCCTGGATGATCTGAACCTTCTCCATGGTAGCACATACCATCTCTGGTCTCTCTAGTGTTGACTCCCCCAGGTCAGTCCAGCACAAAGTTGATCTGCATGGTCGTCTATATAATACCTCAAAATGTGTCATCCCTATGGTGGAGTGATAGCTGTTGTTGTATGAAACCTCCACCAATGGTAAGTGATCCTCCCAGCTATGATTGAAGTTTAGGAAACAAGAACGTAGAATGTCCTTTGTGGTCTAAATGGTCCACTCAGTCTGGCCATCCATCTGAGGATGAAAGGCGGTGCTCAGACGAAGCTGCATCCCAATAGCCTCCTGCAACCCCTTCCATAGCTAGAAAGTAAATCGTGTGTCATGATCAGAGACAATAGATGAAGGTACACCATGTAGCCGCACAATCTCCTACACATAAAGGCATCACAAGCTCTCTACTGATCACTGATCTCTGATCGGTAAGAAGTGGACTGACTTGGTGATCCGATCAATGATCACCCAAATTGAGTCAGGACCCCTGGATTAATGGGGAAGTCCTATAACAATGTCCATGGATATTTCATCCCACTTATAATATGGGACCTCTAAAGGCAGAACCAAGCCTTATGGTACCAAGTGCTCCGCCTTCACTTGCTGACAAGTGAGGCATCAAGAGACAAACTATGTTACTGGCTTCATCATGCCTAGCCATCATTTATGTCGTCGATGGACTTGGTACATCATCACCACTCCTGGATGTACCGCTAAAGGGGATGTCTGGAACTCCCTCAAAACCTCCTCATAATGTGACACTGGTACCATAGTACATTATCTAATGAGGATGACGTGCTCCCCACCTTCAGAAAATCCATCAGGTGCCTACCATGTGGATATCTGAGCATGTCGTGTCTCAATGTCAGTGTCCCCATGTTGTACCTCCCTGACTCGCCCAAGAAGAGGGGGAGTGACTGTAAGGGACTGAAGGAAAGATGCTCCATCTCTATCCATAAAGGATATCTGCAAAGCAGCTAGCTACTTTGTCGCCTCACCTCGCAGTTGTATACCAGATCTCTTACTGAGAGCATCTGCAACAACGTTCCCCTTTCTAAGAGTATAGACGATATCGAATTCATAGTCCTGTAGGAACTGAAGCCATCACCGCTGTCTCAGGATTAGGTCCTTCTGAGATAGGATATACCTAAGACTCTTGTGATCATAGTAAATCGTAAATCGTTCTCCCATCAGATAGGGTCGCGACATCATCAAGGCGAAGATCACTACTTCTAACTCCAGGTCAAGGGTAGCATGGTTCTGATCGTGCGATCTCAACTGTTGAGGACCATACGTGATCAATTCTCACTCCTACATCCAGACACACCCGAGTACAGTTCTTGATTCATCGTAGTAGACTTCATATCCTACTCCTTCCTCTGGAAGCCTCAAGATGGAGGCACTGGTCAGCCTCTACCTCACCTCTTGAAAGCTCTGTTGGCATCTCCCCGACCACACGAAGGGTTTCCCTTTATTTTTCAAGGCTGATAGTGGTGCTGCAACTCTAGAGAAATCTGGAATGAACCTGGGGTAGTAACCAACCAAACCTAGGAAACTTCATACCTCTGTCACAATCTTGGGTGGATCCCAAGCATGTATCACCACAATCGTCACTGGATCCACTGCTACTCCAGCCTCCGAGATGACTTTTCCCATGAATTTCACCTCTTGGATCCAAAACTGGCCCTTCAAGAGCTTATCATAAATTTTGTGCTCTCAGAGTGTTTCTCGTACTACCAGCAAATGGTATGCATGCTCCTCCTCAGTAGTCGAGTAAATTAGAATTTGTCAATGAATAATACATCAACGTGATTGAGGGAAGGCTAGAAAATCATGTTCATGAGTCCCATGAACACTACTGGAGTTTTGGTTACACCAAAAGGCATAACCAAGAAATCGTAGTGGCTTTACCAACATCTGAATGTCATCTTCTGCACATCCTCATATCGAACTCTGAGCTGGTGATAGCCTGATCTATGTTCTATCTTCGAGAACCACCTTGATCCATTCAACTGATAAAAGATGTCTTCAATCCACAAAAGTGGGTACTTTTTATTCATAATCACCTGGTTTAGGCAACATTATCCGACACAATGCCTCAAGATCCCATACACCTTCTTGGCGAACAGAATCGGGGATTTCAAGGTAGAAACTTTGGGCCGGATAAATACCTTCTCCTTCAAGTCCTCTAGGTGTACCCGTATCTCTCGAAGCTTTGTGGGAGTCATCTGATACACTGGTGAAGATATCGGCGTTGTCCCAGGGTATAGCTCAATTTATAAGTCCACCTCTATGAAATAAGGTAGTTCAAGAGCATCATCTGGGAAAACATCCGCATACTAGTCCACCACTACAGGATAACTCAGACTCTCCACATTAATTGCTCCGAGAGTAAGGCAGGACAATTGATGAGTGATTGGTTTCACCCTCCTCTGAGTAAGTCTTTCATGTACTACAAATGATACCTTCTCACCATTGAAGGAAATCCTGGTCCCATTCATGTGGAAACACCACACTTTGCGCCTAATACAGTTGATCTGAGCATCGTCTGTAGATAACTGGTCCATACCCAAGATGACATCGTAAGGCCTCGAAGCCACTATTTTGAGATTCTAGCCAAATATCTCACCTCCTAGAGTATTCCCACACTACTAGCACCAGTTTTTAATTCTCGAGTCTTCTCTCGTAGGAATCTCTAGTCGTAAGGATCGAGACAATGGCTCCATCGGAATCTCTGAGATCCAAACGAGGGCAGTGGCAATGAAATTGTGACTGGAACCTGTGTCTATAATAACTGTAGCTAAGGTGCTGTAGATACAGATCGTACATCGAATCATCTCCAGAGCGCCATGATCGTAAGACCCAAATGGCTTGATCTGAGATCTCATATATCCACCTACTCCCTGAGGTCAGGGTGGATATCATGTTGGTGGTGGAGGAAACACCATGAAACATCGTCCACCGCCAGGTGCACGGCCAGCTCCTCTGCCACGTCCACCTGCTCCTTGCTGACCGCCTCGATTGAATCTATGTCTCTTCCTGGGCGGTTCTTCGATCGTCTGTTGATCATCCGAACAACGGGTCGGACAGTCACGAGCCATGTGACCCTGTCCACTGCATGTGAAACATTTCATGTTCCTTGAATGACTGGCTATGCCTCGTGTGCCTCACACACCCGAAACCGAGTCTGTAGGTCATCCACCAGATGGTCTGGTCCGTTTGGACCTCTACGACATCTGTCTACTTCCAGCTGCAGAAGATGTCGCTGCATGTCGACTCGTGGTGGGTATCGCTACTGAAGACTGCTCAACAAGGAAACTCTCCACTAAGAGGGCTCACTCCAATAACCTTGCCGGCATCGAGATGTTGTGGGAGATCATAAAATCCCCGATCTCTTTCCTGAGCCCCTACAGGAATGTCCGGGCCCTAAAAAATAGGTATCGTACCATATTTGCGGAGTAGCGCGAGAGGTCAGTGAACCTCTCTGAGTACTGTGCCACCGTCATGATACCTTGATGCAGCTATAGTAGATCATGTATCTGCAGTACACATTGGGTGGCTGGTACAAACTCTGCCCGAAATAGGCTTTGAAGGTTTTCCCAGAGTAGTGTTTCATCATAATGAACCTGGAGTATTATGATCCACCATCTGCCTGCTGCTTTCTGAAGGAGACTCGCAGAAAGGATGACCATAAGGTCGACTGGTGTCCCTATCAGTCTGAAGACTCTCTCCATAGACTCCATCCAATCCTCAGCTGCATGTGGGTCCATCTCTCCCATTATCCTGGGTTCCCTCTGGCGCTGGAACTCATGTAATGCGCTTAAGAGGTATGCATCGTCTACTGCTGGGACAAGTGGCATCGGTGGACCAATGGGTAGTGGTACCATTGGTGCCTCCACTGGAAGTGTGCCCTGTAACGAGGCCTCGTTGATTGGTGGGCTATCTATGTGTTCAACTCTCGAGGCTCTAGCTGGTCGTCTGCGGGGAGGCATCCTAAAAGAAACATATGCGACACAATCAAATATTATACTTGGTGAGATGACTTGGTTGATCCGACTTAATAAATACTTTTGAAAACACACACAAAATCATTTTTTTCCTGCACTGAGTCAGAAATCATTATTCAGGGTCCTGGTGTATGGATACGTCAGCCTCCGCACCAAAACAAGACTCCCTGAACTAAAAATCACACTCAGTATCCATAACACTATTTCATTACAGAAAAGATAAGAGTCCTATGTTTTTCAGTAGACCTGACTCCTCTAAAACCAATTTGTCACAACCCGTCCCCTAGGGACCATGTCGTGACTACCCCAATCCCACATTCTATAGGCCAGGGGCTTGAGAGAAGAAAAAAAGGCGTTATTACCCAAATCTAGGAAAGAATTACCTTTACAACTATAAACACACACAATAGAGTACAAACTGGAAGTATAACACTAAGTAGAACTGTATACAAAAATTGTGGTGAAAGCAAATGGGGCTAGAAAAACAAGCCCATCTGTAAAATAAATGAAACTAAAATTACAACTGAAGAAAAGGAAAAAATTTCATTATTTCGTCCTCTGAGGTTCCTACCTGAAGGGTATATATAGATCACCTCCTCAGCACTTCACATTCCTCTATCTCCTCTGGTTACCGAGACACTGTAAGGTCCACCTCCAGGTACCAGATAGTCCTAGTACTCTCAGTCTCCTTTGGCACTATCTTTCATCTACATCTAACACAATGAGGTGCGTGCATATCCCGTGCAGGGTGAGTATAATGATACTCAGTAGGGCCCTCAAGACCCTCAAGGTCTCACAAAATCCAACAAGGATAATCTAAAAAGTATGAAATTGAAAGATAACCCAACTTAGGTATATTCCCATACATATAACTATGTTATCAATTAATCTATCTCAATCATGAGGAAAACACGAATGCTACTAACTCAGCTCAACCAGGATTTTTATTCAAATTATCAAAACCACAGTTGCAAGATAACTCCTCCTCTATCGAGTATAATGGGCATGCTGCTTCACCAAGGCACTTCCCACTATCCTTGGACTGTTTATGTACTCCTCCTGTCAAGTATTGCGGGTTTGTTTTGTCACCATGGTACTCCACACTGAGGGGCAGCTGCGTCACCAAGGCGCTACCCCTCATAGCCTGTTGAGGTACTCCTCCTGTCGAATATCGTGGGTGTACCACTACACCAAGACGCTCCCCACTATGAGTCCACCATGACACCAAGATTCTCCCTAGTGGGCTAGTTGAATCACACCAAGTCGAATTGGTCCGCAGTCATCAGGTCTCAGCTAGCTACTAGGGCTCTGCACTCTATTGGCTCATCCCTGGGAGGATCCGCTACATGAGCTACTGGTCGATACTCCAACTATCATGAAGTCCCGTGTATAAGTATCTCAAAGGTCTCCCACATCATTGGGGAATCAATGAAATAGACGCCACGTCAATCGGATTCCCGATCTGTGAGTTATTAGCCTTTTTGTAATGGGTGCCTGGTTGGATTCGTACATGATCCAATCAGACACCCAGGTCCGGTCCTACCTGGTCGGATTGACCCGTCCTGACCCATTTCGTCCAGCCTGATCTGTCGGGCGGTCCAACCATTTGGGTTTGGCCCAGCCTATTGGGCCCGGGCAAGCAAGCCGCGAGGGACTGTGGAGGGCTGTTAGGGCACTGACCGGCCGCCAGGGCACGGACCGGCCCCATGGGTGCAGAGTGGAGGCGGTTCTGTGTGTGGGTGGCTCGGCCCTTAGAGCCCCACGAGGGTGTCGTTCGGGGTGACTCGGCCTGAAGGCTGTGGTGGCATGACCGAGGCCGGTTCAGCAGGGAGGTCGCGGGTCATCCAGGGTCCAGTTCATCCAGGGAACAGCGCGGTCGGGCCGAAGGGTGGCGCTGTTCGGATAGGGTGCTCGAGAGGCGGTCAGGCAGGCCGGGAAGCGGCCAGGTAGGCTAGTAGGTAGGCCAGGCAGGGGGAGGCCAGGCCGGAAGGTGGACGGGGAGGGCGCGGCCAAGCCGGAAGGCGGCCGTGAGGTGACCGGAAGGCAGGTAGGTTAGTGGTCGGGCAGGGTGAGGCCAGGCCGGTAGGCGACCGGGTAGGGCGCGACCAAGTGGGCTGGTGGGCCGGCAGGTAGGCCAGGCAGCCAGGAGGTCAGTGCAGCTCGGTCTTGTGGGTGGCGCGACCGATAGGCGGCGTGGCCGGAGTGGCTCGGAAGCCGATTGGCGGCGCGGTTCAGCCCGAGGCGGCAGAGCCGGTTTGGCCGGAGCCCTGCGAGGGCGACGCGTCTCGTGGGGGCCCTGTGTAGCGTGGTCATTTCCTTCATCGTCTTGTTGTTTCATCGACATGCTAAAGATCATCTCAAACAAGAATGGTGGAGGGGTCGGGCCATGTTGGTTTGTCCCGCACCCTCCGTGTTTAGGGTGGTAACATTTGGCTTGTCAAGAAGAAATATTATGGACATAAATTTTTACAACCACCGTAGTGATTCTTTTATAACCAAATAATAAGAAAAGGAAAATAATATTACACAAACAAACCCCCTACCATGATCGTTGGTCATTGACGGATTCGCAGGGAAAAAGATGGAGGAGATCATCGTTCTTCACGTCCGCCACACAATTTCAATCTCAAGCTTGTGCATCGGTTCATTGACGATGATGAAGAGGGAATTCAGTCATCGAACATGTACCACGTCGGTTGCCTCCGAGGAAGAAGTCGAAGACGCTCCTTGCTGGTGTCTTCATTAGAAGATCACGTTCTTCTTTCTTTGTTGGGAGATGGGGTTTTTCGTAGGAGAATTCCAATTCTCCCAAGATCTCCTCTCCCTAATATTCCACCCAAATTCCAAAAGTGAATAGATAACCCCTCCAAATAATATATTTTCTATTATTTTAGATTGTTGGGTTTGAAATACAAATTGTAGCATTTAATTAAAAGAGATGGCTCAAATAATTAATGGGTAGGATTTGGCAAAATAAATTATGTTTTGGGAAAAAATAACTAAAGGGGATTTGGTGGAACCATAAATGGTAGTGGAGGTCAAGGGGATTCCTCTCATTAATGAGGTGAGTTGAGATATTTTCCTATCCTCCCATTAATAGGGGTTGGGTGGTCCCCACCCCTATTATTCAAATTGGGAGGTTATGTGGTATAGGGTGGTCCCCACCACATTAACCCCACATGGGAGGTTGAAGCGTGGTGGTCCCCACCACCATAACCTCCCATGTGAGGTTATGGCTTTATGGTACCCACTTTCAACCTCCACAAGGACGTTATAAATCCATTGGGACCCACCTCCAGACACCCACATGGCGGCTCAAATAAAAATAAATTGAAACTCACTTTATTTTATTATTTTCCATGAAAACCAAAAACCGAACTTTTCTTCTCGACCCACTGTCGTCAAAGAAAAAGTATCCTTAATAAATTATCGGCATTGAGAGTTCAACAGTTTCTACAGATTTCAATTCCAATAACCTGTTAGAATGTTCTAAAAACCCACTCGTACGTTTACTGAACGTACCCAAACAAAATTCCAGAAATTGATTCCGGGTACACCAGGAACTGGAATCATTTTCCGTCAATTTTCGTGGACTCGTAAAATTTCTATGTATTTAATAAAGAAATTTCCACAGAATTTTTGGGTCATTAAATTCTTATGGCCTTCTAATTGAGAATATTAATTCGTGAAAATTAATATTTTTGAAAATATGGAAATCTATACAAGTATTTCAAAATAATTATTAGGTTATAATTATATGTATTTTAAAATAATATATACTATATATGTATATTTTTAAAATTTTTAAAAACCCATTTATATATATTGTTTTTATCAATATATATATCTAATAAATTTTTCTGAATAAATTTACAGTTTTCAACAAAATTTATTTTAATATGTTTTAAATCACAGTAATGGGAAAATTGAATGGTCACCTTATGTTTTAAATTTATTTTTCATGGGTTTAGTATAATTTTTTAAGGCCATAATATTTTCTTACTAGGTTATCACACATGAATAAATAGAGTTATTTTATTTTATTTTTTTACATAATTGTTGAAATGGAATTTATATGTATAATTATCCCAAACTATAAAAATAAGGGTCTTGGTATGTCAAGTGATATATGTAACTTTCACTTCCATTGAATAAAAAATACTAAAATATTTTATTTTCTGATCCTAAAATCACGGATTTGGGGCGTTGCGGATGGTATCAATAAAAAGGTCTAGATAATTTTGGAAAATTATAAAGAAAAGTAAAAATTCATGTATGCCTCCATAGTAAAAAAAAATTCCTAATATTTGTACATGGATGGTAAAATATCATGAACTACATTTTTATCCCATCCCAATGAATTACATGGAAAGACAAAAAAAATCATGCACAAAGAAATATAATCCCTTTATAAACATTAGACTATATTTTAAATACCTTTACAATATATCCAACACTCCCGATATACATAGATCCTTTAAAGTATTAGGTTGTGTCTAGTAGGTAATTTTTCATACAACAATTCTATTCTACATATAAAAGGGGAAATATTTTGAGAATCTTTTTAAATGTTTTAACTTATCGGATCATTGTTAGTATTTAGTGGGCATTCAAAAAGATTCCAAAGAGTTTGACCATTGCACATCAAATTGGTTTCATGTCTTGTTTTGAAATTTATATATAATTCTAAAATAAAATAAAATACTAGAAGTTGATTCATCTCAATTATTAAAATTAATCATGTCTATTATGTTGTCTCAAAAATTTATACCCCACATACCTCTATTTCGGCTTATTATCAGTGCCTATGTGAGTTTGATCGTTGTTTCTAAAGTTATGATTTTTAAAAATAACATAAATAACATGAAACTTATTTGAGGATATGTTTTAATATAAGAAACCTACTTTTTCATAAGAATCACCAACATTAAAGATTTTTTGTAAAAATGGGAAATAATTTTTTAAATTAAATTTTTAATAATTTTTAATTACAATAAATTTGTTTCGTGTTCGAATTCAAAAGTATAATTAAGAAGAATTTGTGTGTTTGTGTTTGAACATATTTCTAGAATGTAATTAAATTAATGTGGTGGAGAATGTGACATCTTGAATCTATGATGTATTTTTCCATTTTTCATAAATTCTATCAATAGTAAAATAAAAAAACAATGAAAATACCATGTAAAACTTTTTATAAATACAATAAAGATTAAATAACATTTTATAAAAACTATAGACAATGAAAAATTCAATAAACACAATATATGGTCTAGAAATTTTAATAAAGCGCCACCGTGTAACAATAGGAGGCCGAATGAGTAGCCAAATTTTCCAGAATATTCCCTAACCAGAATAGTAATAGTGAGAAGAATAATAATAATAATTAAAACCATATGGAAGTATTACACCATTATTAAGAAATAAATGAATTTTTATTAATATTTTGTTTTTTTCGAATGGCTTTAATACATGAGTATTTATATGTACATTTCCTATGAATGTTGAAAAAATTTATAACCGTTGGAGTTTTTATTAGTTGTTACGTTTTTCTCAAATTCAAAATAGATTTAAAATTATAATCTAAATATAATATAGATAATAACATTAGATAAAAATGTGTTGATAATTATATCATTTAAAATTAAAATATAACGTGGAGATTTTATGAAATTTAAAATAAAGTTATATCTAAGTGACTTCAAAAAATAATAAATTGACTTTTAAAGGAGTAAACAGTATAATGTATGATATATATATATATCACATCCATTTATTCCATATTTAGACAATTAATTGAGTTTTTTACTGATAAATTAATTGAGTACCCACTATCACCATGGGAAACCTGTGAACCACTCATTGTGCTTGACCCAAGGCCATTCCCTTGTCGGGTTGAGGTACTCCCACTCAAGACATCTTGAGTATCAGGGGTCCACATGTTCATCATGCAAGATCCAATGTATTGCACCGCCATGTTTCTATCTGTTCATAGTTTTGTTTTATTTCCCAATGGTATCCCATGTATAAGGCTCCCATTCAATGTCTTCTCATGTCAATAATGGAGAGAAACCACATCTCAGCTTATAATCCGGCCCTAGTTTTCCCCTTATATAGATGTGTGGTGTAATTGTCATAGGGGGGTTTCATTAGAAACATCTAATCAATAACAAACTCATTTGGACCATTCAACAATTTACCTAATATCTTCCTCCTCCAATATGAATCTTCTCAAACCCCATTAGTACCATTAGATCTCGATACCATTGAGATACCCCTTCTATCGTAGTTTTCATCTTCAACCAGCACCCACCCTATGTTGACACACCTAAATAACATAATTAAATTACTAAAAAACATTAACTTATTGTTTGGGAATATGATTCTAAAAATTATTTCCCTCATCTTCAAAATGAATTTATATATGTATTTTTTATCCTTCCAAATAATTCAAAAAAATGAGTCAACTCAAGACTAATTAACACCATTTTATGGTCTACATTATGTCAATCATTGAATATTGTTTATAGTTTCAATAAATTCAATACTAAACATTTAAAAATATTATATTTAAATAAGATGATTGGAACAGTTTTCCAAGTTGGTCAAAAACCCTCGGTTGATATTTCAAAAGGTTTATGATATTATCACCCAAATAGTAAAAAAATTAATATAAATATATTTGTCACAACCATAAGACCTAATAATGCATCCCCAAATACCTCCTATAAATTTCTTTTTTCTCATGAAACAGTTGTCTTGCTCTTTATTTTTAAAATCGTGTAAGAAGATCATTTTTATTTTTATTTTTAATATTGCATTATAAATTATGTTTTTTTAAGGTTTTTATTTTATCAGTCATTTTTTGTTTGATTTACAATGTTTTAAATAAGTATATTTATATATATTTGTTTAATTTTTTCAGAATCTATAATCTGAGGATGTGAAAAATTTTATCAAGGCTGAGTTTTAGAGAACAAAATTATTTTTTTAGAAAACATTATTTTGAGTTAAATTTATTTTAACAAATAATGTAATCTATTTATTTATTTTCAATGACCTCTATATATATACTATTTTAATAATTTTATCCATTTAAATAGAGATGGGCTTATAAAAACAATATACATTCATAGATTAATGGTTTAATTATTTAATTTAACTTAATTAATTTTTTAAAATAAAATAATACCACAATGTTATTTGTTGACTTAAAAAATATTAATGTGGAGTTGATTTAAATTTCAATCTTATAGTTATTATTTTATTTTAATATAAGTTATAATTTTATGTGCGATTAGTAATTAAAATACTTTTAAATAAAAAATTTCATTTTGTGTTAGAAATTACCTTCGACATCCATATATTTCATTCAAAATTTTGATATGGCCATCATATAAATATATCATTAACATTAAATTATTTTTTATTCATGTACTATTTTAATTTTTTTCTCATTTTATATTTATATTTTTTTAATTGAATTTATTTTTATGAATGGATTTCTTTTTTTTAAAATTATTTTAACATATGATGGTAACTTGAAATTAAATTGGTAAGATTATTCTCCTCAATCAAAATAATTTATATATGATTATAAAAAGATTTTTGCGTAATGGGTGATAAAGGTATGTACATATAAATGTTTTCTAAAATTATGGGACTTGTGTATTGGATGATTTAATTTGGTATTGGTAGTGAACCCATTAAATAATTGGGATAGTGTCCCCCATTTACTACAGATATGTGGACTTATGGTTTTACATATGGCCTTCGGAGAACCATGATTAATCAATAAAAATTATTATTTTCAAAAAAAGGAGAAATCTATAGTACCGTTTCAAAAAAATATATTATTTTGATATTATATAGACTTCAAAATAATATAAAAAATTTAAGGATATTTAGAAAATGGATGAATACAGTTGTATAAATATTATTTTAATCGAAATATATATTGGAAAAATTCATCAAATTACATTTATAGTTTATAATGATATGAATTTTAATAAGTTTTAAAACCCCTCAGTGAGAATATTAAATGTTAACCACATGTTTAAAATTTATTTTTCACAGGTTTAGTAGAAATTTTCAAAATGAATTTTCTTCTCTGATGGAGTTCACAGAAATGAAGATATTTTTTTATTTTATTTTATTTTTGTACATCATTGGTAAAATGTAATGTATATGTCAGTTTCACTAAAACCTGGACATGAAAAATTTCTGGAATTTAAAACGGTCTAGGTATTTTTAATTTTTTTTAATAAAAAATAGAAAACATTTTTTATTGAACCTGGAAGCACAGGTTCGAGGATTTAGAATAAATTTGGGTAAATAATTAAAATATTTACTATGTTTAAATATATTATATATATATATATTAATATTAATATTATTTTTTAAAATTAGTTATTTTATTATAGATAAATAATTAAACATATAAATAATTATGCATTTATAGTAAATAAATATATATGAGTAATATATTTACTATGTTTGGTATCTATAGATATTTATTTAATATATATAATAATATAAATATATTAAATTTTTTTATAATTATAATTAAAAATCATTTATCAATGATTAAGTAAAAAGTGATGATAAAATTCATATTTATAAGTTGTTCTATCGAAGTGTTGATAAAATGGTCCTAATATATATATAAAATCTTAACTACTAACGAAATCATCCCAATATCTGATACTTTCTACAGAATCTACACTCCATCGGTACTCTTACATGGTGAATTGAATCTCCAATCAAGGCTCTATTTAAGCCACAAAAATTTGAAGGCTCATATCCAATGTACGAACTACTCAATGGCTGAACGAATCTATGGATCAAATTTTTTTTATGGATTTATAAATATTTTATTTATCTTTTTTACATTAAAATTTTCAATCTAAGTTATATTCTTTAATCCTCCCCCTCATCACTTATTTTATTTCATGTTTAGAGATTTCTATTTCTATTTTTTAATCATCATTCTTTTTTTACCATCGGTATATACCTATAGTCAAATTTTTTTATTAGGGATGTTTAGATGGAAGGAGATATGGTTGTCCGAACTTGAGTAATTGGTATGAAGGAGTGTCTATTGATAACTCTGATCCTAGTCTCTTAATATTCTTAGTGATTTTCGGAACAATTTTTATTTGAGGATTATTTTATATTTCAAATTTTGTAGGTCCATGGACCGTGAACATTCAATATATTTTATAGAGTGAAATGAATATTAGTATCCAATTTATTTTGATTTAATTGAACATTTGATCAAGATAAAGATCATGATCAATATTTTCTTCATTGTAATCGTCTAATTTTCAAGGGAATTTGATCCTAATGATATATAGAATTGGCTGGATAAAATTAAGAGTATCTTTGACTCCCATTATATTACACCTTACATTAAGGTGAAATGTTCATCCATTATTCTTCAATGTCTTGGAAAATTATTATGAAAGATTATGGTACAACATAAATTAAATAAGAATATATAATGAAAAGAACATGTTAGGAAATGAACATATTTCTTAGAACCTTAAAATATCTCCTCTGGATATTCCAATTAAAACATGTGATTAATTTGAGAGAGATATCACATTTGAATATCACTAGTTTCATCAAATGTCTACAACCTCCTAATAGATAAAATCATATAAGATTTCTAAATCAGAGAATCCCAAGGGTTGTTTCATTTAAATAAAAAATTTATGTTATTAATTTTCAATAATATCCTTATTTAAATTATTAATATATATATATATATATTATAATTTCATCACAAAAATAGCTCAACACACCCATTCTATATCTTTATTTAAATATCTCAAATTCTATTGTGATCATGTATTCACAACTAAAAATCAATTTCCCCTTATAAATAAAATTACCATAAATTTTTAACAACTCCATATTAGAATATTGTTCTACTACATTTCTATACATTTTTAAAAATATAGCCTTCTTTTAAATTATAAACCACTCAATAATATTTCATGAAAATCACCTCATTTCCATTATTACACTTATAATAAACTATATATATGTTTCAGATTAATCTATCTAAAAAAATATCATTCATTAATATTCCATTTTATATCCTACATATTTTAAATGAAAAAATATATCTTATGAGATCAACCATTTAAAAAATAATATTTACACTTAAAACATTTAAAAAAATTAATTAAATAAATTTTCCTTTCATGTGATATGAACACCCAATATCTAATATGAAAGGATTTTTCTTTGGCCATAAACTTATCTAGACATAATTAATTAATAAAATAATAAAATATTAGTTTTTATATGTTTAAAATCTTTATCATTGTTTTCTATATTCTTTTCTTAAAAAAAATTATCCATTCTAAATTTATTTTTATTGAAATTATAATTTTGAGAGGTTTTCAAATATTTGGTATACAGTTAAAATTAAATGTAATAACTTGAATGGTTTTTACATCACTTAATCCAACAATATAAAACTGATGTTATCAAATTATATATATTTTGGAATAATTATTATAAATTATTTTTAGATATTTGTCATTTTAGCTCTACATGTATTGGTTCCACCAATATGACTCTCTAATTTCCATCCTTGTATATGAAATAACTCTTTTTTTAAATTATTTATCAATACAAAATTATATTTTCTAGTAGATTGAATGATAGTTTATTAATTTTAATGGTCATATTTGGGCTTTTTATTACTCCTTAATTGCCTATAGTTTTTTATTTTTTAGGGGATTTAATAAATACATGATAGATAATTTTAATATAGGTAAGACTATTCTTATTTATAGGATTGAAAAAAATCAAAGTGTGATTTCTCATATAAATATAGTATTCATATCGGCCCAAAGGGTCAAATATCATGACATGTCTCCACCAAGACCCCTTGAAGCACAAATAAGAATTTTTATGCCCCCTGAAACACACAACCAATACCCAAACAGTTATAAAACAAGAGAAAATTGTTTTATTCACAAAAATGTGATGTATTACCTATTTTAGAGAACAAAATTTTGTACAACTATCATCCTCATCAACATTATCTCTTCAATAATCGTTATTCCAATTTTTTTTCATAGGACATATCCACCATATCTTGTAGGATTCTTGAACTACAGTAAGAATTAGTCATCCCATGGATGTATATTTATTATAGTATTTGAACAAACTTAGGTTCATATACACAAGAGATAAAGGATGTGTGTTAAGCCTCAAGATGAAATGATAAATGACTTGGAGATGAGATGATGATTATGAATGTTTCTATAATATTCACCATTGAATGAATTTGATGGATGCCACTTTCCATAGTGTATTAATTATATTATTGAAATGAAATATCCATTTTGATCAAAGAATATAGAGATTAATTGAAATAATCAACTCTTGTGTTTCATTTATTAGAATTATCTATAACTTTCACCTTTGATAGTGAATATCTTATGATAATTTTTTTATTTATTATTTAAAATTAATTTTTTATAAACCCACTCTGATGGGTATGAATAAAAAATGGATGTATTATAATTTTTTGACAAAATAGTATGAATATAGAGTTAAAGAGTTAATAATGTTTTCAATAAATAATGAATATGAACCTTATCAAATACTTTGACAGTATATATGATGTCATTTTACAAGAGATAATAGTCTGAAAGACTTGAGGGAACATTTGATTTTTATAGGGAATATATTAGAGCTCTAAATATTATACTAGACCTGGAGAAGAAACATGCACATTAATTTGGATTATTTTGTTGTATATGCGTCATTTTATATGAATACCCTTGTAAATGATGATAAATTTAAAATGGAATAAATGAAAATGGAAATTTAATATTATCCTCATGAATATCCCATGTTGTTTTTAATGATAAATATTTTTTCTAACAAACCATTTAATGCCAATTTTACTAAATACTAAACATTTTCATCTGTATTGAAGTAATATATTTTGAAAGATTGTATTATATGGAGTGACATCACCTATACAAAACTAATTGGTCTCCTGAATGATATGATACTCAAGGAAAATGAACTACCATGTTAAACTTATGATCGTAAAATAATGATATGTTAAATAGGCATGATCATTAAAAAATAAAAACTTCTCAAAATGATTCATATTATATTTTGAGGCCCTTAAATCCATCATAAAACACTCTAAGTGTGTTTTGGATACACATAAGAAAATGAATCAAGTCCTTCAAAATCTGTATTGTACTTTCCTATCATTCAATGGGTTTGAAGAATATATTGATTTTAGAAAACCATGAGACAATTGACTAAGAAAAATGCTAAATGTATTAAATATTGGAACCTAAAACATCTAGTAGCTTCTCATATGGGAAACAAACATGAATACAATTATCTTGAATTTAAAAATGTGCCAAGTAACCTTCATATTGAATTATCTATAGATATAATAAATCATTTTTTACAGACTTTTACACACATTACATGGACCCTGATGTTGGAAAATTAATATTTTTTTATTTGGTTATACATGAAGAGGAAATACATTAATTCACCCCTCTTTATAGAATGACCAATGTAACATGGTAAATATATTGATTCTTTTTGGATCCATTGATAAATGATCTGAAATTGATGTTGGATATAAGGGTTAAAATTTATGATTCTCATATAAGTGTTGAATTTACATTGAGGTCCATGTTGTGAAAGATGATAAATGACACCCCTCTTATGGAACTTGTCTATATAAAGAAGTAAATAATGTTGGGGTGTCCTATTTGTGAAAAATTACCACACTCAGTTCATTTGAAACATTCTTTTAAGGATTAATTTGTAAGACAATAGAATCTTTTACTACAAACACATAAAAATGGATCCTGGATGACATCATTTGTTGGGAATATCAAATAATGTAAACCACCAAATCCAATAATGGGTGATGAACTATTCAGTTAAGTAAATTATATTTGCACTATTTATGGTAATTTTATTAAAAAAACTATATTAATTTAGGTTGTAATAAGAGATAAATTTTCCTTGAATTTCTGCATTATATTTTTTTGTATGTTGTACATTTCATTAATGTCATTCATGAATGGAAACATTTATTTGAGAGTGTTATTGGAGAATTACCAAATGATCCTATAAAAAATAAATAATAGCATCATAGCTAGGTTTGAAATGATTGACCTGGTTATAAGGGAAGATCTGGCACTAGTGAATGGTAAATAAATGAGTTTTGATCCTCTAGTAGCTTACACTCTATCCAAAAATGACAAATTGATGTTTTTCCTTCTCCTTAATAATGTAAAAGTTACATAGGTGTATTAATAAAATATCAAGAATTTCTTATCAATGAATAATTTGAAGTTAAAAAGAAAAAATCACATGACTATCATGTTTTTATTAATGATTTGATACATGTTTCTTTCCATTATATTCAATCTCAAAATATATGGAATATATTAACCAAACTGTTCTTGTTTTTTAAATCCATATGAAGTAAATATATAGTCCTAAAAAATATTCCAATCATGAATAAGGATGTTAAATAATTTTATGGGAACAAGAGATGTTATTCCCAAAATCATTATTTGATATAACAGTCCACATGATGGTTGTCTTGGTTTTAGTGGTTCAACTCTGTGGTCCTTACCATTAAAGGTTGATATATCCCATTAAGTTGTTTGTTAATATTTTAAATGGTTATGTTAATAATAAAATTATTCTAGATGGTTTTATTGTTTAAAAATATAATCTTGAAGAAACTATTGAATTATATACCTTTTTCATATCAGCAGTAGACATCATAAATCTTCAAAAATCACTACATAGTGGACACCCTATGGGAAAAAGGATTTTTTAAATATATGTGGTTACAATTATATTAAAAATGCTAGATCAATATCACCTTTAAATTATACATAATAGTGAAGATTTTGATCCCTAAATGTAATCACACAATTAAATTATTATAGATTTGAATTAATCAAGAATGAAGGACGGATATCAAGTACACATAATCAAAACATTATAGGATGATTCCAAGTTCAAATTTATAAGGAGTTATCTAAAAATATAAATTCAATTGTGAGTGAAATAGATGGATTTCTAGGGGAATAAGTTCAACTATTATCTATTACACTACTTTTATAATTATTGGTTATATGTTCTATATATAAGAACATGATGAGTGTTTTATGATGTAAAATAGTGGTGTTACGCATGTGGTGCATGTGATTCAAATATCCGGTTCCCATGATAGAATCCCAATTTATGAAAATATGTTATATTTTTGCTTTTTAAAATAGATATATGATTAGTATTATACCAAATTTCATGTATTTATGTTCCATTTCAAATGGGATTAAAATATAAGTGTAGTGAAAGATGAGGAAATGGGATTTGTTAATGTGAATTTTATTGTCGAATGGAAAAAAGTAGAAATTCATAATAGAATTATAAGAAGTGCCAATATTTTATGTCTTAGGTCCATAAAACAAGAATTACTCATTTGTAATTCGGGTTACGAAATAAAATGTCGGGTTAGAAGAAAATTTAGTCAAGAATGACGAATTTACTGGGAGATCATAATCAGTTTATGATAGCCCCATTATAGATGATGTCTGATATGTTTGGGGAAACAAAACAGAGAGGATTTAGATTCTATGGTGAGACAAAAATATCAAAAACCATTAACAACGAAATGGAGTTCAAAGAGAAGTCATTTTTTAAATATATTATGTTCTCTTCATAATATTATATGTTCCATCATGAAATAACATAATCTACCATAAATTTTTGACAACTATGGAACATAATTTCTTTTTCACATTATGATGCTATTAATATCTCAAACTAACAAACTATAATGAAGGAAAACATTTTGGATGAGGTAAAGGTAATGTTACTATATACATACTTTATTTTACCAAAAAATAATATAATTAACCAATGATTTAATTAACATTATTCCATATAGAGTTCATGTATCTTAGAAAATTCATATCCATCTTTCATTCATTTCTTCACCAAAACCTCCATAGACTAATTCTTTCTAAAAACAATTTCACCCAAACATTATTGGATTTTATAGCTTTCATCTACTTCCCTCCACTGCCTTTGTAGTTAGATAAATTCAATTTCCACTTATCAATCACAAAATAATTCATGATGTTTTCATAGAAATATAATTTTCTATAAAATTAATTTATTTTTTCATATTTATATTTAATTTATTTCTTGTAATTATTACTCAAAAAATTTATTCTGTAATACAAGTTGATTAAATTGTTTGAGTTGGGTGGTTTGTCCATATTTCTTGGATTTTTATAACAAAAAATTTGTAGAAATGTTCCACCTAAAAAAATTCACCACTAAAGTGTTGGAATTTATCACTTCCATTCATGTTGACTACACTACCATTATATGAACAGAAATGATGCTGCCTCTGATCAATCACAGAGTTAATATTTATGATTCTATACTAAATCCATTTTCCATATAATAAATCTATAGTTTCATATTAAAATAATTTTACATATAATTAATGTATTTTTGTAAATTAATTTTTTATTTATACATTTTTATCATTACTCAAATAATAATAGTTTTCTTATATAGGTGGATTATTTTTTTCGAGTTGTGGTGGTTTGTTTGAAGAATCTCATTCTCATGAGATATTTCAATTTGATCCCATAATTGAGATATTGAAAATGAGGAAATGTGTCAATAATGTATAAAACAATCCTGAAATTGTGAATTCTTACTATGTATTTATTTAATTTTGTTACCATTTGTTCTATTCATTGTATGTTACCTTCCTTATCAAATTTATCTAATAATTATTTAGTTTTTATCATAGACCTTTTGGGATATAATATTTTTGTTTCAAACATCACTAAAATCCACAAAATAGATAAAATTTACCCTTTAACCAATTATTCCATGATTTCCACTTCATTTCATTATAAAATAGCAACACGTCAAATGGATTCGATTCTCTTAGCTGAAAAAAATTTCATCTATGAACATGAGTTCAATATGTATTTTTGGTAATTTTATAAATAAGTACACTAGAATCCACGAAAAAAATTTAGTTGGGAGTTTTTTGAGATGTTGGGATTGTTAATAACTAGCAGTATATCAATATGAAAAATGGTGTGACATGTATGACTCCAAGTCCTACTTTTTATTTAAAATTCACATTAATTGTATTAAAAAAGAAATCTGACCTTCCAAATTTTGAGCAAACATATTCCAAAAGTTTTATGTCTAATTTAAAAATATTTGTTCGTCATTTTTATCTATACGAATCATTTTTATCTCAATATAGTGAAAAATGCCATTAGTAGGACTCAATATTTTTATTAATAGTTTAAATGTGAATTTTTAGTTCAAAAAGGGTCACATAATGAAAATCAAGAACACTCACTTGGATTTTCAAGATAACATACAAAAATGATTCATAGAACATTTTTAACATGTAGGAATCAGTTGTTTGTAAAACTGATAAAACGTTCTAGGATTTTTTTGATACTTTCATAAAAAGATTTATATATCATTTTAGTCATGTAGGAATCCTCTTCTGCTTATTCTAAATCATGATGTGACTGGTTTGACTTAGAGTGTCTCTTTTTATTTAAAATGAAAATAATTTTTTGTAAAAAAACTACTGACCTACGCAAAAAATGAGAAAACACCTTCGTATAATATTTAAACATTATTCAAATGGCCATTATTTCATTCTTGCCGTCTAGAAATTATCCTCACCTCTATCTATTACACATTGTTACCAATATTAATAAATGTTTTTATTATCAATATAAAATTGTAAATTTAGTTCGGAAAGTGTTACTCTGAAAAAACTAAGAAAACATGATCATATTGTCTTGATAATTTAGTAAAATGATTCATAAATAAATTTTGATGTGTAGGAATTATCCCTAGATAAAACTAATAAACTAGGTTACCAGTATAAGTTAAGGTGCATGCTTCCAGTTTAAAATGAAATTTTAGTAAAAAATGCATGTGACGTAGTCAAAACTGAGAAGACATGTTTGGATTTTTTTGATATTTAATAATATGAATCACAAGTCATTTAATATATGTAAAAAATCATTTCCTCTCAATCCAACACACGGTTTGTCATGTCTGACTCCAATTGTGTCATTTAATTTGAAATTGACATCAATTTTAGTATAATGGAAATTAACCAACTCAAAACCAATAAACCACATTTATATCATTTTTATTCATTATGAAAATGATTCTTATGACATTTTGAAATGTAAGAATCAACCTTACCTCAATATATACATGATGTTCCTGTTATGACTCAATGTTCCTATTAACAATTTAAAATCTAAATTTTATTTCAAAAAGTGACAATCAATGAGAACAAATCAAACATTCTCGTATTGTCTATAAATTTTTCACAGTGATACATATATCATTTTTGATGTGTAAGAATTGTTATCACATCGAACCAACACACGATGTGACCAGTATAAGTAAAATAGTTTTTTTCCATTTTAAAACAACATTATAGTTAAAAACAAAATTGATGTACTCAAAACCATGAAAACAAATTTTTATTGTTTTAATACCTTTTTAAAAATATACATATTTCATTTTGGTTATATATGAATTATTCTAACCAAAATCTGACACATGGTGTGACCGGTATGACTCAATGTTCATATTTTCAATATGTAAGTGTAATTTTAGTTTAAAATACATAGCACATTTCCAAAACTAAGAAACTGTACCTGTGTTTTTTTCAAATAATCCATAATTCTATTACATAATTGATTTCAATTTCAATTTTATCATTTACTTATTTAATTAATTTTAATAGGGATAATTCTTCAAGGCAAACAATATATTGTGTAATGTGAATGAATTAAGTACAACTCAATCAGATACATAGTGTTCCTAGTATGACAAAATATTTATTTTAAAATTAACACTATTTGTTAATTTATATCATTATATTATTACCACAAATTTTTTTTAAAATGTGTGTTCTTTTGAACGATTTGGTGTGTTTTTTTGGCAATAACATGAGCAAGTGTTAAGATCAAAATAAAAAAAAACATTGATGTATTTGAATGAATGTAATAATTTTTACCTTTTTAATTATATAAACTAAATAATGGAATACAAATCATATTATATTTTTCATTTATTTGTGTTTTCAATTTCATTTCATTTAAATTCATTGTTGGTAGTAAATTTTTTGAATTGCTGGTATGGATTTTGGGACGGTGGTGTGTTTCTATAGCATACTGCACTTCTGATGTAGTGTTCTTCTACAACACACTATAGTATTACCCTTTATTATCACATTTAATAATTCTAATAAAGTTACCATTTATCATTATTTATCAAAGGGAAGATAATATTACACTTTAGTATCAATATATAAGAATAATGATAAACGATTACTGTTTCAATTATTTTAAATGAACTCTTAAAATACCTCTTTATCAGTGCATTTTTATAAATATTAAAGGATCCTTTTATTAGCAATTTTTAGGGATAATAATATACTACAACTATTAATCTCTTTCTGATATTTGATACTTCTATAGTGCTAATAAAATATATTTGTAGCACTGTTAAAAGAATATTTTTTGTTGTTCTGTCATATTGGTTATTTACTCAGTTCCCAGATTTTTCATCCACTGGCTAGAATAAAGGGTAAATTTGGGATTATTATATTTCAAAATATTTATCACATAAACGGGAATCCAATCAAATTAAAGGTAAAATTTACAAATTAAATTTCATTCCTTAACATATGAATTTATAATATTGATTCTATATTATCTATGATATATTTTATAACATGTTTAGTTAATGAGATTTTTCCCATTAATATTGGTTCATATTTAGGTTATGAAATTACCAAATAATTTCCCTATTTAGTGAAATATAGGGTATGCATCAAAGACTATCGTCACACAAAAGTTCTTGATCAATAATACCACAATAAAGTGTTTTCAGGTTTTACCCCTAGGAAAAAATGTTCTAGTTCCACATCCACATTTAGTGTCAGACATTGATGTATTTTCATAGAAAATAGTTACTCTTTAATTTATTTAAATACAGGGAAGTATTATTATTTGTAGTTTTATCCATAAGGGTTTTACTACAGTTTCCTAATCCTAATCACAAAAATAAGTAATCCTCATTCTAATAAAAACTATGGATTTCCATGTCTTTATAACACATTAATTCATTTTTTATTAGATATTATTTCAAAAAATACAACTGAGAATGTCAATAATTATAGATTCCTTAACTAATTATATTTATTACATCCCAATTTAAAATATTTATTACATCACAATTATTTAAAAAATTGATCACATTCCCATTATATTCCATCATACATAAAAATGCATTTGATAACATGGAGACATACATATGAAATCAGTATGTTATAAATCACAAAAAGAGAATAAAAATAGAATATATAGAAAAAAATATTCTATTATTGACCATAAGAAATTACATTGGACATAAAAATGGATATAATAATAAAAAATATCAAAGTTTCATGATATAGTATGATAAAATAAAAGAAAAATGGGAATGTGGCTATAAAATTAGACATGAATTCATTAATATAGGTCAATATTGAAAACCCAGCCATCATTACGTGGTGTAATTTTTTTGAGATGGATTTGGTTCACTTCTTTTTCCCTTTAATGACATATCATGAGACAAAAACATTATCTAATGCATTGGAGCACTATATAAATATAAGTGCACCTTTAATGTTCATTTCATCAGAGGAATTAGTGTGCCACATAGAATATTAAACATATGTTCATATTTCAGAACATTATATCAATAGTCCACAAGTGTCGAAAAAATTATGGGAATTAACCAATAAAAAATTTATAGTTTTTTCTAGGTGATTACTATTTAGTTTTAAAGTTGATGGTATTCACAATACAAATTATTTTAATGGAAAATCACAGTTACAATTTGGTAGCTTAACGAAGGTGCATAAAAATTCATTAACATGTTTAATGATAATGGGATTGGGTATCTAATCATTTTTACATAAAATCAAAAGTAATAGGGATTTAGGAAAAATATCCAAACATTAGTATTTAGAATGAAAATAAATAACATGTATAGAATTCATGATTAATATAGAGAATGAAATGATATACTATCACTAAAGGGTTATTCAAAAATCGTGGGAGGAGTATCTTGGGAGATTGTGGGAACCTTGGGGGATATAGGGAAGAGAGGGAATATTTATGGTTTTCTTCAAGGTTTTTGAGTGAATAGGATGGGGTGCATCTGTGGGTTTATATTTTAAAATATATGGATTCTTTATTATTTCTCAAACAATGGTTTTGGAATCTAGATAAAAATTTAATCTAACTTGAAAAACTTTTTTTTATTTTACGATGGTTTCAGAAAATAGTAGTGATTTTGATTATTTTATATGGACAAGGGATGAAATAGGTAAAAGTATTATCCATATTCATGTGGATGTGAGTCATGTTATTAAATAATTGATTATAAAACATAAAATGTAATATTTGTTTTAGAGGATTAATAAAAGATTGATGAAACTATTAAAAACATAAATATCAAATTATTCTAATGGTGAATCATAAAAATTTTTTTTATACCATTAATATAATTTATTACTTCATTTTGGGTCATTATGATGTCATAATACACACTGAGTATTTATATTGTTTTTAATTTTTATACTTAAATTCAACTATATTTGAAAATTATTAAAAATTAACCATTGGATAATTTGGACATTTGGATTCCGGGAAAAATATTTATTTATCCAACTAATTTTATAAATATACAAATATATAATTTTAAAATAATAATTGACATTTATTGGGAAATTATGGGTTTTTTTACATTAATTATTTTCGAACACTTATAAAAACATCTATTTTCTTCATAAAATTATATTATCTTATATACATAATTAATATAATTTAATAATAATATTTTATTAAAATATAATTTTCTTCCATAAATCATACATTTATAAAAATGATTATCTTTATAAGGATTAATTAGTAACCAGAAATATAATTTTGGTTTTATCGTATCAAAATAAAAATCATTTTTAAAGTATCAATAATAAGAAGTAAATATAACCTTTACCCTTTTTAAATAAATATATATATATATTATTTTTACTGATAAATTTATCCTTATTACACCAGAAAATTTGCAAAGGGTAAGGTGCACGATGGTGATATTTTAACTGGGTCGTTCAACATACATGGTGTGGGTCATGATCTGAATGATATTGAACACCACCCTCAAAAAGTTTCTCTTATGCATTAGTTGTCACATTTCCGCATAGAATTTGCTAGGTTAAGAATCCAATGATGTTATCTGTCTCATTATATTCAATAAATGGACTTTATAGGGTATGATCCGGCTAGCTGAGGCCATCACATCCTTTGTATGTGTCAATTGGATTTTTTTAAACACTATATTTATGTTAATCTTATTATCACTATTCAATGGATATATTAACAGTTGTAATGATTCCAAAAAGAATTTTAAATATAATAGGATTATTAAAACCAAATTAGTTCTTTTTTTTATATATCCATAATATATAATATGGAATTTAACTCATCTATAATGTTAGTTTTATTTATAAATGTTTATAATATTACCCCATCTCACCTCTAACCCACAAAATCACTATTAGGAAGAGAATCTACAACCTCTTTGCATTATATTAACCTTATAGAAATCCAAGACTAAAGGTACACATACAGTTTTTGGGTGTATGTATGGTGTGATGAAATATTTCATAGTAGGGTCTCTTCTATTGTTTCATGTATAAAACAATATAAAAAATTTAAACATTCAATTTTTAATTTAAATAAAATAAAAAATTATTTGATATTTAAATTATAGAAATGATACATTATGAAATACATATAAATAAATAATATTCCATAGGAAAATCCTATGATAACAATGGCCATTTTGTTTTCCTCAAATCCATGTAGTCTCAATGATTGATCCACATATATCCATTCCCATACATGATCCTCTAGGGAGGACCATTCCAAAGTATTATTGGTAAAAATAAAATAATTTAATTTAATTTAATATGTTTTGTATCATTGTGCATGTTATAGTTCTTAGTCATCTATCCTTAGTACCAATGGTTATAATGTTCTTCGAAATTCCCATTTATGTATAAAATGCATGTTACTTCAATTATTCATCAAAACATTTAAAATAAATCCATTTAATTTCAAGAAAAAGAGAAAAATATAACATATTCATTATTTTTTTAAAAATGTATTTAAATTACAACGTAATATAACTATATAGTTATATCATACATTAAAAATATTATCAATCACGATTAAATTCATCAAAAAATTATAGCAACATCAATCTACCAACCCTAGAAAATCCTAATTTGTGAAGAATGAGTTGAATTCACTTGAAATGGTGGAGAAGGGACTCCATAGAAGAAAACGGATATCATAAGCACCACAAAAAACAATTAATATGGATAACATAAGCCCTAGAATACCATTACCTAAGGAAAATTATAAAATTAATATAAAAGGATGAATAATTAATAGATAGAGGAATGAAGACTCATATATGACAAATTAATTTAGAAATATAAAGAAATCAAACTCAAAATTTGTTATAATTCATAGGGGAATAGAGTATATCACCTACGGATGGTATACAGTTATAAATTAGGGAATATTAAGGGTGAATATGGTTAAAAAACTAGGATGAGAAAGGAAATTTCCTCAATCAAAGCCTTACACTCAAACAAATTCATTCAATTATATAAATTGTTACACATTTATAAAAAATTAATATTCACTCAACAACTATAAATTTTTTATAAAAAAACAAATTCTAACATAATAAAAACATGGTTTATGAAAACTAATATGCATTAATATAATCACTTATCTATCCTATGAAACCTTCCGATGTCTTATGAAATTATCTTTCATTTTCCATATCTAGTACCAAATATAATGAACTAAAAAATTAACCAATGTCTTATAAATTCCTAATATTATCTTATGAAACCAAAAAAAATTTATAAAAAGATCAAAAAATTGAAATTATTTACCATCATATTATTAATTTTATATTTCATCATATAATCACAACACCTCTAGAATTCATCGCATTGAAATCAAAAATCATCTAAAATTATTTCTAGATATATTCCATTGATTCTATAACATATATATAAATTATTATAATACATTAAGAGTTAAAAAGGGTTCTTCAATACCCTCCCCCATTATGATTTCATCCAACTTCATTATACTATGTTATGGTTACATAAAATCTATTCAATATATCCATATTTTTCATCATAAAATACAAAAAACACATACATAATAGTATGATAAATACAAACACATCCTAAAAATATTACATAATCAAATTTATTTTGACATTAATTTAGTTTTATTTATTATAGATGTCCATTTAGGATTGTTGTTTTATATAATTGATTCATAACTCTAACATAACAATCCCAAACATTTACAATTGTTCACTTCAAAAAAATATCTATTTTTTCCACATGAAAATAATTTTAAAATAAAATAATGGGTGTTTTCCAGAATGATATTCATTACTTTAAAATCAACTTCTTATTTTTTATACTCAACCTTATTCCATGTAAAAACATTTTAATACTTGGGATAATAAAAAAATGATCCATAATGGATAAAAAATAAATAAATAGGTTATTCTAGTAAATAACATAATAGCCATTGAATGAATAACTTTTCTATTTCATTCTATGATCATACAAAGGAATCATATCCACATGTAAAAGAAAATTATCAATTAAAACCATTAAATATAATAAAATAAAATAAAACTCCACATAGGAATTCTAGATAATTATATTCATAACCTGTGTTCAATAAGGTATAAAATTACTTGGGTATTGTCAAATCGATAGGATAGTACTCCTAAATCGACTCCCTAGATATTTCTTTTTATAATAAGTAACATTACACAATGAATTATATAGATATATCTTCATCACCCGTTGTATAAGCAATCTGAGCTCAACCATTGTATAAATTGTATCAGGAAAGCCTATAATATAATGTGTATTATGATCACCCATCATCATTAATAATTATAATGTATCATATAATAAATTAAGCATTTTTATATTTCTCTCTTTCATTTTAAAACCCTAATTTACAAATTTTAACCCATAAGAAAAAAAATTTATTTCACATAAAACATAAGGGAAACCCCCCATTATGTTGAAAACTATATAAAATGAAAAATTCTAATAATATAGTGGAAATTAGTTCATTTGAAAAAAAAATTGAAACATGTATATTGTGAATTAAATCAATTAATGTGCTGAAATTGTAAAAGTTTAACCATGTCATATATATTGAAGAAAAATATTCTATTACACTTTGGTAAAAAGAGTCAAAATTGTCCACTAAATAAAACATAAAAAAAGATTCTTTTTTTAAATCCACAATAAAAAAAGACTAATATTATATAAAAAATTCCTTTAGTGATAATTTATTCATTAAAAAATTTGGAATAATGGAAACAATATGTACATGGAAGGAATATACCATGAAGGGAAACTGAAAATGATGATTTTTAATCGATATACTTTTACTATAAATACCATATTGTATCAAATTCTCTATAAATCCTGAATCCAAAAAAAAAATATTTAAATTATTGGGATCCTTTTCATGTTCATTCCATTCTCACTATCCATTTTATTTAATTTATGGCAATTTTTTATTTTTTCAATTAATCAGGTAAGTTTACATTATAGGTTCTGAGTACATGATGTTATAAAACAAAAAACAACTTAGGTACAATTATTGTATCCAAAGTGTTCATTATTTCATTATTTTCATATATATATAAATTAAATACTTATTATTTTATACATTAATAAAATCTATCCTCCCAGGAATGTTTCATAAGAGAATATAATAACCCCTCTTCTTGGAGGTGGTAATCATCATGCACGAACACACAACATCATTATTTTACTCCATATTGAAGGTTAAGAAATGTGATGAAAAATTAGGTTTATAGAATGATATTAATTTCAGAAATATATTATATATACATTAAATCTATTATTATAAATATCCATGAACAAAATTGATGGAAAATGAAACGCATTGCTTTGTGAAGGTTGTAATAAACACATATACACACTTAATGTTTTAATTTCCCATAAGACTAATACTGTGATGAAAAAGGTTAGTAAAATATTAATAATACAGTTTCATTATGTAAAAGATACTAATGTTATTATTTCATCATGACTATAGAATATTTGAAGGAGGCAGAAGAAGAAATAAACCTGGAAATAAATCAGTTTGGACTTATTCCTTTCCCTCAAATATCATCTTTTGAGTAATCCTAAAGCCTATTCGGTTTTGTATTTCTATGAGAAAATTAGCTCTAAAACATGTTAATTTTTATTGTGTAGATATTTTTTTGATTCTTTAAAACATTAATGAATAAATTTTTTTAGTAAAAGTTGAGTGGATTTTCCCTTTAAAATTTTAGGTGACAAGCCCTCCAAAAAATATATAAATTATTAAACTAATATAAATTTTTTCTTATGGAAAAAAGACACATATTTTATATACATTGATGAAAAGATGAGGAATATTATAAATCATCTCATAAAATAAATATTTTATAAATTTTGAGGATAATTTCACCTTTATCGTTTAGTTTTAACCACTTATTAAACCTTTTGATTATTAATGTGATGTCATTGTTTCTTAATCATGAGGAGCCCAAAAAGATACTATAAAATGAAGAATGACCAATAAGTGGGAAATATTTAATATTATATATAATACAATATTCACATGTTTGAATATAAGATTTTAATGAACTTAAAATTATCAAATAAAATATTATTAACACTTTCATACCATTATAGTAATTTTCATAACTATTCTTATAGTATGAATTTATTGAAATAAAGATATTATTTTCAAATATATATATATATATATATATATTTAAATATTTGTCACATAACTATTATGTTATATTTATATAATAAATATGTGAAATAATAACTAACCCAAGAAATTTACATTTAGTGTTCTTGAATTCCATTAAATGAGTTTTTTAAAGACTGGAAAAGCACTATGATGGAATTTCATAATCATATAATGTAATTATAATGTAATTAATAATTAAAACTAAATTTCCATCATAAAAAATATCTAATCATTATAATAACCATTTATAAATGAATATAACCTAGTATTACCTCTATGATAAAATATTATAGATATTAAAACAAAGAGTGTTTCATTTTGTTTTTATTATTTATATAAACACATATTATGTTCATTATTAATGGAATGTAACAATAAATTGAAAAAATGCCCTAATATATTAGTTCATTGTGGATATAATTTAATATATTATAACAAATAAATGTTTTATAAAAAATATTTGGCCTTAGGAAATTATTTTTAACCATAACTACCTGATTTTCTTATATCTTGGTCGAAAATATTTACTTTGGTTATTATTCATAAAAATTAAAAACAAAAGTAGAAAGTTCAAATATTTTGTTCCTAAATATTCCAAATGTGGAATCCATTTTTCAAGATTCAATATATATAAGTTCATAAATTTATTTTTAATTTAATTCACCCAAATATAGTGAAAGTATATTTTTCACAAAATTCAATTTTTATTATATAAATGAAATTATTCCAAAATCGAGTATAATGATGACTAATATATAATTAAATTTATATTATATAAATTGTAGGAGATTTATTTTAGTTTTAGATCAAATGTGACTCTTAAATGACATAATTTATTGAAATTAAATAACATTTCTATAAAAATCAATATTTTTAACACTTTAGTGTAAAAAATCATTTTTTAATAATCCCAAAAAATTATCCCAAGGTAATTTAAAAATGATGCTTTTTGAAAATTAATTTCAATTTTTAAAAATAAAATAATAAACTATAGAAATTTATTAATTTACATAAAACTATTCAATTCATGAAAATGATTTTAAAAATAATAAAACTATTTCCTTTTTTATTGGAAAATTTTTTAATATTCTTTTTTTTGAATATAACCATATAAATTTTAATCATTGGATATTAATAAGGAGTTAAATTTATTTAAAATGAAATGGGTTGTCAAAATAATCAATCCATTTCAATAGTTTTCCCTATATCTTTGTTTACTACACATACGAGTGGGTATATTTTCATTAACAGAATTTATTAATTCTAATGTTTCATGTTCAATCATTTGGTTTTTCCCAACCAAACATTACCTTGATAAATAAACTTATTATATTAATACAATTATCAATGATCAGGAATATGAACTAGTTTTTCATCATAAAAATGATTCACATCAAACCATATCAGTCCTGGTATTCAAAGATTTGATTCCTTCGACACATATTTTCTTACCAGTGAAATAAGAAACACATTGTGAAACTAAGATAAACATAGAGGAATTTAATCCTACAATGAAATTGATATAACTACATCTAAAATTTCATTTTTTCCAAAAAAAATAATATTTCTATTTCAATTTCTATAAAAGTACACAACACTTTTCCAGTGGATATAGAAAAATATATGATCTCCTACCTTATATAAAATTTATTTCTACTGGTTAACTAGAAATATATTTTTCTAATCTATGTTTCTCTCATGTGATTTTGAATAAACCATACCTTATAGATAAATTAATCTAACAAATATGTTTGCAATAAATTATTTTCACCTACTTCATCACAATAATATGTAGTCTAAAATTTTTTTACTACTAATTTCATAATAGGTTCAGTATGTATACTTGAATACAAACTATTTATAAATACTCCAACCCTAGTATCATAAATTCATTAGTTACTTTTATACATTAGCACAATATATATTTAATCACATAATGATTGAAAAAAATAAGGCACCACACGAGATAGGATACATACATGAATGTCATATTAGAATAGAAATCATAAAATACAAAATCAAATTTTTAATGAGAACTCCATTATTAACATTAAATAACCCTTTATAAAAATAATAATATACTTCATAGAATCTTCTGAGAGTGAATAATATAATGGAGTGATATTTGATGGTAAACCAGCGAAAACATACACCAGAAGATATCAATAATAAATTAGTCATATGAAATATGAATGTTAAATAACTAAAAACATTTTATTTAATAAACCATGTGAACATAAAGAATATTTTTTAGGGAAAAATTTATGATAAAACTAATTCCATATAAATAATATTATAATCTTAATACTTATCCATGAATATTCCAACTCATTGACTAATCAAATGGATATCAACCAATAATCTTATACTAATTGCATGGATAATGCTAGCCATTATATCCATACATTAAAGGATACGTTCCTAGAAATCATACATGAATGGTTAATGCCTCATCCAAAATCCAATTCTTGTTTTTCTCCTGAAACATATTGATACATCTAGTAACTATAATGGGTCATTCCCATCACATAATATGTCCAATAAATTATTCATTTTAAAGTGGAGATTAATAATCATGTAAATGTTCACATTAATGAACATTATTATAATTTTTTAATAATATCCCCAGTTAATAAACTTAATAAATATAAAAATTCATATTGGATACTAGCATATGAAATATTAATAATTTCCTTAATCAATAAATACAATCATTAACCATCAGGAGTAATATGTAGAATTATATCAAAATGTTACATTAATAGAAAAACGAATCATAAACTATCCATATATATATACTAATTATTCCATCATAACAACATATTTAAAATGGATAATATGTAAAATTAGGGTTTATTTATTTAATAATATAAATTTAAATATATATATTAAAACAATTTTTAAGGAAAATATTCTTTTCACATTGAAATTCAAATTTAAAAACGTAAAATTTATAGAATATTAGAAAACATGTTTTCCATAAAAAAAATTATTGAAGATTATAAATGATTATTCCAATAATTTAGTTATCAAAATTATGGGTGATTCCATAATAATTATTAAACAATTCCTTTCTTAGAATTGTAAAAAGGGTAAAAGTAAATCCTTCCCAAAATAATAAGAAAATTACTTTCAAAACATTTTAATAAATTAAAACATGGCTCAAAATGAATTTTATAAACCATTTAGTGTAACTTGAAAACATTTTTGAAAATATTATTATAACACTTGGAGATGCAAGTAAAATTATTTTTAACTCAAGTGATGAATTAATTTATCTTTTCATAAAACAAATTTAAATCTTATTATATAAAAATGGGGTAAAATAGGTATATTTACTTAAAAAATAATTAATAAAAACAATTAAATAATATATATTGGTTTTAATATAAAAATATAAAACTATTCATATAATTTATAATTAAACTTAAATAATATGTATAATAATAAGTTTTTGAAACAAATCCTTACCACATTGGTAACTATTGAATTGTAAACTCCATGGAAATAATAACTTCAAATGTAACATTAAATACCATTATGATAAGGATAATAATTATATTACATATCAAAATAGTTGTATATACAACATAAAATAACTAATTGGTGAATATGGAAAATATACTATGTATGAAAATGATAAGTGAGAAACTGTTACCTCTTGTTAAATTTCCTTCATATGCATCCAAACCACCTATATGATATATATATTTACTATAAATATTTGATATAGATTTAAAAATATATATTATAACATATATTATTTTTCATTTAAATTTCTATCACTACTATACTAACAACTCCTTATTAAAAACAATATTTTGGGTGATAACTATCTCATTTTTCATGTGTGTTTTAGTTAGTTAGATTGGGTCCTCAATATTTGATAATGGTTACATTATATATATAATTTTTACTATGATATAAATATCATATATATTCATCATATAATTATTCATAATATTCCATAAATATTAGTAGTAGAAGAATTAGTTACACCATTAATAGATATGGTAGGTTGTACGTATGCATGAACATTGTTTTAATTTTTTGAAAAATGGAATGTAATTAAGGTAAATAATATCTAAAAATAAAAAATTAAATATTATGGTATATATATATATTCATTAATTATATCCTTATTACAATATATATCAATATAATTTGAGAAGAAAATCGCATCGCTTATTCGAGGTGGTAGTCCACACATATACAAATGTGACATTATCATTTTCCAACTAATTAGTAGGAAAGAAGGTAGATATAATATTATAACTACAAAAAAATATGTATATTATAAGTATAATATATATATATATATATATTCAGTAATTATATCCATCTGTCAGAGGTGGTTATGTGAAGAAATAAGTTTGTGAGGCAGTTGTCTATTGTGAACACGATTGACAGTTTGGAATCCCTTTTGATTGAAGATGATATGGATATTTTTCAACAAAATAACATAATAAAATATCAAAATATATGAGATAAATTATTTATTTTTTTATAATTTACTGAGATATTAATTTTTTAAATGAAGAAATAAAATAAAAATTATTTGCTAAGAACATAACATTTTCTTCAGACAACCTCTTTATATTTATAACTAGATCCTTATTATATTTGATTTACGATCGAACCAAAGAATATAGGTAATTTGGAGGTATTTTTATAATGAATTTTTTAGGATATTTTATGACCCAATGGTCTTTGTATATATGAATTGGATATGGGATGGGGTGTCCTTTTATATATTGGGAGGGTAACTTCTAGGAAAATACATGAAAATTTCCAAAAATTTAAAAATAACAAAGTCATTCATAAGAAAAATACTTCAAAATAATTATAGAATTCTATTTTAGATATTATATGATCTAATAATTTTCATAAAACAATTTTTCTATAAGTTTAAATGTAAATAAAACCATTATCATTTTGCTTAATGACATGGTAAACCCTTTTTAACGCTTAATGTGATAATTAATTTTTTTTATTTTCATTAATCATTATGAAACAAATTAATTTTAACATGGTACATAAAATTAATTATTATAATAAATTTTTTTAATACATTCTATAAAATTAAATTCACATAACTGTAAAATGTAAATTTAATATTATAACTGTACTCATAATGAAAAAATTATATTCCTAAGAAAAATAATTCATATGTATAAAATTTTTAAATGAAAAATGAACATATAATTTACTCGAATGACCAAAAAATTTAATAATAATATTATTATTGAAAAAATATTTATTTTAAAACAATTTTAAACAAAATGTATCTTGGTAAATTTATAAATGGCAATTTTTAATAAAAATGTATTTTTCAATATTTAAAAAAATAATAATCTCTTCAGAAATTTATTAAAAAATAACCCTAATAAAATATTTTCATGGTGATTTAAAAATTGAAGTTAATTCTTTAAATTATATATTATAAAATTTACAAAATTTAATTTTAATATATGTTCACAAAACATGATGAAACCATTTTTTAAATAATTATTATTTTCTAGGGAAAAATTAATTTTTACATAAATTGATTTTTTTTATATTTTTACATAAATAATATTTAGAGAATTTCTTTATACATTGGTATTGAATAATATATTTATAATTTAGTTAGTCCAATTCATAACTCATATCTAATGGAATTTATATACTCATATTTTCTTTTACTATTCTTTTAGATTTTGGGTTTTGTGTATCAGATGGTATCAAACATACTATTATTATATTAAAATCATCGATTGTTACATTGTCCTCACCTTAAATAACATTCCTACATGAAATATTAAATTGATCCCTATAATCAAAGGATACTTATTTGAAAATTACTTTCATAAAGTACCACATTGTAATAAGGGTTAAGAAATATGATTATAGAGAGAATGGGAAGTATAAAGGTAATCTAGATTAAAAAATAATTATGTTTCCAAGTAGGAAAATAATAGTGGTGTTTGAAAACATGGTTATATAATAAAAACATAAATAATTATAGGGAATGACATATATCATTTATCACAAGAAATTTAATGATCAAGACAATGGTAATGACAAATAACTATAAATCTTTGATGGGTGAAAAGGAAATTAATTTGTCAGTAATAAAGGAAATATAATATAATTTGTTTTCAAGACATTTTTATAAAGGTAGGGAGTTCCTTTTCCATCTATAATTAAAACATGAATGAATTTACCTTATAAATATAATTTAATCATTCAATTATTTACCCCCACAATTTCATATTTTTTCTATAAAAGATGTGTATTTACAATTAGTTTTTCATTCAGGAAGCACAAAATTGACATTTAACAGATCTTATCATCTATAAATGATTGAAATTTCATTCCTAAAACCCATTTATATTGTAATAAACCAAAATGGCTACCCTATGTTATCAAATAATACATTTATTTATAAAATCCAAATAATAACATCAAATTTGAATATAATAAATTTCATAAATAGTTGACATTAAGACTACTCTGAAATATGATTGACTAAATTTAATGTTTGAAAAGTTTGATGGAAGGTGACTAAATTTCCATAATCAACTTAATATTAAATTACATAAATAGAATAAGTAATATATATTAATGTGGCATATGAAATATGTTAATACCTTTATCACTATACAACCTTAATGAGTACTAAAATGCATACAAAAATTATACCTCCCATTATACCTTAAATAAAATATGAAATTCCCTAATATATACCATAATTTCAGAAAATAAGAAACTCATGCATCATCCATAAAATCACTAAACAATTTCAGGGCCTCAAATAATATCCCATTAATATTTCTTTATCATTATTATCTCAACAGCAATAACATATTAAGGGTCATATTCCCTCAATCATGTTTTTCCAATAAAATATTAACTTTCCACTAAATAAATCTTCCTGGTCATTGGTACCATTCATCATAATTTTTTAAATCCCCAAATAGATACTAATTCATTATAATCATTATATTTTTCATGGTTATTATACTGATAATTAATATAAAACATAAAATAGTTATGAAATCTAATTATTCAATCCAAATACACAAATAATTTTATCTTTCTACTTTTGTGGTATTAATAGAGTAATATTGACTATAATCCCTTAGATTATTCTAAGGTATATTCCTTCGATACATAAGGGATTTATTTTCATAGTTTTTTATAGATATACTATTGAATAAATAAACATTATAGGAATCCTTTATATAATTTAATTTATTCTTATGATGAAAACTCTCTCTAAATTTGAAGAAAACACACATTGCCTTGAAGAAAAAATCATGGTGGTTATTTACAAGAGTATCACATTTGTTAAAATAATTCATTCACATCGTCCCCATAACTGTAATTTGGAATGTATTCCTATATTTTATTTAAATACATTAAATAAATAATACATGGAAAATTATTTATCTGTATTGATATCACATGAAACCGTGTCCTTGTACAATGATAATGTTTGGGAAAATAGTTCCCATTATTATATTGGATAAACCACATTAAAAAACAATCAATCATTCTATTTGGATTATATATATAGTCAATAGAGTATATTTTTAACATTTTAATGTTTGATTCATAATTATAAATAATTTCATGTAACATTAATATTTTACTTGTGAATTATATCTATATATACTCTAAATAACTCTAAGGAAATATTTTTCCAAGAAGAGTACTTTAAATTCCATAAATTTTGTGTATGATATTTCATCCTCATATTTTTGGTTTTGAATAAATTACCTATGTAGATCAAAATCTCTTAAGAGATGATAAACATCCATGAAAACCTTATCCCTCTCATTATTTTGAAAGGCTTGAAATATCATCCCCATAGAAAATATCCATTTCACAACTATAAAATGATTTTTAGTCTCATTAAATTATTGGGGGTGTTGATGCATGAATCCTTATAAACTTTTTACAACACATTATGGATTAGTTTGATGTTCTACATGGTAAATATTATTAGACACTACATGAGTTAGCTTCTTCAATATAGTTATAATTCAATTATCTTGATCAAAAGTTCCAAATTTAGCTTCACTATCATAACCTATAGGGAAATCACTTCATGTATTATTTATATTTTTATGGTTTCCATTCCATAAACTATGATCCATTTATATAAAATTTCATATAGTATATTAGATCATTACATTATGGAACAAAATGTATGATAACACAATTAGTGAAATTGTTAACAAAAGTTAAAAACATTATGAAAATATAATCACATAAAAATAAATTTTGTATCGTTTGGATAATTCTAAAGTCATAAAAATTATTTCATAACCTTAATTGTGGTTTTTAATGATTATATGAATTAGAGAAATAATTTCCACTAATAATTTCAATCTATGCGTGCAGTATAGACTGTTTTCACTCACCCTATGATTATTGAGTCCAATCACAATACCCCCTCTTTAGATTTATTAAACAAAGTTACATCATTTCTATAGCCACATCCACTTCTTGTTTCATAAAATGGATGTGTTTTTAGGAAATCCACATAAAATATTCCTTACTAAATTGTTATAATGTTATCATATACATATTCTTATCCTCAAAATCTATCTGAATGTTCTGTTCTCTAATCAATGTTTCCAAAATTCTACTATATATGATTTTTAATAAACATCCCCTAGTTCCAAATGTTAATACTTTTAACCTAGTATCCTAGAGTCTAGGTATACAATATTTTATTTATATTTGATACAAGGAATATCATATCAATGCATATAATCGTTTATTAATCATATAATACTAGACCCATACATGAATTTCATATATTTAATTGAAATAATAAAATAAAATGTATAATTCTCATTGATAAAATTTTTATTACCTTCATCATATCAATATATATCATTCATAATGCACATCCCATAATAGTAGGGAAATGAAAAATAATAAATTTTTGTGCTCTAATTCTCATTTAGTATATGCACACAACAAAATATATCAAGAATAAATAAGGAATATTTAATCTAGAGTGGTCAATAACTAAAAAACATGAAGATTAATCAATTACATGATAATGAATAATGTTATAGTTGGAATATTTTTTGACCAAATAATTATATATAATTAATCACACGACCTTGAAACCTACCAATGTATATTACAACTAATTATATAATAACATAGAAATCAACAACTATTCTGATAATAATGTAATGTATACTCTTAAAAATCAGACATATTCTATAAAATACTTTTTTAAAGAAATATAAAATAAATGGGTAAGTCCCCATAAAAATTTATTATCAATTTTCCCTCATTAAAATAATTATTGAATCAAGGGGATATAGTGGGACACACCCATAAATTATTAATTTTAATTCTCTCCTCATATAAAAGGGGAGAAACATAATCACATTAATATAAATATAGTAAAAAAATATAATATGAAAATACAATAATATATCCATTTAATTAATTTAATCTATGTTTTTTTAATGTAAACTATCATACAAATTGTTAAAAATTATCCTAATCAATAAACATAATCAGAAAATATCCAGATTCATACAGAAAATTTTATAAAAAATGATCATCCCCAATCAAAAATATCATAATCCATCTAGAGAAATAAAATGATTTGTATCATAAAAAAATATTTTCAATGGATAAAAATTATAATTAGCATTATTATTGTTGATAAATATAAATTCCATTGCAATTAAAATAATGGTTTTCATGAGGAAAATATCATTTTCACTTTAAAAATCACTTTTATAAACTAAATAAATTCAAAATATAAAAAAAATATTTAAAAAAATCTTGTAAACATAAAATGAGAAATTATATTAATTTGTTTTATGATGGTAGGAAATTATTTAAATGCCATAAAAAATTCAATTATCACTGTTGTAAAATGGTAAACTGCTCATCATTCAGAAAATAACATGATAGTTCCTTTAAAATCACTTTGTGAAAATTAAAATATGGGTCAATATAAAACTAATAACGAATTTTTAGTATGATGAAATTAATTTGGAATATATTTTTATAGAATGTTTATATCAAATAAAAATATTTCATACCTAAGAGAGAAATGATACAAAAATTTCATAAAAACATTTTCTAAAATATCTTAAGAAACTATGAGAGGAAAATGGTACTACTACATGAAATATATCTTGAATAAATATATTATAAAAAATCATGTTGGATATCATATATAAATATAAAACATTACAACCAAGGAAGTTATAAACATAACCAATTCAAAATAATTATGAGAATAAGAAATAAAACATTACCAGTATGGGAAATTTTGTGTCATAATCCCCATGAAGGAAATAAAAAATTTAGAACATTAAATATCGTGAAAATAAATATATTCATGTAATATAATATCTAATGGACAGTATATACCCCACAAATAATAAACAAGTTGAGGATATGGATTAGGTCTCGTGGATGAAAATGTCAGACAAGAAACCCTTACCTCGGGTCAGATTACCTTCATACAATTCCATACATTAATTATAATAAATATGGATTCATTATACGTATTGTAAGAATCATAAGTAAATAAATCAATACATATATGATATTTATATAAATTTTTATCATCTTTTTATTAATAGTTTTGTATTAAAACCCCTATTTTGTTTGATAAATACATCATTTTTCATTTATGTTTTTATAGATGCGTTTCCGTACATGTACTTTCACAATGGGTCCGAAATATAAAAAATCTTATACATGACAAAAATATCATATATATATATATATAATATAAATAATTTAAAATTTCTCGAAAATCATTAAATATGTGTTACACCATTTATTAAGATAGTAGGCCATACAAATGAATGAACATGATATTAATTATCATGTTTGATATAAATAAAGAAAGGAAAATAATATTTCAAATTAATATAATGATTATAATTTCATATATATCATATATATTAATTAAATATATCTTTATCACTATTAATTTCTATATATAATGCTAAAATGTTTCATATCTCTTTATGGATGTTATGGTCCCTATATAGGTAGTATCAATAATATCTTATTCTCATGGATTGTAAGTTAATAATTTATATGTTAAATTATAATTATAAAAGTATAATAATGACAAAAATAAAGTATATATACATTAAATCAATCATTACATCCTGTTGTGAGTAGTGGGGATGGAAAAGAAATTACCTCAATTAATGAGGCGGTAGTCCACCATACACATAATTGATATATCCATTTATGGTTCTCTAGAAGAACATATGTATATAGGTAATTAAATTAATTTAATTACGTCACCGTATATGTGATATACAGAGTATATAATTTTATAATATTTTATGTTTATTATAAGGTGTTAATGGAATAAATAAAATGTAATTATTTTGTTAATAACTATACATATTCTACAGAAAACATTATTAGTTTTATACCTAATAAAATAATAGTTTTTTAATGATAAAAAATAATCTAAAATTTTTAGATTGATGTAAGGAAGTGATTTTTATAGTTGTTTTCCTATATAAACGGATTTTGATGATTTATGATTACAAGATATGGTGTGTCCTTTTATAAGTGGGGGACTAAACCTTCTTGGGATGATTCCAAAAATAACATAGATATAATGGAAGGATATATTAATGTCTAAATATTTCTATAAAATAATATTTCTACAATTTTATGTAGAAACAATACCCATATAATTGTTATTACCCCCCCCCCACCAACCCCCGAAAAACTTTTTATAACATCACTAAATTAATCAATTTTATATATTTACACTATTCATTATGAAAAGAGTAAGTTGAAACTATTAAGTGTTATAAATTATTCTTCTCCCAAATATGGAATACATTTTAAAATTTTCAATTCATTGTGGTTGAAGAATTTAATTTGATTATAAACCCATTGACATGACTAAAAATGAATTTCCAATGTAAGTATATTCATATGTATAAAAAGTTTTTATATTAAATTTGAATATATAATTGATTAAATGTACATAGATTGTGTTAATTATAATATTATAGATCTAATTATAATATTGAATAAAAATTAAACAAAATAAAACTTTTTATATTCTTTATATGAATAAGAAATTTTCAATAAATTATCCATGATATTCAATAATCATCGAAAAATAAATCATTTCAGAAAATTATAAAAAATCCAACATTGATAATTTTCACATTAAATTGAAAAAAAATCAATTTTCTTCAAATAATTCTTCTAAGATTGGTATTAATTAATTTTATTATAACTGTAAAAAACAAGGAGAAACCAATTTTTAGAAAAATATAGTTTTTTGGAAGACATTTATTTCTGTTTCAAATTATTTCTATTTTCAATTTTACATAATTGATGACAAATTAATTTATACATACAGGAGTGTGATATATAATTTTCAGTATTTATTTATTCTTATGAAAAACTTCAAATTTATTAGCTATGTTATAACAAAATACTATTACATAGTTATTTCAGAATCCGGGTTGTGTTTATAAAAACTATTAAACATAATAATCATATTTTAAAATAAATTTTTGTTACACCATTGTTATAACACAATTAAAATTAATAATTATTCTTATACCATCATCCTTTATAATCAATTGAACATGTTTATGTTTTTTCTTTAAAATTAGGAAACGTTCATATAGATTTTCTAAAAAATTTATTATGATACAATGTGGTAAAAATTAATTTAGATCCTCGTGAATATTGAGAGCCTTTCCAAACATTTAAAGTAAACCATATATTACTCTCAGATATAATGTAGATGTAAAATCCACGTATCAAACCTATATACTAGATATATAGTAAAAAATGTTGATTTTAAGTCATAATATCTCAATTCAGAAGGAAATGTGTACATTTGGATAATTTATTAGTAGTAACCCATATAACATCATTACACTGCTTTTTCTTTTGAAACACAACCATGAAATACATTGATATATTTTCTAATTTCTATTATGGCCCTTGAAAATTTTGATGCATCCATTTTTGAATTTCAATTCAACATTAACATGTTGAAAAGTCTGTGAATTTGGGTAATGTATTCATTATATTTCATCATTTTATCCCACAAAAAATAGTCATGATTGTTTTTATAAATATTTTTCTTACTGAGATGAATATGAAAGTTCTAGTTGTGAGCATCAAAAAAATATTTATTTTTCAATAAGGATATATAAAATAGACGCTAATTTTCTCAAAATGAAAATTTTAAATCATTTTAAAGCATAAATTCATGTGACATAAATATATTTACCAACATTTCATTTCATTAAAAATCATGGTCTTATTTTTATGATTTCATATTTCTATCTGACCAAGATTACATCCCCATTACTTGAAACAAAAAAGTGGATGTTCATATATTTATAATTTCTAGTCCGTAATTCATTAAATAATTTTCTGAAGGATCAAGTTCGAAATGTTTCAGGATTGATGATACATTATATTTTTGACTAAAATTATAAACTACGTTGTTTTATTTTCTTAAATTTTAATGAATCATGAAATCATAATACTTTATCATTTCAATCTCTCATATTTGTTTCATGTTCATCTATTTCTAAGAGAATATATACGTAAATATATTATGATTATTAAATATTTCACATCTTACATGATATAAGTGACAAATCGATATTTTTAAATAATAAACCATATTAGAAAGTTTGATATCATGCATAGGATTATTTAATTTATGAGGTTTTAATTGACATGATGCATTAGAAATTACCGAACAATATTTCATCAGAACACAACCATGTACCTTTAAAGAATCATCCTTATGGCTAAAAAATTCATTATTTTTATTGGTCGGGAAAAACATGAGCGTTGACCAATCTTGACATTAGTTAATAGGAAAAATAATTACACCCTTTCATCTATTTATGTTTAACTCATTTAAAAATTAAAATCAATATTGGGATAGATAACCAAGAAATGTTTTCATCAATCCATCAATAGTAACCATATAATCTAGGATAACATTGAATCTCTATGAAATTTGTATGTATTTTACATTATTTAACCCCTTTAGTTTCAGAAAGGTCAATAGTAATGACATCATTAGAAATAATGTTCGTAACATAATAAATCTATTTCCACAAAAATTCATTTTTCATAACCTTCCAATATAACATTGCATGACTCATTGATTGAAAAATAGTCCTTTAATATTTTTCATGTTATTAGTTCTATTTATAATATACTGAAATACAAACATTAAACACCATCAAAAAATTATCCAAATAGTCATGGAATAAATTTTTTATAAGATAGTTGTATATAGCTAGATTTTGAGATAACACATATGGAATAATTATAAGAACAAAATTCCCATATATAGTCAGAAATACTATATTCGCAATATCTTCCTCATACAGCTTAATCTAATGGTACAATGACTTGAGATCGATCTTAGAAAATATTTCACTCTATAGAACTTACCAAATAAATATTTGATATGATGAGAAAATTACTTATTACTAATATTTATTTTATTCAATTATCTGTACTAATTCCAAATCCACTATAAAAAATCATTATTTTTAAAAAATAAAATAGCACCATCCCTTTGTGATTCTTATTAATGAATGAGATCATTATATTACAATTATTTGAACTTATATTTCAATTAGAAAAGTAATACATGATCCATTCAAGAATATTTCTTTAAAATTGGATCAAAATTAGAGACTGAGTCAATATTAAACTCAACCCCATATTTATGAATAACTATTGGAACATGTAACGACCCAAAGTTTCATTAATGGAAATCCCTCTTGATCTAATTAAATGTCTCTTTATATAACTTTTTTATATAAAATGTCAAATTATTTGGTTTTATTTTAAGAATTGTGACTGTTACTTTTATATCCGTTGAACATTGATCACATGATTCGTATAAATATAAGGTTTTAACAAACCAAATTTACTCAGACAAAAGAAGCGATGTACTCATCCCGTAGAATTTCTCCATATGAAGACCATTTTTCAGTGCATGGAAAAGCGGTGGTGTCCTTAGGCTTCTCTCTTGACCAATCCCAAGCTAAGCTTCATCATGTTAAGCTCGAATGGGACTGTCGACAAGAAAAGTGGAAGTTGATAGAAATTACCACTCGAGCGATGTTATCCGAGCCACCCCAAGAGTCTGTTACCATCACACACCTTACCCTTAGGTTTTATGCGGCTATTTTAAGGGGTTATGTAACAAATCACTAGTACTATGTTCATGTACATTATTTTTTTTATATAATAATAAATATATTTTCATGTCATTATTGATACATTGTAAATAGTTTTTAAAGTGAAAATAGTGTTTTTTTGCTATTATTTAATTAAGAAATCTATTTATTAAATAAGATGATTTTGGAATTAAATAATATTTTAATAAAATATTATTATTAATATTAAATTAATTTTATTATATATAAATGATCATATAATTTTATGAATGCAATTGTAATTTTTATTAAGGTTCGAATGCCATTTTTGTCAAAACCTGTGAATTTTTTATAAATGTCAGTTTTTTATTTTAAAAGTGAAAATTAAAATATTTAGAAAATTATTCAGATAAAATTAATGTTATTTATGGAATCAGGACATTGAAATTATCCAATGGTGAATTTTTTATAATTTTCTAAGACAGTCAATTTTTTGGGTAAAAATTAAATACTGATTAAATATATAATGTGTTTTATGACATCATAATGACACAATAGTGATGTAATAAAATAATATAATCTTTATTTTCGGCCAATATTTGATTTATTATTAAAATAATGTAATTTTGGGTTTGTTTTACTTACTTTTCAAAGCATTAATGGACCCTTCAAGACTTATTAAACACCTTGTCTTTTTAAATTGTTTTCCATGGGAGTGTGACTCACATCCACAAAAGAAAAAATATTATTTTAAAAAGTTAGAACTTTGAAATTATAAAATATTTTTTTCCTCTTCCCATTTCCAAAAAAACCATTGGAAAAAATCATGGGATGGTTTGTGGTTTGGACTAATTTTATGTAAGGGGTCCCAAACCTAAATAATGAAGAATTCACTCAGCTTTCCTATATAACCCCACCCAAGATCCCACTTCCTCCTCACTCAAAGCCTTTGGAGTTCATCAAACCTCTGACCTACTCTCTCTATAATCCTCCCAAGGTTCCCCAAGCTCCCATGAAGCCTCTCTCAAGCCTCTCTCAAGCCATGGAAGCACACTTCCATGTAAGGGTTTTTTTTCTTCCTTTCTCATTTTGCCCAATTTTCTTTAAGTTGTTTTGCCCTTTTGATTTCAATTATGAATGTTGGGGTATGGTTTCGCACCTCCTTAATACTTCCCTCTTTATTTATTAATGATTTTAGACCCCTTTATCTCTCATTAAATGCATCCCATGTACACCCGTTACTATGGTGAAATTCAGAAAAGAACTTCTCTCTCATCTTTTACATTCATGCAATACTTTTGTATCATGAATCTAAATTACATTACAATTGTTTGGACATGTATCTATATGACCTAATTACTGTCCATTACATGTAAATAAGATGACGAACCCCTTTCTCTCTCATCAACAATTTTTATGTATTCTTATGTCATGCCGTTACACTGCCGAAATCGCACCGATTTTCTAAGCCAATGTCATTGTGTAGTGAATACCATGCCCATTTCTCCATCAAGGGTATTCACCATTATGCACATTTACTTATTGATTATAATGTTTCATGTATTAATTCCACATTACATTATCGTGGAATAAATGATTATATTTTATGAATCCATGTTTTATGATCCATGTGGCACACTTATGCATGAAATGAAATGTTTAAGAAGGGTGCACCCTTATAGCGCTCCAGTGCATTGGGTAAAGTATAGTATCATGATACATCATGTGCAATGAGTGTTGAATCATTATAATTCAAGTGCAATGAGGGTTTACTCGTGCTTCATGTGCAATGAGAATTTACTCATGCTCCATGTGCAATGAGCCTTTTCTCATGCTAATTGCATGTTAATTGATGTTTCCACATTTCCTTGTTATGATTATCATGCTTTATCATACCTTTATGTTCCTGTTTCGATTATTCTCTATTTATATGCCTATTTTCTAACACGTATTGTACTCCTCATTTATTCCATTCTTATTCCCTTACTGGGATATTTAGCTCACCCCTTTTCTTATGCATGTTCTCAGGTTATCCCATGCAATGCTACGCACGAGGGAATGTAGTGGTCATGTAAATGATGTTTTCGATAATGATGTTGTATTTCATTTTTTAAGTTGTTATGTAATGATCTTAAACCCCAAATACACTATACCTCTTGATCATCCATGTTGTACCAAGTGAATATTTTATGTAATAAATCATGTTTACATTGGTAATAAAAGCAGGGTTGTCATAGTTGGTATCAGAGGATAGGTTTAGTTATTTTTGGGATTAGGATTAGAAAACCCTAGTAAATCATTAGATACAATACTAAGTATAATAAAAACATCACTAAGTTTTTTTAAGTACTGAGTGAGTGGCATATCAAGAAAATACATCCCTGACTGGATACGAGTAGGTAGAGCAGGCTCTGGCACAGATGTATCCTAGAGGTAAAACCCAAAAACACAACTTTGAGCTAGACTCGAATGGGAACTAGTGCACGAAAATGGGCCTTGCTGTACTCTTGGTTATGGTACTACTGGGAGATATTCTTTAGTAAATTCACAATCTTAGTATGAACCCTTATTAAGGGAATTAAAAAATGCCCCTAAGAATATATGTTAGAAAGTAGATCATGAAAAGCCTAAATTGAAGCATATAGACTCATGAGTGAAGGAAATAAAAGTTTATTTATAAGTCATCAACTTTTTTCTTTGGGTTAACCTTTATGTGTTACCCCTAACATTCTTTTTATTCTAGCCAATGGCCGGTAATTGGAGGACTTGGGCTAACAACTGATGTGAAGATCAGTGCGATGACTGTACTAATGAGATTCCCAAACCAATGGGAGAAGGAATTGCAAACTTTGTCACACTTCTCTCTCAGCTAACTCAAGATTTTAATAGAAACACAGGTCAAGAGGAACGTCCAAACCCCCCTATGAAGGAACAAGTCACTATATAGAGCTTCATGAGACAAAGTCCTCCTACTTTTAGTGGATCATCTGATCCCATGATTGCTGAACAACGGATCAACTCCATTGAAAAGATCTTCTCCATCCTTCAATGTTCTGATCAAGATAAGGTTCTCTTGGAGGCTTATCGTATGGAGGGGGAAGCTGATCAATGGTGGATGTTGATCAAAAATACAAATCCACAGGAGGAGATCGAGGCATTGGAATGGAAGGATTTCTGGAAGATGTTTTTCAATAAATATTTTCCGTGCACCCTCTATCTTAAGATGGAAAGGGACTTCCTTTCCCTCAAGCAAAAAAGAAGAAGAATGTGTTGGATTGTATGAGGAAAATATCACAAGACTTGCAAGATAATCTTCTAGATTTTTCGTTACCCACAAATGCATGGTTGATCGCTTCTTCGGTGGGCTGAATCCTAGCCTACGGAAAGCATTAGAGATCCGTGACTTAGATAGCCATGAGGAAATTGTCTGATGTGCCCTCAAGGTATAAATTGAGATCGGGTAATCACAGGGGTATCATGGGGATAGAAAGCATACGGTGGACTTCAATGTTGGCGGTATGATGGATAAATCCAACGGTACTAAGAAGATCCAGCACCCAACATGCCAAAAGTGCGGAAAGAAGCACCCTGTAAATTGCCTCAAGGGGATGAGGAAATGCTCTAGGTGTGGAAGAGAAGGGTGCCTAGCTATTGAATATCGGCATCAAAGACCCGCTGTTGCGACAGAGGAGAGGAACACTCCGTTCGAACCTCAATTCATTGTTCATTGCTACAACTGCAAATAACCGGGTCATTTTGCAAATCAGTTCCCTAATCCAAGGGTTTTTTGAGGCAACCTACAACCTCCAAGTAATCAAGGAAGATCTTTTTCCATCACTTCTGCCGAAGTGAACCCTAACAACGAAGTGGTGACAGGTACTCTAGTTATTCATTCAAGAATAGAAAATGTACTTTTTGATTCAGGTTCTACACATTCTTTTATATCTCTAAAGTTTAGAAGAACAATCCTAGCACCACCAAAAATCATGGAAGTGAAGATTTCAGTATGTACGGAAAATGGGGAAATCCTTGCATCCCATGAATATAATTCCTCCCCTGTTATAATTTTTTTATTGAATATCCCGGTGAACCTCGTCATGGACCATCTAGTGTAATTTTATGCAATTCTTGGCATGGATTGGAATTCCTTATATAGAGCCAACATAAATTGTCGGGAATGGGAAATCACACTCCATATAGAGAATCGACCCCCGATTCTTTAAAAGTGTAAGGAAGTATATGAATCTCCTTTAGCTCCATCATCTCAAGCATGGATATTACTACCCTATGAGTTTGCGTATCTAGAACAGATGATTGAGTCCAAGCAAGGAACCATCCTTGAAGAAATGCCTATTGTGAGGGAATTAACTGAAGTGTTTCTTGAGGAACTGTCTGGACTTCATCCTCAAAGAGACATTGAATTCTCAATTGAACTTATTCCAGGGGTGCTACCAATATCCAAGACTCGATATAGAATGGCTGCCGTGGAGATTGAAGAGATGAAAAACAACAACAAAAGAATCTGGATAAAGGGTTTGTATTCCCAAGTGCTTCACCATAGGGTGCACCAGTCCTCTTCATCAAGAAGAAGGATTGGTCAATGCGAATTTTAATCGATTATCGTGAGCTCAACAAAATCATGATAAAGAACCAGTATCCTCTCCCACGAACTGTTGACTTGTTCGATCATCTACGTGGAGCACAATACTTCTCCAAGGTGGACTTGCGTTCAGGATATTATCAATAACGGTGAAAATGGAAGATATCCACAAGACTGCTTTTCGCACAAGATACGAGCAGTATGAATTCATAGTAATGACTTTCGGACTCACTAATGCTCCAGAAATCTTCATGGACATGATGAATAGAGTCTTTATATATTACCTTGACAAATTTGTGGTAGTCTTTATAGATGATATTCTAATATACTCCAAAACCAAGGTGGATCCGGAGGAGCATTTAAGAACAGTATTAGAGACTTTGCACAAAGAGAAGATCTTTGAAAATTACATCAGGTATGAGTTCTGGATGAAGGAGGTCTCATTCGTGGGTCATATCATCACAACCAATGTGATATCTATGGATCCCTCCAAAATAGATGCAATTGATGGATGGTCGAGGCCAACAACGGTAACTGATATCCATAGCTTCTTGGGGTTAGCTGGATATTAACAACGATTTGTGAGAAATTTCTCATGATGTCCAACACTATTACCAAGATAACTAGAAAGGAAGTAAAGTTATGTTAGAGTGACTAATGCGACGAAAGCTTCAAGGATTTGAAAAGGAGGATTATCACTGCGTTCGTGTTCACTTTACCCACAATTGGGGAAATTTTTGTGGTATTCAGTGATGCTTCAAAGAAGGGCTTAGGCGATGTGTTGATGAAAAATGATAAATTGATATCCTATGTCTCAATGTAGTTGAAAATCCATGAGCGAAACTATCCAACGCATGATCTGGAGTTGGCGGCGGTGATCTTGGCCTTGAAAATCTGGAGGCATTATCTCTATGTGGAGAAATATGAGATATATACTAACCACAAGAGTCTTAAACATATATTCACACAAAAAGATCTTAATATGCACCAGAGAATATGGATAGATCTCGTCAAGGATTATAATTGTTAAATACATTATCACCCTTGGAAAGTGAACAAGGTGGCAGAGGTCGTAAGTAGAAAGGACCGAGCGATTATATCAATGATGATAATTGAGAAGGATCATATCTTCTTAGACCTGATGATGATAGACATTGGAATCATAAAAAAGGGAACATCATCAATCCATTCACAAATGATTTCTCAACCGTCTCTTTTGGAAAGGTTAAAAGATGCTAAAAATGATGGTGTGGGAATTCAGGAAAAGGTGGAAGCTATGAAAAAAAATCCTCGAAGATTAATGTTAATGAAGAAGGAGTTGTGGGATTTAGGAAAATGCTATGTGTTCCATTACGTCCAGAGCTGAAGAAGGAACTTTTGGATGATGCACATAGTTCAAATTTATCTATTCACCCAAGGAGAACAAAGATGTATCAAGATCCTCAAGAAAAATTTTGGTGGGTTAATATGAATAAAAATATCATTGAATATACATCAAAGTTCCTGGTGTGCCAACAAGTGAAGGTAGAGATGAATAATTCTAAGGGGATGATGCAACCATTGCCCATACCAGAATGGAAATGGGAGAACATCACCATGGACTTTGTCACTGGACATGCAAGGAAATCCAAAGGCAACAATGCAATCTGGGTTGTGGTGGATCAGCTTACAAAGACTATACACTTCATTTATATTCAGGAGGATTTCTCGTTGGATGAACTGGCACGGATATATATCAGGGAAGTGGTAAGGCTGCATGGAGTGCCACTATCTATTCTTTCTGACCGATATCCAAGATTCACCTCTATGTTTTGGAAGAGTCTTCAACATGCTCTGAATACTGAACTGAACTTCAGTATGGCCTATCGTCCTCAAACTGGTGGCCAATCTGAGTGGACTAAACAAACACTTGAAGAAATGTTTAGAGCATGCTCAATGGACTTTAGAGGAAGATGGGATCAACATCTTCCTCTGGTTGAGTTCTCTTATAATAACAGTTTCCACTCGAGCATCCAAATGGAAGCATATAAATCCCTTTTTGCGAAAAGGTGAAGAACACTAGAGTTTTGGGATACGGTTGGTGAACATAAGATTCTTAGAACAGAAATGGTCTAGGAAATGGTGGAGAAGGCGAAAACCATTCAGTTGCTTATCAAGACAGCCCAGAGTCGACAGAAGAGTTATATAGATAATGATCGATGAGACCTTGATTTTAAAGTGGGAGACATGGTTTTTCTACTCATATCTCCATAAAATAAGGTCATGAGGTTTGGAAAGAAAGGGAAGTTAAGTCCAAGGTACATCGGCCCCTTCAAGATTCTTGATCGTGGCGGGGTTGTGGCTTATCGAATAGCACTTCCACGTACCATGGCCAAAGTACATGATGTCTTTCATGTATCCCTCTTAAGGAAGTACATACCAGAACCTTCACATGTACTCTCTTCTGAGGTGGTACAGTTGGAGGATGATCTTTCTTATGAGGAGAAACCAATGAAGATAAAAGATGGTAGGGAAAAAGTTCTAAGAAATAATACAATGCCTCTCATCAAGGTATTGTGGTGAAACCACAAGTTTGAAGAAGCGACTTGGGAATCGGAGGAAATGATGAAGATGAGTTACCAACATTAGTGTTTGTGTGGGAAAAGGAAATTTTGAGGGTGAAATTTCTTAAGGGGGGAATATTGTAAAGACCCAAAGTTTCATTAATTGAAATAACTCTTGATCTAGTTAAATGTATCTTTATATAAAATGTTTATATAAAATGTCAACTTATTTGGTTTTATGTTATGAATTTTGACCATTACATTTATAGTCATTGAACAGTGATCACATAATTAGTATAAATATAAGGCTTAAACAAACCCAATTTACTTTGAAAAAAGAAGCAATGGCCTCATCCAGTAGAATTGATCCATACGAATCCCATTTATCAGAGCTCAGAAAAGAGGTGGTGCCCTTGGGTTTTTCTCTTGACCAAGCCCAAGTTGAGCTTCATCATGTCAAGCTCGAATGGGACCGTCTACAGGAAATGTGGAAGTTGATATAAATTACCACTCGAGCGATGTGATCCGAGCCACCCCAAGAGTTTGTCACCATAGTGCACCTTACCCTTAGGACTTATGCGGTTGTTTTAAGGGGTTATGTAAAACATCACTAGTACTATCTTCATGTACATTATTTTTTTGTATATAATAATGAATATACTTTCTTGTCATTATTGATACATTGTAAATAGTTTTTAAGTGAAAATAGAGTTTTTTTGTAATTATTTAATTATGAATTTTTTTTATTAAATTAAGGGATTTTTGAATTAAATGTCTTTTAATAACATATTATTTTTGTTATTATTAAATTAATTTTATTATATATAAATGATCATATAATTTTATTAATGAAAATGAAATTTTAATTATGGTTTGAAATCCATTTTTGTCAGAACCCGTGAATTTTCGATAAATGTCAGTTTTTATTTTAAAAGTGAAAATTATCATATTTACAAAATTATTTAGATAAAATAAATGTTATTTATAGAATCAGGACGTCGAAATTATCCAACGGTGAATTTTTCATAATTTTCTAAGATAGTCAATTTTTTTGGGTAAAAATTAAATACTATTTAAATATATAATGTGTTTTATGACATCATAATGACCAAATAGTGATGTAATAAAATACTATAAGCATTATGTTCGGCCAATATATGTTTTAACAGTAAAATAATGTGATTTTGGGTTTGTTTGACATACTTTTCAAAGCATTAATGGACCCTTCAAGACTTATTAAACACCCTGTCTTTTTAAATTCTTTTCCATGGGAGTGACTCACCTCCACATAAGAAACCCTGTTATTTTAAGAATTTTGGAATTCTTCCTTATAAAATATTGTTTTCTTATTCAATTTTCCAAAAACCATGGGAAAAATACATGGGATCATTTGTGTTTTGGACTAATTTAATGTAAGGGGTCCCAAACCTATATAATAAAGAATTCACTCACCTTTCCTATATAAACCCACACAAGCTCCCACTTCCTCCTCACTCAAATCCTTTGGAGTTCATCCAACCTCTTCCCTACTCTCTATATAATCCTCCCATGGTGCCCCAAGCTCCCACGAAGCCTCTCTCAAGCCTCTCTCAAACCTTGGAAGCACACTTCCAAGTAAGGGTTTTTTCTTCCTTTATCATTTTTGTCAAATTTTCTTTAAGTTGTTTTTCCCTTTAAATTTAAATTATGAATGTTGGTGTATGGTTTTGCACCTCCCTCATACTTCCCTATTTATTTTTTAATGATGGGATACCCTTTTATCTCTCATTAAATGCCTCCCATGTTCACCCGTTACTCTGCTGAAATTCCGAAAGGAACTTCTCTCTCCTCTTTTACATTCATGAAATACTTTTGTATCATGAATCTAAATTCCATTAAAAATTTTGGGACATGTATCTATATGACCTTCTTACTGTCCATTACTTGTAAATATTATGAGGAAACCCTTTCTATCTCATCAACCATTTTTATGAATTCTTATTTCATGCCGTTATGCTGTCGAAACCGCACCGATTTTCTAAGCCAATGTCATTGTGTAGTGAATACCATGCCCATTTCTCCAGCAAGGGTATTCACCTTTATGAACATTTACTTATTGATTATAACTTTCATGTATGAATTCTACATTCCTTTATCTTGGAATAAATTATTATGTTTTATGATCCATTGGATCACTTATGCATGAAATGAAATGTCTAAGAAGGGTGTGCCCTTATATTGCTCCAATGCATTGGATAAAGTATAGTATCATGATAAGTCATGTGCAATGAGTGTTGACTCATGATAATTCAATTACAATGATGGTTTACTCGTGTTTCATGTGCAATGAGAATTTACTCATGCTCCATGTGCAATGATCCTTGGCTCATGCTAATTCCATGTTCAGTGTTGTTTCCACATTTCAACGTTATAATTATCATGCTTTATCTTGCCTTTATGTTCAAGTTTCTATTGTGTTCTATTGATATGCCTATTTTCTAACATGTGTTTTACTTCTCATGTATTCCATGTTTATTTTCTTACTGGGGTTTATAGTTCACCAATTTTCTTATGCATGTCCTCAGGTTATCCCATGCAATGCTAAGTATGAGGGAATGTAGTGGTCATGTAAAGGAAGTTTTCAATAAAGATGTTGTATTTCAAGTTTTAAGTTTTTATGTAATGATCCTAATCCCCAAAGACACTAGAACTCTTGATATTCCATGTTGTATGAAGTGAATAATTTATGTAATAAATCATTTTTACGTTTGTAATAAAAGTAGGGTTTCCATAAAACATAAAAAGGCAATACAACCATATATTCATTTATAGTTGTAACATGGCTGAGGAAGGGGTGTTTCTTGTCTAACTATGGGGTGTTAGCTAGAAAATTACGGATATGAACAATTTCATTATTTTAAACAACATAGGTTAGGTAACTATAACGTAAATTTTAATAAATTTCATAAATTTTTGTTATGTTATTAAGGGTATAGAACCATTGACAATAACATTCTTAACAGCACAATCTATCTTATCCGAATAATCTAAAATAATATCCAAGCCAAAAATAAATGATAAAATCTATTATTGGTATTTCAATATGATTTTTCTGGAAAATACATCCCATGGATAACAATAAAAATATTAAAAGAAATAATTGTTTATTAGATAAAACAACCATGTGTTTCACTAAATATTCATTCTTCTTTTCATGAGGTTAAATAAAGAATAATAAAAAAATAATAAATATAATTTTAGTAAAACAAAAACATGCATGTGTCAACTTTAAAAGATGACCCAATATCAACTATTGTAGTAGAAAATGAATTCTCTATGTCGTTTTTCATTTTATAAATGAAAGGATTTGAATATCCAAAGACTATAAAATAACTAATGTAATTTTAATAAACCAAAAAAATTCCTGTATCAACTTTATAAGATTCCCCAATATCAACTAAAATAGTAGAAAATGAATTCTTCAGGTAATTTTTCATTTTATAAGGAAGATTGCCACTTGGTGTAACTTACTAGGGACAAATATTACTATAATTACCCAACTAATTGAGATTAAAATATCTCATCATTGATTTTATATATGTTAAAACATTATTGGATAGTTCAATGAATATTTATTTGTATTAATGAGCCACATGACCGAATTACCATAATAATAACTCCTTCCTGAGCCTGTCCAACAACTAGTGAATTATTCTTTAGCACACTGGGATCATTTTGGAGGATTGCATTCATATTTTTTTATTGAAATATATTGACTGAGGATTTTTATATACAGATATTAAATCATATATATTAATTTTCATTTAATTTTGAAAACACACATTTCAGGATCGAAATGGATTAATGTCTTTGGAAAAAGGGGATCATAAACAATCAGTCAATATGTAAGCTAAATAATTTCCCACTATGTTATTAATAACTATAAAAATTCATAGAAAATTCATATTTGGCACCATTCATCATAAAATCGGGAAAGAAAACAAGAAAAATGAGACAAAATTAAGACTATGGGTAAACTATTGAGTGTTTAGCATATCAAAAGGGTTAGGGAACATGATGAAAACATATGAAAACCATTTCCTATATATAATAGTTCATAACCTTGTGTCGTGGAATAAATCAATGATGTTATTAATAAATTAATCACTATAATATAATCCAATATGAACTATAGAAACATAATAATGTAATAATACCTAGATTTATGGAATGAAATGAAGTATAAAATATCATTTTCTTAGATGTCAAGCATCACTTATATGGTTATCATAGTGGTATGAGTTCACTCCCCAATCCATATTTTTAGTCAATGCCCACTCCCATGACTATCATATTGGAAGAAGTTCATTACTTATCTATCTTCACTACATATTTCATTCATATTTATCACATGAGATATAATGATATACCGAATTCATTGGGGGGATATATATGACCCACCCATCAGATAATTAATATCATATACAATTGTTCTTCAAGATCATAAAATATTAATTATATTAGAACACATTAAAAGAAATTGGTTTCATAAATATCTCATCATATCATAACATGTGAAATATAAATAGGTTTCAATATAATTTTACCATTTCATCAAATTATAAAATATTGAAAAATTATTATTATTCATAAGAATTTAATCATCGTATAACCTAGGTATGAGAAACAAAATACATAAATATATTGTAATTATAAAATTAAACCATCCAAAGAACTAATAAAAATTGTATCATTGTGTCATATCCTATTTAAATCATAAAAACAACTATTAATGTCATCATAGAAAAAAAATTATATTTACATAAAATAAAATGGAAAATTTATTATGCTAAATATCATTCCCACAATGAAATATTTCTTTAAAAATAGACAACTTTTTCAAAATCCTATTTTTAGAAATAAATTTGGAAACAAATAAAGGACTATTTAAAGATCAATTAGAAAATATCTATAGGAAAATATCCTTTCAACTTTCAAAATAATATTTAAAAATCATAGATCATAGTAAAAATAATTTTTAGTGAAAATAAACATTGAATAAAATTAATTTATCTTTAAAATATATTTTTTTCATCGCATCTAGAAATAATGAAAATTCTATTAAAATTAAAATAGTTCCACCATTTTTATTTTAAATAAATTCTAAATGGTACCTGTTTGGAAAATGATATAATGATTCTTTAAAAAAATATAAATTAAAAATATGGTGAAAAATATATATTATTAATCATTTCAATTATTATTAAAAAAATTAAATAATTATTAGAAAACATTGATATGGATGAAATATGATTTTTGATTAAAGAGATAAATAAAGTTGATTTTTCTGAAAAATAATATTTTTGCCTCTTTAATCCATTAAGAAATAGATATGAATGAAAAATGTATTATCCATAATGAATCATAGGGTCTAAAAATTCATTTGATTCATGATGGATAGATCTTATGATTTTATTATTATAAGAATAATCTTCAAAAATCCAATTAAATTATTATAATGTATCATAAAACACCTACACATTAATATATTTAAATCATCATCCTCATGAAAGAATAAAATTGTATAAACTATTTAATATAATTATAATAAATAAATTCATGACATCACATTTTAAAGTGGTTATATATTAATGTCCTAAAATAATATCATTTCATAACATAACGTATGAGTCAAATAAGATAAATAGGGACAAAAATCACATGCCAATTTGATAACTTTTTATCTTTAAAACCCATGAAAGTGTGATTCTAAAATGGATATAAAATTTTTTTTTTCAGGGGTTTCATTATAAAATAATTTATATTATTTTATATAGACTACATAAAAGGAATATGTTGTTAATATGGAATGTTTTTTTGTAGATGTAACAAGTGAGACATAAATCCCCTACGATTAGTCTTAACTTCCATCATAATATAACAAACCTCATATATATTAAATAAAAGTTCTTTATAAATTAATAACATAACCATAATTATATATATCATCACATAAAATATTTAGATATGAACTTTTTTTGATTTTTTATTAAAATTTCCATGCCAATGTCATGTTTCACACAATACGAGTTTTTTCTAGTATGTTTTGATTTCATATTTTTTTCTCATTTTAATTTGATCAGGGATAAATAATATATAGAATTTCAAAGATTATATAAAAATAAAATATATTCAGCATATATGTATTTATAATATTCCATTCATGTTATATATATAAAATCAAATCCATCAATCTTAGAGATAGTTGATCGTACGTACACATAAAATTATTTTTAAATTTATTGAATGAATGAATGAAAAAAATATATATAAATTATTAATAATTTTTAATAATTTTTGGATCATTTATATGATTTATTTCAATAATACCTTCATTGTTACCTTCCACGAATATTTCTAAGGAATCACACCACTTTGCGAGGTTGTTGCCTGTTGTGCACAAGAATGATGATTTCGTATCCCATTTGTCAAAAAAGGATTCGAATTTAGGTAATTTAACTAAATTAATATTATTTAAATATATTATATATACTGAGGTAATTATATCATCATGGTTAAATAATAATTTAAGGAGGCATAGGATGAAATAAAATAAAATGTTCTGTTAGAAATGTTACCCCTTCTTCAAAAAATTGATTTTTTTATTTTTCCGAAAAGGATTTCATTGTTGGATTTTTTAGTGACCTATGGTAATAATTAATATATATTACATCTATTTAAATTAAAATTCATTACATTGAATGAAAACATTCCTCTGTATCATAAAGTAATAGTTCCCTTCAAAACATGGAAACATAAACAACATGTCCAACTGTGTACTAAATAATCTCTTGCAATGTTATTCATAATTATCACCATTTTTAGACATAAAATAAATATTAACATTATTCAAATCCTATGAGAATGAAACATAATAAATGGAATGATAAAATGATATATAAGGGGAAAAGGTAGATATGTAAACATTACATGAACATAATGGTATGAGAACATGAGCATACCATATTATAACCATTTGTTTCATATCAATGATTGAAAATATTGAGTAACAGAATAAAAATTACTAGTTTTTAAGACATGGATCATAGGAAAATATAATAACATGATCCATGAATTATTTGAAATTCCATAATACAAGGAATTATTTTATATACATGACCATATAAAATCATTTCTATAGTATTAAAATCTTGTTTTAAATGTTAACACAGTTTAATGGGTTCAATCCACAATCCATCATATTAGTTGAGGATCTCTATAAAGAATATAATAGTGGGAAAAGACCCTTACTAAAATGGTTTCACATCAAATTCATATCTATTAATATCATGAGATATAAAAAATTATCCAATGCACTAGATTGATATATAGGTCCCACCCATGTTGATTAAAACGCAACCAACATTATTAGTTATTACATCGCAATCATCCTTGGTTATACATGTAACATCCCAACTTTTCACACAGGTAAAAACAATTATTTATTTGTAATTCCTTTAAAGTAACCTAAATACGATGAAAAGTAAATTAAAGGAGGTCTTGGGTTCATCCAGGGGTTGTTCAAAGCCCGAAAACCCATAAAAGGAATAGCAAACTGGGCCTCAGGGTTTTTCTAAAATCATGCTAGCTTGGGAAAATGACCATACAAGAAATATGAAATATGTGGTAGATATATTTTTAATGTTTTGTGCACAGTTAGTACAACCATTAACAAAACCACATGATGTACCCAAATTAATTGTTACTGACACATGATTGGGGTAAGAATTTTCTAAACCATTCCTCCAAAAAACGTGTGGGGTAAAAATGGGTGAATCTAACATGATGAACCTCTTTAATGAATTAAAACTCATCCTTCCTCCAAGTTCAATTTTTCCTCTATAGGATTACCATCATCCTCTCTTGTTGAATCCCTTTTTCCTCTCAAATCTAGGAATCAAGGTGGGTCACCCTTTATTTGGTAGTTTCATCAATCATCAGATCCTATCGATATCTATAGGTATATTCTCGAATCCACTCCAAACTATTTCATGTTCTTCTTCCCATACATTATAGAATTTGGTTGAATTCTTAATTCCACATTTTCATGGCATTTGATGTTTTCAAAATTTTCTTCCAACTTTTCTCAAATATATCATTGATAGTGGTTTAGGGAAGCTCTACAAGGTTAAGGGATGTGATCATGGTCTTATCCTATCATTTTTTCACATTCCATAACATGTTCCATTGTTCTATTGTTCCATGTGATGTTAATTTCTACATTCACCCATAAATAATCAAATTAAATTCCAATGTATACCTTACAATTAACATAGAAACCTGAGTTAGTGTATAATCAGCCTTTTGGGTTGATCACCTTGAGTTTCAGCCATCCAATAGGATGTTATCTTCATTGGAGGCCACTTTTCACTTTTTCTGTATTTTGATCAATTCCCTAGTTGAATTTCATTAAATAATTAAAACATTGAGGCTTTTTTAGTTTTATTAATGTTTGGGTCATGATTTAGACATTATACACATTTAATCATTGACATGGTAGAAATATATGAATTGGATTCGGGTTAATGCCTCATGCCATATTCTATGAGTGGAAGTTCCCATGACTGACCTTGACTAATGAGCCCTATGTGATCTAATTAATTCAATTTAATGGAATGGTTATACCTTCATGATTTATTTTAAATTAATTATTTGTGAAATATTGTTCCCTTATAGTCGAGGGTGATTCATATTGTTCCTATTTAAGGACCCCTTGGATAGACTCTGGTTCCACATGTTATAACTACTAATTTTTATTAGACACAATAGGAACAACACTAGCTATACATCATATCGTTTCACAAAGAGTTAATTATATTTACATCTTAATGAGTGATGTTGGTTTCCTTGGGGAGAAGCGATGGACAGGCTCTAAGGCATGATTAGTTGACCCTGCCTAAAGAGAAACTTAGGCCCCTACATGTGATACTGAATACAGACTAAGAGGATTGTATTTGAATTTTCCCCATGCATGGAGTGAGACATGGAACATCACCCTTGGGTTACAATGTATGGAATTTGTTTTTGTGGTTATGTAATGAGCCCATGACCGATACTTGGAAATTCATCTCATATTTTCATAGATGGGCAATGAGTGTCACATTATGTTTCATAAATATTTTCACAATTAATTAAAAATGAAAATGAATGTTTTGAAACTGATGACATATCATTGTTATTATAATCATATGTACTTTTCCTTTATGATCAAACACAAGTTTGGGGTAGTCCATCATCTATAACATTATTCATATCAACATAAACTTATAAATTCACTTGGTTTAGGAACACTGGATTTGTCCAGAGTAGGTAGTTAGGATGGTGTCTATATAGAACCCATTTAAATGAAATTACTTATTTAGTCTCTCTTTAAATAAATTACTATGACCCATAGCTAATATTTTTGTAGCATGAAATGGAATGGCTTAGAAACCATGGGTTCTAGCCTATTCAGTTATTTTTTTAGACCCTATTTAGGCACCTTTGTTACCTGAGTAGAATTTATGGTTTCAGAATATGAAAAGGGATGTAGACATCATCCAATTCCTGATTTACTATTCTTGGATAGAGTTGGAAGCAGATGATTGAGTTGATGATAAAGATTCTAGCGACCTGAATTTTGGGATTTTTGTAAAATTTTAAAATCATGTTTTATATACTTGTGTCCCCTTATATTCTTGTTCATTTTTTAATTTTCACATGACATAATATCACTATCTGTTGTTTATATTTATTTATTCATATTTTACACATTAATTAATTATCATTCAATTTTATGCTTCTAGTTTTTGTTGTTAACTATATATTTTTGTTTAGGATGATATTTATAATATTTATATTATTGATATCGACTCTGATCAGTGATAGAATAGTCTCCCCATAGATTTACCTGATACCCTCACTACTAGTAAGCGCCCTCTGAAATTTGTGGAGGTGTGCTTTAGGTCATTCGGCCAACCTCATTGGGGCACAGTACTAGGGAACTTGTCGTAGTATGCTACAAAGTGGTATCATAGGATATTTACTTTTTTATTTCTAATTGGGTTTAGATATGAGACTTATACACCAGAATTCATTTTAATTCCTATGTCTGGGAGTAGCTACCCCACATACAGGGTAAACCTAAATTACCTATGAAGGGTAAATAATGTTAGTGATTTTGATTGTAATGGGTTCATAGGATTTCACTTAAGGGTCAAACAATTTGTTTGTATTATTGTAATCGTAGTGAGATATTTATTAATCATTACTGATAATATAAGGGATCATTAGAATCATGCATCATACTAGGTACAATAGGACTAAATTCCAATGTATTATTACATGTCATATCTCCCGCATTCTTGCAATTCATGTATTTCTTGTGATTTCTATTTTTCCCTTGATTGTATTTTTTTCATTGGTATGACATTAACATTGAAGGATGTATTAGTTTAATTGAGAAATGGTTACAAATTAGATGGTTTATGGGTGAGTTCCTATGGTATCTCATCTGATCAAACAAAAAACATGGATTGTTACACCCATTTTCTAGTGAAAGGGTTATAAAGAAGATAGTTAAAGCACTAATTTCAATTTACAAGGTATATGGGACCTTATTTATTGTAATTATAGAAATAATTTAATTTATTATAAATTTAAAAATAAATATGATAAGGATGACCAAAAATGGATAATGTGAATATGCCACTTGAAATTAAATGTTTACCTTCTTTGTGGGACCCACATCCTATTTTGAATTGGTATTGGGCAGTGGGACCTGTGTCATATCCATTCCTTATGTTACTCATTTTGACCACCCTAACCTTTCTACAAGAGTAGGTAGAGGGGTGTGACTATTTTAGGTAATATTTATTTCTTTCCTCTCTTATAGAATTACAAATTTGTTATAAACCTTTTTAGAGGTGGGAATGTGGAATTTTTAAAGCTATACTAATATAGAAACCTTGTGATTTATTCCAGAAGAGTGGTGATGAGAAAATTTCTAAGATGGTGATCCATGTTCCCCTTTGATTACTCTTATAGTTCCATGTGAGGAAACTATATTAGATCATCCATTGGGTAATGATTCCTAGTTCCAAGAATGTATCTTTCTCTTTATGAAATCAATCTAGTGTGCACCTTGACCATCACTTTATAAGGTAGATATATCAATGAAATTATTTAAATAGTATCTTCTCAGCTTTTCTGGGGATGGGAGACCTCAAGCTATTGAATCATTGTTGGAGTCTAGGGGATAAATATTTCAGCACATCTAGATGCATCTAGAGTGGAGGATCTATCTTGCATCATATCTATTAGATGAATCCTCTATGTATTTTTGGGACATTTTGACTCTGGCTAGTCAACATCAAGGGATTTTCTTGGTTGATTTCTATGAAGCCTTCTTTGAATAATTTTTCCCTCGGACCATGAAAAGTGGTTGAGTTTTAGAATTACCACACCACAAGAAGTGTGAAATTCACATAATGGAATACTTATATCACTTAACATAATTGTATAATTTTCCACAGATCATGATTGGTGATGAGATTATTACTAAGATGCACTTTTAGGATGTACTTTCTTATTCCATCTAGTATTAGGAGAACTTATTTCTATAGACCACCATCATAGAGATAATTAACCAGACCCTCATAACAAATTATATTTGATGGGAATCATGAAATAAGAATAAGGGTAGTTTAGTTACTAGGAAGACTAGTATTGGATTATCTATTAGAATGAAGAGATGCTTTGGAGGGAATTACCATGAAAAAAGTCATGAACTTCCTTTTTAGTGTATCACTAGTGTGGATTCCATGTTAAAAAAATAGATAGTTTTAAAGGAATTTGATCAAATTTCAAGCTTGTGGTATGATTAGTCTCCTAAAGTTCTTCTTCGAATACTTTACTTCAATGCATAGTGAGTGGGGGTTTTCACCAGCACTAGGTTTAGGTGTTGAGTAAGTGACACATTTCAAAGAATAAATATGGTCTTCTAGAGGTTTTTTGGGACAAGATGGTGAGAATTCCTGAGGTAGTCAGGCTTCAAAGATACATAATTAGCATAGTGGAACAACTGAAGATACTCAGGCAGCATCTTAGGGACTCAGTTTAGGCCAAATAATTTTTTAGACTATTCATGATGATCAGTGTCCATTTCCATCTATATATAGAGGTAAAATTCTAGTAGCCTGTACTGTAGTATTTTTCTTATTAGATACAGCTAAATAACACTAAATTCTATCTTCAATAAAAATTGTATTTTTGAATTTTGTGACAGATTACTCGAATGGTGTTATGTCCCTTGACATAATATTACATGTTTGATACAAGGGTATACACAAATTCATGTCATTCCCCCTTTAGAATGGGGGGTGTCATTTTTTTGGAGTTTCTTCGTCCATTAGATGATGATCTTCAACATAATTATTTCAATGGATTAGCTTATGCCTTTTCAAGACTAGGTGGATTGTAATCACCATTTACTATCTTCTACATCACCCTAGGGAAACACATATATCCATAAAGAAAAACGGCAACATCCTTCTATTTAATCTGGACTCGAGAATACTAGGCTAGGCTGTATGAAATCCCAATTAGCCAATATCTTTTTTAGTGATCAGGGAATGCAATTGGTAGCATTCCATCCTTTTTTAGGGATGAATTCACTGATGATTTCTCCATATTGCCACAAAAAATAGATATTGATTTCATTTTAGAAATTATGCTAGGTGAAGCACTAGTGTCGATTCCTCATTATAGGATGGCACTACATATCTCATAGAACTCAAGAAGCAGCCTAAAGACATAGAGTATAAGACTTTCATAAAACATATCACATCTCCATCAAGTTCACCCATCTTTTTCACAAATAAGGAAGATGTTACTCATTAATTTCATGTGGATTAAAACCAAATGATCCAGCTTATGATAAATAATTGGCATCCACTGCCTCATATATATGACCACTTTGACAAGTTCCGAGTGTCAATTGTTTTCTAATTATGGATTTGGTATTGAGAAACCATCAGGTTTCTGTGAGGCCATCAAACATACCAAAAACATTGGCACTGAGTATGTATAGTATCTATGAGTATCTGGTTATTCCATTTGGTTTATAGAGTGTGATGATAGTCATCCTAGATTTGATGAATTGTTTTTTAACTTATTTTTTGATTTAGTTGAGGTAGTATTATTGATGAGATATTTCTGTATTCACATTCTAGATATGAATACTCCAATAATCTTAATATCATTTTGTGTGTGTTGATATTGCACAAGAAATATTTAATGATCAGTAAGTGAAACTTTTCTATCAATAAGGTTCACTTCATGTGCCATATCATTTATGAGCTAGGTGTATCAGTTTACCCATACAAAACGAGCACCACGGTTTCCTGAGAGCAACTCCAGAACATTTTTGATATATATTTCTTATTAGGGATGGATCACTATTATATGTGATTAATTCAAGAAATATAATTCCCGGAAGGGACACTTATGGGTTGACCAAGAATGGTGTGAAGATTGAATAGAATGAATCTTATGATAGAATATTTCTGTAGTTAACAGGGAGACTCACCTCCACTCTTATTATAATTCTTCACGATCCATATAGATGTTATATAGTTTTTTTTTTATTTTTCATGAATTGGACTAGGTGAAATTCTAAATTTGGTAGATCGAGGCATAGAAGTTGGATCCCTTTTGCCGAGGCCTATAGAGCGCTAGTATCCTATGCATAACATCAACCTTGTAAACATAGTTCATGATCTATATTGTTGGTGGTACTACTTGTGGGGTGATAAATTCCTTATCGACATGGTTCATAAAAGATTCAAATACATCTCTCTTCATGATGAATATAATATGAAGATGTGGTGTTGTGTGAAATTCCTGTAGTCATTCAGCTTCCATCTTGGTTATATTCCTATGATGGTAAATGTTGTGGTCGGAGATTTGTACTAAAAACTCATAATTAATCCATCATGGATGCTATAAGTTAATGGAATTTGATAGATCTATTTTATGATATTAATTTGGATGTTTTGTAATAACCCATGCCACTAATTATAGTATCTCTTGAAGTGAACTATTCTCTTCTATAATTATTTTGGATGAGATAGCTATCAGATTATGAGGGCCCCATCCTCAGAGAGAGAATCACATTATTGAATACACATCCATGTTGGGTTGTTTATGGCATGGAGACCATACTCTTCTTTGGTTTGGTATGGGTTTCATATAATATAAGAGAATAGTTTATAACATATTAACTTGCCTCTTTTTGGGAATTTCATCCTAGGTTTACCAAGATGTACATCGACATGTGTTGTCTTTATTGGTGGCTACATATATAAAATAAGATTTATCATTTTATCACTTGATGATCCACCTATCAGCAGGTGAATGTAGATCTCTGATGACCTACATGGGTTATACATGCTCTAACCATTCTGAAGTGGAAATGGAAAGATACCACCATTTATTTTGTAATGGGATTTCTGAAATCCCCTCTAGAAATTGATTCAAAATGGGTGATCATCTATAGTCTGACCAAAGACATTAAATTCCTACTAATCTGAGATTTTTTAAATATTTACGGTATATAAAGGTTGATTATTTAGGAGATAGTGTGACTTCATTTTATTCACTATTATATCATTTAAAACATAGATTCATAATTTAATTAACCATTCTAGCAAGGGTTGTTGAAGGCACTATTCTCATAGGGTTTATCTCCTTGTGATTGTTCCATCCAATAGGATGTTCTCTTTTATAGAGGCTACATTGGCCCTTTTTCAAAATTCGATCATTTCCCTTGTGTTATTTTAGTATATAATTAATTCCTTCAGACTTATGTTTAGGTGATATCAAGGTAAGATCAGGAGTTAGAACCTATGTTCAATTCCATAGTGAGATAATATAATTAAATGAATTATATATGGGTTAATGCCTTATGACATAAACATTGAGTTGAAGTTCCCATGATAAGCCATGACTAATGAACCTAATTTGAGATAATTACAATAATTAAATGAGATAGGAATACCAATTTTAATTATTATAAATTCATTTCTTGTTAATTTATTCCCCCTTGTTTAGAGGTTTAATTAATGGGTTATGATTTAAGAACCTCTTCGACAGACTATTTTGCCTATTGTAATAATTTTTAATAGATGGTGCACACAATATGAATAACCCCATCTAAGCTTGTGATAATTTCACCAAGAATTAATTACATTTACCTCTAGATGATTTATGTTTGTTCCCAAAGGAAGACCCCTTGAATGGGATCTAATGAACAATTGGTTGAACCATTCATAGAGAGATACATAGGTCCCTACGTGTGATAATAGGTTTGAGATCCAATGCTATTATTTTACTTTTCACCATGATTTATGTGAGATGTGAAACATCATCGATGGATTACAATGTATGGGAACCATGTCTTTGGTTATATAATGATATATTGAGTGATGTTTGGAATTCCTTATTATATTTTCAAGGATTGGCTCTAGTTTTTTATATAAGTTTCATTAATGGTTTTTAAATGATTTAAAAATTAAAACAAATGTATTTAAATTGATATGGGATCCTTAGTATTTGAAGAATAATGACTTCTCCTATAATCTCAATAATAAATTTTGGGACAATCTAACCTATTACACATTATAAATCCCACCTTACCCTTTCATATTCTCTCAGATCAGACATACTAGCTTAGGAAGGTGTAGGTCATGGAATGGGTGTCTAGAAGGAACCAAATCCAATTATATTATTTATTTATTCTATCTTATAATTAATTATTATGACATTATTCTTATATTTATGTTTCAGGAAATGGAAATCACTAGACACAAAGTGTTCAGACATACTTATATTGTATCTCACACCATATTCGGAGGCCTTTGGTACCCGTGTAGACATTATGGTCTATGGTCTAAAAAATGGAAATAACTCGATTATAATGATTGATTTTAACTTATTTTATGGAGTTAGGAGTAACAGATTATGAAAATGATCAAGATTCTGTCATTAGTGGTTTTGGCCTTTTTTTATTTTTACAAAATGTTTTATATTCTTGTATCCACTTCAATGGTTTCCTATTTTTTTATAACACTCTACATATTTTCATCATCATTCACCTATTTATATTTATTTAAATTCTACAATTTAAATCAATATATTCCATGTTTATGGATTGGGTTTCCACTTATATCATGACATTGTTTTTTATTAATCTACTTCTTATATTTATATTATTATGTTATAATTTGATCAATGGGGTAAATATTTCCACCAAGGACATACCCTATGCGCTTTTTTCTTTTCGATAGCCCATAATGTTCAGGTAGGTTTGATTAAGGTCTTGTGGCCAACCACCTCGGGGGGGGGGGGGGGTTATTTAATACCACTCATGTGGGATGCTACATAAAATATACATCGTAACATAATGATATTTATTCATATGTGTTCCAAAATATCGTAATACAATACTAATATAAGATACTATGAAAATAAATGGGTTACAAAAAAATTTCATCATTATATGGCATATTGAAAAGAATAATGTTTCATAATAACTTCATTATTTAATGAATGAATAACGATTGGAAAAGGAAGTGGGATTCATAATCATTTTGAAATGGTCGAACTTGTAACTTGTATAAGGTAAAAGGGTTTCATAGACTTCGTATCATCGCAATAACAAATCACTCATAGAAAATTATGAATGTTACCATTTGATCATGTCTCCATAAATTCATAAGTAAAATCAGATAATGTGAACATAAATGAAAAAATATTTTCAATGAAAATGCACGTGGGATGTTTCCTGAGGCGAGTAACCTTTGATTGAAAATATAATTTTAAAACTAAAAAAATATAAAGTTTATTTCTAACACTATTCATTTAAATTAAATATTTAAACATAAAAATTATTATCTAATACATTGATTTATTAATGATGGTAGAAAAAACATTTCAATTTACATTTGTTAAAAAAATATTGTTTTCTTATTTTTCTTAAAAGAAAAATGGGAATTATTTGGAAAATAACATCAATATTCCATTAAATAAATTTACCAAAACATCAAAAGGTTATAAAAATTTATTTAATAAATGTATTCGATATTGAAACAAACATTTTTAGAAAACATGGTTTTACAATAATATGTTTTTCAATCATATAAATAAATAAAGGTGATTTCTTTAAAACCATTATTTTGTATTATGGAATACATAATGAGAGGAAAATAAAGAGAAGAAAATTTTCAGGAAATTAAAATATTTGAATAGAATATTTAATCATTACTATAAATATATAATAATATTTCATCATTGGAAATATAATCAGGGGGAAATTTTAGAAATGATGAGATTGTAACACCAAACCCTTTAAGCTATGGTAACTATGAATTATAAGTATCGTGATAGAATAAAATTAAATTATACATAAAATAACATGAGTTTAAATATTTTCAAGATATTAAATTTCAAAGGATATGTATAGAAAAATCCTAAAATAAGTTAGGTGGAAAATATTACATATGTCTCAAAGAAAGAAAATTGAGACAAATATCCCTTACGACTTTGGTAACTTTTGAACCATAATTCCAAAAAAGAGAGATACTATAATTGATATTAAAATACCTATAATTTTATTTATAATATTAATAAAAATATATTAGTAATTACGCTCCTAATATATATGAAACATGTGGTGAATATGTCGTCTCTCTAATATAAAATAAAAGCATGAAAATACTCTTTACCATAAGCCAATACATCCATTATACACATTAAAACCTAATTTATTATATATATATATATTATATATATATATATATATTAATGAACCATGAATATATATAACATGACATATATTATTTACCTATTCCCTTTTATTATGTATTTATTAACAATTCCATGTTAATTTCATATTTTAGGTAATAATAACTGTGATTCTTTGTGTAATATTTTATATGTTATTTTTAGTCCTCCGAATTTTGACATGGATCAATTATATATATAATTTTATACACTATTTAAATATCATGTATCTTTATTATAAATGTTTTCATGTTGAACTATAAAAGTTATATATAGAAAATGAAATTCATTTTTCAAGGTGAGGGTAGGGGATACATACACATGAACATTGTTTACATTTTTTCAATGGAAGGAAATAAATAAAGGTAAATTATATATTAAAAATATAGAATAATTATAATTTAATATAAATAATATATTATCATTAAAAATAATTTATATTATATACCATGTATAGCGTAAATGAATCACATAATTTCACGTTGCAGTGGTCTATCATACACATGAATGATGTTATAATTTTCATATAAAATTGATTATGAGGAGGTGAATTTTAGAAAATTATAATAAAATATGAATAATATTTTATTTATAATATAAAATAAAATAAAAAAATATTTTATTTATACATTAGAGGCGATGATGAAAAAAATAATCTCAATTCACGAGGAGGTAGTTTTTCATACACACAAATTATTATTTAATAACCAATTTTATGTCATATGAGAATTTATTAGGTCTATACCTAAAGGTAAAAAAAATTAATTATATGGAATTTATTCAGTTTATTATATAACAATTATTTAATAAAAATTGACTGAGGTTAAGGAAGAAATAAAATAAAATGCTTTGTTAGGTAAGTTACCTTATATCCAAACAACAAATTTTATTCTCAAGAAAAAGTATTCATATGATGACATTCATACCATACCAGGAAATTTGGGTTTTGAGGAGGTAATTATAGAAATAATTTGGGTATGTATTTTTTGAACTAATTTGTGTTTTTTATGTGCGAATTACAGATTATAATGGGTGTGCTTTTATAAGTGAGGTGAATAGGTCGCATTTAATTTCTGAAAATAAACATGTGTACCCAAATTCACCACATAAAAGAAGTACTTGAAATGGGATAATTACCAAAAAAATAGATCATTTATGGTTAGAATATGTCCATAAATGGGGTTATGATATGTTATGAGTCATTTTAGTTCTTTTCTATTTAGATTAATCACCCTTCCCAGTAAACCCATTTTATACACATCAATGATGAATAATTTTTAATTGTTTTAATTAATTATCATCAATAATTTATTTTACATTATTAAATAATATAAATTAGTCTATTTTGATATATCTAGTACATTATTCCCAAATTAAACTTAATGAATCAATAAAATTTGTTTTAAAATTTAAACCATAGATGAGATGATAATGTTTTCTTTCTAAGATAAATTTTTTATAAGTAATGTATCTTTTAATATTTCAATTCATTATGAGATTTATTACATTGAATTAAATTAAATTAATAGTAATATTATTAATGAAATTAGACCATTAAAAATATTAAAAATAATATATTTGTTTTAAAATATTCAATAGAAATTAAAATTCTTAGTAAAACAGGATTTTAACTATTTATCAATTAAGAATCATTTTTGAAAATTCACAAAAATTATACATATGTTAACATCAAAATTAAATAATAAAATATGAATTTTATTTCAAATAAATTAAATAAATGTTCAAAAAATTAGTTCAAAATATGTGTAGAAATAGACAGAGAATTGGTTTTTTTAATACAGTTTTAAGGATCACATGTTACTTAATCATATAACATGAATAGATAACAAATAAGACTAATGTAAAAAATATTATTGATAATATAATATAATAATTTATTTAACATTATTTTCCATATGTTATTTTTTACTTAATTGTGGTAAAACATATTTCAGTGCGAAATGATGGTTTCTCGTAAACAGATTTCCTATTTTTTGAAATGGTTTTCCATTTCATTTATAATTAATTTGAAAAATAGAATTAATTTTATATCCATTTTTTCACTAATATTTTTTTAATATACTTAATATAATTAAACCCATCCATTGGAAAACCAAATAAATAACTACCATATTAAATCATAATAATAATAAAATATTTTGTCAAATTTTGTATAAAAATGATTTTTCATGTAATAAAATGATAAACTAATAGTTTCATGTTACCCAATATAAAAAAGGTGTTGTGTGTAATGAGAAATAAATAAAAGATTAAATTATTTGAGAAAATATGTCAAAAATATTGGGTTGATATATTCTACCCCCCATTAAAATAATTGCGCACTTAAAATTCATCACATTGGTACCAACAATTGAGGTTACTTCTACCTCATTACATACTCTTGTTCCGATGTAACATCCAAAACATGGAGGATTATCCAAAAAATAATGACCATGCCATTAGTCTTATATTATAGAATATTCACTATATGATCTAAAGTCTAAACTGATTGTTTTTTATAAGAATAAGTTTTCACTAGTATTACGACCTCTGTGACTAGTAAATGAGATATATTAGGTACGTAATTACTCAAGAGAGACACCTAGATCACATGGTGTTGATAAGAGAGGTTTTTTGGTAGATCCATGTGTTAATCGATGGCCCAAATGGGATCGATAATTTTATATGGAACGATATACCTAGGGCTTATAAATTTATTCCTTCATCCATGTAAATATTCATAGAAACACCTTCTCACCAAATTAAAATTCTAGATCATGTCGATGAATATATTCATAACATTTCAGTATAATTACATCTTCCTTTATGTGTAAGTTAATGGATCTAACCACTATTTCTATTTCATTATCTAGATCAAGTCCCAAAAACATTGTTTCACATCTTTATTCTTATATTTTTGAATTGTTACCATTTTTTTAAATAATGGTATTCATAAGGAACTATCTAAATGCTCTAGTGAAAGCTATTATTTTACAAAAACTCAACTAGTTGAAGTTTTTTTAAACAGACCACATTTTAAATAAAATGAAATTTATTTTATAATTACTTCTAGTGGTTTAATTTCTCTTTAAAATTTAATATTTGTCTAAGGATGATACATAGTTTTTAAAAGAAGATAAATTTAAATGGCCAGCTAAATAATTACCTATGTCATTAAGGTGAAACTCACATCCCAATAAGAAACAAAGGAATGTGGTACTCAATGAAACCATACATATTCCTATTTATATATTTTACAATAAAAATTTCTACTGAAATATACATTGATTGTGAGGAATTGTGTGGAATTCATAAGGTGAATAACAATAGAATTTATTTACCTCAACATCAATGACTAGATAAGACATTAAGGGTACCAATACCATTATATATTATGTACAAAAATGTAAAGGCATTCCTCCTCAAAAAAAATTCTTCAAAAAAACCTAGTAGTTTTATTTCCACAATTGTCTCTTAAAATATCCTTAATTTTGACAAACTCCCATCACATAAAACCTAAAAACACATTTATAACAATTTTAACATCTGATCAAACCTAAACTCATAATCCAATGATGGTATCCATAAATCATAATATAATCCTACATGGAGAAATATAATCTTCAAAAATTAACAGCATATATAGAAGTTTCATGATTTTTAAAATCCAAATACTATTGTTATATTACTTATACAACGTAATCCTTGAATCCAAATACATAAATATTTCAATCTATCTACTCCATTAATGTACATAGGACAGGTACCTCCATGGTCTTGACATTAATTCTTTGGTCAGTTCATTTTCGTTAATTATTCCCATGTTATCCACACATAATACATTAAATTTCTCGACAATATATCACTCTATAACCTTATTTTCCACAAATAAAACTTCTTCCCTTATATTTTAGATATTCCAATGGCTGATTATTCCCACATTATTAAAATTTTGGAATCTGAAAATTATTTTATATATATTCATTACTTAAAACATTCTTAAAATATTAACTTACACATATTTAAAACATTTTTATCTCAATGATGTTATAATTTATAACTATACATCATGAAAGCTAATTAGGAATAATAAAAATATATTCTACTCCAATGATCATTAAATTTAGATACTCATAGTAACCAAGATTTCCATTAGATTCAGTCTTAGCATAATTCCTTCTTGTTTTATCCATTGACTAAAACCAAAAATTATTGTGCGTGAAACACTAATCATAGTTGAATACCACATTGCCATGAAAAGTAAATAATGATATAAAACATATGTAACATATCTTTTAATTTATTAAAACAAAATATTATCCTTGGTTACAAATTTCCATCAAGAATTTAAATCCAAAATGATGGTTTATAATGTTTTTTGAATTTTTAAAGCATATACCTGAGGAGAAAACATAAAAAATACTGAGGTCACACAATTTGTAAGTATAAAAAATGGAGATACACAATCACAACATGAGCATCATAGTATGAAAAAAGTCAGCATATCTTATGAAAACTATACCCTTCATCTCAAAGATAAAAATCATGAGTCTTGGAATAAATTGTGGTTGTTTATAAGTCATGGAACATATGGAAATCAATGAAAATGATCCATGATATCATATAAATAGAATCCGGAATGTTATTTTGAAACACACATATGAATAGAAAATCATTTCAATGGTATTCGAGTCATATTGATATGGAAATCATAGTTAAATGACATAACTCCCCAAACCATCATTGTAGTTAAGCTTCAAAAATAGGACTATCATATTGGGGAATTTCCCTTTATGGACTTTCTTCGATCCCCATTCCAACACTATTTATCTCATGAAATAAAAATATTTAACATATGTATTAGAGGGATATATATGCCTGAACCGTAAATGTTATTTCATTACCACCTTCGGTGTTTATAACATATCCACAGTCCATGGTTATAACATAACCACCATCGCATATCTGAAATCGTAATAATATGTTTTTTAGAGTACAAAAAAAATTATCATATATACTCCCATGAAAATAAATGTGTTTCATAAAAATTTAATTATAAAATAATATGTGCTAAGGAAACATGTTACATAATCATTTCATCATTTCATCAAATCATAAACCATGGAAAAATATTTGTGTTTGATATGAATTTAATCATGATATGACACATGGAAGGAAAATGGTTTTCATAAATATAGAATCAAAAAATTATAAAAAATTATTATTTTATTCAATAGAATATATAAAACTCCACATCAATATGAAACATCTCACAAAATATAATTCATTAAATTTAATCTCTTCAATAGATTACAGAAAGCACATCCCTAAGTTTAAATTAACAATAGTATAGTACCGAATTATAACCTATTCACTAAATAGGTGATAATTAACAGTACTAAAAAATTATTAAAATTATGGTTATCTATTAATTATAAATATAGAAAAATAATTTAAAAAAATAAATATTTTATAAAAAACTAAATTTTCCCTAAAAATAATTTTAGTAATGTTTTCCATAAATGAATTAAAATTTAATTTTACCACTTTTATAAAATTTATTTGATAAAATAAACATCTTTTTTGAAATCAAAATATAAAACATTCCTTAGGGAAATTTTTTTATATTTTTCAGAAATGTTTTATTTTGGGATGAAAATTGAATAGTGCTAAATTTTAATTGAAAACTACATTTTGTTTATTTTTTAAATGGTAAAATTTTTTTAAAATTGTTTTTAATGTAAAATTCCATCAGTTTTATAAAAATTAATCCATTTCAGGCTATTTTAATCGTTTAATATATAATTTATATACATATATACTTTTTAAATATTTCAAAATTTTCTTTTGGAAAACACATTTTTGTTATTCTTGTTTGATTAATTTTCTGTTAAAATTTTCTAATTAGGTAAATTGAATATTTAAAAATGTATAACATATTTTGAATCATAATATTTATTATTATCAAATAAAGTAAACCTAATTTGTGACTATAATGAATAGTAAAATAGAAAAAAATGTTAATCGTGGTTATGGAAAAAATGGATTTACATGTGGGTTAAACTAAAAATATGAGGGATAAATTGATCTATTTTTTTTAAAATCAATTTTATGGCCATATTTTGATGTTCTGATGTCTATATGTCTAGATTATTCTATTATAAATCTTTTTGTAATGAGAAGTGAGGGTATATATTTCTCTATTAAAAAATTACTAGTGTCCCACTCACCTCACATATAGAAGGCTAGATACACTCCACTCTTCTTGACACATTAAAACCATTTTTTCCCAAATTGAAACACCATAAAATTCAAAAGTACAACTATGCATTCAACAGAGTGTATCAAACGCATCACCTAGAACATAATAGAATATAATCTCCAGAAAATATAATATATATTTACTATTTTAAATAAATACAATACATGATATAGCTTTTAATTAATGCAACACTAAGTTATCTGACATCACACGTAGGAGTAGCTTCCTCAATAGCTTCTGTTACCCACAAGACTGAGCTTCACCAAAAAACGATATATTCTTAAAATATTATTATTTAATATAATATGATATATCCTATATATATATAAATATAATTAGTAAAATTATACATAATAATGGTTCATATAGATATAAAATTAATAAATTAGTAACTAATTAATTAGAATATAAAATAAGAACCAATATTATATTAAAATAAATATCATTATTGTTAGGCTTCAAAAGATGTTTCGTCTTAATAAAAGTAATTAATTAAAAATAATTTAATGATTTTAATGAAATATATATGTTATATATTAAATAATTTATTTATCTTCATCCATTTGGTTTGGTAGGCATAATATTAGAACAAACCCAATTTCACACATAAACACCTATATTTTTATATGTGTAATTTTATTGGCTTTCAGTAGAGGACCCATTTTAAATTAGAATATTTTAACATTAATTGAATTAGATTTTAAAAACAAACTTCTTCATTGAATTAGAAGTATAAAAATTATATTGTGGAGAATTTTTATATTTTTCAAAAACATATCATGTTTTAATGAATAGTTGTTAATACTGAATTTTAGATCAAAATTTATTTTTCATATAATTTTATACAAGAATAAATCATAATTTTAATAGTATTTAATGTTTAATTATATCATAATCTTATAACTTAATCCAATTTAGGTTATTGGAATCAATTTGAATTTGAAATTGAATTAAAAAAAATAAAACATCTGGAATTATTTACTTCAATAACTTGCATTTTCTTTCAACATATGGGATGATATATAAAGTACTTTATAACTCGTAAACATAATAATTTTAAGAAAATGATTCCATATTTTAAATAAGAATAATCTATAATTTCTAATAATAACTACTTAGTTTTTTTAAAAATATTTGTGATTTTAATTAAAATTAGTTACAACAATTAAGGTTAAATTATGCTAAATAAGGGACTAATGTAACACACTAGGTTAATAAAGAGTATGAAATTTTCATATTTATCCATATTTGTGAATAAAATGTTAATATTAATTTAAAGGGAACTCTACGTTTGATGGTGTACCCAATACACGATAACGAGTTTTGTGGAAATCTTATGTTGGACTCTAATAATAAAATAAAATTATTTTAAATGGTAGTTAATGCCAAGCCATTGTAATGGTGGGAATGAATAGAACTAACTACAAAATGATTATATATGTTTGTCAATAATTTTTACTTTTATCCAATAAATTTTAGAGGCATAAAATGAGAATGAATTCGATTTTAAGCGTACATATTCTAATATTCTTTAAAAGGTGGATTAACAGCCTTTTCATGGAGAACCATTTTTAAATCCATTTTTTGAAAATTTTATATGTTTTATTGGACCAAATAAAATCCGTCTTTAGAATCGGGACATCAAAATTTACTTTGTGTAAATTTTTGTTATTTTTCTGATAAAGATCATTTTTCGTGAAAATGTTGTATTTTAATTCATAACATCCTTTTAATCTGATTTATTTATATGGATAAGTTATCTTTTTAATTGGGATTAAAGTTTATTTAGAATATAATTTTATCATTTAATCCAATGGTGGTCATTGGAGTTAATTTCACATTGAAATCCGACTTAAACTAGTGTCAATGTTTTGATATATTTTGTTTCTTAAAAACACGCTATTTTTTTGACAATGATAATTAATTATTAAATTGATTAATTCAACTTATATGTTTTTAATTTCGTAAATTATGCATCTTTTTTGAATTTGGAATATCAAATATAGCTTTGGGTGAATATTTGGTATTTTTCCGAAAAACTTCAATTTTTGAAGAATACTGAAACCAGTAAGGGGTAGTTAAAAAATCGATTTTTTGTTTAAATGAAATTTTACCACCTAGGTGATTTGAATTTAAAAAATCCGACATACATGGTTGTCCTTATGAGGTAAAATGTGGTTCAATGGGATGAAAATAGTTTTTGGTGAATAGTAACTTTTAAGTTTTACTAATCGTGATTAAAGGTAATTAGTGTAATTTAAGGTAAAGATAATGTTTTAATAATATGAAATGACCATGAAAAATGTCCTACCCTTATTTTATGAGTTTTGTATGACCAAGAAAATACATGGGCCATCTTGGGGACCTCATGGAGCTACTTGGGTAAGAAAATGAAATTAATAACTTTTTATTTAAAGTTAAAATAAACATGTCACAAACATAAATTGTTTTACTAAAACAATTTTTTCATGGTGTTATACAAGTCATATTTTTTACTATAAATAGTCTTTGGAAAGCTAAAAAATTTCTACATCGTATTATTTTTTATAATTTTTAGACATTAAATAAGGTAATTTATTTATGACACCATGATGGTGCATGGATTACCTCATTAATGAACGATTTAAATAAAATTAGAAGATAAGGTAAAATCTAAGACTTAAACATGTCAACAACCTATTGGATGGGTGGATTTAGAACCCTTATCACCTTTTCCTAGAAATATATAATTTTTTTACCTTTAATATCCGAAAATCATTTTATAATAAAGTAACTTTTCAAGACTTTCCAAGAGTGCCCCTCCTCCCTCTTATAAAAGGCACCCACCTATACCCACAAACCCACACCTCTCAGGCCATTGGCTCGACCAAACTATGCTCCTTATATCTCTCCACATCCCTCTCTTCATCCTAAAATCCATACATTAGGCAGGAATCTCTTCAAGAAACCCTTCTGGTTCAAACCAAGAGGAGTTACCCGATATAAAGGTAATGTTCTCTCTTATGTTCATTTGTTTTATTTTTCTTCTGAAACCCCTTAAACTATTTTTAATCCTTTATTTTGTAATTAAACAAGTATCTTAAATATAATAGGATTCTTTTATGATATGTATTTTAGCTACACTTACACACACCTCCATCTAATGGTTAAAGAACATACTGTTTCCGTGGATGGTGAATTACTGTCTCACGAAACGATGATTGTTCTATCTTCTCCTACCACCTATCATGGTGGCCATTATGATGGAAATATATTTATTTATGATATATATTATATTTATTTCCTCTCTATGCTTCTGTATGTTACATTTAAAACACACCTTTATGCTTTGCATGTTGTGAAAATGCAATAATTTCATTTGAGGAAGTGTGGACCACCGCCCCTCAAGTGATTTGACTCATTCATGCAATACATGGAATGTATAAAGAATGAAATTGATGAACATATGTGACCTATATTACATATATATTATACTTTAAATATAATATATATATATATATGTCATCTAGGTTTAATTACATTAATGTGCCAATGAAATGAATGTAGCGTTCATCCGTACGTACGGCCTACCATCTCTATGAATGGTACATTTCGTTTCTTTTTATCTCCAAATGTTATGGAATAGTATAAAATGAATATATAATGGATATATATGATATTTAAATCATTAATACTGTTCTGGAGATGATTTACTTATAACTACATGGAAAATTATTTTCCAACAAGTTCTATTTTTACTCATGTACCAAACATCGACAAAAACGTCTGATATGAACTCACATTATTAACAAATTATTATAACATTATAATATGTGATATTAACTGAATAATAATATTTAAAGGAGGTTCTTAATAAATTATAAATTGACCAAAGTTTATTATTCAGAAATATAAAGAAGCGAACAAGACAAGTCAGACTTGATGTAAAGGATCCTACCTCTCTCCATCTTTTTAAGTACTCTCTTTTATGTCATTCCTTTTAAGCTCATATTTATTATGTTGTGGGATGTTATTTTATATCCCTCTTACCGTAGTTTTTATGTTCATTTTATGAGAGACCCAATTTTATCTCATCAAACCATTTTTGGATGTTTTAATTGGTGTCGTTAGGCTGCCAAATTTTCGTAAGGGATTTCTTATCTCACTTTTAATTCTGTGAGATTTCCATTGTTTGCCACTTATTTATTGCATGTGGTGTATTTTTTAGTTACCTTTCATATATATTATCATTATTATATTTATATTCATGGTATTATGTGATTAATTTGGTGTTTATTATCTTTTGTTCATACGACTCGATTAATCACAACAAGGTAAGGGGTTTTTTTCTCACTTTTTGTTCCTGTGAGATTCATGATACATTTTCCATTTTTTCCTTTTGTGTGGTGTATGTAATTCCTGTGATTGTATTCTTTGTGTAATATTCTTTAATTTATGGGTATTTACATCTTCATTGTATGACCCTTATTTCATGGGGTGTACGTTTCGAAAGTTACCCAAATCGGTAAGGGAACCTTTCACCCTTCTCTTTTTGAAAGACTTCTTTTTGTTAGGTCTGTTAATTTAAATCTTCTTATGTTTTTATATGTTATTATATAACCTTATTTCTGTAAATGATATGTCAAAGTGATGAGATATCCTTTTTATCTATCATCAACTCATTTTCTGAATTTTAAAGTGACGTCGTTAGGCTGTTGAATTTCTGTAAGGGAACTTCTTAACCCAATTTCAATTCATTGGGTTAAACCAATACGTATTTATTATGTCATACTATGGATATGTGTGGATGACCTCTGATTGTTTTACACTTAATATCCTCTTATATTTGGTTTATTTATATTTGTCACACATAATTATGTAATTGATTTATCCTTAATCTAAGGATAACAACTTTTTAAGGGACTTCGTCTCATTCTCCTTTCTCTGAGGCATATTTTGTTCTAATAGAAAACATTATTTTATATTCTGTATAAAACACCTTTGAATTTTCATTTCATTCAAAGGGAATCTTTTTCTATGAAGCGTTTTAATAAATGACAAAAATGAATGTTTATTTTAACGTACACATTGACAATGACTGTAACACCCGAGACTTTTATGTGAAATATTTTGTTTTTATGTTATATTAATCATAAAAGAAATCTTTAACTACACAAAAAACTAGCTTGGCTTGCTTTACACACAACTGTGGCCTTCCTTGATAGCCTGCGTCGTACGCAATACTGAGTTTCTCTAAACAATGATATGCTATTAAAATATTATTAAAACTAGCCGTTATGAATAGTAATAACCACTTTTTTAAATTTTATAAATTTTATATTTCAAAATGGACTTCATTTTTGGATTCTAAATATCGAAATTATCCTAGGGTGAAATTTTGGTATTTTTCTGAAAACTTTCAATTTTTGATGAATACTGAAACCATTAAGTGGTAGTTAAAAAAACTGAATTTTTCATAAAACTTAATTTTACCGCTTCTGTGAGTGTAATTTCAAAAATTCGAGAGACACGGTTAATATGAAGCACTAAAATGTGGTTCAATGAGATGAAAATAATTTTTGGTGAATAGTAACTTTTTACTTTTATTTACCACGGTTAAAAGTAAATAGGGTAATTAAGGGTAAAAATGATATTATTATTACCTTAACACATGTCCTAATTATATTGTACAAGTGTAATTAGACCAAAAACAACCTTAGTAATAAAATATGACCATTTAGGCCCACTTGGATTAGATTAGGACATTTATTATTAATTTATTTAAAGAAGGGTTAAATAGGTAAAATCAAAGTTTAATAAGTAAATCATTTTTAATATGGGGTTATACATAAGATAAATTCGACTATAAATATTCCTTATAAAGATAAAAATATTTCCTACATAATGGTATTTTATTTGTAATTTTTAGACATTAAATAATTTAATTTATTTATGACACAACGATGATGCAATAATTATCTTATTAATGAAATATTGACATAATTGATGTTATAAATACCCAAATAAATCTAATTTGAGACTTTTTATGAATTACACTAATTTTATAGGTTAATATGACATGTTAGAATAGAATTAAGTTACTTGGTTCTAACTAATCATTCTTTTATGATTTTCACAAAAATCAATTACTATATAGTATCAAAATTGACATAAAATAGTTTTTAAAACAAATATTATATTACTAATTGTTATTTTATTCCTAAAAATCTAAGGATCGGAAAAATGACTTAGATAAGTATATATATAATAATAATTAACAACTTGGGGTTCGTTTTGCTTGATATAGTAAGTTTATTAACCTTATAGTGTAAGAAAACAAGAAGACATGGTAAAAGTTAAATTATCTAACTTAAAGTTAAATCTAAATGATAAGGATAAAATTGATAGCTAAACTTGTATAAATTATATTGGATGAGAGGCTTTCGACCCCTACCCACCTTATCTTAGAAATATATAAATTTGGAGATATTAAAAACCGAATTTGACTTTATAATAAAATAATATTTTTAGTTATTCCAAAGTTGCCCCTCTCCTCCCTTATAAAAGGGAACCTCCTCCCCCTCTTCCTCACACCACCTTGAGCCTTCATGATCGGCCAACCCCTGAAAATTTATTCTCTCCCCTTCCCTAGAAACATCTTAGAGGTTTTGGTCTTCTTCAAAGACCTATTTCAGTGCCCTAAAAGGAGGTCTCAAAGAAGCACTTCAAAGAAGATGTAATGTCTGTTACCGATTCTTTCATCTTTATTTCTTCTTGCACTTCTTAATCTTTAGTTGTTTAATTATGAAGTAATTAAATCAGTATCACTCACATACTGAAATGTTATTATAAGTATGAAACAACCATATTTCACCGTCTATCCATCCTACGGAAAAATAAATCACCGCGCGTGCGTACGTACGGAATACCGTCTCTACGTCGTGGTGTAATCTATTTTCCACCACCACCTTACTTGGATGGGTATAATGGTGTAAATAATGACTATATATGACTATTATAAAGTGATATTGATTCTTAAATAGTATAAATACACTCCAATACAATTCCAAGATCATAGGAACGATATCATCACTCGTGCGTACGTACGGAATACCGTCTCCACGATGTGATGCGACTCGTTCTACATGATCTTCATTTCATAATGATTATATAAATGAATTTAATGAATGAATATAATATATATTACACTAATAACATTATGAAAATGAGGTATCTATAACTTAAAGTGAATAAAAAGAATTTATTCGACAAAGCAGACATAAGAACAAAAAGTAATAAACACGTGAATAACAAGTAGTAATGAAATATTACTAATAAGAAGCTAAGAATATGACCATATATGATATAATAACAATAAGAATGATTCTGTAATAATTCAATAACATTATTAAAATCATTATAAAGGAGGTTCGGACAGTTACGAAGCAAATCGGACCTAAGGTAAGGGAAATATCACAATCTCATTTTTATCCGAGATTGTTTATACTTTGGAATTTACTGGGGAGTTTTTTATCATCCACATCCATGTTTACTCAATATGTAATATTATTTACATCCATCTAAAATTGTTTAAATCCAATTTTACCCTTCGGTGAGTTTTTAGTAAATGATATGAAAGGAATATTTTGTCGTTTTTTGTACGATGTACTTTTTGACTTTTCCGACAAAAGTACGAGAAGAATGTTTTTTTAACTTATACGGCATTAATGGATTTTTAAAAAATTATTTCCAAGAAGCTTCCTTTACAAGTTTTCAAGTTTATTTTTAATCATCTTCTTTTAGTTTATAATTTTATGACATGTAAAGAAAAGAAAACGTTTTTGGAGTAGAGATGATATTTTCCTCAAGAATGGAGTTCAAGTGTTTTATCAAAATTATTTTCCATCTAAGATAATAAAGGGTTCTATTTCTATCCCTATTATTACATGGCTTTGATTAGGTTGTGATGGAATTATTTTTTTTAATTCCTTTATCTTATATGAATTGTTTTATGATGTCACGATGTTCAACATTCCCATTTTTATTACATGGGTTATGCTATGATGTATGGTTTATGATTTTGTGGAACACATAATAATGGTATCATTATGAGATGGGTGGGACCTATATCTCCCTCCAATGAATTGGGTAAAGATTTTATATCTCATGAGATAGACATGGCTGGAACGGTAGGTTATACCGGTTCAGTGAAACAGGACTGAAACGAGGAGTGAACTCAGTTCAGAAAGGGACTTTGTCCATTAAGATAGTCTTGGAAATGAGTCTTGACTAATAAGAAATGATTCTCTATGATTATGTATGTATTCCACACAGTTTCATGTTTTATGTTATGATTATTGGGATTACATTTCACTACTATGATTTATCCCATGTTATGATATTATGATCTCTCTTGCAGGTTATGATTTCCAAAATGTTATGTTCTTATGAATATGATTTGATAGATATTTCTTTTGTTTACCCTTACTAAGCTTTTGAGCTCACCCTTTTGTATGTTTTATTTCCCCAGGTCATGGAGAAGGTTATTAAGTAAGATTTACCAAAAGGGACTATAGATATGATGAAATAAATGGGAGACAGTGTAGACGCTTTATGAACCAGTTGTTTATGTTTCGCAGTTTCTAAAGACACTATAACTATACGGTCCTTTCTTGGTTTTTTTATATGATGTAGTAAGTACGCTTCAATTTTGATGTATTAACAATGTATGTAAAGTATAGGTCGTTATAGTTGGTATCAGAGGAAAGGTATAGTCAACCTTTGGAAACTAGGATGTGAAAGCCTTAGTAAGAACCCTAAGGATAATTCTAATCATAGAACACAATCTTAGTGTTTTAGAAATGGACATGAATAACCTAGGATAAGACTATAAGTGTGAAATTTTATTCTTGATTATGTGGTTTTCCTATTATAATTAGTGTTGATCACACTATTCTTCTTGGTTTTAGTCAATGGATAGAACCTGAAGGAACCGTGTTAATGCGGAATGCGACGGGCAATGCAATGATTGTCCCCCTGAGCAACCAAACGTTATGGGATCTGGAATGAAAAATCTTGTATCCATGCTCACACAACTTTCTCAAGCTATGAATCATGCAGGACTTCCAAAAAAGCAAAGGAAGGAGCAAAATTCTGTTGAATCCTTCACGAGACAACGTCCTCCTTCATTCAGCGGGTCTACCGATCCATTAGTTGCTGAACAATGGATTAGTACTACTGAAAAGATATTTTCAGTTCTTCAATGTTCTGAGCATGATAAAGTCATCTTAGCAGTGTATCGTTTGGAAGGTGATGTTGATCAAGGGTGGAATCTTATTAATAATCCGAGGCAAAGGGATGAAATTGAGTCCATGGAATGGGATGAGTTCAAGAACTTATTTTTCAATAAGTACTTCCCTCGTATTCTCTAAACACAGATGGAGAAAGAGTTTCTTGAACTGAAGCAAAAGGATGATGAATCTATTGGTACCTATGAAGCAAATTTTACAAGACTTGCAAGGTACGCTTCTGGTATTATTATCCAACCTGAGAGTAAGATCGATCGATTCTTTAGTGGCTTAAAACCAAGTCTTCGATGGGCCTTAGCCAAAAGAGACTTCAATATCTACGAGGAAATCGTTCGATGTGCTCTCAAAGTTGAGATGGAGATTGGAGTAACCCATCAGTCATATGGGTTTGATAAGAAGAGGAAAATGGAATTCAAAGGAAAATCTAAAGAGCACACTGAAAAGAAGATGAGCTTTCCCTTATGCTCAATGTGTGGAAAGAAACATGGAGAGAGTTGTCTTAAAGGGACAAGTAAATGTTTCAAATGTGGAAAGGTAGGTCATCGGGAATTTTAATTCCATGATGATGGGAAGAAGATGTCTAATGATGCAAACAAAGGAAGGGATACACAGAATGAACCTACTACACTTCCATGTTTCAAGTGCTAGGAGATGGGGCATTATGCCAATAAATTCCCTAATCCAAGGGTTGATGATGATGGCCGACGTCAAAAAACTCTTAAGGATAAATAAAAAGGAAAGTCAAATGCAATTTCTATCAGCGATGTGGAGTACGATAACGATGTGGTGAAAGGTACACTTACCATCCACTCTAAAGTAGAAAATGTTTTATTTGATTCTGGATCCACCCACTCTTTTATTTCTGAAGAATTTTCTAAGGGTATCACCGTATTACCTCAACAATTAGATGTTGAGTTAGCTGTGAAAACACCTAATGGCACAACAGTCGCATCAAAAGTTTATAATTCTTCTCTAATCGAAGTTTGTGGGAAAGTGCTTCCTGCAAATCTTGTGATCCTTCCTATAGTGTAATTTGAGATGATTCTTGGCATGGATTGGCTTTCTTAATATGGAGCTAATATCAATTTCCAAAGAAGGGAAGTCACATTTCATATTCCATATGAATCTATGATTTTCTATCGATGAAAGGATGAACATAACCTTCTAGTGGAAATTGCTTCCATCTTATGGGTCTTGATTCCACTAAATGAAGGTTATTTATCTCAAATGGTTGGTGAGAAACTCACGATTAATAATATGCCTACTGTACGAGAGTTTGATGATGTCTTTCTGGGGGAATTACCAGGTCTTCAACCAAATCATAAAGTTGAGTTTTCAATAGAACTCGTACCGGGTTCTTTGCCTATTTCAAAGACACCTTATAGAATATCCCCAATTGAGGTGCAGGAATTGAAGAAGAAACTCCAAGAGAATCTTGATAAGGGATTCATATTCCCTAGTGCGTCACCTTGGGGAGCACCTGTTCTCTTTGTTAAGAAGAATGATGGATCAATGAGACTCTGCATTGATTATTGAGAACATAACAAGATCACTATCATGAACAAATATCCTCTCCCACACATTGATGACTTATTTGACCAACTACACGGAGCTCAATACTTTTCCAAGATTGATCTTCGTTCAGGGTATCATCAATTAAGGGTCAGAAGGGAGGATATACCAAAGACGGATTTCCGTACAAGGTATGGACACTATGAATTTATAGTGATGCCATTTGGTCTTACTAATGCCCCTGCTATCTTCATGGATATGATGAATAGAGTCTTTAGATAATATCTTGATCAATTGTTGGTAGACTTTATAGACGATATTCTTGTCTATTCAAAGAGCAAGGAAGAACTTTAAGATCACTTGAGAATTATATTAAAGACGCTGAGAAAGGAGAAGATTTATTCCAAATTTACCAAGTGTGAATTTTGGCTTCAAAATGTTTCATTTTTGGGTCACATAATCTCAAAAGATGGGATATCTGTGGATCCAGCAAAAATAGAGGTTATCGAATGATGGTCGAGACCAACAACAGTAACTGAGATCCGATGTTTTCTTGGTTTGGCTGGATATTATCGACGTTTTGTGAAAGATTTTTTACAATTATCTAATCCACTCACCACGTTGACTCGGAAAGGAGTTAAGTTTGTCTGGACGGAGGAATGTGAAGAAAATTTCAAGGAGTTTAAAAGAAGGTTATCCAGTGCACCTGTGATCACACTGACTTGTAGTGTAGAATGGTTTGTGATCTATAGGGATGAATCCAAGAAGGTATTGGGGTGTGTTCTTATCCAAAATGATATGGTGATAGCTTATTCCTCACGACAATTGAAAATCCATGAGAAAAATTACCCAACACATGATTTGGATTTAGCTACGGTAATCTTAGCATTAATGATTTGGAGGCATTATCTTTATGGTGAAAGGTGTGATATTTATACTGATCATTAAAGTTTAAAGTATATTTTCACAAAAAAGGAGCTGAATATGCCCCAAAGAAGATGGTTGGAGCTGATTAAGGATTATGACTGCTCAATCTATTACCACCCTGGGAAAGAAAACAAGGTGGAAGATGCATTAAGTCGACAAGACCATGCCAGTTTATCCATGATGAGGATCACAAAAGATCCAATATTTATGGATTAACAAAGGATGGATCATGGAATTATAATGGAAGGGGAAAATCTTATCTTTCTAAAATGAATGTTCAACCATCTATACATGTGAAAATTAAAGTGGCACATAAAGAAGATGTCGAGTTACAAAAGAAGGTGTGAAATGTTCCTGAATTCAACCTTGATTGTGATGGGATAATAATGTTCAGGAATCGGGTTTGTGTTCCTCCCATCCTGGAATTAAAGAAGGAGCATCTAGATGAGGCTCATAGTTATTCATTCTCTATTCATCCTGGAAGCACGAAGATGTATAGGGACCTGAAAGAGTACTTCTGGTGGGATGGCATGAAAAGAGATATTGCTGAATATTTCTCTTGATGCTTGTTTTGTCAGCAAGTTAAAGCTAAGAGACAGAAGTATAAGGGGATGTTACAACCATTACCCATAACCGAATGGAAATGGGAAAACATCACTATGGACTTTGTCACAGGACTTCCTAAAACATCCAATGGAAATAATGCTATCTGGGTTATAGTTGATCGTCTTACCAAGTCTGCACACTTCATTTCACTTAGAGATGATTTCTCTCTGGATCGGCTTTCCAGGATATATGTAAAGGAAGTGGTAAGATTGCATGGAGTACCACTTTCTATTATATCTGAGCGGGATTCGAGATATACCTCGAATTTTTGGTGAAGTCTTCAGCATACTCTGGATACAGAGTTGAGTTTCAGCACTGCTTATCATCCTCAGACAGATGGTCAGTCTGAGATAACAATTCAAACCCTAGAAGATATGTTGAGAGCTTGCTCTATGGATTTCAGAAGTGGTTGGGATCAACACCTACCTTTGGTAGAATTTTCTTATAATAATAGCTTTCTCTCCAGTATTCAGATGGATCCTTATGAAGCTCTCTATGGAATGAAATGCAGGACTCCAACTTGCTGGGATGAAGTTGGGGAAAGAAAGCTATTAGGACCTGATCTCGTTGATGAAATGACAGAAAAGGTCAGATCTATTCAACAACACATAAGAGCATCTCAGAGTCGACAGAAAAGTTATGCCGACAACCGAAGAAAAGACCTAGAGTTTGATGTAGGTGATAAGGTGTTCTTATGAATATCTCCCTGGAAGAGAGTCACGAGATTTGGAGAGAAGGGGAAGTTGAGCCCTAGATATATCGGTCCTTTCGAAATACTGGATCATGTTGGGATGGTAGCGTACCAATTCGCGCTTCCACCGAATCTCTCTCAAGTTCAAGATTTGTTCCATGTATCTCTCCTAAGAAGGTACATAACTGATCCTTCACATGTACTTAGCTCAGAAGTTATACCGTTGGAGAAAGATCTTTCTTATGAAGAACAGTCGATAGAGATTCTGGATCGTAGCGAAAAAGTCCTACAGAGAAATACCACTCGATTGGTGAATGTTTTATAGAGGAACCACCAATTAGAAGAAGCTACATGGGAGCTTGAGGATATGATGAGGGAGAGGTATCCTCATTTGTTTGTTACAAAGTGACGAATTTTGAGGGGGAAATTCATTTTAAGGGGGGTAAAATGTAACACCCGAGACTTTTATGTGAAATATTTTGTTTTTATGTTATATAAATCATCAAAGGAATCTTTTACTACACACAACACTAGCTTGGCTTGCTTTACACACAACCGTGGCCTTCCTCGATAGCTTGTGTCGTACGCAATACCGAGTTTCACTAAACAATGATTTGTTATTAAAATATTATTAAAACTAGCTGTTATGAATAGTAACAACCACTTTTTGAAATTTTATAAATTTTATTTTTCAAAATTAACTTAATTTTTGGATTTGGAATATCGAAATTAGCCTAGGGTGAAATTTTGGTATTTTTCTGAAAACATTCAATTTTTGATGAATAGTGAAACCACTAAGTGGTAGTTAAAAAAACTGATTTTTTCATAAAACATAATTTTTCCGCTTCTGTGAGTGGAATATCAAAAATCCGAGAGACAGGGTTAATATCAAGGATGAAAATGTGGTTCAATGAGATGAAAATAATTTTTGTTGAATAGTATGTTTTTACTTTTATTTACCACGGTTAAAAGTAAATAGGGTAATTAAGGGTAAAAATGATATTATTATTACCTTAACACATGTCCTAATTCTATTGGACAAGTGTAATTCGACCAAAAACAACCTTAGGAATAAAATATGACCATTTAGGCCCACTTGGATTAGATTAGGACATTTATTATTAATTTATTTAAAGAAGGGTTAAATAGTTAAAATCAATGTTTAATAAGTAAATCATTTTTAATATGTGGTTATACATAAGATAAATTCGACTATAAATATTCATTAGAAATCTAAAACTATTTCCTACATAATGGTATTTTATTTTCAATTTTTAGACATTAAATAATTTAATTTATTTATGACACAACGATGATGCAGTAATTATCTTATTAATGAAATATCGACATAATTGATCCTATAAATACTCAAATAAATGTAATATGAGACTTTTTATGAATTAAACTAATTTTATAGGTTAATATGACATGTTAGTATTGATTTAAGTAACTTGGTTCGAACTATTCATTCTTTTATGATTTTCACAAAAATGAATTACTCAAAAGTATCAAAATTGACATAAAATAGTTTTTAAAACAAATATTATATTACTAATTGTTATTTTATCCCTAAAAATCTATGGTTCGGCAAAATGAATTAGATAAGGCTATATATATTAATAATAAACAACTTTGGGGTCTTTTGGCTTGATATGGTATTTTTATTAACCTTATAGTGTAAGAAAACAAGAAGACACGGTAAAAGTTAAATTATCTAACTTAAAGTTAAATCTAAATGATGAGGTTAAAATTGATACCTAAACTTGTCTAAATTCTATTAGATGAGAGTATTTAGACCCCTACTCACCATATCTTAGAAATATATCAAATTCGAGCTATTAAAAACCTAATTTGACTTTATAATAAAATAATATTTTTAGTTATTCCAACGGTGACCCTCTCCTCCCTTATAAAAGGGCACCTCCTCCCCCTCTTCCTCACACCACTTTGAGCCTTCCAGCTCGGCCAACCCCTGCCAATTTCTTCTCTCCACTTCCCTAGAAACATCTTAGAGGTTCTGGTCTTCTTCTAAGACCTATTTTAGTGCCCTAAAAGGAGGTCTCAAAAATTGCACTTCAAAGAAGAGGTAATGTCCGTTACCAATTCTTTCAACTTTATTTCTTCTTCCACTTCTTATTATTTAGTTGTTTCACTATAAAGTAATAATATCAGTATCAATAACATACTTAAATTTTATTATATGTATTAAACAACCCTATTTCACCATCTATCCATCCTACGGAAAAATAAATCACCGTGCGTGCGTACGTACGGAATACTGTCTCCACGCCGTGGTGTAATCTATTTTACACCACCGCCTTACTTGGATGGGTATAACGGTGTAAATAATGACTATATATGACTATTATAAAGTGATATTGATTCTGAAATAGTATACATACACTCCAATACAATTCCCCGATCCTAGGAACGATATCATCACTCGTGCGTGCGTACGGAATACCGTCTCCACGATGTGATGCGACTCGTTCTACATGATCTTCATTTCATAATGATTATATAAATGAATTGAATGAATTAATATGATATATGTTACACTAATAACATTATGTAAATGAGTTATCTATAACCTAAAGATAATAATAATAATTTATTCGACAGAACACACATAAGGACAAAAAGTAATAAACACCTGAATAACAAGTAGTAATGAAATATTACTAATAAGAAGCTAAGAATATGACCATATATGATATCATAACAATATGTATGATTCTGGAATAATTCAATAACATTATTTAAATAATTATACAGGAGGTTCGGACAGTTACGAAGCAAATCAGACCTAAGGTAAGGGAAATATCATAATCACATTTTTATCCGAGATTGTGTATACTTTGGAATTTACTGGGGTGTATTTTATCATCCACATCCATGTTTCCTCAATATGAAATATTATTTCCATCCATATAAAATTTTTTAAATCCAATTTCACCCTTCGATGAGTTTTTAGTAAAAGATATGAAAGGAATCTTTTGTCGTTTTTCCTACGAGGTACTTTTTTACTTTTCCGACAAAAGTACGAGAAGAATGTTTTTTTAAACTTATACGTCATGAATGGATTTTTAAAACATTATTTCCTAGAATCTTCCATTACAAGTGTTCAAGTTTATTTTTAATAAACTTCTTTTAGTTTATACTTGTATGACATGTAAATAAAGGAAAAATGTTTTGATGTAGAAAGGATATTTTCCACAAGAATGGAGTTTAAGTGTTTTATCAAAATTATTTTCCATCTAAGATAATAAAGGGTTAGATTTCTATCCCTATTATTACATGGATTTGATTAGGTTGTGATGGAATTATTTTTATTAATTCCTTTATCTTATATGAATTGTTTTATGATGTCACGATGTTTAAGATTCCCATTTTTATTACATGGGTTATGCTATGATGTATGGTTTATGATTTTGTGGCACACATAAGAATAGTATAATTATGAGATGGGTGGGACCTATATCTCCCTCCAATGCATTGGCTAAAGATTTTATATCTCATTAGATAGACATGGCTAGAACGGTAGGTTATACCGATTCAGTGAAACAGGACTGAAACGAGGAGTGAACTCGGTTCATATAGGGACTTTATCCACTAAGATAGTCTTGGAAATGAGTCTTGACTAATAAGAAATGATTATCTATGATTATGTATACATGCCACACAGTTTCATGTTTTAAGTTATGATTATTGGGATTATATTTCACTACTATGATTTATCCCATGGTATGATATTATGATCTCTTTTGAAGATTAAGATTTCCAAAATGTTATATTCTTATGAATATGATGTGATAGATATTTCTTTTGTTTACCATTACTGAGCATTTGAGCTCACCCTTTTGTTTTTTTTCTTTCCCTAGGTCATGAAGAAGGTTATTAAGTAAGATATCCCAAAAGGGACTATAGATATGATGAAATAAATGGGAGACAATGTAGACTCTTTATGAACCAGTTGTTTATGTTTCCCAGTTTCTAATGAAATTATACCTATACGGTCCTTTCGTGGTTTTGTTATATGATGTAATAAGTACACTTCAATTTTGAAGTATTAACAATGTATGTAAAGTATGGTTCGTTATAATGACCTTTTCTGCCACCGCGAGTATTATTTGGTCTTTGGCTTCCTCAAGAAGCCGTATTGTTTTTAAAATTAAATAAATACCATATAATCTTTTATGTATTTTGGTATTGAAAATGGATTTTATTTTGGATTTGTTATGTCAATGTATTTAAGTGATATATTGTGATAAAAATGTGGAAATGTTTTTTTCCATTATATTTGTTTTATGTCTTTTGATTTTATAATGGTACTTAGAAATTTGACAGGTGGTTATGTGATAAACCATATGACGGGTGGTTACGTTATAACCTCCAATGCATTGGGTTTAGAAGTCATCCGTATGGCTATTATATATAGTGATATGTCTAGATGTCAACTGTAAGGTTATTCCATTTAAGTATGTTTATGTCCCATGTTACATTTATATGTTATGTGTTCTTTATATGGGTTTATGGTAATCTTTTTGTTAAAAAGGATAAGTGGTGGTATTTTATTCAATGATGAGTATTTACTACTTTGTAAAGGTGAAAATTATTACTTTGATAAAGAATTCATGGTTTACTTATTGTTTTAAAAAAACTAATAGGTTTCCTTCTTTATATATACATTACTGGGATTCTTGTGCTCATCCCATGTTTTTGAAATGTTTTCCACAGGGATTAAAGATGAATAAGTTCAAGGATGGGATCAAGGAAAGACATGTGATATAAAACATGGAACTAGACATGTTTCTTTTTAAGAGTTTTCATTTTATGGAAATTTAGTAGAAGTGTCTACTTTTTAATCATGGAGATGTAATAGTTATATCCTAATTCTGTAAAACTCTAAACCTGAAAAGATCCTCAATGTGAATAATTAATTTAATTCAATATTAATTAATGTTTAAGGTCGGGGCCTTATAGTTGGTAACAATGGTCAGTTTAGATAACTTTAGAGGTTAGGGTATTCATTAAGCATAAGTGACATTACCATAATGGTTAGGATTTCCTAAAGAGTCATAATTTTTAGATAAAGTGAATGATTAAGTATATCATAGTGTTTATATTCCTCATTAGTACATGATAATTATGTTGATATAATCACACTGACATTTTTTGGTTTTAGTAAATGGATGGATCTAGTAGGAACCAAAGTGAAAATGGGTTTGAAGGAAACTATGGTGGTTCTCTGATTAAGAGACTGGATGAAATGAAGGATTCAATGATAAATCTCATGGTTATTCTAAACCAACTATCAGAAGGAATGATTAACCACTTGAACCTTGGTGAGTTCTCTAAAGCATCATGTATGTGAGAACTAACTTGATGTGGATGTTCAGGTAATAATTATAATGGTAACCATTAGGGTTTATATTATCCTTACTTTTGAGGTAATTATGGGTTACTATATGATAGAAGATGAAAGGCATGAGGTAAAATTGAGGTTAAATTATGTTATGGTTATTTTTGATGATTTTATCTCTTTTTGGGGAATGTTTTTCTGAATTATATAGTTTTGGAAAATGGACAACACGCAGACCGTGTGACAACCCGTCGCGTCAGACAAAGATGTGGGAATCAAACTCACAACCAAAGTGCGATTAGTATTTATCACCTACCACTGGACTGCGTAAAGTCCTTGGTTAGTATGACAAATTATTTTTAGTTAGACGAACTTATGAATCAGGAATAAGTTGATTTTGGGTTATCTATGGAAATTTTTCCCTATCATGGAGGATATGTGATTATGTTAGTTACTTTTTAGTGTAAGACTTTAAGAGTAACTGGTGTTATTTGAAGATAAATGTTAATTTGTACCTTGGAAGACTATGTGATTAAATCCTTCAAATATTTGGGTTTCAATCTCATTTTTCTTTATATTGAATAATTTTATGGACAAATTGTTTATCGAATGGTCTTCATTGAACTTCAGGTTTTGTTGGAAAAGTTTTAGAGATTAAGAATATATTTACTTTTTTATAAAGGATTATCCTTTTGTGGATTATCTGATCTTGTCCTAAAAATTTTGGTTTTGGTTAAGGTCTGAAGTCATGGGAGATATATAGTTCTCTTTTGTGAAATAGGCGATTCTCTAGAAGTTTATTATAGCACTCTAAATGTGAACAGGTTATCCTAAATACTCGTCTTTTGGAGGAAAAAATGCGTTTGTGTAAGAAATCTAGAAAGAGATGAAAGTATAAACGACAAGAAAGTATGTTTCCTTGTGAATTAGTTAAGCTCATAAATAAATTCCTCAATTAAATGTAACTTGAAACAAAAATGTTGTCTTTTAATTTTTCATACAGGGGAATCAAATACCGTTTAACCCATCACATGTTTGTGATTTTCTGGTGGTTACCTTTCTCCTAAACGTGTTTTCTATCACTCCCCATCAGAACATGACCCATTTTTTTCTTCCATATCCATGTTTTCCTACATGGAATCCTGGTACCTTTGTCTTGGGTGACCTTTGTACTTCCATTTCTTTATTTTAATGTGATAGTTTAATTTACTCCTTTTCCAATGTGGGTCTTTCAATGAAGTTTCCAAGCCCAATTTTAAAATTGTGAGGACGCAATTCCCAAAAGGGGGGAAGGATGTAACAGCCCAGGTAAATAAAGAGTACGAAATTTTCATATTTATCCATATTTTTGAATAAAATGTTAATATTAATTTAAAGGGATAACTATTCTCTATGGTGTACCCAATACGCAACAACGAGTTTATTGGAAATATTACATTTCACTCGAATAAAAAAATATTATTATTTTAAATGGTAGTTAATGCCTAGACATTGTAATGGAGGGAATGAATAGAACTAACTACAAAATTATTATATATGTTTGTTATATATTTTTAGTTTTATCCAATAAATTTTAGAGTTTTAAAATGCGAATGAATAAAATTTTAATCGTAAATATTCTAATATTATTTAAAAGGTCGATTAACCACCTTTTGAGGGAGAACCATTTTTAAAACCACTTTTTGACAATTTTATGTGTTATATTGGACTAAATAAAATAATTATTTATAATCGAGACATCAAAATTTACTTTGTGTAAATTTTTGTTATTTTTCCGATAAAAATCATTTTTAGTGAAAATGGTGTATTTTAATTCAAAACCTCCATTTAATATGATTTATTTATATGGATAGATTATCTTTTTAATTGGTATTAAATTGTATTTAGAATATATTTTTTCCATTTAATCCAATGGTGGTCATTGGAATTAATTTCACTTTGAAATTGGACTTAAACTAGTGTCAATCTTTTGATATATTTTGTTTCTTATTAAAACGATATTTGTTTTGACAATGGGAATTAATTATTAAATTTATTAATGCAAATTATATGTTTTGAATTTAGTAAAATAGATTTTTTGTTAATTCGGAATATCAAATATAGCTTAGGTTGAATTTTTGGTATTTTTCTGAAAAACTTCAATTTTTGATGAATAGTGAAACCACTAAGTGGTAGTTAAAAAACTGATTTTTCATTTAAATGAAATTTTACCACCTCTGTGATTTGAATTTCAAAAATCCAACATACATGGTTGTCGTTAGAATGTAAAATGTCGTTCAATGGGATGAAAATTTTTTTGGTGAATAGTAACTTTTAACTTTTCTTAATCACGATTAAAGTTTATTAGTGTAATGTAAGGTAACGATAATGTTATAATAATATGAAATTACCTTGACACATGTCCTCCCATTATTGGATGAGTCATGGACATCCAAGACAATCCATGGGTCAACTTGGGGACCCCATGGAGCCACTTGGGTAAGAAAATGACATTAATAACATTTTATTTAAAGTTAAAATAAAAATGTCACGAACATGTATTGTTTTACTAAAAAAATTTAAATGGGGTTATACAAGTAATATTGTTTACTATTAATAGTCTTTGTAAAGATAAAAACAATTCATACATCAATGTATTTTTTTTATAATTTTTAGACATAAGGTAAAATCTAAGACATCAACTTATCAAAAACCTATTGGATGGGTGGATTTAGAACCCTTATCATCTTATCCTATAAATATATAATTGTGGGACCTTTAATATCCGAAAATCATTTTATAATAAAGTAACTTTTCAAGAAATTCCAAGAGTGCCCCTCCTCACTCATATAAAAGACCCCCACCTCTACTCCCTTACCCACACCTCTCAAGCCTTTGGATCGACCAAAATCTAATCATTTTATCTCTCCACATCCCTCTCTTCATCATAGATGTAACACCCCAAGATTTTATAGTGTGTTACTTCTTAAAAATAATTCAATAACTTGCACTAAACGCAACACCGAGTTCAATCACACCATTAAAAGAGTTCATGAATAGTATTAACTACATTTTGGACTTTATATAATCCTTATAATTTTAGAATCCCTATTATGAGTTTCTTAGTCATAATGCAAGAACAGATTCATTTTCAGTATTTCACTTTTATCAACTTCTAATAGTGAAACCTTTTTAAATACAATATTTTAAACTTTTTGACTAAATGGGGACATCAAAAATTTAAAATGAAACACCCCAAGCTTCCACGGTACGTTTCCCTTTGAATAATGTGATAGCGTGTGTTGTACGCAACACCGAGTTCTAACACACCATAACCAATCAAACTAGCCGTTATAAATAGTAATACCTACTTTTTGAAATCACATATATTTTATATTTCAAAATGGACTTCATTTTTGGATTCGGAATATCGAATTTAGCCTAAGGTGAAATTTTGGTACTTTTCGGATAACTTTCATATTTTGATGAATAGTGAAAATTACTAAATTTTAATTAAAAACAACTTTTTTAATCAAAATAATTAATAGTGATAAATTATGAAATTGAGTGGTTTTAAAGTATATTTAGAATATATTTTTACAATTTAATATAATGTTGGTCATTAGACATAATTTTACAATTAAACCGAACATAAACAAGTGTCAATCTTTTGATAGTTATTATCTCTTAAAAACACGCTTTTTGTTTTGACAGCGGGAATTAATTTTAAATTAATTTCTGCGACTTCTGTGTTTTGAATTTAGAAAAATGGATTCCATATTTGGAATCAGGATGTTCAAATTGTGTAAATAGGTAACTTTTATTTTTAGACATTTTGAATAATTACTGCGGTAAATATTTTCTTTACCATGGTTAAAGGGTAAATCCGGTAAATAAGGGTTAAACAAATAATATTATAATAATACAAAATTACCCTAAAACGTGTCCTAACCTTATTGGTGGACACATACCCGACCATGGGCATCCTTGGGTAAATTTGGGGACCCCTTGGAGCCACTTGTATGTGGTAGGGACACATTATATTAATAAAGTTAAAATAAAAATAAAAATGGCACAAGCTTACATCTTTTAGAAGAAAAATTTTTACATAGGGTTATACACGTTGGATTTTCGATTATAAATATTCATTAGAAAGCTAAAAAGATTTCCTACATAATGATGTTTTATTTATAATTTTTAGACATTAAATAATTTATTTTATTTATGACACAATGATGATGCAGTAATTACTAAAATAGTAAAACATTAACATAATTGATATTATAAATACCCAAATAAATATAATATGAAACTTTTAATGAATTACACTAATTTTATAGGATATTATGATATATTAGGATTGATTTAATTGACTTTTTTCGAAGTAATCAATCTGTTATGAGTTTCACAAAAATCAACTATTGAATAGTGTCAAAATTGACATAAAAGAGTTCTTAAAACAAATATTATATTATTAATTGATATTAAATTCCTAAAAATCTAAGGTTCGGCCAAGAGACTTATATTATGATAGGTTAATCATTAATGGACCACTTGGGGGTCGCTTGGATGTATATAGTAAGTTTATTAACCATATTATATAAAAATACAAAGAGACATTGTAAAAGTGAAACTAATTAACTTAGAGTTAATACTTAAAGATAAGGTTAATATAAGTACCCAAACCTGTCTAAATTCTATTGGATGAGTTGTTTTCGACCTATCCCAACCTCATCCTTTGAATAGTCAACTTTGGAGCCTTTGGAAACCGAATATGAATTTATTATAAATTAATATTTCTAGCTTTTCCAAAAGTGCCCCTCACCCCTCTTATAAAAGGGCACTCCTCCTTCTCTTTTCCTCACACCTCTCAAGCCACTTGGCTCGTCCAAACTCTGCCCAAATAAGCTCCCCAAATCCCTCTCCTCCTCCTTGAAGCTTCCCCTTAGGCAGAAAGCATTTCAAGAAGTCCTTTGGTTCCAACCAAAGTGAGTTACCTAGATTAAAGGTAACGATTTCTCTTAAATTATTTTCATTTATTTTGCTTCTCCAACCCCCAAACTCTTTTTATTTCCTTTCTTTTGTAACAACACCAGTATCCACAATATACTAGGATGTTGTTATAAAAAGGATTCAAACTACACATACACACAACTCCATCTAATGGATGATGAACATAATGTTTCTGTGGATGGCAAACTAACGCCTCACGAAACGATGATTGTTCAAATACATCTTACCACCTCTCATGGTGGCCATTATGATGGAACTGTAATTAAATATGATATTAATGATATATATTTTATATATAAGCTTCTGTAATTCCATTTTATTTCATACCATTATTCGTTTCATGTTGTATATACATACGATAATTTCATTTGAGGAAGTGCGGACTACCGCCCCCTTAAAATGATATGACTCATTCATACCACACATGGAACGTATAAAGGATGGTGTTAATGAACTTAAGTAACATATATAAAATATTATATTATACTGGAATAGTAATATACCTATGTATCATTTGGATTTGATTCTTTTAAAATAAAAATTAAATAGAAGTAGCGTTCGTGCGTACGTACGGACTACCGTCTCCATGAACGCGATAAGATTCATTCTCCATCATATCCATTCAAGTATTATTCTCATTTTAGGGTTAAAAATAATGTTAATATCATTATGATTATGAATGAGATATAATATATCCATTACAAACATGTATTATGTAACCAAACATTTTAAGAAGAACGAATCGATTATCACCCGAAACGACGATAATACTAAGGTATTATTAATAATGCAATGTTAAAAGATCATATATGATATCATATTAATGTATATGATTCTTGTATAATTTAATAACAATTATTTCACCATTATACAGGAGGTTAACCTACCCCAACAAAGGAAAAGTACAAGGTAAGGGTTATTTCACAATCTCTTCATTATCCGAGGTTGTTTATACGTAATAATCCACTGGGATCTCTTTATCATCCACGTCCATGTTTTTTTTTAAAAATGTATTTCAAAACATTTTTACTATTTACAAGAATATGGGTTAAAGTCATTTATACCCTTGTTTGACTTTTTATAAGAGGTTTATAAAGGAATCTTTCCGTCGTTTTCAAAACAAGGTCCTTTTTAACCTTTTCGACAGAATTGAGGTAAGAATGTTTTTTTTAACTTATACGGCGGGTGTGGTTATTTTTCGCCTTTATAAAATCGTCGAATCTTTCCTTACAAGCTTATAAGAATATTTTCAAAGAAAATGTATTATTTTATATGGATCTTAAATGATTTCAAAATAAAAGGAGATACTTCTTTTAAAAGAATTTTGATTTCATCTATGTCAACATCCTTCGATGGATTTTAAGATTATTTGAAGTTGATTTATTATAATACAAAACTTCTATATTGTATTGAAGGTTTTATGATATGTTTGACTGTGGATGTGCTATTTTATACCATTCATAGTTTATGGTGAAACTATTGACATTTCGTATGCTAGTTTTAATCCGAATTTTTATGTTATATTTCAAACTTTTCTTCAGATGAATGTGCTAAACAAGTATGTTCCGGGTTGGGGACCGGTAAAAGTAAGCCCTCCAGGTTGGGGACTGGTTAAAGTAAGCCCTCCAGGTTAGGGACTGGTAAAAGTAAGCCCTCCGGTTTGGTCTCCGGTTATTAGAGGCACTCCGGGTTGGTGTCCGGTTATTAGAGGCACTCCGGGTTGGTGTCCGGTTATTAGAGGCACTCCGGGTTGGGTTCCGGTTAGAAGTAACCCCTAGGTCTTGGGATGAGGCCTAGACAATGAAATTAACGTTTGACATTATGCATTCCAACATTATGAAAGTGGTTATAGATATTGCATGTGATTATTCGATTAGTAGAATATCCACGTGAATAAGTAAATGGAATTATTTCATTTTACTTTTTCCATACTATATTGAAGTTCAATTTTAAAAGGCTTTTGTTTTAGTAATTCATTGCCTTAAATGTTTATGATTATTTTGAATGTTCCGCTATATTGTTATCCTTACTGGGCATTTGAGCTCACCCCTTTTCTATGTTTTATTTTTCCCAGGTAGTGAAGAAGTAAATTATGAATGATTTGCAGGGATATTATGAGGGGTTAATAGTGTGGATATGAAGACTTTGTTGTTGTAGTAATTTTTCACTTTGAAATGTAATGTAAAACATTATGATTATATCTAGTGTTTCCAAGGCTACTAAACCAATCAGTCTTTCGGGATTTGATCTTTCTTGTGATCATACCAATGTTATGAAGTAATGCACCGACTCTGGGTAGCTGGGGTCGGGGCGTTACAGTTGGTATCAGAGGAAGTTTAGTACAAACCTTGGAAGCTAGATTTAGATAAACTCTGATTAGAGCACGTAGACCTAAGATGAACTTTGAGGATTAGTATAGAAGAACTTCCTAGAATTTTGGTATTGTAGAGATTTTGTGAGTTTTCCGAGCAATACATCCCTGTCTGGATACGAGCAGGTAGAGGCGGCTCTGGCACAGATGTACCTAGGGGTAAAACCCGAAAACACCGCTTTGAGCTAGACTCGAACGGGAACTGGTGCATGACAACGAGCCTTGCTGCACTCTTGGTTACGACACTCCCGGGGGATATTCTTAGGATAACTCTCATTTTCTTTACAAATCATTTTGAAGGGATTATGAGTATATACTTCCTCAAAGAAAACATTCTTATGATTATGGATTATATCCATAAATAGTTAAATTTATGTTAAGTGTTTTATAAGTATGGGATTATGTATTTTGATTCATAAACAGATCTAGTGTATGCCATTGTTTAGAAATGGCGCTCAGTAGAAGGAATGAGAACTCCAGAAATGCACATGATCCAAAGAGAAGGAAGGATCATATCTTTCATGGTCTTAAGCTAGAATTTATAATAGAAATAGTCTCCCATGTATTATCATCATATGAAGAAATAATATCATGTGTTGATAAGATAAGTAAAGAGTTTACTGAGTCCTATGGCTTTGAAGGGAAGCAAGAGAAGAAAAGGATGGAAGAGAGAAAGATGGATAAAAGTAAGAGGGAAAAGAAGAATTTTCCCATATGTGGTAACTGTGGAAAGAAACACCCTGGAACTTGCCTTAAAGGAATGGGAATTTGTTATAAGTGTGGAGGAAAAGGGCACAAAGTACGTGACTGCAAGGGTAAGAAAATGGTTTCAAATGTACAATGCTTCATTTGCAAGGAGTTTGGACACTACACGAACCTATATCCCAGTCATCAAACTATGCCGCAAATGATGTTATTGGATAATAATCATGTTATGATACTACCACAGATGAAGAGGGATGATTAGAGTTCTTATGTTGATTATGTCAATTGAGTGTTGTATCAACAATGTACTTGTTACAATAATCATGGAGTATATAAGGATTGTACTGCAGTACTATTTCATTAAGGACTTGAGATTGTGTGGAACAAAGAAAAGTGACTCAATAGCAGGATAAATTTTTGGAAAATATATGGTTGAGAGAATGATAAATCATAATATAGTTCTGATACTGAGGTAGTGATTTTGGAATAATATGTGATTGTTTTGGATAAATTATATTGGATATTCTTGACTACCTTGGAACTGATTAATGATTTGTATATTCCATCATTGTTGGGGTTTAAAACATTTTTGGATTAATGAAGTATATCTAGCATTCTATATGGAATAAGGGAGCATGAATGTAATCAATAAGGAATATGGTAATACATGATGAAGGTATTCATATTCTATTACGGGGTAAAAAGGATCTATATTATGTTTACCTTCCTTATAAATGTTGTACTATGAGTTTAGACAGAAGTATTTTGGATAGTTCTAGTTTGGATTATTTTGTATTGCCATAAAAGGACAACCCGGAGGTCGGGCGGCAACCCGTCGCGTCCGGCAAGGCTGCGAGACTTGAACCCGCAACCGAAGGGCGACAAAGGTGTATCACCTACCACTGTCCCACGAGATGTCCTGAATTAAATAATGTATTTCTTTTTAAAAAGATCTGGTAGATGAATTATAATTCATTTATTTTGGAACCCTGTACGAATAGTATAAATAGAAAAAAAATTACGTTCTATTATCTTTTAGAATGAAAGATGAGTTTGTGGTAGAAATTTCTTAATGGGTAAAATTCTAATTATAAAGTAAGTATATCTCCTTATTATCTTATCCAATCTCATAAATAAATTCCTCAACATTAATAATAGAAACTTAGAACAAAAATGTTGTCCTAGATGGTACCTTAAATCATCACAAATTTATGGCTTTGGGATTGTTGGCCTTTTCATAGCCATGTTCTCTACCACTCTCCATCAGATAATTGATGGTTAGATTTCTCTTCCATATCCATATTTTCCTACATGGAACCCTAGTATATGTTATTTTCGGTAATCTTCATACTTTCCACTCTTTATTTTAAATAGAGGCCTCATTAATTCATTTTTCGATGTGGGATTTCAACTAAGATATTTTGAAATGTCAAAAATGTGTTGTCCCAATACCATATATTTTGTTGAACCGATGGTACTTCAAATCATCATGGATTGATGAGTTTAAGGACCTCAATTTTATACTTGTTTGTTATTGATGACCTCAATCACTACCTATAAATATTTACGTTTTTCCTCCAATCATATGTCTCTAATTGCCACCAATGTTCTCCTAATCGAGATCATAATTTGGTGGTGACCCTTTAATTTCTCTTTTCCTCATATTAAGACTAAATTTTAGTAACCCAATTTCCGATGTGGGTTTTCCCACAAATATATTTTCTACTTTCAACCTTTTATTTTTGAAGAAAAATTTCAAATTGCGAGGACGCAATTTGTTGAAGGAGGGGAGAATGTAACACCCCACGATTTTATAGTGTGTTACTTCTTAAAAATAATTCAATAACTTGCACTACACGCAACACCGAGTTCAATCACACCATTAAAAGAGGTCATGAATAGTATTAACTACATTTTGGACTTTATATAATCCTTATAATTTTAGAATCCCTATTATGAGTTTCTTAGTCATAATGCAAGAACAGATTCATTTTCAGTATTTCACTTTTATCATCTTCTAATAGTGAAACCTTTTTAAATACAATATTTTAAACTTTTTGACTAAATGGGGACATCAAAAATTTAAAATGAAACACCCCAAGCTTCCACGGTACGTTTCCCTTTGAATAATGTGATAGCGTGTGTTGTACGCAACACCGAGTTCTAACACACCATAACCAATCAAACTAGCCGTTATAAATAGTAATACCTAATTTTTGAAATCATATATATTTTATATTTCAAAATGGACTTCATTTTTGGATTCGGAATATCGAATTTAGCCTAAGGTGAAATTTTGGTACTTTTCGGATAACTTTCATATTTTGATGAATAGTGAAAATTACTAAATTTTAATTAAAAACAACTTTTTTAATCAAAATAATTAATAGTGATAAATTATGAATTTGAGTAGTTTTAAAGTATATTTAGAATATATTTTTACAATTTAATATAATGTTGGTCATTAGACATAATTTTACAATTAAACCGAACATAAACAAGTGTCAATCTTTTGATAGTTATTATCTCTTAAAAACACGCTTTTTGTTTTGACAGCAGGAATTAATTTTAAATTAATTTCTACCACTTCTGTGTTTTGAATTTAGAAAAATGGATTCCATATTTGGAATCAGGATGTTCAAATTGTGTAAATAGGTAACTTTTATTTTTAGACATTTTGAATAATTACTGCGGTAAATATTTTATTTACCATGGTTAAAGGGTAAATCCGGTAAATAAGGGTTAACAAAATAATATTATAATAATACAAAATTACCCTAAAACGTGTCCTAACCTTATTGGTGGAAACATACCCGACCATGGGCATCCTTGGGTCAATTTGGGGACCCCTTGGAGCCACTTGTATGTGGTAGGGACACATTATATTAATAAAGTTAAAATAAAAATAAAAATGGCACAAGCTTACATCTTTTAGAAGAACAATTTTTACATAGGGTTATACATGTTGGATTTTCGATTATAAATATTCATTAAAAAGCTAAAAAGATTTCCTACATAATGATGTTTTATTTATAATTTTTAGACATTAAATAATTTATTTTATTTATGACACAATGATGATGCAGTAATTACTAAAATAGTAAAACATTAACATAATTGATATTATAAATACCAAAATAAATATAATATGAAACTTTTAATGAATTACTCTAATTTTATAGGATATTATGATATATTAGGATTGATTTAATTGACTTTGTTCGAAGTAATCAATCTGTTATGAGTTTCACAAAAATCAACTATTGAATAGTGTCAAAATTGACATAAAAGAGTTCTTAAAACAAATATTATATTATTAATTGATATTAAATTCCTAAAAATCTAAGGTTCGGCCAAGAGACTTATATTATGATAGGTTAATCATTAATGAACCACTTGGGGGTCGCTTGGATGTATATAGTATGTTTATTAACCATATTATATAAAAATACAAAGAGACATTGTAAAAGTGAAACTAATTAACTTAGAGTTAATACTTAAAGATAAGGTTAATATAAGTACCCAAACCTGTCTAAATTCTATTGGATGAGTTGTTTTCGACCTATCCCCACCTCATCCTTTGAATAGTCAACTTTGGAGCCTTTGGAAACCGAATATGAATTTATTATAAATTAATATTTCTAGCTTTTCCAAAAGTGCCCCTCACCCCTCTTATAAAAGGGCACTCCTCCTTCTCTTTTCCTCACACCTCTCAAGCCACATGGCTCGTCCAAACTCTGCCCAAATAAGCTCCCCAAATCCCTCTCCTCCTCCTTGAAGCTTACCCTTAGGCAGAAAGCATTTCAAGAAGTCCTTTGGTTCCAACCAAAGTGAGTTACCTAGATTAAAGGTAACGATTTCTCTTAAATTATTTTCATTTATTTTGCTTCTCCAACCCCCAAACTCTTTTTATTTCCTTTCTTTTGTAACAACACCAGTATCCACAATATACTAGGATTTTGTTATAAGAAGGATTCAAACTACACATACACACAACTCCATCTAATGGATGATGAACATAATGTTTCTGTGGATGGCAAACTAACGCCTCACGAAACGATGATTGTTCAAATACATCTTACCACCTCTCATGGTGGCCATTATGATGGCACTGTAATTAAATATGATATTAATGATATATATTTTATATATAAGCTTCTGTAATTCCATTTTATTTCATACCATTATTCGTTTCATGTTGTATATACATACGATAATTTCATTTGAGGAAGTGCGGACTACCGCCCCCTTAAAATGATATGACTCATTCATACCACACATGGAACGTATAAAGGATGGTGTTAATGAACTTAAGTAACATATATAAAATATTATATTATACTGGAATAGTAATATACCTATGTATCATTTGGATTTGATTCTTTTAAAATAAAAATTAAATAGAAGTAGCGTTCGTGCGTACGTACGGACTACCGTCTCCATGAACGCGATAAGATTCATTCTCCATCATATCCATTCAAGTATTATTCTCATTTTAGGGTTAAAAATAATGTTAATATCAATATGATTATGAATGAGATATAATCTATCCATTACAAACATGTCTTACGTAACCAAACATTTTAAGAAGAACGAATCGATTATCACCCGAAACGACGATAATACTAAGGTATTATTAATAAAGCAATGTTAAAAGATCATATATGATATCATATTAATGTATATGATTCTTGTATAATTTAATAACAATTATTTCACCATTATACAGGAGGTTAACCTACCCCAACAAAGGAAAAGTACAAGGTAAGGGTTATTTCACAATCTCTTCATTATCCGAGGTTGTTTATACGTAATAATCCACTGGGATCTCTTTATCATCCACGTCCATGTTTTTTTTAAAAATGTATTTCAAAACATTTTTACTATTTACAAGAATATGGGTTAAAGTCATTTATACCCTTGTTTGACTTTTTATAAGAGGTTTATAAAGGAATCTTTCCGTCGTTTTCAAAACAAGGTCCTTTGTAACCTTTTCGACAGAATTGAGGTAAGAATGTTTTTTTTAACTTATACGGCGGGTGCGGTTATTTTCCGCCGTTATAAAATCGTCGAAGCTTTCCTTACAAGCTTATAAGAATATTTTCAAAGAAAATGTTTTATTTTATATGGATCTTAAATGATTTCAAAATAAAAGGAGATACTTCTTTTAAAAGAATTTTGATTTCATCTATGTCAACATCCTTCGATGGATTTTAAGATTATTTGAAGTTGATTTATTATAATACAAAACTTCTATATTGTATTGAAGGTTTTATGATATGTTTGACTGTGGATGTGCTATTTTATACCATTCATAGATTATGGTGAAACTATTGACATTTCGTATGCTAGTTTTAATCCGAATTTTTATGTTATATTTCAAACTTTTCTTCAGATGAATGTGCTAAACAAGTATGTTCCGGGTTGGGGACCGGTAAAAGTAAGCCCTCCAGGTTGGGGACTGGTTAAAGTAAGCCCTCCAGGTTAGGGACTGGTAAAAGTAAGCCCTCCGGTTTGGTCTCCGGTTATTAGAGGCACTCCGGGTTGGTGTCCGGTTATTAGAGGCACTCCGGGTTGGTGTCCGGTTATTAGAGGCACTCCGGGTTGGGTTCCGGTTAGAAGTAACCCCTAGGTCTTGGGATGAGGCCTAGACAATGAAATTAACGTTTGACATTATGCATTTCAACATTATGAAAGTGGTTATAGATATTTCATGTGATTATTCGATTAGTATAATATCCATGTGAATAAGTAAATGGCATTATTTCATTTTACTTTTGCCATACTATGTTGAAGTTCAATTTTAAAAGGCTTTTGTTTTAGTAATTCATTGCCTTAAATGTTTATGATTATTTTGAATGTTCCGCTATATTGTTATCCTTACTGGGCATTTGAGCTCACCCCTTTTCTATGTTTTATTTTTCCCAGGTAGTGAAGAAGTAAATTATGAATGACTTGCAGGGATATTATGAGGGGTTAATAGTGTGGATATGAAGACTTTGTTGTTGTAGTAGTTTTTCACTTTGAAATGTAATGTAAAACTTTATGATTATATCTAGTGTTTCCAAGGATACTAAACCAATCGGTCTTTCAGGATTTGATCTTTCTTGTGATCATGCCAATGTTATGAAGTAATGCACCGACTCTGGGTAGCTGGGGTCGGGGCGTTACAATAGAAGCCTTACATTAGGCAATAAGCTCTTCAAGAAACCCTTTTGGTTCAAACCAAGCGGAGTTACCCGATTTAAAGCTAATGTTCTCTCTTATGTTCTTTTCTTTTATTTTTTTTCCCCAACCCCCTTAACTCTTTTCATTCCATTATTTTGTAATAACACCTGTATCTCCAATATACTAGTATGTTGTTATGATAAGTATTCAAGCTACACTTATACACACCTCCGTATAATGGTTAAAGAACATACTATTTCTGTGGATGGCGAATTACTACCTCATGAAACGATGATTGTTCTATCCTCTCCTACCACCTCTCATGGTGGCCATTATGATGGAACTATATTTATTAATGATATATATTATATTTATTTCCCCTATATGCTTCTGTATTTTACATTTAAAACACATCTTTATGTTTTGCATGTTGTGCAAATGCGATAATTTCATTTGAGGAAGTGTGGACTACCGCCCCCTCAAGTGATGTGACTCATTCATGAAATACATGGAATGTATAATGAATGAAAATGATGAACATATGTGACCTAAATAATATATATATTATACTGTAATTATAATATATATATATATATATATCATCTATTTTTAATTCCATTAATATTCCAAGGAAATGAAAGCAGCGTTCATGCATACATACGACCTACCATCTCCATGAATAGTGCATTTCGTTACTTTTAATCTCCAAATGTTATGTAATATTATAAAATGAATATATACCAGATATATATGATAATTAAATAATTAATACTATTCTAGAGATGATGTACTTATAACTACATGGAAAATTATTTTCCAACAAGTTCAATTTTTACTCATTTACCGAACATCGACAAAAACGTCGGATATGAACTCACATTATTAACCAATTATTAGAAAATTATAATATGTGATATTAACTGAATAATAGTCTTTAAAGGATTTCCTTAAGAAATTATAAACTGAACAATGTTTATTATTCATGAATATAAAGAAACGAATCTGACAAGTCGGACTTGAGATAAGGGATCCTACCTCTCTCTTTCTTTTTAAGTACTCTCTTTTATGTCATTCCTTTTAATCTCATCTTTATAATGTTGGGGGATGTTATTTTATATTCCTCTTACTGTAATTTTTATTTTCATTTGATGAGATTACCTATTTGATCTCATCAAACCATTTTTTGAAGTTTTAAGTGATGCCGTTATGCTGCCGAATTTTCGTAAGGTATTTCTTATCTAACTTTTAATTCTGTGATATTTCGATTGTTCGCCACTTATTAATTGAATGTGGTGTATTTTTTACTACCCTTTAATATATATTATCATGATTCTATTTATATTCATTGTATTATGCTATTCATTTGTTGTTTATTATATTTTGTTCATACGATTCGATTGATCACAACGAGGTAAGGGGTTTTATCTCACTTTCTGTTCCCGTGAGATTCATGCTTCATTTACCCCTATTTACTTTTGTGTAGTGTATATAATTCCCGTGATTGTATGCTCTGTGTAATATAATTTAATTTATGGGTATTTACATCTTCATTTTATGACCCTTCTATCATGGGGTGTACGTTTTGAAAGTTTCCCAAATTGGTAAGGGAACCTTTCACACTCCTCTTTTTAAAATACTTATTTTTGTTATGTCTTTTAATTTACATATTCTTATGTTGGGATATGTTATTATATATCCTTATTGTTGTAAATGATATGTAAAATTGATGATATACCCTTTTTATCTATCATCAACACATTTTATGAATTTTAAAGTGCCGTCGTTAGGCTGTCGAATTTCTGTAAGGGAACTTCTTAACCCAATTTCAATTATTTGGGTTAAACCTGTACTTCTTGATTATGTCATACTATGGATATGTGGGGATGACCTCTGATTGTTTTACACTTATTATCCTATTATATTTGGTGTATTTATATTTTTCACAGATAATTATGTTATTGATTTATCCTTAATCTAAGGATAACAACTTTTTAAGGGACTTCGTCTCAATCTCCTTTAATTGAGGAATATTTTGTTGTAATACAATACTTTCTTTTATAAGTTGTATAAAACACATTTTACTTTTCATTTCATTCAACTGGAATATTTTTCTACAAAGCTTTTTACTAAACAACAACAAGGAATTTTTATTTTAATGTACGCGGTGACAACAACCTTTTCCGCCGCCGCAAGTATTATTTGGACTTTGGCTTCCTCAACAAGACGTAATGTTTTTAAAATGAAATAAATACCTTATACTCTTTTATGTATTTTGGCATTGAAAATGGTTTTTATATTGGATTTTTTATGTCAATATATTTAAGTGATATATTGTGATCTAAATGTGGAAATGTTTTCTTTCAATTATATTTGTTTTATGTCTTATGATTTTATAATGGTACTTGGATATTTGATGGTTGGTTATGTCATAAACCATATGACGGGTGGTGCCGTGAATAACAGGACGGGTGGTTACGTTATAACCTCCAATGCATTGGGTTTGGAATTGGTACGTATGGTTATTCCATGTAGTTATATGTGTGGACGTCGACTGGAATGTTATTCCATTTAAGAATGTTTATGTCCCCAGATATTGTTATATGTTATGTGTTCTTTATATGGGATTATGATAATCTTTTGGTTACAAAGGATAAGTGGTGATCTTTTATTCAGTGAAGATTATTTACTAATTCGTAAAGGTGAAAAGTATTACTTTGATCATGTATTCATGGTTTACTTGTTGTTTTAAAAAAACAAACAGTTTTCCTTCTTTGTGAATCCTTTACTGGGCTTTTTATGCTCATACCAAGTTTTTGAAATGTTTTCCTCTGGTTATTCATGTCCATATTTTATTGGTAGTACCATTTTCACACTCTTTGGAAATAACTTTTTTTATAAATTGGGTTTTAGAAAATATGACTTTATTACTCTCTTTAGTTGGAAAACCTATTTTCTAATAAAAAGCATGAAATATTCAAATTTTTCCATTTTTTTTAAAAAAATATACAATAAAAACATTTTTCCCTTTTTCCTTTTACAAATTTTTTCAATGGAATATTATTTTCAGTTTATGAATAAGGAATTTTTCTAACATTTGACCTTGTAAAAGGAATGTTCACTTTACCTCAGATGACTTGTAAAGATTTACCTAAAACCATTTGATTGAAGCATACATTTCATTGTTAAAAGGATATTTTTAAAGGAAATATGTCCAGAAATGATTTTTAAAGAAATGATTTTTGGATGTTTTTAAAAAATAAATCTTTTTTTCCTCATGATTATTTTTAAAAAATCATTTTATAATATTTCTATTCATCAATGAGAACAAACCATATTTTTACTGCACTTATGATATGTTTTATTAATTTAATAATATATAAACCTATATATGGTTTTGGATTTGTTTTTACTAGGTTAATATTAACATTCACATTCTTGATTTATTTTTAGTCCCCTTGAAATATTAAATCTCTTATGACCATTGAACATTGAATTTCCCCTAAACAATATTTTTTATTTATCATGGATATTACTATTTTCTAAAGCATAAACGACTCTACATATTGTGTCTACTTTGATAGTCATCTGATTATTTGGGGATGTATTGATAAATCATTATTCATTATTAAATACAGATATTTGATAAGGAATATTGGTTATTAATTAAATTGATTACGAAATATTGAGAATTATTTAGAAATTTAATAAATAATAGATCCTAGAATTTATATATCTATTTGAAGAATCGATAGGTTTTCATGAGAAAAATATGTTCATATATTAAATAATTTTATATCCATAGTTTTAAACTTTTTGAAGGATAGATCTTGAGAGTATAGGTTTTCATATTACTGAGACATGATGTCTAATAATTAATCATTAAACCCATTTTGATACATTATTTATTATCCATGATATTTTCAGATGATAAAATATATGAATTCATTTAATTCAAATTTTTTTATTAAGTGGAATGATTTTTTAGTTTATTACTTTTACATATTGTTTTTTCCATATTTAGTTATTTTCATGTCACGTGAATCCATTTATTACCTTTTCATATTTTTTATGCACTTCGTTCCATGTTTTTTGATTCTATGGTATGTTGTTTCCATTATTTACCATGCCATAATTATTATTGTATTTTATTAAATATTTTGTCCTCTATAATTTAGCCTTATAGGGCATTTGAGCTCACCCTTATTATGTTTTATTCCCCCAAAATCCATGATAAATAAAATGAAATATATTAATCGATATACAAGATGACATAAATTTTTCCCCAATGTTATTTATAATAAAAATAATTATGATATAATTAGTGTATTAATTTTTAATAAAAGAACCATTTATTTATATATTATACCAATAATACCAAACTCTTGTTCCTTCAGGGTAGGATTCATTTTATCCATACCAATGTATTCAATAACAATCACAGGTTTCAGGATTCTGGTATCTGGTCGCTACAGTTGGTATTATAGGAAGTTTTGTATCCACCATGGGAACTAGATTTAGGCCAACATAGATTAGGTAACAAAACCCTATGGTAGAATATGATTATAAATATAGATGAGCATATTATAATTTTTTTAAGGTATAGATTATGTCGTAATTCATAGAAATAAGTCCATATATGTATACTACAATTGGACATGGTTCTAAGATTGATTTACCTATGTGTAATAGATCCATCAAGGTATTCTGAGCATGACACAAGGTAACCTGGTACATGAAAACAGGCCTTACTGCACACCTTGTTTGACGCCCCCAGTGGATATTCTTAGGATAATTCACATTTTACATACCAAACATTATGATGGATTTTAAAAGATAATGAAAATAAATATCCTAAGGTAAACGTACGGTATTTTAGATTGAAAATAAGGTCTCATGATTTAGAAATCCAACAAATGATATTATGGATAAAATCTATACCAAGGAAGGACCAATAAGGAAATAAATGGATTAAGTATTTATGTTTTAGGGTTATAATAAAAAATTATTAAAATGGATATTTATTAATTAAACATAATTCAAATATTTCCATTAGAATTATTTCAAAAATTATATTAATATGGTTTTAGAAAATGACAACTTGTAAACTGGGTGACAACCAACTGTATCTGGTAAGGCTACGAGTCTTGAACACTTGAATGATTGAAAATAAGGGTTTCACACCAATAATTAACATACACAATGTCCTTGTTTATTTATCATGGTTTTTAGTTAATAAATGTGCTGAATGAATGTTAATGAATAATAAGTAATATAACTTTTAATGATTAGAGATTAATCTATTGACCATATTTGTTTTTCTAAATAGTTAATGAAAAAAATTATATTTTTTACTCTTTTATAGGCGTTATAATCCTTTATAAGTTTCTTTTGCTAAATTAAAAATCAAAATTAATTATTGAATGAATTATAAAATTTATCAATGAAAAACCAAATGCATGAGATTTTTTTATAGAAATACATCAGGTAAGTGTGCATTGGTATTAAAATAATTACTCAACATTAAGCAAATGATCATAAAATGTAATAATAATACCTTAATTTCTATTGAATCGGTATCCTTTTTAATAATAAATGTTTTATGGATATATGGAACTCATTTTTATATTGACCATTCACATGTTTGTGAATGATGATCCTAATCGTTCCCTATATATCTTTATGAATTTAATCAATTTATTTATTTTCACATGCCACTAATGTTCTCCTACTTATAGGCCGAGTTACATGGTAGTGTGGGTGACCTTTGTACTTTCCATTATCCATTTTCTATAATATTTTTTACAAACACTTCTCATGATGTAGGATTTCAGCATATGAAATATAAAACAATATATTTCCAAGATCTATTTTAGTTTTTGAAGAGGAAAGTAAATTAATGTTGGGAGAATGTAACCCCCCGCAAAATTCTAAAGTACAACTTTGTATTCAATAGCGTGTGTGACACACATCACCAAGAGAATAAGGGAATATAATATCCTAGTACTATATAATATATTTATTATTTCAAATAAAATAAATTAAATATATATATTTGAATGCATGCAAAACTGAGTTACCTTATATCACACGCAAGAGTGACCTTCCTCGATCGATTTCGTTACATAAAAGACCGATTTTCACCACACAACGATATATTATTAAAATATTATTATTTTATATAATATGATATAACCAAGATGTTCTGAATAGTATCAACTAACTAATGAATATTTTTTATTTGAATAAATATAAAACTAATTCATTGGTTACCAATTAATTAATAATAAAAATAAAATCCAATGTGATATAAAAAGAAATATTTTTATTTTTATTCTTCAAAATGATTTTTGTCTTGATAAAAATTATTAATTATTGTTATTTAATTATTTTAATGAAATATATATTTTATATATTCAAAAAATATTTTTTATATTCATTAAATAGGTTTTATAGGTATAAGATAAAAATATAGCCAATTTTACACATAAAACCCCAATATTTTTTTAAATTTAATTTTAAATCTAAATTTCAAAATTTAATTGATCAAATATGACAAAATAAAATTCATACTTGAAATTAAAACATAATTATTATCAAGGGAATATTTTTTTAAATTTTTCGGAAACATTTATTTTTTTAATAAATACATAAAATTACTGAATTTCAGTTCAAAAATAAATTTTCATCTAATTAATTTATGTTGATAAATTATAATTTTAATTATTTTTAACATTTAATTAGATAATAATATTATCAATTAATATAATCTAGGCTATTGGGATCAACTTAAATTTAAAATTTATTGTAATGATTTACCAAACATTGGGATGTTTTTAGTTTAAACCCCAACATTATCATCCCACATGTGAGATGAATTTTTTGTTAATTTATGAAAATTACTTGATTAGAAATTGGAAAAATGAATTCTTTATTTTTAGTAAGAGTAATTTATATTGTATAATGAGACAAAATTTGTTTTTGATTTAAAATATTATTGAATTTGATTAAAATAAATTACAATAAATAAGGTTAAATTAAGCTAACTAAGGGACTAAACCTTAACAAAAAGGCCCAAAAATGTAATTATGTGGAAATTCCATGTAATGTTTTAAATTATATTGGATTATTTCGAGACCAAATATTCAAACAGAACCTAATTATGAGACCCAGTGACACCAGAATAGTTTTTTTGGAACTATTTTCAATGTTCATTTAAATAAACATGCAATTAGGTTTTTATAAATATTAAATCGGTGCTTGAATCAAAAATTTGAGTAAACCTTTGAACACAAAACATCTGGATATCAGTAGAATGTTCCTAAATTCTACCATCATGGGTTGACTGGAATAGATAATTTTCAGACATTTCAGAAGAGAAATAAAATAAACTAAAAAGGTTATTTATATTTTCTTTTCCTCACCACAAAACGGTGGCATGCCAACATGGTAGTGTGGCGATGAGGTGGTGATGAACACCATTAATGAGACTCTTTAACTAATTCAAATAGATATGTAGTTTTATTAATAAATTAGTATAGCGATGTGCTGACACATTTTAACCAAAACACTATGACACATTTCTCTTTTAATGAGATAATAGGTAAGAAAATCAGAATAAGGAATTTATCTGATGGATGAGGATATTTTTTCTCTCCAAAATTTATAGTTTGTGAACCACTTGAGAATTGACACACCTCGAAGAATAAGACCACTGCACCACCCAACGAATTCAAAGAACGAAACGTGGATTCCTGCAGATAAATCACCACAGTAACGAACTCGATCATAGGTAGGGGTTTACATTGTGTAATTGGAGTTTCCTCGTTATTATTTCTACAACAATGAACCTGGATCAACCTATGAATAGATGGTTTACGGATAACTTGTTCTTGTGAGAGGTAGTTTTTTTGGGTCATTGCATTGATATGAATTTTTTAAAGAAGTTAAATCTCTTCCCCTTTGTTTTAAAACCTCTAAAGTGGGGGTGAGGGTCAACACGAACAAGTCCCGAGCCCCTATGCCTCATGTATTCTTGTGATTTTTCATGTCAAACCCCCCACATTGATAGAAAGATGTTTTTTAGGCCTCAACAGAGAATGTGGAACCCCAAGGAGGTATGTGGTGTAGATGGCATGATGAATAATCCATCAAAGCATACATAGAGATCCGCGGAATGCTCCACCGGTGCGCCGACAGAGGCCCATGGCGGCAACTTTAGGCCGATGGTAGTCATCCATGATGGTGCACTTCGATAGAACATTGAGGGAGATGACACAACTATCTAGGGCCATGGTGGTGCATCAGGAGTCCTTGGCAGTGGCATGTGGCTAGGGGACAAGACTCATCCAGTTGTTCGCCTCATGTGGAGCAGCCCGTAACATGCGGGTTGTGGTCCCTTGCTGAAATGTAGTCCAATGGCTATGTGGGGGACCACCAGGGGCATCAACTTCGGCCTGCCATTGCGCGCTAACCACATACCACTAGGCGTTCGAGCTTAGGGAGTATAGCCAGCTGGTTGTAGGCCAGACCAGGGGGTGGAAGACGGGCCAATACGTAGACAGGGATGGTTTGGTGAAATAACAACGGGACGCTGACCATCCCAGGCAGAAAACAAACAAGCACAACAATTGTGGGTCTCACCAAATGGGCTCGGGTAACTGTGACAGACCATTGGCCAAACCGGCCTAGGTCCAGCAAGGCATAATGGTCGAGGCCCACTGGCCAGGCTAGACTAGGCTGGCCCACACCCAAACCAGGTTGGGTCGGGTTTGTCGAACCAAACCAGGGCATGTGGGGTCCTCAAGCTGGGTTTATTGGGTATGTCCTATCAGGTTAGACCGAGCCCTAATGTAATTGGACTTTGGTTATTATAACATACATTTCATTCAAACCGGGAACCCAATTGAAGTGTTGTTTACGATTATTGAAACCTCGTAGTGAGGTAGATATTTTGGAATACTCTAAGGAGGTTTTCTTGGATGTTGGGATACAAAAAATGGAATGAGGAGAGGTTTCTCCCAGAATCTAGTACACTATGTGTGAAGATGTTATGGCTGACTAAGACCCCAAGACTATAGAAAAACGACCTTGTCTGGATTAGCTATGATGGCCTAGTGGGAAGCGGATCGGTGTGACCCAGTAGTACCAAGGTGGGAAGTGGCTCTCTTTGACCCAGCAGACCCACGATACTTATCAGGAAAGAGTACCATAGTATGATGTCCATAGTGGGAATAATCGCAATGTGACCTGGTAGGCCCATGGTGGGGAGATGCTCTGTGTGACCCAGTATACCCATGGTACTGATCAGGGATGAGTACCACAACAGTCCAAGGCCAGTGAGAAGTGGTTCTGTGTGACACAACAGGCCAATGGTGGGGACCATCAATATGTGACCCTGTATACCCATGATACTTATCAGGGAGGAGTACCCTAGCATCCCAATGTGTTCAGTGATACGACTAATGGTCTTTATTTCAATACACTATATTAATCCTGCAGGAGATGAACATAACATGTGTATACATTATTTTGTGGTTTTTACTCTATGTTCTGGGGTCCCTACAGAGTACTTTTTTACTCAACCCGGTATGGGATTTTCTCATACGTGTCATGTCTTGTGAAAAATATTGATTCCTAGATGCAGAACATGGAGGACTAGGACCAGGTATTGTCTAGTGAGTTCAGGTAGGCATGGAATACTTATATATCTTCCACCAACTACAATAAACGTACCACCATGTGGGTTTTTCAATGGATATCATTCTGAGATCATTTTACTTTCCTATTTTCAATTTTTTTATTGAGTTTGTATCCTAGCCAATTTTACTTATATCAATAACCTTTACTAAATGGTTGTTTAGTTGAATGCGTGTATCCTTTCTTGTTTTTTGGAAGTGGTTGTGTGTTTGCATAAAGGTACTCTGAAAAATACCTCCCACATGAAGGTTGATGCCTTCAATTCTAGTCTCCAACCCCTAGAATTTTGGACAGAAATAGTGAAATGGATATTTCCACAGTTCAAAATCATGGAAATAGGCCCCAAAACTACGGCCTTAGGCTACGACCAAGGTTTTGGCCAACTGTGGCCGCTATCACTCTGGTAGTAGGTCTCAGCCTATTGCCACTGTTTTAACCATGGAAATAGCGACCTATGGCCAAGGTTTTGAAAACCATGGTAATAGGCCTCCAAATTTGACACCATGGTAGTTGACCTATAGCCATAGTTTAAACCATGGAAATATCCTCAGAAAACCGTGGTAATAGCTTAAATAAAAAATGTCCCCAATGGGTTTCAATCCCTACACCTCCACATTGCATTCCAGAAAACTTACCCCAAAACCACATGACATTTTTGATATATATACATATATATATTATTATTATATATATATTAATATAAACCATGGGAATAGCCTCCAAACTGTGGCGGTAGGTCTTCCCACCAATTTTTTGGCGAGAAATGTTTTCCCATGGTAGCGCGGTAAACCTATTGCCATGGTTTTGGAAAATTGTGGCTATAGGGAATTGAAAAATTTTTCATATAGACACAGTTTTAAAAACGTGGTTATAGGACACCATACCTTTGCTATAGCCATAACCTATAGCCATGTTTTCAAAACTGGGGCAATAGGCCACGAAAATCCTGCCTATAGCCACAGTTTTAAAGTCGTGGCAATAGGCCACCAAAACGTGGATATAGGTCTGTGGTAGTAGCCTTAATTTCTAGTAGTGGGAGGTGGGTTTGGGGGATTCATCACATAGGCCCTGAGGGAAAATTCGGAACATATTGGTATCATAAGTGGTCGATTCTACCAGAGGATGGCATTGGGTATTTAGTTTTCAGTAACACATTAGTTACTAGACTAGGTTGTGTCCTAATGTAGGAGCAAGCCCTAATCACCTATGGTTCATGGAATTTGAGGCAGTATGGGTAGAACTACACAAACCATATTCTGTTTTTGGCAGCAGTGGTCTTTTCTCTGATGATGTGGTGGAACTACATGATAGGTGAATGGTTTACCGCCTACTCTGACCACAAAAGTCTCGGGTATATCTTCTCCTAGAAGGACCTAAACATGAGACAACAGTGATGGATAGCGTTCCTATAGGAATATGACATTGAGAGAGTCTATACTCATTGGAAGGGGGACAATGTGGAAGATGAATCTCCCACAACATCTTTCAATAAATAGGAATCTCGGCACCTCTCTCACTCTCCAAGGTAGATCCCATGTTAGCACTACCTGAACCATGGATGGGTCCACTACCACTCGATCTGCTAAGATAACATGTCCCAAAAATTGGACTGTATGAATCCATAATTTTACCTTCGAGAGCCTCCCATAAAGCTATTTCTCTGGGAGTATGTCCAGAACCATCTGTAGGTGCGTCTTAAGATCCTCCTCAAATGCTATGTACACAAGGATATCATTAATTAATACCATTACCCACTATGCTAACTGTGGATAGATGATATGGTTCATGAGTCCCATGAACATTACTGAGGCGTTCATCATGACAAAGGGATTGAATAAGTACTCATAATGATTGTAATGGAATCTAGAAACCATCTTAGATTTTTCATCATCTTGTACTCACAAAATTTCATAGATTGTTTGAAGGCAATCCTTTCGAAAACATCATACCCCTCTCAACTGATCAAAATGTTCATCATTCCTTAGTAGTTTATAATATTTATTTAACATCACCTGGTTCAATCACGGGTAATAGACACACAACCTCAAGAAATCATCTTCCTTTTTAAAAAACAAAATAGGGGCCTTCTAGGGAGAATCATTGGGTCTCCTAAATCCCTTCATCTGAAAGTCCACTAGCATTACCCTCAACTTGTGAAGATTTTCTAGAGCAATTTGATACGTTGGACTGGATATTGGTTTCATCTTGGGGTGTAAATCTATTAATAATTTTATCTCCCTGTGGTGAGGTAATCTTGTAACATCTTGTGGAAATACTTCATTTTACTTTGCCACCACTATTTGGAACAAGAATCTCACAACATCTGTTTCTCTGGGGGTAAGGCCATCCAACTCATATGTGATTGTAAGCACCCTCATGTGCGACCTACGAATATTTTTCACCAACAATGTAAACCCATATCCTATCTCTACGGACACCCCTTCACCTAAAACCATCAATATGGGCATGAACAGAAGATAACCAATCCATACTGAGAATGTTGGCGTAAGGCCTTGGCGCTTCCACTAAGAGGCTCCAAATAAAACTCCCACCTCCAAATGGTAAACCACACTATCAGTAAAGGTTTTTGGTCAAACATTATCCACCTATAGTTATCCCCTATTATTTGTTTAAAATCAAATATCCTTCCAGAATCTCAATGTATCGCACAAGGTATGTGGTAAGGAAAGAACAGCTGTATCTTATGCCTAAAATTACTGAAGATATTGTATAAAAGACACAGATCATACCATGTATCAGCCATGGAGTCCTTGGTTCATTCCCCTCGACCTCGTGTAGCTACCACCACCCATGTCCCCCATCTCCCTAATCCTGATGAGGACATCCTAGCTTCGGTGGTGGTTATATGTCAAAACTTCTTCCTCCTCCCACAGCTCTCCCTGATAATTTTCCATGTCCACCACATGGTTGATCATCTGTCTCTACCCATTACCGCTACCTCTATAGTCCATACACTGCATCCCTATCAATAGCTTTATGGGATGTACAATCTCTAGAGATATGTCCTCTACCATTACATGTGTATAATCACCTCTCCCTAATGTGACTAGATCTATCCTGAGAGACTTGGATTGTAGAGCCCCTATCCTAGGACCTCCATTGATTTCTCCCACATATTAATCAGTTTGTCTGATGTCGGTTCCCTTCAGATGAGGTCTCGGCACATTTATGCCTTATGTCGATAGTTACTAGATTCTTATTCTCCTCCAAGAAGCTCTCAACTACTAGTTTTTTCTTAATCACTAGATCATAAGTCATAAATAAAATAGTTATGAATCTATATAAAATTTTTCATTGTAGACCTCACTCGATGCTCTGATACCTGATGTACTAATCCCTTACCATATTCGTCGATTACCTATAATGGTTGGTGAACCTTTAAATACAACCACCCATTGTCATACTACCCTGATTGAGATGAAGACGATCATGTATATGAACTACTCTCAGTGTAACTGGAGTTAACTCCTCTCAAACGAGATGATTGGACTCTACTCATGAATGATTCTGTTTGTCATGAGTCTGTGTGGTCAAACTCCAAAATCAAATTATCAACCCCTAAAGTATGCTTTCTACTATGATTAACATTTGGGATGTTGGTGTCCTCACATGAAAGAAAACCATAGTATCCACCCTAATCTATTTCTTATTTTCTCAAGGGCCAGGCTCACCTCAGAACTTGGGCGGTATCTATCTCTAAAACTCACAGAGTCCGCCCATCTTTCGCTCCTCATCAGCTGATACTCCAGGAACCGCGTTCTACTCCATTGGTGGTGGTATAAGCTTTTTCACCACCTAGAGGTAACTCTAGGGGAATATTCCCCTATATCAACTCCTCACCACTGAGGGGGTCATCCTCGGGATTGAGTTTGGGAATCCTATCAGGTATGCATCGTTGAGGTATCCAGTAATAAAAAAAAGATTCACCATGGCCAATGAGTATATTTCGATGGATGACTCAATGAGTACATGGAAACAACAACCCATTCCTATATGATTAATGTACCCATTTTGTTTCCATGCAACTCATTTTCCCATTTAACTAGTTGAAAAGAAGGATATCTGAGTCCAGGTGTTTCTATATGTTAGTCCCACACACAAACATTGGAGTCCCTTGCCTGAAGGCCACACTCAAAACACTTAACACTGTTTCCAAAAAATTAATATCATTGACTCTTAGTCCTATGGTAGAACCAACCACCTCTAATACCACTCTGTCATGACCAGTCCCAGTGGGGCCTGTGTCGTGACACCACATCCCCATATCTAATAGGCCAAGGGATGTTGACTAGAACTGATTAGTCATGTCAATAACATGGGAGGAATTCCCTAAGAAACTATAAGTATGAAAACCTATCCAATAATAGAAATGAGGAAATGTAAAAAAAATTCACTATTGAAAAAATGCATGCAAACAACTAAACCAAACCTATAGTGTACACTGAAATGTTAAGTGCATTAAAGTAAATTGGTCCACAATACAAGCCCACAAAAAGGAAGAGCGTTCTAACTAGAAATTCCAACCTATAAGAAAACAATATAGGTAATGTGTATTCTAGTCACCATGGCCTATCTAGAACTCACAAATCTCTATTCAGTGCTGGTCAAATCTGGACTCCGTCAAAAGGATTCTCGTCTACACAATACACAATAAATGCAAGCAAAGGCCATGTAGGGTTTACTATCACAATACTATGTATAAAACTTTGAAAACCACTAATAAATACAAGGTAAAGGTATAATCATCTCTACATAGTATATGTATACAATACATATAATAAGAACATATTTTGATATACTCGAAACTTTGAACTATAGTCTAGAGGTAAGTAACAACAATAACTACATTCCCATTCAAGTGATTTAGTTTGAATATTCCATGAAGCACTGATTTGGGAGAACTCACTCCTAAGTCTGATATCTCTGATGATGTCTTTCTGAGAAGTAATTTTTGTCAGGAACCTCCTTGAGGGATAGATAAACCGATAGTGATAAATAGAGAATATGACACACATGATCTGGGAGAACCAACCCCATGAGTGGGAAGATCACAATACATGGATGGGGATCACTGCCTGGGACATGGACTATACCACAACTGATCCAATATTCACCTTATAAGTAGAGGACCAGCATCCAGTAGAATTGGCCATGTATATTTCCTGACTCTGCTGAGCGTATATGAATGAATAGATGATCCAAATCTAGACTATTCAGAGGGGAATCCTGAATCTATCTAGAAAGGACTGTAAAAAGGCATCATACTTTTATGGATAGGAAATGATACCACCTAACCTATAGGGGAATGAAAAAGTGGAAACAACCATAATTATACTTTTCAATTATATTTTGGTAAATGTGATCAATCCATGTAGAAAATAGTTCAAGGCTTGTAGACGAGTCTCATGTCGTGTCCCTTGACATTGGGTACATCTTGTATAAAACACCCCAAGTCAGAAGAACATGTTATGTCGAAAAGGTATACACAAAATGTAGAAAAGGCCACATTACATTTCATACTATGAAGTTCCAACCCCATGTATGTTGTACATGTGCCACTACATGGCTTCAACTGGTGTTTGCCTACCCATGTACCAGTATGTGGTGTAGCCTGTGTAACCGGCCTAGGTATGACCGTGTGGTGGAGTACATGTCAGGTACTACTCTCCATGATTATGTATCCTATTAGATACATGGTGAGACTCTTGGAAGGCCACACATATTGTGTGATAGTATCCCGCTTCCCAAAACCCTAGTCATCGCTCAGTGGAGAAAAAGGCATGTTTATTGAAACACATACCATGTTCATTGAGATTTTCTGGAATTGGTGTTCTTCCTATATACACCTCAGTTTATTCTAAGATGTTATATCTTCTTATATTATCACATAAAAACTTATGATATAGGGACATTTTTCCCTAGTATCATGAAATCATTAGGTTTTGGGCCTTTGATCGGATCCGAAAACCCATTCTAATCCTCCACACATTAGTCGCTCGAAGAACAGTATCACTCATAATCCATTGATCCTTCTATATCTATCATCATCACACCTACAATAGGTTTTAATGAGGTTGTATATTTGATTTCTGATCATTTTACTATTAATCAAAGACTCAATGATTATCCATTCATTATCCAAGAACACGAAGAACCTTTGGGAGAAAGCACAATTGAGAAAACCATGGTATGAACCTTCGATTTTGTTAATTTTGGACTCGATCCATTCCATAAGAATTATCCTGATAAAAAAACATGAATAATTATACTAATAACAATCCACAAAATTCCAACAATTATAACCATTCTCCATAAATGATTGAACTGCAGGTCAAATAGTTTTTCGGTTGATCTGCATTCTCGATTCACTTTCGATAGATTTCTCCAGGTTCTCTCTAGAGCTGCCAGGACGTTTTCTAGGGTTATGGGCCTAACCCTGGGATCCTTCTCATTTAAAAAGAGAAAATTATTCATTTCATCTCTGTAACAATAAAATAAAATAAATCGTTAATTTATTTTATTCCAATAAAATGTCAAAAAAATAATTTTTTAACTAATCTATGCCAGCCAATGTTAGGCCTCACATATAGTAAAGTCAATTCTGTAAATGCAATGGTACCCTCATATTTCTGATTGGGTATCCTGTTTATAATTTATTAAAATTTATAACGGAATGAAATAATGTGTTCTATTTAATATATTTAAATCATTTATTCTGGGCACACCATGCCTTAGAATTCCACGTTTTCTCAACACCCAGTATCTAATTATTTCCATATGATATTTAAAAATAGCACTTGAAAAAATCTAGGAAATTAAAAAGCCTAATATATTACATATATATAGATGTTTTTATGTCAATTTGATGACAAAAAATTATCCCAACACCATTTAAATGGGTTGAAAAAACATCATTCCTATGGACGGAAGACTACCACCCCACAATCCATTTTTTTTATTTTTTCATTACCACCACACATAGTTGGGTATTATTATGTATTTAAATTATTCATCTGATATTTAAGAAATAATTATACCTCTTGATAAGTTGTAACATATATAATAAAATTACATTCCTTTTAATGGGAGATATGATAATGTGGCTCAAGTATATGATGGACTATTTCCTCATGAGGTGATGACATTCATCTTTGACTAACACTAATCATAATGTAAGAATGAAAATTTTAATGAATATATGTGATATAAATTTAATAATTATGATATTAATAAAATATATATTATTTTTAAAATTAAATATCCTATTTTTATTTTTAACAATGAATAATGATAACATTGTTTATGTACATGTAGACTATTTCATTCATGATGTGATGTTACTCACTTTTCATCACCATACCACATGGATGATATATATAACTGTATTTAAAAGAATAATATTTTTTATATGATATTATGATAATTCTATATATATAATATATTATTTACCTAATATTCATAACTATAATTTAAAAATGGAATATTTACTCATATGTATATATGACCTATCGTCTCCATGAATGTAACAAATTACATTTTTCATTATCATCATTATTTATTGGTTTTAAAAGTATATTTTTGAGTAAAAATATTATAATTTTTCATTATTATTATTCATAAAATGATAAAAATATATAATATGGGCTAGAACCATATTTTTCATGATGAATCATGCATGAGAAAATAAGGTATTTAACAAAACAAACCATGATAATAGTAAATGATTATTATCATTAGGGTGATAATATATTATAAAAGGATCATATATGATTTTGTAAATTTTAATATAGTAAATTTTAAATATAATAAAAAATTTCCAAACCACTATATATGAGGTAAAATCACATTCAACTGAAAGGAATTGTGAGGTAATAGATTCTATCTCAATTTCCCATCATTGAGAAATATTTTATCAGTATACACATAATATATTATATATATTGTTTATACTAAACCATTGATTTTTAATATCATGATTTCTTAATAATTAAACATAATTTAAGTTTCAATATTAATTTATACATCCAAGGGGATTTTATATAATATATACCAAGAGTTAATGATTTTCATAACATAATTGTTTTAATTGGGTTATATTACTTCTTCTTCATCATCAATATTATATGATTATGATTGAAATGAAATTTAATTATAATATTTTGTATTTATAATTATAATAACTAGATTTATAGTTTATTCACATGATAAATTCATTTATTAATTCCCACTCCTACTTTATGAACGTTGTAATGTTTTATTTCACAATCTCATTCTCATGGAGATTGTTTATTCTGAAATTTCAATTAAAGAGAATTATTTTTTCAATTTCTACTAAAATAATATAATTTTTTTATAATATAGTTATTCATTATATTTTCATGTAACATTTCCATTTTCTACTCTTTGATATATAAAATAATTCATAATTTGTTTTTATGAAAATATAACTTCATTTATCTTTTCAATTATAAGTATTTTTACGAACCCATATTTTCAAATATAAATACATCAAAAATATTTTTAACCTTTCCCAAATGATTTATTAAAGAAAATATTACCACTTTTTTGTTTTGTTAATGTCAATTTATTTTTTCTGTGATTTTCAAAACAATGTATTTTTGACTTTAACTGAAAAAATGAAATAATTATTTGCTTTAATGTGTGCATAATGAATGGAATTTCTATCCATCATGACCAATAATTTTTTTTTTAAAATAATCAATTAAATATTTCAAAGAAAAATATTTTCAAATTTTTTATTGTACTTCTTTTTCAAAATTTATTTCAAAAATACAAGGTTTATTTATCTCAAGAATTTTTTTTAATATATTTTTATGTTATTTCAATTAATAAATGTCATAAACCCATTATTATAACTCAAATGTTATATTTTTTATTTATAACATTCTTATTATTCCCCTAGATGGTTTATGATAATTTTACCTTGGGGTGTTTTGAAATTCACATCCACGATTCATTTTTGAAGATATTATATTTCCCTTGAATTATTCACATTCAAATAGAAAATAAATTTCCTAAAATTAACCATATTAAATATCAGGTATATATTTATTTAATAAACCATATATCTCTTATTCATACAATGTTCTACATTGAAGGTTATTCATTTATCACATGAAATATTGATAGATTTATATTACTTAATCAGTGTAGATGTTTAAAGATAAATCACATTGTTCATTTATTACATCTATAATTCAATATATGTGGAATGATTTGGACATATTGACATGGGTGCACCCTAGTAATAGATATCATCTTTTTGAATAGATAGTATTGTGGGTTGAATCTATATTCTGGCATAAAATAATTTGGGAAAAGTGAATGTATTTATTCCTAGTAGTTTTAAACAATTTTAATAAGGGTCTTGGTGGTATAGTTATCAAGATCATGAGATCACAATATCAAATATTTATACATTTCCTTGATTGAGAATTCAGTTATTTTTAATATGCATAATATTTTCCTTATGATATTATTTGTGGATGAATTTTATTCTCAGTTATTATTATAATAGATTGTGTTATCAGTTCATTACCGTTCAATATTAATTATGAATTTTCTATCAGGATATTCAATTCACTTAAATGTAATGTGTGTTCAATTATTTAACAACCCATATTTAATATTCTCTATTTATTAATTATAACATCACTTCCAAGAAACCATTATTTAGAATTTTATTTCCACATTATTTTTATTCCTTCTCAAGGATTCCATTATTTTAAAATGATTTATATTCAAGGATATACTTGGGGGAATATTGAATATCCATAAAAATATTCTTATAAAATTGAAACTTATAATGTAATTATAATTTTTTATATTCTTATATAGTAAATTAATTCCTCAATGTTATGAAATAGATGAAAAAATTACCGTATTACATTAATATCTAATGGATAAGATGTTTTTTTAAAACATCATAGATTTCTCATTTGAGGTCTTTAAATTCACAATGATCATTAACTTTATTATGATCAATGACCTATTTTATTCTCTATAATTAGTTTTTCTTTTCTTCGATGGTTATATGATTATTTTCCACCAACGTAATCCTACATAGAATCCAAGTAATTTGTTATTCCACATTATGTTTTTACATCATTTCTCTATAATTAAGAGAATAGTTTACTAACCCTTATAATGGTGTGGGTTTTCTAGCAATGGTATTTTAATATGTAAAACCCTAAATAATTGATATGATGTTAAAATTTTCAGGAAGAAATTTATATATGGGGAAGATAATGTGTCACACCAAAATTTTAAAATAAGACAATTTTATATGATAGTAAATGTGATGAAAAACATATATATTAACTAACCCATGAATTAAATTTCATTAAATTTAATATATTTGATATCTTTCTAAACATGCAACCTTGAGTCTAAATGAATAGTATTATAGTATTCTATTATAACATAGACACTAAATTGAATTTTATCTATGGAAATAACTATATTATGAAAATTATGGAAATATATATATTAGAAAACCTAATAATCAGTTAAAATAAAATGAAATAATTTTTAAAAAAATTAATTATTCTTAAAGTCAATTTTGGCGTGTTTTTTACTAATAATTTAGAATTATTTTTGATCATATTTATAGAATTTGTTAGATAAAAATATCTTTATTTTTTAAATAATAATATTAAAAATAGTCATTGGAGAATTATTTGGTATTTTTCGAAATGTTTCCTTTTTGATAAATAGTGAAAAATAGGATTTTATTTCAAAAGTTCATTTTCAAAATTTCTTTATTAAATAAAATTATATTAATAATTATATTTAAATAAAAATTAGTTAAATTATATAAATTAATCCATTATAGTTCATTTTAAACATTAAATATTTAATTTTGATATTAAAACATTGTAATCTTTTGATCATTTTTTCTTTGAAACCCCTCTTTCACATCTCTTTGGTGGGATTAATTTTAAGTTAAAATTTACCACTTATGTGAATTAAATTTAAAAATATGTATTATATATTTTAAATAAAAATAAAGTATAATTTATATTAAATTAAATTAAATAGTTACCATAATTCATATTAAAATAATCTAAAATATTTATCACATTTAAGGTAAAAAATTATTTACCAAGGAGTTAAACATAGAATATATGTTTTAAATAGACATATAAAGTTACCTAAAATTAATTTTATGACTTTATTTAAACCTTTTCATGTGTCATCTTGGATAATAATCTATTTTGACTCTTTTCATGAGAAAAAAGTTCTTACACATTTTTTTATTTATAAAATACTAGCATGACACTCAACTCACTTATAGATGGCCATCCAATATCCTCTCTTTTTTCACACAATAAGGCACTTTTGGAATGAAAAATTCATGAAACAATAACATAAAAAACCATAATATTATCCTAGAATAATTATTTTTGGTATAAAACCATCCCATTTAGGCTTTGGTGAAATATTAAGATGGATACCCAAAGAAGAGGTAACATTATTCAATGAGTATTTTTTTTATTTCTCCATCCACATCCTTAAATAGTTATTTTAAAATTATGATATGATATCATTGGAATATTTAATACACTAGTATGATTTTATGTTAAGGTAAATACCTATAACCATCCCCACTTTCATCAAATGTGTTATGGAATCGTTATTCGTGTGTACGACACACTACCACCTAGTTAACCAATGTAATGCTTTTTTTGGATATCCCCTCTCACATTAAGTTATTATGATTGATATAAAGTATAAATATGAAATTGATAAATTAATAACACTAATTAGTTCATTATAAAATAAATACATTTTTACATTTCTTTCCTTTGTTAATATGATAACATAGATGTTGTGTATAGTGCAATACAGCCTCGTGAAGCGATGTGATTCCACATTATCTAAAGCCTTATATGGTAAGAATAAAGGAAATTTTTAATTAATATATGTGACATATATGAATTAATAAGGATATTTATGAAATAATTATCACTCTGAAAAGATAATATGTCATTTTTTATAATGAATAATTGTAATATCATTCAGGTTTGTGTAGACTACAAACTTCACGAAGCGATGTGACTCTCTTATCATCAAACATCACATGGTTGAAATATATAATTATATTTAAATAAATAATATGGTATACATTATATTATATCAATGATATAAATATATTATCATACATAACTATATTCCATAATATTTATTGGAAAATGGAAATGTTATTCATACGTTCGTATCACCTACCATCCCCATGATTGTATCAAAGTCCATTTTTCTTAACCATGTTAACTAATCAATATTAAAATTATAATTGATTTAAAAATATTATAATTACGTAATTATTATCATTATTTTTATGATATTACAATATACTATGTTTAATAATTGTAACTTCTCTTGATGAAACAAATATGACAAAATAAAGAAATTAACTCCCAAAAAATAAAAATAATGAAATATTATTAAGGTAATAGTGATATGATGTTATAAAGGATCATATATAATATTATAAATATTAATATGATTCTTTTATATGTTAATTGAATGTTTTAAAACATTATATATGTGGTAAAATAATATTCCACTAAACCGAAGTGTTCGTTAAGGTATATCATGCCAAATTCTCTTCTTTGAGGAATATTTAATTATTATTCACTTAAATTCATTAATTTAGTGTATATAATTCCCATTTTACTTGTAATTTCATGATTACAAAATAATTCGTGGTATTTTTATTTTGAATATGAATTATTATATTCAATGGATTTAAAAAAACATTTTTTATGTTTTAACTAATTTCATATTTCAATTTATTTTATTGGATATGTTACATTCTTTACATCATTGATATTATGAGATTATTTATAAAATCACCTTTGATTATTTAATATTTCATTTTCAAATATTTATGTGAATTTACATTTGATACATATATTTAATTCATTTAATAATTCTCACATCAATATTATGATCTTTGTAAGCTTCTATATCTAAATCTCATTCTCCTCAAGATTGGTTATTGTTGAATTTATGTGGAAGAAATTTTTTTGACGATTTTATATTAATTCCATATAATTTTATCTTTTGGTTATTCATAATTTCATCATGTAATTGTATAATTTTTCTACTATTTTTCACTTAAAATTATATATAATATATTTTAAATAAAATCCAACATCATTTCTCATTTAATTTAAAAATCTATTTTATTTGAAATATATGTCTTCAGAAAAAAAATTTCAATAATGTTATGGATGTTCCAAAAAAATTATTAAAGAAATTATCAAAAAAAATTAACATTTTAAAAAATGGTTTGTAAGGAATATTATTCTTGATTTAAAACAATTCTAGTTTGAATTTTGATGAAAAAGTTAATGGAATTTTTTTAACATGTTTGAAATGAGAATAAATTTCCATCCATCATGCCTACTAAAATATTTTAAATATTCTTTTATATCATTCAAATATTACTTTCAAAAAAATAATATAAATTTATTTTGAAATTGTAGTCATAATAATTTATTTTAAAAACGAAAAGATATTTTTTTGAAGAATTTTTTTATCATATTTTTATGGTATTTCTATTCATCAATGATAAAAAAATTATTTTATTCCAATTGGTATATGTTTTATTGAAACCATAATTATTCTTTCTCTTGATGGATATTTATCTTTTTGATCAAGGAATATTTTGAAAACCACTTTCTTCATTCATTTTTGTAGTCATTAACGTTCCCTTGAATTATTAAATTTAATTTGGACATTAAATTTTCTCTAAATATCCATGTTATATATCATGGATAAGTTTAATTCTTTAACAAAATATCATTTTTATATATACTGTTATAAATTGAATTTTATTTTTTTATCTATATAAATATTGATATATTTTTATTCATTAATCATTAATGATTCCCAATAATAACACAAATTTTTCATGAATTATATTGATTATTCGACATGTTACGAATGATTTGGAAATCAACACATGGGTGGTTCCCCATTATAAATATATTATAAATGATTCAATATTATCATGTGGTGAATTAGTAACCTAGTGTAATATCAATTGGACAATCCAAATGGTTTTGAAAATAGTAGTTATATACCTTCTTGTGAATGGTCATGGTGGAAAAGGTAACATATTCTAGAGATCATTACATCAAAAAAAATTGAATTTAGATCATTGTGAGGTCATTCATTATTATTATCGTTTTGATTTTCATAATGACATTTTCTATTCCTGTATTTCATTTTCATTTATTGATTAAATCACATGTCTTTTTATTTATTTACCCTTTCATATGGATTATTCTATATCATTTCAATATAGTCATGTTTTTTAAAATGGAATGTGTTGTACATTTTTTAATATTAAATAATAATGATTGCACATTTAATCATGATACCATCAGATTTATATAACCCTTTTTTAATGTTTGATCAACACCTTATATTGTTTTGTTCTTCATTAATCAAAGATGTGTACCATAATTGATACTAAAAAATATGTTAGGGGATAATTTTATTCTAAACAAATATGTTATAATTTTAAAATTCAATTTTAATATAATAATAAATTAGATATCAATTTTATGAATTCCATTAAATTATTTGGTCATTCGGGATATGATTTCATATATCTCATACTAATGTAATAATGTAAGACACAAATTATTGGTTACAACAGTTGAGGTCTCCATAATAAAAATATTTTTATAATAACCATAAATCATTCATATAAATAATATGAATGATGTCCTTGTATTTTATCACAAGTAAATCAAATGTATACGCAAATGATGTTCTCATATAAGGAAAATTATTTTGAACAAAAAAACAAATGGAATATCTCTTCTATAAAATAACCTCAGATTGAATGTAAAATTTTAGAACTATAACATTATAAAATATTTATAAAATTAATTTCTTTGAATTTTTTTTGAATCATATTATTTATGTTTTGCAATCATTATTTGTTTATACTAATGTAAAATTCCATTCATGTCGAATGTGATAAAATATAGATTCCTATCAGATTTTCGATATATTCCATGTGAGAATTGTATAAAAAATGGCATGACTATTCCATTGAAAACATTTTTTAAAATGTAATAAATAATAAATATTGTATTTAATAATTAATTTCTCTATTATTAAAACATTTTGGAGGTATTATTTTTTAAAAAAAATTGGGAAGAAAAAAGGATTTCGAATGAAGAGAGAAATAAACATGAATATTCATAAAAAAATTATTTAGAACATTTCTATACAAAATGTTATTAAAATTAATAGAAACCATATTTTTTCCAATAAATACACATAATAGAACAAAATATGTGAGTTTCATGATATATAGATCAAAATAAGTCATCATTGGAAGCATAATCGTGGGATATCCTGATAAATGATGAGATTGTAATATAAACACCTTCCACTTTACAATCATTAAATGATTATCATTCAGAAAGAATGAAATTAAATAAAAATTATAATATAATTAGTATAAATATATTATAGATATTTTATTTCTATGGGGATGTATATAAAACTAATAAAAAAGTGGGGATCAGAACTGTATTGACCCAAACATTAATTAATGAAAATTCCTCTTAATCTGATTAAATGTCTTATTATGTAAAATGGTTATATAAAACCTACAAACATCCTGGGGTTTATTTTTTTGTTTTTTTAAATATCGTTATTAATTGTTACCATTACTAATATATTCATTGATCTATGATCACACAATTAGTATAAATATAGGGCTTTAACAAATCTAATTTACTCCAAAAAAGGAATTGATGGACTTATCCATTAGAATTTATCCATACAAAACCCATTTTTCAGAGTTCGGAAAGGAGGTACCATCACTAGCCTTTAATCTGGAGCAATCCCAAGTCTAGCTTAGGTAGGTAAAACTTGAATGGAAATGCCTATAAGAGAATTGGAAGTCAATAGAGGTTACCACCCGAGAGATGTTATCTAATATGCCACAAGGGCCTTTCCCCATCATACATCTTACCCTTAAGTCTTTTTCAATTGTTATAATTGGTCAGGTAAAATGACCCCAGAAATATGATTATTTTTATTATTTTTTTATAAATAACATACATTAATTTTATCATTTTAACATTGTAAATGGTTTTTAAAGCACAAATACTTTATTTACATAATATTAAATTAAGAAATATTTTTGATGAATTTATGGATTTTTGATGTAAATAATATTTTAATAAAATATTTTTACCAAATAATTATTTTTAAAATATAATTGATCGTATAAATTTTTTTTGGAATACAATTATAATTTTTATTAAGGATTGAAAGATGCTTTTGTCAAAACCTATGAATTTTTTTATACATGTTAGTTATTATTTTAAAAGTAAAAAATTAACATTTTTAGAAAATTATTTTCATAAAATGAATATTATTTTTGGATTTAGAATGTCAGAATTATCTAATTGAGAATTTTTCATAATTTTCTGAGAGAGACGAATTTTTGGGCAAACATTAAATACCGTTTAAATATAAAAGGTGTTTTATGACATCATAATTAACAAATAGTGATGTAATAAAATACTATAAAAGAGATATTCAGACAATATATGTCTTATCATTAAAATAATGTTATTTAATGTTTGTTTTATTAATTTTATGGGTCCTATGTGGACCCTCCAAGAGTTATAAAATATTTTAACCTTTTAAAATTATTTCTATGATAGTTTAACTCACCTACACATAATAAAACCTAATATATATTTTTTCGTTATCCTTATAAAAATAATTTCCACTTCAGTTTGGAAAAATCCTTGGGAAAAAACTATGGGATGGTTGGTTGTTTTGATTAGTTTAATGTGTAGTGTCCAAAACCTAAATAATAAAGTATTTCATCCCCTTTGTTATATAAACCCACTCAATCTCATGTTCCTCTTCACTATATCCATTTGGATCACAACCAAATTCTTCCATACACTCTCTGGAATCCAACCAAGGATCCCCAAGCTCCCATGAAGACTCTCTCAAGCCTCCCCCAAGCCTTTGCGATCACACATCCAAGTAAGGGATCCTCACATTCCTTCCTTCTTTATAAATGTCCAAGTTTCCTTATATCATTATTCCCTTTTATTTTTAATTAAAAAATTTTTGGTATGATTTATCATCTCATATACACTGGCCTACTTATGTTTTAATGATAATAAACCCCTTTATCTCTCGTTAATTCCTCCCATGTACCCTCATTAGCATGCTGAAATTCCGTAAAGGATTTATCTCTCCTCATTCACATCAATGCAATTATTTTAAATTATGCATACAAATTCCATTAATTATATTGGGATATTAAATTCCATTACCCCTTACATTCCATTTCATGTATAAATGATTATGTTTCAATTTCTCTCTCATAAACCCATTTACGTTTTCTATTTGACCTCGTTATCCTGCCAAAATTAAACAAAATTTATATGATAAAATCATCGTGTAAGAAAATAATATTCCCACTACTCTATCAAAGGTATTCAACTTTAGGAACATGTCAATTTTGATTGATGAATTAAATTTATTTATTCCAAATCTCTTATTCGTGGAAGTAATTATGATGTTTAATGAATCCATGTTGTATGATCTATGTGGCACACTTATTCATGAAATGAAATGATTAGGAAGGGTGTGCCATGATAGCTCTCTATTACATTGGGTAAAGAATAGTATCATAATGATCCATGTGAAATGATGGTTTATTCATGACAATTAAAGTGGAATGTGGGTTTACTCAGTCTAATTCATGTGTAATGAGGTTTTACTCATGCTCTAGGTGGAATGTGCCTTTGTGAATGCTAATATCATGTTAAATGTTGTTTCGACATCTCCATGTTATGATCATCTTTATATGTCATGCCATTATGTTCATATTTCTCTTATTCTCCATTGATATTCTTTTTTCCTAACATGTATTTTATTCTTCATTTTACTCATTTTTTACATCCTTACAGGGCTTTAAATCTCACCCTTTTATATGTATATCCTTGGGTTATGCCATGCAATTCTAAGTACAACAAAATGTTGTGGTCATATAAAAGATGTTTTGAGAAAATAAGATGTATTTTATGTCATAAGATGTCATGTAATTTTCTTAATTTTCCAATAAAATATACCTCTCAATCCACAAACATGTCCTAAGTGAAATTTTATTTAATAAACCATGTTTAAGTGTGTAATAAATAACAATGTTGTTATAGTTGACATCATAGTATAGGTGTAGTTATTTTTGGGATTATGATTTGAAAACACTTTTGAAATCCATTGGGATAATACTAAATATAAAAAAACATCCCTAAATTTTTGTGAGTGTAGAGTAAGTGGTTTATCAAAAAAACCCACCCAGTCTGGATACGAACATGTAGAGGTGGATCTATCAGAGATGTATCTATGGGTAAAACTTGAAAAACCGCATTTAGCTATACTTGAATGGTAAATGGTGTATGATAATGGGCCTTCATTCCCTCTTGGTTTGACACTCCTAGGGGATATGATTTGGTAAACTCAAATGATTATTATGAATGATTATTAAGGGAATAAAAAATTTTCCCTTAAGAATATATGTTGTTAAGTAGATCGTGGATAACAGAATTTGAATCTTATAAATTTATATGTTAAGAAAATAAATCTAATTTATAATTTATCCCTTTTTATCATTGATTTACCCTTAATTTGATACCCCTAAGTTTCATTTTATTCTATCCAATGGCTGGTAATATGATGAATTGGGCTGAAAACTGATTTGAAGATCAACGTGATGATTTTCTAATGTGATGACCAATCTGATGGGAGAGGGAATCAAAAACATTGTCTTGATAATATCTTATCTAACTATAGTTTTTAATAGAATCATGTGTAAAGAGTAATTTCAACCCCCCTAGAAATTACAAGCTGCAATCAAGAAGAATTATGAGATGATGGCCTCCTACTTTTGATGGATCATCTGATCCCTCGATAGTCGAACAATGGATCAACTCCATTTAAATGATATTACCCATCATTAAATGTCCCGGACAAGAGAATGTTCCTATGGATTCATATCATATGGATGGTGAATATGGTTAATGGTGGACATTGATAAAAAAAATATGCATCTTGAGGAAGAGATTGAGGGGTTAGAATAGGAGGATTTTTAGTAAATGTTTTTTGATATTTATTTTCTTTACACCCTCCGACCTAATATGGAAACGGACTTCCAAGCCCTCATGAGAAAGGATTATGAATCTGTTAGATCATATATAAATCCCTAGAAATAGATGACATAGATAGCTATGAATAAATTGTCTGATGTTCCCTCAATGTCCAAATCGAGATCGGTGAATTTCAATGGTATCATGAGGATAAGAAGTGGAAAGTGTAATTTAATTATGGTAGTATAATTGATAAATCCAATGGTGAAAAGAAATTAAAGAACCCCACTGGACAAAGGTGTGGAAAGAAGCACCCTATAAATTGCTTCAAGGGGATGGGGAAATTCTTTAGATGTGGAAGAGAAGGACATCTGGCTATTAATTGTTGATAAAAAAACCCTCTTCTGTGAAAACAAATAGGAACTGTCCATTCGACCCTTAACTCATTGTTCAATGGTTCAACTATAAATAACCAAGGTAGTTTGAAAACAACTGCCCTAAGCTAAGGGTTTTCAGAGGAAATCAATAACCAACAAGGCAGCAAGGGTGATATTTTTTCATCACTACATTTTATGTGACCCCCGACAAAGATGTGGTGATAGGTATGCTAGTTATTCATTCAAGAATAGAAAATGAACTTTTTGATTCTGGTTATATGCATTCTTTTATATCTCAAATGTTTTTAAAAATAATCCTATCACCACCACAAATCATTGATGTATAGGTGTTGTTGAGAAGAGAAAATGGTGAAATTATTGCATCACATTAATATAACTCCTCCCCTATAAAAATTTGTGGATTTAACATCCTGGTGAACCTTGTCATATTCCCTTTGGTATAATATTATGTAATTATTGGTTGGATTATATTTACCTATATAGATCCAATATAAATTTCCATGATAGGTAAATCACTATTCATATGGTCAACCGACCCCCGATTCTGTACAAGTGCAAGGAGGAGGACGAATCTTCTTTAGAAACATAATCTCATGTGTGAATATTACAACCCTATGATCAGGCGTGTCTTACTCATATGATTGAGTTTATGGATGAAAACATCCTTTAAGACATGTCGTTCGAGAAAGAATTCACTAATGTGATTCTGTAGGAAATGTCTGGAATAATTCCTAGAAGAAATGTTGAATTCTCAATTGATCGTATACATGGGTTTTCCAATATCCACGAATGTATATTGAATGGTTGTTGTGTAGCTTGAGGAGATAAATAAAAAACTACCGGATAATCTAGATAAATTTTTTATACACCTAAGTGCTTTACCATGTGGTGGACCAGTCCTCTTCGTCAAGAAGAAGTATGGGTACAAGAACCTTTGCATTGATTATCATGAGCTCAAAAAATCATTATAAACAACTAGTATCCTATACCATAAATTGATGAGTTTTTCGATGAGCTATGTGGAGAACAATAATTCTACAAGTCATATCTACATTTTGGATATTACCAAGTAAGGGTGAAGAAGGAGGATATCCCTAAGACTGCTTTTTGTAAAAGGTACAGGCAAAATGAATTTATTATTAAGACTTTAGGACTCACAAATTCTCTAGAAATATTCATGGACTTGATGAATTTAGTATTTCAAGATTACCTTAAATAATTTGTTGTAATCTTTATAGATGATATTCTAATATTCTCCAAAACCATGTACAAGAAGGTGGAGCATTTAAGCACTTTACAAGAGTCCTTGAAAAAGGACAATCTCTAAGAAATTTTCAAAAAAGTGTGAGATCTGGTTCAAGGAGGTCTCATTCATGGGTAATATCATCACAAGAAATGGGATATCTTTGGATCCCTCCAAGACAACTACAATTTAGGGATGGTTGAATCCATCATCGGTGATGGATATCTGTAACTTCCTGGGGTTAACTAGATATTATCGTCGATTTTTGAGAAATTTATCACGGTTTTCCAACCCTCTTACCAAGATAAAACAGAAGGGAGTCAAGATTTCCTAGAGTAATGAATATGAAGATATGTTCATGGAATTGAAAATTAGGCTTATCACTATGTCTATGCTCACACTACCAACAAGTGGAGAACTTTTGGAGGTATTCAGTGATGTTTTGAATAATTGACTAGGCTATGTGTTGATAAAAAATGAAAAAGTCAGTGTCTATGACTCAAGTAGATTGAATGTTCATCAGAAAAACTATCCCACGCCTGATCTAGAGTTTGGTGCAGTAATCTTCTCTTAAAAAATATGGAAAAATTACCTCTTTGTGGAGAAGTGTGAAATATATACATACCCCAAAAGCCTCATGTATTTATTTAAACAAAAAGAGTTGAATATACACCAATGAAGATAGTTAGAGATGATCAAAGACAATGACTACTCAATCCATTACCACCCTGGGAAAGAGTACAAGGTGGTGGATGTTGTAAGTAGAATTGACCCAATGATTCTATCATTGATGAGAATTTAAAAGGATCCAATCTTGCTAGATTTTATGAAGATGGACAAGAGAATAATAAATAAAGGAACATCATCAATAATTTCACAACAGATTGTTCATCCGTCTCTTTTAAAAAGGTTAAAGGATAATAAAAAAGATGGTGTGGGAATTCAGAAGAAAGTAAAAACTATCAGAAAAGGGAAATCCATGATGATAAATGTTAATGAAGAAGGAATTGTGAGATTTGGGTAAAGACTATGTGTTCTATCAAATTAGAAGTTAAAGAATGAACTTTTTTATGATGTGCATAGTTCTAATTTCTCTATTCGCCTAGGAAACACAAAAATGTATTGGGATCATTGATATCTTTTTTGGTGGGATAACATGAGGAATAATATCACTGAGTATACATTAATGTTCCTGGTATATTGGCATGTGAAGGCTGTGATATATAAGTCTAATGGGATGATCCAACAATTATCCATGCCAAAATGGAAATGAGTGAACATCCCCATGGACTTTGTCACTAGACTTCTGAAGACATCCAAAGGAAACAGTGCTATTTTGGTGGTTGTGGATTGTATTAGAATGACTTAACACTTCATTGAAATTCGAGAGGGTTTCTCAATAGATCAATTGGAATGGATATACATCACATAAGTGGTAAGGATTCCTGGAGCACCACTATTGATTGTATCTAATCATGATCTATGATTCACCTATATGTTCTAGAAGAGACTACAACATACTCTGAATACTGAGCCAAACTTCATTAGTTCTTATCATCCTCAAACTGATGGACAATCTATGTGAACTATCCAAACACTTGATTACATGTTGATATCATGCACAATGGACATCAAAGGAGGGTGTGATCAATGTCTTCCTCTAGTTGAGTTCTTTTACAATAACGTTTTCCACTCAAGCATCCAAATGGATCATTATGGATATCTTTATAGGAAGTGGATAAAAACATAGGTATGATCGGATAATGTTGGTGTGAAAAAACTCATAGGTCCTGAAATTGTTAATGAAATGGTGGAGAAGGTTATGACAATCTAGCATCACATTAAATCTGCTCATATTTGACAAAAGAGAAATGAGGATAACCATTGAAGAGACCTAGAGTATGGTGTTGGAGATATGGTATTTCTTTGCATATCACCTTGGAAAAGAGTTATGAGATTTGGGGAAAAGGGAATGCTTAGTCCATGTTACACTAGACCTTTTGAGATCATTGATCACATTGAAGCAGTGGAATATAGACTAGCACTCCCATTGAATCTATCTCTAGTGCACGATGCATTCTATGTATCACTATTGATGAAGTATATACTTGTACCATCGCATGTACTAAATCCCGAGGTGCTACTATTGGAGAATGAAATTGCTTATAAAGATAATCTAGTAAATATCATAGATTTAAGGTAATAATTTCTACAAAATAATACAATTACCCTCGTTAGGGTGTTGTGGAGAAACCAAAAGTTTGGTGAAGCAATGTGGGAATCAGAGGAAGTGATGAAGTAGAGTTAACCTCATCTGTTTTAGTGTGGGAAAATGAAATTTTTAGGGTGATATTTCTTGATGGGGGAATATTGTAATGACCCAAACATTTATTAATGAAAATTTCTCTTAATCTGATTAAATGTGATATTATGTAAAATTGTTATATAAAACATATTCACTTCATTGGATTTCAAAATACCATTAAAATTTATTACCATTTCTAATATAGTCGTTGAACGGTGATCACATGATTATTATAAATATACGGCTTCAAAAATACAATTTACAAACACAAAGGAATTGATAGCCTAATATAATAGAATTAATCCATACAAATACCATTTTCATATGCTCGAAAAATAGGTAGCATCACTGGGCTTCTCTCTTAACCAATCCCACGATAATATTCAACACATTAAGCTTGAATGGAATAGCTTACATGAGAAGTGGAAGGTAATAGAGATTAACTCCTAGGAAATATTATCCGAGCCACCCCAAGTGTCTGTCACCATCGGACATCCTACCCTGATGTCATATGTAGGTATTATAAGTGGTTATGTAACAAGAACCTATAACTATGATTATTGGTTTTATTTTTTTAATGAATATAAATTCATTTTATCATTGTTACTTTGAAAATGTGTTTTATAGAAAAAATAGTATTTTTTTAGACAATATTCAATTTAGAAATATATTTTGAGGAATTAATGGATTTATTAATTAAATAATATTTCAGTAAAATTTTATTAATAAATTATTTATTAAATACAAATGAACTTAAATTTTTCAATGAATACAATTGTAATTTTTATTAAGGTTTCAAGGTTTTGTTAATAAAAAACCCTTTAATTTTTTATAAATGTCAGTTTTTATTTTAAATGTGAAAATTCACATATTTAGAAAATATTTTATATAAAATGAATATTATTTTTGGATTGAAGATGTTGAAATTATCTAATGGATATTTTTTCATAATTTTCTGAGATAGTCGAATTTTTAGGTAAAAATTAAATACTATTTAAAAATATAATGTGTTTTAGGACATCATAATGACCCAATAGTGATATAATAAAAAATTATAAAAGGTAACTTCGGCCAATATTTGTTTTACCTTTAAAATAATGGGATTTTTATATTTTTCTGAATAATTTTATGGTTACATAGTGGTACATCCGAGACTTATAATATATTATAACTTTTTAGAATTATTTCTTTGAGAGTGTGACTCACCTCTATATAAAAAGTCTAATGTTTTATTATTTTAGTAAATTGGCATTATAAAATAATTTTTTATACTTTTATTTGGAAAAAATCATACTCAACAACCGTGGTATGGTTTGTGGTTTTGATAAGTTTATTGTGTAGTGTCCAAAACCAAAATGATAAATAATTCTGTCTCCTTTCATATATAAACCCACTCAATCTACCATAACACTTCTATCAAACAATTTAGAGATTGACCAACCATTTCCCTCCTCTCTCTATAATCCTCCCAAGGCACCCCAAGATCCCAATAATCCTCTCTCAAGTCTCTCTCAAGCCTTTGGGATCACACTTCCCAGTAAGGGATCCTTACTTTCCATCCTTCTTTGTTTATATCCACATTTCTTATATTGTCATTCCATTTTCATTTAAATTAAAAATGCTGGGGTGTGATTTATCACCTCCCCTACACTTCCATACTTATGTTTCAATGATAAGAGACCCCTTTCTCTCTGATTAATGCCTCCCAGGTACACATGATACCACACCGAAATTCGGTTAGATATTTTTCTCTCCCCATTTTCATTCATGAAATTATATTATATTATTCATCTAAATTCCTTTACATATGTTGTGATATTATATTTATTGGACACATTACTATACATTTCATGTATAAACAATGAGATACCCGTTTATCTCTCATCAACCCATTTTACTATTTTTATTTGACGTTGTTATGCTGTCGAAATTACACCAAAATTTCCATGGAAAATTTATTGTGTATGTGAATATAATACCCACATATCTATCAAGGGTATTCACCTTTATGCACATTAGATTTTTATTAAGAACGTAAATTTATTTATTAGACATCTCTTATTTGTAAATAAATTATGATGTTTAATGAATGAGTGGGGGGTGAACTATGTGGAGCATTTATGTATGAAATGAAGTGATTAAGAAGGGTGCTCCTTGATAGTGCTACATTGCATTGTGTAATGAAATGTATCATTATATTACATGTGAAATGAGGGTTTAATTGTGCTAATTCACGTTGAATGAGGGTTCACTCATGCTAATTCAGTTCAATGAGGGTTTACTCATACTCCATGTGCAATGAGCCTTGGGTCAGGTTAATATCAAGTTAAATGTTGTTGCCACATATCTATGATATGATAATCAATCTATATCATGATTTTATATTCATGTTTCACTTATGCTCTAGTTATATGACTATTTTTAAACATGTCTTGTATTCATCTTGTTATTCCTTGTTTACTCCCTTAACAAGCTTTATAGCTCACAATTTTTATATATGTTCTCAATTTATCACATGCAGTGCTACGTACGAAGGAATTTTATGGTAATCATAATGAAATTTTCAATAAAGATTTCGTATTTTATGTCTCAAGTTTTCATGAAATGTTTCTAATTTCCCAATACAGCATACCACTTGATCTTCAGGGTTGTCCTAAGTGAATTTCTATGTAATAAATCATGTTTCAGTGTGTAATAAAGAGTATGGTTTTTATAAGAACATAATGTATGTCTCAAAGAAAGCTAATTGAGACCAAACTACAGCTCCTCTTTGTTAACCTTCAATTATAAACCCCTTAAAAGGGAGCTCATAAAATGGGTATGTAAATATTAAAAAAATAGTCTATGAATAAAGATATACATTCATGGAAATTATATAAATAAAAAATATAAAACATGTGGTGAATATGGATTGTGTTTCCTAGAAAATAAAATTTAGATGGAAATACCTTACCATAAATGTCTACTTCCATTAAATATGTTCAAACCACCTCTGTATTTTTTTTAGAAAACTGAGATATGGGTTTGTCTCTTAGCCCATATATCATAATTTTATTAAATAAATAAAAAGTAAAATTTAATAAATGAGGTGTAATGAGATTACCTTAGTAGGAATTTAGAGAGGAAAATACAATTTAAAGTTAGTATAAGAATAATGATGAAGGATCACACCAGCATCATAGGCTAGAACCTTTTCTGTCAAGAAAAACTATAACTTCAAATAAAATTTAAGAAAACAACTCATTATTACAATTATTAGAAGGGATCATCCACAATCATCATAATTAGTAGTGATTGGAACCAAAAAATGAATCCACTCTCTATGCTATTCCATGTGCCCCTACACTTTGTTTAGCATTACATCACAAAATTCATTTAGTAAACATTGTTCCTCACCCTGACTTATCACAAAAGCCAATATCAATCTCTCAAATGTGGTGTAAGGTACTATAAGAATACTAATAGATATAACTATATAGGGGAGTAAGAAGAAAAAGTAAAAATACTAGGAAAATTAAATTTCATTTCATGAACGCTAATGTATTTTCAAGAAAAAGTAATATAGGGAATTCCATGATAACAATATCATCAAGAGGGACAAATTCTACAACATACAAATCATCCAAGTGATCAAAACTATTCTCAATATAAGCCTCAAGTTAGGTATCCTTGGATTAAACCTAATCCAGTTCACAATCAAAATAGAAAAACCAAAGGAAGACACTAAATAGAGAAACAACCCAACAACAATGCAACTCCAAAATCTATGAGGAAACAAATATCTAGGTACAAAAAAACAAATCCATGATCAAACAAGGGAGATTTTATTCAGTATAAATAATTCCTAATGTATGTTTCTAATGATGAAATTAGGATTCTTATTGTTTTACTCAACCATCATTATGAACATGTGTTTTCTAAATTCATGGTATGTGTTAGTACAAATGAAATAGTTGTTGTATTTTTTATGTGTAATTTCATCCTATTCATCCATCCATCCATGATTTTCATCACTTATGTTGTCCTTAATCATGTAGGAATATATTTATATAGGATCATTATTCTATTCATATACCTCCTCCTTAGAACCAGAGGTTGAAACAGGCTCATCCGGTTATTAGGAAGCTCAGAATTTTCCTTCGCAGAGGCTTCGAGGGATCTTGTAACTAGGGTTTTTTCAATGTATGAATAGACTCTAAATTTCCTAGTTTTCTTTGGATTTGGGGTGATGTATCCCTCATCATACACCATTAGTTTTTCCCTTTACGGACATTTGATTTTAGATATGATTCCTCAATTTGATTAGGATGATCATAATCCTATAGAAATGAGTCATTAGAATACAAGAGAATACCTTTCTCCTTATCCCTTATATTAGGTGTTTCAAGTTGTTTCAGTTGATCCTTTTTAATGGTATTAGTGATATTAATGGTAATTGTGGAAGAAATAATAGTGTCAACAAATCCTAATAGTTCTTTAGCTTCATAACATTGTTCATTATAGACCAGAATCCCATTTTTCACATAAGTCTTTTTTCCATTGTTAGGAATATTAGATGGGCCAGCCTTATTCATAAAATTGTCCCCCATCAAATCTAATATATTTTTTAGATTTTTCAATCCAGGTGGATTTCATGGACTCATCTAGTGAAGTTTTCTTGCCACAGTATTTTGATGCATGTCCATGTTTAATGAAATGATGATAGTAACCAAGAATCCATTCACAGAAAATCTCCTTAGAAAATCCAGGATCACCATTATGGATCAAATTTTGAGAGGGTGGGTCATGATATAACTCAATTTCAACAATAATACTACCTATATAAGGCATTGATAGATTAATTGTCTCCATATAAAGTTTCAATGGATTACATATGAGATTATAGATCAAAAACAAAGCATATTGTTTGAACAAATTCAACAGTATCATAGGAAAACCAATATAGATCGGGTCTATATGGGATTCAAAAAATTTATCAAATTCTAGGGTATATTTTAGAACATTCATGGAGAAACCCCAAAAACACCATGAACGTTTCACCAAAAATATGTAATAGTATTCCTCAAAAGAAAGGCGAAACATGACATTTGTGGAATTTATTAAGATGATATAGAATCCCAAAAACCCGAAGGATTCTTTGGAGTTTCATAATATTTTCAATAATGGTATGGGCTTAAAGAACATCCCAACAAGAACAAATTAATGATTCGATGCAAGAAATTTTACCTTATTAGTTGAGAAAAAACCTATGGTTGCCCATAGTGGAGAAATTTCATAAGAATGAAACTAAGATTAGAAGTCACATTATCATTTTGGTAAGGTCCCATAATCTCAGTCATTCTCCCGGTGACCACATCCATGATGGATCAAAGATTCAGAGTAGGGTTTCTCATGCTCCGAGTATGGCATCGCGTGGGTTCATCCGATATCATCCTCTCCATTAAATAATATCAAACCACCTGTATAATAAATATATTTATATTAAAAAAAATTAAACTACCATAACTAAATATATAATAACATATCTAATTTAATTATGGTCTTTTATTATCCTTTTACTAATAATTCCATTGAATGTCACATTTTTTTAAAATAACTACTTTTTTGTGCATGTTTTATTTTATTAACAAATAATTGATCATTGTTCTATAATATAATAAATTAATAACATGATAATAATTTAAAATATATTTATTATACATGTAATTATATTGACCCATAAATGTTATTGATTGATAATGAACTGGATTTTTCATTGAGATAGATGGTCGTACGTACAAATGAATGTTGCTTCTATTTTCATTGTGGTGGGAAATAAATAATGATGAACAATATATTACCATTCCAAAATACTTTTATGAAATTTATATAAAATATTATTTTTAAAATAATTCTTATTATCTTGCATGAAATGTTTGAATGAATAAAATCACTTCATGAGGATGTACTCCATCGTAAACCTGAACGACGTTATATTATTCATAGGGAAAGTAATGTAAGGAGTAGTTTGTGATATCATGATTCAAAAAATATTAACAAAATAATATATATCATATATTAACAAAAAATTTATCACTATATCCATACTTTAGTGATAATTATATAAAATAAATATCATCAATTTGTGAGGTGGTAGTTCACCGTACACATGAACTGTGGTTTTATAACCAATTTAATGGATGTGGATATGGTTTTAGTTCATAACCTTAACATAAAAATATATACGTTTCTGTACGGTATTTATATTTATAAATAATCATGGATTATTAATAAATAATTAATGTGGAGGAAGAAATTAAATAAAATGCTCAGTTAGGGATGATACCTCTTCTTGAGAGAGCTACTTTTTGTTTGCACCAAAAGGATCATAGGTTGTATTTATGAGAAAAATAATCTTTCTATGATGGGAGGAGTTAATTAAAAGATTTATTTGTTTAGTTATTTTATGAACTAATTGGATTTAGAATTTTAAAGAGGATAGTATAATTGGAAGCCATTTAAAAAAGAGTTGAGTGACACACATGTAATTTATGAAATAAAAGAGATATACCCAAGCTTTCAATATGAAATAATACTAAAAAATGTTTCATTATCAAAAATGGAAACTATTATGTCAATATATGGTTATAAAATAATTTCTAAAAAATTATTGGTTTTGTTTTAAAATCTTTTCTTTTTAGTTTAACCGCCAATAAACAAATTTTTATATTTACCACGATAGGAAATTTTTGATGTATTTTATATTAATTATTCTAAAAAAATTAATATTAACTTTTTAGATAATATAAACTATTCTGATTCCAAATATTGAATCCCATTTGAAAAATTAAATTCACATAATATTTTGAATTTTATTAAAAAAATTTCCAACACATGTGATGAGAATGCATGACTTTAATGTGTAAATCTTCTTAAATACGAAAGGTTTTTATACAAAAATTGAATATGAAATTGATTCAAATGAACTAAATTGGATTAATAGATATAAAACTAAACTAATTATATTTTTTAAATTATCATAAAACATGTTAATTTTTTGAATTATTTAATCAAAATTAAAATTAATAATACAAACGAGTATTTTTCACTATTTATGAAAAATTTTGAATTTTTTTAAAATTATAAAAAATTCACCATAATATTGTTTTAACATGTATATATTAAAATGAAATTTCTTTTGTAAAATAAATTTTTTTGAATTATAATAAAATAACTCTAAAATGCGTGTGAAAAAGTAGAATGAACTGTTTTTTAGAAAAAAAACAATTCTTAAGTCCAACATTAGATTTATTCTTATATATTTTATAGAAAATAGATATAAATAATTCTAATCATTATATTGAATATATAATGTTTAAATTTCATTAAAATATTTGAACAGAAGTTATTTTTGGATTTATTTATGTGAAATTCATTTGTGTGTATAAACTATTTTTTCAAAAATATATATCCTTTATTTTCAAATAGAATTTATTTACACTTATAATTAATTGTTAAACATATAATTTATTTTATAGAAATGTGTAAGAAAATTATTTTTATTATTTAGTTAATCATATTCATATTAGATATTCCAATGGCTAGGTGATAACTATAATTTTAAATAATAATATTTTAATAGTATGTCACATTTTTTTTAAACACGAAATTACATGTAACACAATCTATACTCACTCTTTCATGTAATACATGTAAAATTCAATGTTATGTGTAATGAAAAATATCTAAATAATTAAATTTTTTAGAAAATTATATTTGTTAAAATCTTATTGATTCACCTATCAGACAAAAATAAGGATTCTTAGGTCTAATCATGAAATTAATGAAGTTATTTTTTAAGGTATTATCATAAGTTATACATTTTTTGTCATTGAATATGAGAGGAGTGTGGTGACCGTTTATAAGTGAGGTGACTCGAAGGCATATAAATTTTGAAAAGAAAAATGTGTACCCATATTTTCTCATGAAAAAAGGCTATAAAATGATCTATTATCAAAACACAGATGTTATAATGATGAAATATTTCCATTCATTGGGTGTTGTAAAAGTTTCCTACTCATTATACACACTATCTTTTTAGTTTTACCCATTTTTAAACTCATTTAAAAATTAACCACATTATTTAGTTTTGCCTATTTTCACTATTAATAAAGTTATATATTTAATTTACCATATTGGAAAATAAATATTATTTTGATTAAATAAATTTAATGTATCTTTAAAAATTCAACACATATGAATATAAAATAGTAATTTAAAATTAATGATGTAGATACGACAAAAAAATGGTTTTCCAAAGATAAATGTTTGAAATGTTAGAATATTTATATCATAATTCAATATTATATTGATTAAAATTTTATAAATTGGATTAATAGAAATAAATTCAATATAATTTTACTTTTAAACTCATATTAAAAATATATCATGTATTTTCTGGAATGTAAAGAGTTTTTTTTATAATAAAAAATAGTTTTATCACTATTCGTTGGCAATTTATCTTTCTAGATGATAAAAAAATATTCTCAGTATAATTATTCATTTCATATGTTAAAACTAGAGATCAATTTTTCAAATAAATTTTGAAAATGTGGGGGAAATATATTATATTACGTGCACACCATGTGATATAACTTTTTTTAGAAAAATATTATTTAAAATGTAAATTAGGATTTAATTTATATCAGGATAGGAAAAAACATAATATGAATTTTAAAAATTATATTGAATTTTTAATATATAAATTTTATCAATATAACTAACTAAAATATATTTGTTTATTTTATTAATTTAGAACACATATTTTCCATAAAAATACTTTTTAGAAAATGATTTTCATTATATTCATTGTCTTTTAATTTTAATTACAGAAATCCTTACCAAACCCAAAATATTTGAAATAGAAAATCACTATATAGATAGTGGAATTAATTTCAAGTTCAAGCTAACACGACATTCACTGAATGTGAGATCATTATTTATCATTTGGTAGACTTTTCCAATTAAAATAGTTTCTATTGAAGGATTTAAATGTATCAATATGAATCATTATATAGAAAGATGTGTCGTACTACAAAATTTCAGGATAATGTTAGTGAATGTAAAAATGTAGTCCCATAACATGTTGAATATGAAAGAAAAAAGGTAAATCATATTCATGCACATATTAAGGTATCTCAAAGTAGAAGAAAATGTTATGTCAATAATCAGATTAAGGATTTGTTATTCTAAGTAGGATATCATGTTTTCATGAACGTATCTCGTGGTATGTCTGTTATAATTATAGGTATGAAAACGAAACATGTCCCTATGTACATCAGACCATTTTAAATTCAAGAAAAATTGCCTTTTTTACTTATCATTTTGGACTTCCACTAAATCTTTCAAATGTATATGATTTGTTTTATTTATCATTTATAAGGATGTACAATAAAAAACAATGCATGTTCTCTAATATGATGAAATAGGTTATGAAAATAATATATATTACTTTTATTAACCCATCCATATTATTGATACTAGAGAGCATGTATTGAGTAATTTGTTCACTTTTCTTGTAAATATAATTTGAAAAAAACTCCAAAATGGATGAAGCAACATGGGAATGAGAGGTTGTTATGAAGAAGAAAACCCATAATATGTTTTTAAGGTAATAACCATGATATTTCAATGTATTTTTCTAGTATGGAAAAATATGAGACCCCAAGACCTTACAATATATTTCCTTTAGAATAAATTTGATTTTAGTAGTATCTTGGGATGCATTCAACATCAATTTTAAATGAAACACAGTACTAAAATAAAATAATATTTAAACATAAAAATTATATACTAAATGATAAATTTGGGGAAATGAATATAACAAACTAAAATATGAAAAAAAAATTGGATAAGGAATTTTTTTATCTGTGGATTGTAAATAAAATTTACAATCATTTAATGGAAAAGAAATATTTTCTGAAAACACATTATTTTTTCTATAATAATTGGATAGTCATAATTCAAATACACAATATATAGTTATTTTTACCACTATTAAAAAATGAAATTAAAAATTTATATATTTTTTTAAAATTATATATTCAGAATTATCATAGGATGAATTCTTGGGATTTCTCTGAAATATTTTATTATTTTATGAATAGTGACAAGTATAGAATTAAAATTTAAAAATTATTTTTCATTTTAAATTTTTTAATAAGTAAAATTATATTTTTAAATTTATGTAAATGAAAAAATTGTTCCATCATATATATGTTAATACAATTTATCTCATTGTAATTATTCTCAAATTTAATTTTGATATAAAAACATTGTAATCTTTTAAACATTTTTCCATTGAAAACCAGCTTTCTCATCGTGCCTATAGGATTAATTTTATATTATAATTTTAATCTTTTTTGAACTGAATTTAAAATAATGGATTATGTTTTTTGAATTGTAATAATTTAATTTTTTGTAATTTCATTTTCATTTTTAATAAAAATGAATGTGAAAATGGTAAATATTATTTTCTACAATTAATGTGAAATTGAATTTACCATGCGGTTAATCTCAAATGATAAGGGAAAACATTACCTCAATAATTTGGTTAAATGTATTATATTGAAATATTTCATCCCAATCATTTTTTCTAAATAATACTCTATTTTGGACTATTTTCCAAGTGAAAAACATGGATACCCCTTTTCCGTTTCAAAAATTTCAATCATTCATGTATCCTCACTTATAAAAGGCCACCTATATCGTATCAACTTCACAACATAATATAATTTTTTTAGCCAAAAAAATAAAAAACACAACCTACAATCCCTCCTCTCAACCAATTATCCTTTTTTTGTACAAATCATACAGAAATTATTTTTCCAGAAAAAGTAAGGATGTCCTCCTCCAATGGCCCGAAGGCCATCATTTTTTATTGATTTTGATAATCCACCTTTCAAGGGGTGATTTGGAACCCTTACAAGGCCCGTAGGCATAAGTATTACATGGACCGTATTCCCTAGAGGAATTCATTGCCTGTAGGTTTCAAACAATACATACAACCCAGACTAACAACTTGGAACTGCTCGTCCCCAGCATCTACATCATGAAATCAATTGTCCACCTTCGCATGACTGTTTGGCTAGGCATTCCTGTGCATGCACATTCTTGTCCCGATGATAGGTTCCATACCCTCTCATTCTTGCAATCCGTTTAGCTTCTGCTATGGTGAATGCTCCTTGCTCATCCTCCTTGTAGAGCTTTTTCCTTGTAGGTTATATGGTATGCATTAGCACTTAAGGGGGCCTGAAGGCGTTGAGGTAGCCCAAAGGCCTTACTGACTCGAAGGCCTGGGTGGCCCGAAGGCCTTACAGGACTCAGGGACCAAATTGGTGACCCGAAGGCCCAAATAGGAGGCATATTCCCGACTTCTACAGTGCTAAACAGTGTCTACTAGAGTTCCCGCTATAGTACCTGCTATATTACTACACAGTTCTCGCTATAGTACCTGCTACAGTGCATGCTATAGTACTGCTACAGTACCTCGTAAATTCTGATTTCTCCTGGATTTGATCCCCGGTCGCTTGGATGCACTTACAGTGTCCTCACCAATTGGGTTAAGGCTCATGTTCCAAAATTAAGGATGTCATCCGAACAAGAGGTAATGTTATTCAACGAGTTTTTTTATTTTATATTATCCCCCAAAACCATAAATTCTTATTATAAAATTATAATATAATAAAAATATTATATTAAAAATAAGTATTTGTTTTTATGTTAATTAATTGATCTATAATTGTCCCTTTATCCATCAAATAGGTTAGAAATCCACATTCGTGTGTACCAAGAACTACCATCTCATGAACCGATGCCATTCAATTTTATATTTCCACCAACCAAGGTTTGGTATTATTTTGTATATAAATTATTTGTTTAGATTATATTTATAACATGATTATACGTCTTCTCCCAATATATCATATATATACTTTTTTACCTTTAATTCTATTAGGGCACAATAATGTGTCGTGTGAATAATATGGAATATTTCCTCATGAAATACTATTATTCATATTTAGATAATAATTTATATGTAAGATGATAAGGATAATATTAATAATTATATGTGATATTTTAATAATTTTAATATCTATGACATATTTATAATTCTTAAAATATAAAATATTATTTACTTTCTTACATTTTCACTCAATCAAATATGATAATGTGTTCATGTACATGTGGACTATAGCATCCATGAAACGATGTGGCTTAATTTTCATTTCCAAACCAAATGGATGGTATATATAAGTATATTTATTGAAATGACATGTTATTTATTATAATATCATTATTCTGGAAATATAAAAAGTTACTTACCTTTATCTCATAGTGGTCGTAGAAAAATAGAGATTTTATTCATGTGTACATAAGACCTACCATCCATATAATCGTAATGTACATCATTTCAAAAATCAATGACTAATTAGTTGTCATAAAATCATAATATATATATAAATATGATAATTATAAAAAGATTATTATTCTGGATAGTTTGAAATTATGACCTTTTAGACAAAGAGCCACCTTCGAGTGTCATTTTAAAAACAGAAGTGAAATATCATCAAAATAGCCAATGTAAAATATATTAATAATGTAAATAATTCACATAATTTTATCATTACAAGTGATAAAGAATGTATGTGATGATTCTAACTCGAGGTAAGAGAAGTCACCTAAATATCCCTTCATTTGGGTATATTGTAATGTTATGCACCTAATTTATTTTCTATGGTGTACATAACACCACTAAATTATGTGATATCATTATTCTATAATATCTCATGATATTTTCAATATCAATAGCAGTTGTCTCATTCAAGTTGATTTCTCATGAAAATTACCATGTGGTAAAAGTTATTGTAAAATCTATCTTGTTTTTAATTGTACACTCTCTTGAAATAACCCCAATATTATTATAAATTTTCATTAGATATTTTTTCTATTATATAACCAATTTATTTAGTGTTGTATATGATCATTTCAGATCCATATACCAGTATTAAATATGGTTTTTTATTTTTATTTTTACATTTTTCTTGTGAAAAATTGATAGATTTTTTTAATTAATCTGTTTGTATATTTGATTATAGAGAACATTTTTCATGAATTAAATAGATTATTTGATCTATTAGTAATGATTTTGACCTATAGTTATTGGTGGGTACCTGAATTATATAGCCCTCTGATGCATTAGTGGGTCTCAAGGGTGATGATTTTTTAAAAATTAAATGGGTTTCTACCTATGGTTTTATAGATATGTTAAAATACCCTGAAAGAAGTGGTATAACCTACCTGATACACGAAATACAATAATTAATCATTTCGTTATATTAGAATTTTTTTTTATTACCCATGATATTTTCACAATGATTTAATCTCAGGATATAATTCATTCTCCATTATATGATTAAATTTCATGTTTTTCAGTTATTTACCTTTCCATATTGACGATTCCATTTATTATAATGTTAGTCTTGTAATTTAAATTAAATTTGTGTTTAGTTATTTAATATCCGATTTTTATTATGTGTTATATTGTCATGATATTCATTTTATTTAAATGGAATGTTTTTTATGTTATTTACCATTATATATTTATTATTTGATATCTTATCCAGATAGTAATGTTATTTAAATATCAACTGTGTATATTTATTTACCTTGTAATATTGATTATACTTATTGAATCATGATAACTTCCATTATACATAACCCTTAATGATAATTTGAGCTAACACTTATTTTTTTCCATTATAGATGATATAAAGAATAAATATTTGAATGAGTTTTCCGGGAGGCAAAACATTTTCTTTTATGATGTATTATATTTTATTTTTTATTCGTATTGTACAATTGGAATCATGTGTGTATCTAGTTCTCCAAAACTACTAAACATGATGGAACTTTGTGATTTGACCCTTGGTATCTATACGAATGTAATAAAACATACATGAGATCTGGGAAATATAGTTGGGGTCATTACACTATTCACATATCCCCTTATTTCTAATGTACATCACGATTGAAATTTATGAAATCCCCTTTGGATATTTTCAAATTATAAATAAAAATGAGATATTTAAATTAAATATAAATTTAAATTAGTATATAGTAAGATGTGGGATTTTATTTTTTTTAACGGTGGAAAATAATGAAGGACCATCCTGTTAAAAGAGTGCCTAGACCTGATCCATCCTATAATTCCTATGATAATGACCTGATCACTCACAAGAGCCACCTTAATTCAATGATCTAATTTCCAAGGTAGATACCCACATTATAATTCCTCATTTCTTTTTTTTTACATAAATTACTATATTTTTAAAAAATGTTACATTCTCATTATATCTGAATGTTTAAACTCCTTGAATTAAATCCTTGTATTCAACTTGATGTCTTAAGAAATATGTATCACATGATCATAAACTAGGGATATAGTGATGAATATATAGTTATTTATATAAAAAGTAATTCACTGACTTGGTTAGAGGGAATTTTATAGGGTTATTTAGAGGTTGTTCCCCTCATATTACACATAGACACTTTATCTGGGCCATGTGATCATTACTGTCAGATCAACAAACTCTATACGGTCATGTATAACATGGATTATACGTTTTTCCTCCATTATTATTACTATTAAATGGTTACCCTTATCAATTCAATTGGACGTGAATTTTTATTGTTCAGTTATTTAGATAAATTCCACTTAGTATTTAGTATTTATGGTCAGATGGGCCTCTCATTATGATCCCAAGCCTGACATGGTTATTATATTACTTTTTTATTCTAAGGGTTATATTTTTTACATTCTCATTGATATATTTGAACTATTTATATTGATATTTTAACCAAATCATTGGTGGTTTATTAATTATTATATTTGTTACCTTATTCAGGTTGTAGATCAAACCCCTCCACCTTATTATTGGGGAAGTCCTTACTCAATCTTCATTAGAATCTCAATAATGGTAATTTCATACATTCATTAATCTAAATTCCCCTCCACATTTTCCATCTGACTCTATAACCTTGGGTGTTTCATATATATTTGAAATGTTACCCCAACTAGAACTTTTGACTACAGTGTTTAAAGAATCACCAGACTATATAATCTGAACTTGGTAGCTTACATCAGGAAACATTGGGATTCATTTGATTCATTTTTCATGTTCATTTTGAATCATGGTGTTTGTTGGAAAAAGTTTTTTTTTTGACTTATTAACAAATGGTATATTATGAATCATTTTTCTTCAATGGAAAATTTTATCCTCTCTTAGTCTGGATCCCCCCAAATGTGAAACAAGGTCCATTTATATCTTGTTTTACTATCCTATGATTTTCACATGAAATATGATTCTGTTAATATGATGTTGTGGGTAATATTTCTAGAACATCTATAGACTTTCCAAAATCCATCTATTATACATATAATTGTGAATTTATTTGAATGACATTTGGATATTGATAGTTAAAAAAATACATTTTTCTATATTATATCATCTTGTATTATTATTGAAGAAATTGTGTCAAAACATATAGTGGATGGGATTTGGAATCAAGTGGGGGGAAAAGTTAATTATAGAGAAGAAGTGATATTTGAGCCTTAAGAAGAGTACTGTTCATCCTGTAAAAACATGGGTCATCTTATAGTGACATGAAAGGATGGGTGCAGTGATGGAAATGAGATGATTGGCTCATTTGAAATGTTGAATGAGCAAGAGCCTACCATTTCCATTTTTTATGAAAAGTTGGGTAAAATTGTAACTCCATCTACTGATCCCATTAAGAATGTAATTTTTTATGTTCTAGGTGGGTTTAAGGGGTTTGTGAAATTGGTTATTTTACTCTGAGAATTACGATAGACAAGTATCTCTCTTATGTTGAGGAAGTGAGAATGGGTGATGGATCATTACATGGGATTGTTATAAATGATTCAAGAAATGAATTTTCATATGGATTCATAGACAATAAAAAAATTTATCATGTCATACTATTTATGAAATAGGGACAAGTGAATGTTATTAAAAGGTTGATGCCCAGAAGGACCACTCAAATTATAAATCTTACTAACCATTTTAATGGTATGGATATGTAAGGATTTGTTCAATATAAATGGGGCTCATTACATGAAGTTATAGACATCCAAATACCATTACAAATGGATAAACTCGCTAGAATTTTTGTCATATTTTATTCAATGTTGGGATATAATAGATCTAGTAAATTCTTAATTAGAGGCGCTGAGGAAATGTATGGAAGATGACTCCAAAACCTAAGAAGAAATATTAGGGGAAATGGAAAATGGGATTCGGGGTGTTGCATTATGCTTAAGGGCAAGATATATAAATTATATAGTGATTACTATCACTTACATAAACCAATTTAAATATAGTCAGCTAAAATTATTAGGGATAATGAGATGGATGGAAAACCCCTACTAATGACCATTATTTTAAATAGTGATAAAACCATCATAATTATAATAAAATTGTTGACACTGGTGTTTATAAGGAGAAATCAGAAGCTTGTGGAATAAATAAAGACATGAATCAGATGCAGAGAGGATCTGTGGTTGTGGATGACTTTACCAGTACTATCGAAACAGAACTGTTACTTCCCCCTATATAGGTTCATTATGCTTTAAAATTGGAATCATATATATAGGAAATATAAAATGTTATTCCATTAGAGATTATTATAAAATCTATGTAAGAAATGATGGAGTTAGATTTAAAGATCAATGTTTCATAAGTGGAATATGAAAAGATGATGTAGAAAATGATTAATTATGATGCCAACAAAGATAAGTGTGTTTGGATCAATAAGTATTAACATATTTTTACAAGAGACATAAAAAAATAAATATATAATTGGAAGATCACTTTCAGAATTTTGACACGATGGCCTATCATTTTTTATATCTTATTAAGGATTATCCAGACACAAAGGTCTCTATACATCAATGGGGATTATATAGTGATAATACTTTTGGTAAACTCAAAATCACATTCAATTGGTTTTTAATATCCTTTTGTTCCTGGTGATTTTATTCAAACATGTATGGCTTCCCACTTTTTCCATAAGAGATATTTTATGAAAATAGTTTTTTTAGTCAGAATAAGGCCAGGGTTCTAGATTTAGTTGTATGATTCATGTGATATGATGGGGTGTGGAATCATATTAATGATGGTAGACTTGGGTTTCTTTTTTAGTTTATTATTTCAGTCATTCTATATATATTTTACATATGATGCATTGGTGTATTTCTATTCCAATTTATATATAGTATCATGATAGCATCCGTATTTTTTGTTATTTAGATATGTTCATTGTTTAGTAGTTCATTATGTTGGGTTGATTGATTCCCACTACTAATATTGTTATAATTTATCATAATGATTTATATATGTCTATTAATGTCGATATCCATTCTAATATGAGTTTACAGCCTCTCCCAAGCTTCACTGAAGGACATAATTGTTAGTTCGATGAAAATTCAATACATTGAGTCATTCCTAATGACATGGGGCAACCATGTTTAGTTATTTATGAGTAAACAGGGTTTGGAATTTCACCAAGTGGTAATATATATTTTTTTCCTTTTCATATTATTCATGGTGATTAGATAAGATATTAGAAAGCACAAGAATTTTTTTCTGAGTATGTTCCTGATAGTATCAATGTAAATGGAATAGTACAAATTTATTGGGATGGACTTTGATGTTCTAGATTATACCTATTAAATTTATAAATATTTCACCATTGGATTATTCACATGATATGTAGAATTTATTATTTTTATGGAATTTATCTTTACACTTGGATAGGTATGAAACTAGAGTTTTTTCTTGTGAATCATTATCGAAACATGAAGATTGACATGTCATTAATTATTTCTTTTCATCTCAAATTTCTATTTGAATTTCTCTACACATGTTCCTAGTTTATTGATGGTTATATTTGAGATTGTGATATTGATTATTGATTGGATGAAATAATATAAGATCCCAGATTTTCATTCATAAGTTTTTTCATTGTCAATGTTTTAGTTCAGTAAATTATAATTGTCAAATAAGAGCTCCCCAAGGTCATAAGAGGGAACATATATGATTCAGGGGTTCACGACACAAAATAGTAGGAAAAATGAGCTTTTGGGGCATTTGAATCATTTGTTCACAATTAGTACAAACTGTGCAGAGCATCCCTAAAAACTGTATGAGGGAAGTGATTTTTGGACAGTGTCACGTGCATAGTTTTCACATAGTCTTCTAAACCATGTGGGTAAATTGTTCAAGGGGGTTCTTTTAGGGTAGTTTCTTTTGTAAGGTTTGTGTATGGTTTGTAAAACCATGTGGGTAAACTTTGTGTCCTAGTAAATTTGTAAAATTAACAAAATTTTCATTTAGAGATTTTTATGCTCCACCTGAGATTCAATTTAATTTATCCCTCTCAATCCTAAGGATGAATCAATGCTCCCAATCAATCCAATAGCTCAATATCATTTATTTATAGGCCTTTTGGATCACATTCTATTGTTTGTAAATGTTCTGAATAAGTCTAATCCTCTCCTCCCTTCTCTTTTTAGGATTTGGGGTTGTATAATGAGGTATAATGTTCCAAAACCCAAAACCCCTCATTTTCGAGTGAAATATAGGATAAGGATTCAATGTTTTTGGATCAGGACTTGATTTAATTATTGGGAGTGTGTTCATCATTAGATTTGAGGAAAGTGGTCTAAAAGATATATCCCATGGTTTCATTATAGATTTGAGCATGTTTGACTTTTTTATGTCACTTTTTATTTTTTATTTTAAACCCTGTTGTAGGGTTTGATATAACAAGTGTATAAATGATTAATAGAACCCATCATATTCCCCATGGTATGTATCAAGGATTATTTAACCCATTTAATTCCATCCATTGAGTGCACAAATATTTTCTGGGCCTATAAATTATCTAATTTAGTGGTAGGTTATTGTGTGATAATGTGGAACCCTCTTGGAGTACGTTGATATGTTTAATGGAATATGTTTTGTGTGCAGAAGTTATTAAAGTGTTAATGGGGTCTTTGGGATGGTGCGAAAATGGGTTAATTTGGATAATTGGGTATAGGTGGTATGTGGCTTATGAATTATTCTTTAAATTCTTAAGCGAGTTAGTGAATATGAAATGGTGAATATGATTAATCATAAGTTGTATGTGAAATGGGATATATGTTCACTGGGATCTCATAAGGGGATTTATAAATATGTTAAATTTTTTGATATAAAGTAATTATTGAATATTCTTAGTGAGATATTCTTGAGAATGAGAATTGGGCGAAATGGCCTATGTGATGGTAATGGAAGAGAAATTAATTTGTTATGGCACAATGTCAAATACAGTGATGATTATCATGGATTGTGACTGTTATATGTATTATTTGTGTTCTGTTGTGAAATGGTTGTGTGTGTTCAATGGATGAATAAGAATGTGAACAGGTCATGGTGGTGGGGTAATGTATTGATCATCCTCCCATAGTTCGGATTAGACTAATGCTCTAAACCATCCCATGATTTCATAGGCTAGTGATTCGTATGGATTCACTATTCCCCCAATGGTTTTAGTCAATGAAACTACCAGGATAGAGGCTTTGAGGTAATTTAAATTTATTGAATGTGAAATTTGTTTATCCCAAGTGAGGTAGGGGAAATGACATGTTTCACTTATACATTGTGCTTTATGCTTATTCATAATTCATTGACCACGTGATGAAAGACAATTATGTTATAAAGAATTTTTTTTAATTAATTAGGAATAATTTAATGAATGATTCATGTGAACCTTGTTAACTAATGTGACCCAAGTTTTATTTTATATAATTTTCATTTATTTATTATTACATTCACTATCTATTAGATAGGATATTTTGTAGACACCATTGGTGGTGGCCTACTGAGTGGTTCTCACACCTGACCCAGCCTCGCATTGGGTACTCAACAAGACTTAACTCTTGCTAGTTGGGATAATAGAAAATGCCATATGATTGGAAGTTTAGTTGGGTATGAATCATTCATGAATAAGTTTCCATCTATGGAGTCGGTGTTTCTTTGGGGATGATGTTTATCTTTATTTTTGTCATTGATCTATTTATCATTATTTAGCATGAAAAACAATTTTTATCATTGATTATGGTTGTACCTATTGTTGGGAGAAGATACTTATGCATATTTATTGGGTATTTAACTTTTTTGCTATTTATTCTTGTTATCTAATGTGTCTTACTCTATTAAAGAGGGTATAGTCTCCCCATGTGATTAATATATACCCTCAAAACTAGTCGGAAACCTTGGGAATATGGAGAGGTGCTCCTGAGGTCATGTGATGACACAACTCGGGAAACCAGTTAGTGCCTCCCCAGTCTGGGATGTTACAAAGATGTATCAAAGCAGTTTCATTTCTCATTTATTTTTCTTATTATTTAGATATGGTTGTATGGATTGTATGAAGTGTCCAGCATGGGAAATTAGCTCGTTCTTTGGATTAGTAATCCCATGTATGAAAAAATTCCTAGTCATCAATGTTTGGAATATTTTATCATGGTTTGTGCTATTATATTTGAATGATGTTTTAGCATTGGGTCATGCACATGGTTTGTGATGTGACTATTTTATGATAACATTAACATGACCTAAATGGAATAATATTTTGTAATCATACATAATTTTAGTCACCTAAAGATATTGGTGGGATCCATTGAAATAGGAACACATGTGATGGGTTGGTGGGGCATGAAGAGTTGAATTAATTAGTCTATTTGGAATTTGAAAAAAACGGTGTCTAATAAAGATGATTCAGATGGTTAAATAAAAAAAGTTAAATAATTATTAAATAATTGTGTCTGTAGAAGATATAATGTGTTAAAATATAGATTGTAATATGTAGTGAAATAGTGAATGTGTTTAAGAAAAATGTTTTATGTTATTAAAGAGAAAATGGTTTAATATGGGTTCTTGTTGAAAGATATGTGATTAAGAAATTTAGTGTACCCATGTTGGCCATGACCCATGGTAGGTATAGTAGGGGGAAATGTTATAAACATTATGATAACAATTGGGATAGTTTATGTGGAGGGGATTGTTTAAGGATGAAGGTGTAAGATATTATTAATTTGTGGTTAATACAGTCAATCATTCCACTAAGTATTTGTTGAGGAAAGTATTTTTTATTTTTTTCAATAATTGTGTAGGTATTATCAAATGTTGGGTGAATGGGTAGTTTAAGATGTGAGTGGTTTATTAAAAATAATAAGGTGATGTTAATTAAAAATGGTTGTGTAATTTTAGCAATTTTGGGTGAACTCGGTAGTGGATATTCCTTGTGTTGTCGATTTTATCATGTAGAGTTGGTTGGGGTAGTGAGAGTTCCCTAGATTAACACATTGGATTTGGTTTGTAAGAACAAGATTGTTATTATGTGGAATAAGAGGGAAGGTTAGAGAAACCTCGGTAGAACTGTGGCCTTTGGGATGTGAGGAGTTTTTTTCTAATATGATTGTGGAAACACCAGTGGGTAATGATCATACAGAGTGTATGTTTGACCATAATGATAGTTCCAAGGATCTATTGATCTTTTGAGTAGGGACTATAGCGTGTTGTGTTTTCGATTCCAGAGATGCTATTTGGATCATAGTGTTGACATACTGTTATATTTACCTTTTATGTAGAACCTAGAGTGATTGGTTATTTGATGTTATAGGCATGGTTTGTATCCAGACAATGGTAAGAGTGTTGTTCCCATTAATTTCCCTATTCATGACATACTGTGTTTTTTTTACGAAGAGGATTTATGGATTTTTATTGTGTGACCCTAGTTTAGGGAGATAGTATCATTCAACTATCAAGGTTACCTATGAGAGAGGTATGATGGGGTTCCATGTTTTTTGGGTGTGTTTGTCACACATGTAGATTCCTTTGACCTTGTTAGTGGGACATTGATAGTGTTATTCTATGTGGGTTCCACATATAAGGCTAAGTGGGTAATTTATAGCCAATTTTGCGACTCATGTTGTGGCTACACATAGATAGATTTGGGAAAATCAAGGGAGACCTCGGGAGAGGTTAGACCAATGATGCAGGTGCCTTGGAATTTGAAACATCGGTGATATGTAGATGGCATGTTGGGGATGAGGAGTTTGACTAACCAAGAGGAATGGTTAGTTGAGTGGTATAAAATTGGTTTATACTCTTGTAAATAATTCCATGTGATTAACAATTGTATTTATCAGTGTGGTGGACCATTGTGTTTTAATTGTTAACTATTAGGTGGTATCAAAAGAGCATGAGTGATGTGGTAAAAGGAGTGCAATAGGAAACATTGGTTTACGACTGCATGGAAGATGGTTATGGAGCAGTGTTGATTCTTGGTTGGAAATCACAACTGAGTGTGGTGGTTAAGCGCTGATTGGATGTGCATGGTAGGGAAATTTGGGATCCTTTGAAGTTCATGGTGTCCTATAGTGCGAGTTGACATCAGCAATGTATAAGATGGTTCAGGTCTCCTTCGACAAATTCTTAGCGTACCTTAGCTAGTAACGATTGTGAACAATATACGGACATCATCCAAGTAGAATCATCTTATCTCTTATTACACTACCAATTTTACAAAAATGTTATTATATGTGGATATTTTTTATTCCCAACCCCATTGAATCCTTAAACAATTTTGATACATTCTGTGATTTTTTTGATTCAACAAATTTCATGCCACACTATGTATTATCATTTATTCAAATATAAGAATTGATGTGTATGAGATATGTGGTCCATCATGTGAATATATCAAAAAATACATCATAATGAGTTTTGGAAGATGTTATTTTATGAGTGAAATTACTAATTTTCTAATTGGCTTCTATATTCTCTCCAGATAAGAATAAAATGATCCAGGACAATCACACATTATTTTAGGAAAATCATCCCAAAAATTTGATAATTAAATCATCTAAATACATGAAGAAATACATACCATGGGAATTTGATAAAACATGGTGTGCTTTATAATCATTTAATACATGAAGCAAAATTAATGTAATCATTCACTCAGTAAATTCCCATGAATATGTTACAAAAACGATCAATGATTTAGTTGTTCTCAATTAATTTTTATACATACATGGTTAATTATAAATTGAAAATACCTCATAGTAGGTTAGTACCCAATAATATGGATTATATTAATTAAATATTACTATAAATATAACATCTTGCATTATTAATAGTTTATTAAAAAAATCATAAATGATTTCATTCACATAAGAAATTCTTGATTTAGAATTAATGAACTTAATTTTAATCTCATATACTTAAAAATTAATGTAACGATCTAAAGAAACAGATTCCATGGATGATGAAAAAATTAACCTTATTATTTCTCCTATTTGAAAAGGATTCAAAAAAGGGAATGTATAAGGGAATGATCAATAATACACTTAAGTGATTCACCTATAGTGAATATGTTAATTTTTTAAAAAAAATTATAAAAAAGTAGTTTAAAGAATCATAATAAGAGTTAGTTTATGAGATAAACAAGAAAAATAATAAAAATTGGAACATGAAAATATTATCACATATCACATAATGGAACTCACTAAAAAGGTAGATTAAGTGGTTGAGAAAAAGTTCTTATGTAACCTAGTACAAAATTAGTTGATCATTGAAAGAGGAGACATCACTAATGACACTACTGTACAAGGAGATTATTCTCAAACTGATAAGAATAAAAGGTATCTTGAACAAGGTAAATCTCAATTAAATCATTTTCCAAATAGTCATTTTTTTTAATAATGCATCTGATAAAACCAAAGATACAGATATTTGGGCCCTAGAAACTGATGGGAAATAATCCAATTCAATGTAAGCATGGAATATTCCCTATAGGATACAACCCATAAAACAATATAATGTTTGGATTCAAATATTAATGATAAAAATATATATAATTATTCATTTTCAATATTAAAATTAAAACTTTTAGTGGTTTTACTACAGATTTTTTAGGCCTGAAAATAATTTCTATATTTTACAAATCTTTAACATTAATGAGGAAAGAACAGAGGTGGTGTTTAGTGGTAATCATATGATATAATCATAGAGTAAAATCCTATGAATAGAAAAACATCTTATTTATAGGCAAAATATTATATATTATAGCAAAAGTTTATGGGAGATGAAGTTTACAGGGTTATAAGGTTGAGGTACGCATGAAAATGGTAGAAGTATAGGTTCACTATTATGTGAAAATTAAGTGGTTATTAATGAATAATTTTGTTATGTAATGTAAAGATTTTTCTATGTCTATGAATATCAAAAAAGGGGGACTAGTTTCTTACCCAAATCAATTGAAATTAGATTAATAATTATAGGCATAAAAAACACCATAAATACAATGTCATGAAAGACGATTCTAATGATGTTGTGATATTTAATAGGAAGTTATCTAAAATTTTGAATATAAATATCTTGAATCCTAATATAAAAAAAATTATTAAAAAAATGAAATATTTGGAAACCCATTCATTGGGATTGGGAAAAAGATGAAGAAGTTTCATGGGACCCTATCTAAATAACCAATTGAGAATATTTCACTCCATCACCCTTTTAAAAAATTAATACCCTATGTTTGTACCTTACCGTAACATTTGATTGTATATAGTATCTCTGTTACAAATATCCCAACATGAATAATCAAAACTAATTCATTTCAGATAATTCATCAAAAAAATATTGGGTATAAAATCATGTAGTTATGACCATTGGTTAATAAAAAAAACTTGTGAGATAATAACATAAACTAAAATCACTTCATGGTGGAAACCTATTATTTTTTACATAGTTAATTATTCGCCTTATATTCTAAATTATATCAATAAAGTATGAAATATAAATTTTATTTATTATTATTATTAGGTATATCACACATGTACTAAAATCAATTGAAGAAAACTGAAGAGGAACTTTTTAAGGGAATCATATAGTAAGATAGCTATTCACGGGGTAATGGAGTAAGATAAAACCTGGGAAAATTAAATTAAAGAATAATTGAAAAGGGAAAATGAATTTTAATTTCATTTTTTATTCCACACCAAAAAATTACTAAGCTATTTTTTAGATTTAAAATAAAATTTATATTCCCTAACTTGAACTCTTTTACTATACTATCGATCTAGGAGTCATAAATTTTTAAAGGATAATCACTATACCATTTTTTAAATTTCACTATTAACATGAACATATGAGTGAAATAGAAAATAAATGATTAATGTTATGAAATAAAAGAATAAATTATAAAAAAATTACTTCTATAAATTAATTATTTTTTAACATGAAATTATTCTTTAATTTTGACATATTTTTAATTTATGAATGTAAAGATTTTTTGTCAATTGTTTTTTAAATTTCCTTGAATAATTTTCCCATATAATATTTTCTAAATCACAAGATTATTTCAGATTTTATATTTCCTACTAATTTCTCTATTATATTTCTTAAGAGGCTTGGTCATGTTTTTCTATAGAACATTCATTTCATCTTATTAAATATATGAATAAAAATTCACATATAATCTATTTTTTTGAATTTTATTGTTGATCCCTTTATCCTTGGATACATCATTAAATTGAATATTTCATTCCCCAGTATATTCATTGAGTTACCTTTTAAGTATTATAGAATCATTTGAACCCTGTTTTATCCATTCCAATCTCACAATCAATGAGTTACATGATATTTGAAATTGTAAGTATAGAGGATGGGTTTTACATAGTGGATGATGATGTACATCAGTGAGGTGACTTTTCTTGTGGTTATAATTTAGGGAGATTTTTTGTATTATTTATTATACATTATTGTTCACCTTCCTTGTAGAAAAGGAAAATGTGAAATACAATACATATAACAATTGGTTTGTGTCTTTTTGGGATCAAAATTCACCATTCCTAGACTAGTAATCTTATTATTTTATGGGGTTAGGTGGTGGATATTATAATTTTATTATGAAAAATATTATATAAAATTAAAAAACGAAAATCTAAAAATAAGTTGATTAGATAATTGTTTTTATAAGTATTAGGTTCTTATTTTATGCTTCTAGGAGTAGATAGATGACATATTTATAATTTCTGGAGTATTTCATTAAGATTATATTTTGATATATTGTATTAGGATTAAGATTAAAAACTCATTTTGAGAATTATTTTATTCATTTCCCATATACTATAATCCTCATATGCATTTGGAAAAAAATTTACTATCCTCGTGATTAATTTGTATCTCTACATTAATACTTTTGTGATGCTATAAAAGATGAAATCATAAGGAAAGTGACATGTGTTCAAGTTATGATCACAAATAAATTTAAGTTGTTACCTTGAGTAATCAGTTAGAAGAATTTATTATAAATAATATTTCATATATAATACACATGAATGATAAATTAATAAATTTATGGTAAATAAAGGAAGAGAGTTTTAATTTTGAATATGGAAAATTATATTCAATTATTGGCATTGATTCATTGATTAGTGAGGATATAGAAAAATTATATTTTGTGATATTTACAAATTTATTCACTATTTAAAATTATTAGTTTTTGTTTATTTCTAAATTTAAATACATGTATAATAATTTTTTTATGTGATAGTGTTTTGATTATATTAATTAAGAAAATAATGGTCTATGTGATTGGGAATTGGTAGAATAATTTTATGAATTATTATATAAATATAAAACCCAATGTTTTTTAAATTTAATATATTAATTTTGTAGGTGTTAATAATTTATTTTCATTTAGTGTAAAAATAATATATTATACTTGTAAATAGAAAAAATTAAATGAATTGATTATTAAAATAATGTTCCATGGTGAATGAAGAATGAAAGTCTAAGTCTAGAGAAATGATTTGGAGAATTAAGTGATAAAAAGGTTAAATGAACTATGAAGTAATCATTAAAATCATGAATGGTATTTTTAAATTTTGGGAACAAGATATAAACACATTATGTGAAGCAAGACTCTAAAAAAAGTAACATGAATGAGGAGTAATAAGTTTCACATCGTCACACTATAAGTCACACCACAAAAAATTTCTTACATCATCAAAATCGAATTAACAACAAAAAAGAATTAAAATGAATTAAAAACCATGTTCCCCCTTTGCATTGAATCTTGATAAATTTGTTGATACATTTGAAGATAATTAAATCTAACTTGATTGGGATTTATTCTTTGAAATATAGGTCTATTAGTGTATTCAATGATTTAATTTTGGAAAATGGATGTACTAGATTAGGACACCATGATATTGCTCTTTTTGTTACATTTAATTTATATTAATACTCATAGTTCCATTATTCTCCCCAATATTCTGGTTCAACATTCACATGGTTGGGTAAAATATCTAATTGATCTAGGAAACTGAGACAATGAAAATTATAATGATTTTTTTTTTAATTATTAAATTCAATCAATTCTCTCATCTAAAAACATATTTCTATTCTTAATTCATATTTTTTTATAAAGTTCGATTGCAATAGATTTTACATTTTTTAAATTTTGGCTACATTATATTATGGTCCTATTTATCCTTCCACCCATTTATATTTTCTATATGATTGAACATTCTAGGGTTAGGTGGTGAGTTATCGATGATCATATGAATGCATGTGAAGTGTTGGTTGGAAGTATTGGTTATTTAGGAAGAAAAATCATAAAAGATTATCTAGATCATCCAAGAGGGAATTATTCAATGGTTACACACATAGGAAGGATGGTCAACCAATATGATATTTTAGTTAGTAAATTCCCACAATCACTATATTTTTAAGGGAGAGGGTGTAAGAGACCAAATGATATATATCTTACTAGAATAATTGAAAAATATTTCTAAAATTTGAATCAAATATTTCAATGAAATAGGTCTATTCATTCCCACCTTGATCACCATATTCATCCATTGTTTTAAAAATAATAATTTAAATTTAATTATTTATTTTAAAACCAAATACAAATTAATATATATATATTGAAGTAATATAAATATGGAAATATGTTTGTTTTGAATTCACTTCAAGGGACAATATTGAATACCAATGTATTATATTTTACTTAGGTGGTCATTTTTGTAAGGACCCATGAAAAAATATGCAACAGAAATCATATAATGCCTTTGGATTTTGTGGTCAGTGCTAATTCTTTTTTCTGAAGGTTACTTATCATAAATAGAAATGTATTCTCATTCACTATAATAAGGTTTTCTTATAATATTTCTATCATTATCTTATTATGGTGCAACTTGATGAGGTTGAGTATCATTTTTCTCTTCCATATATGATGAATTTTAAACATGATATGTTCCTTATGTCATAGATTAATTATTTAAATTGTGATGATTCACATGAAAATTATTGTGATGATTCAGATTTTGAGGGTATTTTGACATTCATCTAGTACCCCAGTAAGACACAATATATTCTAGAAATGTTATATGTGAGAATTTGAGTCATAGATATATTCTCACATTCAGAAGTTGAATGGTATTTTATTTTTAATTTGATGATGTGTTTAACATGGTGAAAATTTCATATGTTCATTGATATTTTTTTATTTTTTACATAAATTAATTTGTTTTAACTTTATGTAATGGTTATTCCTTTTGGTTAAGATATCACTATTTGAAGGTAAATTTTTGGGTCTATGGTTTCAGGGTTTCATTTTTCTCTTTCCCAGTTTGGGTTTCGATTCTTATGTATGTGAATAAATTTACAGTAATATAATATGGGCTATAAATCATTATTTGGATTTCTAAATTTTTTTCCCTCATGTAATAATTTTTCATAGATGGAGTTTGATGGTGATAAGATTCTTTTTTGGATTCCTTATGGGTATAATATTATTTTTGAGGGGGATTAATAAATTTTGTAATTGGCGATCTCAATTATGGTAAGGGTTATATCGTTTTTTATGGTTTTGAGGATTTATAGATTAATACATTAGTTATGAAGGGTTTTTATAACATGGATGAGTTTTTGTCATAGTGGTTAAGATCTTTTGGGAATTGTCTCTTAGTGGAGACTCTTAATGAGAAGGAAAAAACAACTATTATAAGGGGTCATGATGAAACTATAACATTATTATGATTTTTTATTTTGATGGATTAAAATGTAGATAAATAGTGTAAGATTTGATACCCATATATTTATGTTATCATAGTTCCTATATAGAGTCATTATTTAAAGAAAAAACATCCACTTTTAGATTTTTTTTTCTAGAGGTCAATTAAACTTTTAAAATGAAGGAAATAGACAAGATTTTGGGGAAGATATGGATACTTTAAATGAAATTGTATTTAGATTCAGTTTAACTAACTTTGTTATCCATATATTGCGTGTCCACCACTTCATGACGGGGTTATTATGACCTATATCATACATATGTGGTAGATTATTTCGTTGGATCATTTCATATAATTTTTTTTGAATCATAGAACACCAATGTTTTCCATTTAGTTATCCTTGATAATATCCTTTTGGATATACATAACCCTATCTTCATGAGATTAATATCTCATTAATCCAAGTTACCTTATTTTTCCTTATTTTATAATACACAACCGTTTTCATTTCTATCATGTATTTAATTTTTAGAAGGCCATAGTAGTGGATATGGTATATTTTTTGTGGATGTTAGTCATGGTATTGATGAGAGTTTAATGAGGTTAGGTCCATAGAAGGATGAATATAAAATTGGTTGTTTTTTTATTTGTTCTTCTTTATTCATGCACTATATTTTTTTTAATATTTGAATCGATGTAGAGGAATTAAAATATTTATTCATTAGTTATACATGAATGATGAATTATCATTCCTCTGTTTTTATTGGATAAATGGTTGGAATTAAAAAAAAATTTAATAAATATAATTAACATATTGGAATGGGGACTTCAATCTCAAATATTTTTTATAAATTTTAATGTTATTTAATGTATAACATTGTTTAAATTGATTGAAGAAAATGATTCTATGTTATTTATAACATTGTTGAAAATATTAGCATTATTAAAACTGAATAATCACATAAATAAGGTAATAACAAGAATTTGTTGAAATTTTGAAAATGACATATTATTGTTAAGTTATATAATGTTGAATATAAATTGAACCCTGATTGGGTATGATAGATAGAATTCATTTTTATCATAGATATTATTTACTTATTTACTGTGATTATCATTTTATATTATCCTTTTGTTTGATATATAATTATAAAAAGTATTATTGTATTCTGTTTTAGGAGTAGTATATGATGTGTTATTGATGGGTAGTGATATTTTTTTGGTATGGATATTTTATTATGTAGTTGAAAATAGGATAATGATGGTAATAATAAGTAAAAATGACAATGATGTTAAATATAAATGAATGAGATAGTGTGGTTTATACTATTGTAATTTGGTAGTGGTGATGTTACATAGGATAATATAGTTTTGTATGTGGTTATGTTTATATTAAGATGTGGTTATGTCTTATATACCAAATAATTTTTTTATGGTGATGAATTAGTGAATTAATAAATGTATAAACTCTATTAAAATTTTAATTTAGTAAACTAATTGAAAATAAATACATAAAATTATTTCATTGAAGAAGAATCAATTATGTCGGGATGAAGATGTAATGTAATTAATGAATGAATTATTGGGTATACCGTATAATGTTTTTAAAATAATGAAAATTATTTAAATTAAATTATTACATGAAATGTGAGGGATGAAAATATAAATGGATTAATAAATATAATTAATTGTATAAATTTATGTGTTGATAATATTGAATTGGTAAAAACAAAATTAATAGATAACTGAAGAAATAATGTGGTTTTAAAAGGGGTGAAGATATTCTGTTTTGAAATCATGGTCTTGTTGTATAGTTGTGGTTCTTTTCATATTATAATGCCTTAGGTTTTTTAGAAGTATATTTATAATATAATCTATATATTTATAATTATAATCTTTTTGATTTATATCAGATCACATAAATTATAATATATTATGATTTAATATATAAAAGATACGAATTAAACTAACAAAAATTTATAGATTCACAATTAAAATTTCAATATAGTCACCTAACAATACGAAATTAATCTCATTTAATACTACTCAAGTTTATTTTTTACATCCTTTACAAATAAATAAATAAAATTGGTATAATAATTATAAGTGAATAAAATATTCAAAAATAGGATATCTCATTGGTTGGATTCAATCATTACGATAACCAATAGCCAAAGAAAACCCATAATTTGGAAGAACGTCGTATTATGAGAAAGAAAATTATGATATATAAAATGAAAACTATATAAAATATAAGGGTTAAATTAGTAGTGTGAATGGAATTAATTAGTCTAGTGAGGATATATATGAAAATTAATTTTATCCCTTATAAATATTACCATTAGAAATATTGTAATTGGATAAAAGGTCATTGGATATAAATTTATCCGATTGTTTTAATTAATTCTTTTACTATTAGTAAAAGATATAATTAATATAAATGATAAATATTAAATAATAAAATAACAATATAATATTGAAATAATATTTATATTTTTATGGTTTATTAATTAACATAATTATTGCGAAACTATGATATTGTGTATTTATAAAATAAAATGAACAATATTACATTCAATGGATAAGTAAAATGAAATATTTTGAATATTAAAATATTATTTCCATGTTAATTTTTACATATGATTTAATATTAAAGTACTCATATTCTTTTAAAAAAACATTTTTAAATTTATAAGATATATTTTCCAGGTAAATTTAATTTATAAAATTCAAAATATTTTAACATATCCAATAATATATTGACATTATCTAAAAAATTTTTAAATGAAATAATATTATTAACAAATATTTTTTTTCAAATTTCATTTCTCAATAGAATATTTTTCATTTATATTTATAATTTTAATTTAAATGATTAATTTTAAATATTAAAAATTAATATTTTAAAAAAAGTATCCTCATATTTTGAATATATCATGCTGATATTAGATTTTTATTTTTTTCGATTTTTTCTAAAAAGATTTATTATTAGGTTAATTGTGTATAATACCTTTTTTATAAAAACGTTTACTTTTATGACATTATCGGTATATATTATTCAAATATAAATTTATATGTTCATTTTATAGAAAAATAATTATTTTATAAGTATTATTTTATATTTATAAAAAAATAATTTTATTTTACAAATGTATGACTGATCTTTCATAATATACTTTACAATAATGTCTAAAAACATGTTTTCTCACATTGCACATTATTTATTTAAAAATTAATTTCTATTTACATTATAATGTTATTCGAAAAAAATTATTTAATATTTGTAAATAGAAATTATATATAATTTAAAAAGTACTATTTTATTTTTAGTTATAAAAATTAAATTACAATGTTGAAAACTAGTTACTGCTATGAAATCCAGAATAATTAAATTGGTTAACAAAAGGTTGAAAATTAATTCCATCTTTAAAAACAAATTATATTTTATTGGTAGAGGTATTTATTTTAAAAACAGTATCACTACTCAGTTATTGAACATTTTGGAGTATTCATGACATGTCAAACATGTGATCTCTTTATAGTAAGAATAAATAATTATAAAATTTCATTCAAAAAAATTATAAAAGAGCCCTCTCCCCACCCCTACAAAATAAATCTAAATTTATGATTACAACGGAAAATATACAATTTTTAAGTCCTATATGACAATATTAAATTTTCATAAGCCTATAGTTATAAGAATTTATCTTAATCCCGAATTTTCAAATTATTACTCTAAGAGGAAACTCAATATTCACATCATAAGTACTGTCTTTTATAGAATATAATTTCTTATTTGAAATTCCCTTATAAATATTTTTTAAAAATATTTATAGTGACTTAATTATATTTCCTAATCTAAATTTAGTAATATTTTTTGAATTACTATTAACTATATTTTCTATTTTCAATTAAGAAAAATAAAATCATAATTCATATGTTTTTTTGGACTATCGACTCAATGATGTTACTATAGAGAAATAGGATTGTCTACATAGATATCACACCACTTTGGATGAACCATTATTATATTCCACAAACACACCTATGAGGTTGGTAAAGGTATAGTGCCTTTGAAAACATGGAAACACAAAATAATTTTTTCATTTGATGACAATATCATCTACCATTATGTTGTATACAAATATAACCCTTCTTATACATGTCATATATAAAAACTTTCATCATAACATGGGGAAAGTAGAAAAAATAAATGGTGATATCAGATGAATAATAATGGTAAACAAGGGAAATATGGAAGAATAACATGAACCTAAGGGTATTAAAACATGATCATAACCGTTGAGAAACTTTTCCTAGATATCAAATATCATAATACTGAGTTATTATATAAAGATGGTATGTTATTAAGACATAAATCATATGATAATAATATAACATAATCAATGAAAGCATAACATTGGAATAATGCGTAGATTATTAAAATACTTATTAGCATATAAATCATTTTGATATTAGTGAAGGATAATTGAAAATTTTATCATTGTGGAATTGGTTCACTTCCCAAACCATTATTGTAGTAATGGATAACTCCATTGACCATCAAAACTGATAAATTCCCTTACCGAACCAGTTTCACTCCTCATTCCTTCCATACATATCCCAAGAGATAAAAATATTTAACCAATTTATCGATGTGAGATATAGTACCCACGTATCACATAATGAAAATAAATCATATTTATAACTCAATATATGAAAACAATCATCATTTAATAACACATGAAATTAAATGGGTTTCAAAATAATATACATTTATCATAACCTATGAAAATGATACATTTATCATTATCATTGCATCATCTCATCATTTCAGCAAAACATAATCTAATTAAAAATAATCAGGTTTCATGGAATAACCATGAGATGTTAAAAGGTTTTCATATACATATTTTCATAATAAACCATCCAAATAAATAAAAATAATTTAATACATATTTTATATCCCTAGTAGATCATATGTTATATCAAATTATTTACATCTTTGAGGGGAAACGATTTTGAAAGATAAATTTCATGGAAATTTTTATGAGTAAGATAATTTTTCATCAAAAATGAATTTTTAAAAATAAAAATTATTAAAATAAATTATAAATCCATTTAATTTAATAAAACATAAAATAATTAAAATATAAGAATTTAAAATAAAGAAAAACATTTTTAGAGGAAAATACCATTTCTTCTTTGAAAAAACATTACAAACCATAAAACATTTTCCAAATAATTTTCATAGAAAATATCCTTGAATATATATAAAAGGAATGAAAATGATGATAATGGTCATGATGATAATAATATATGTTCATGTCATATATTTTAAAATATATATTCCATTCACAATTTGGTTAAAAGAAAAATATGAATTGATTTGAAAATTTAATGAAGATTTCATTCCATGCATTTTTTAATATTTATGACAACGTAAATATGACGTTAATAAATTACTTTGATATTTTTCTTAAAAAATAAAATGATTTTTTTAGAAAAAATGGATTTGGAAGAGAAATGGTGTTTTAACCAAAGACTCAAATATAGATATTTTTTATAAAAAAATATTTTTTTCAACACATGAGTACATAAAAGGAGTAAAATAATTGGAAAAAATATATTATTTTGATGTAACCATCAATGAAGAAAATTCATTTGTTTCTTGAGAAATTTTTTCAAATATTTCATAGTCATAAATAGTACCAATAAATGACGAGATTGTGACATAGGATCATTAGTATTTTGGTAAAATTTAATTAGAATCCCCATAAATTAATAAAGATAAAAGAAACTTAAAATATAATGATAATAAATAAAATAATTTTATTATATGTCATATGGGATGTATATAAATCTCATAAATGGAGATTGGATCATAACATGACCTATGTCCCAATGAAGGAAAAATTAGGCAACAATTTTGTACTTTAAGTCTGTACATCATTTTTACATATTAAATCATACTTTATAATAAATATAATTTAGTTATAAATATATTAATGAATCATAATGTTATATTTAATACCATATATGACATTATTAGGACCTTTTGTTGAAAATTTGTTTTACAAATTCCTTCTTAAAGAAATGTATTGGGAAAAATTCATTTCTCATTTATGTTTTGATTTGTTATTATTTTGTACACATATGTTGATCATGGTACCATAATATCTGTATTTTTATAAATGATATAAAATATATATATATATATATATAATATGATTTTATAGTAATCCATAAAATTTAATTATAGAACATGAAATACACAGTACATGGAGACTGTAGGATGTACATATTCAAGAACGTTGTTTCAATTTTCATGATGGATTGAAATTAATAATGATAAATAATATATTAAAATTAAGGAATATTTTTTATAACATATAAATAAAATATTATAATTAAAACTATCCTTACACCCTTTCATGTAATGTGTGAACTAATCACATCGCTTCACGAGGTGGTAGTCCATAAACACATGTGCAACGTCGTCATTCTTTAAAAAAATGGAAATTCTTAATGAATGTGTGATATAATAATTCTATAAGTATAATAATATCATAAATATAATTTATTAAAATTCAATCCAACATTATAACTATCCATTGTATTTGGTAATGGAAGAATGAATTATGTCCATTCTTGAGGTGATAATTTCAGCACATAAGAACGATGATTTTGTACCCCATTTTAGTGATGTGGGGTTGGTTTTAGGTAAATAAATTAACATGATTATACCTATATATATTTAATATAATGATGATAATATATAAGAATGTTTTAAAAATAATTTGAGGATGGGGTGGAATCAATAAAATTAAAATTTTCGATGAAGAAAGTTAACTTTTACTTAGGTAACCTCTTTTAGATTGCCCCAAAATCCATCCATGTTCATATTTTTTACAAAAATAGGGATTCTAGGATGTGAGTATGGATGTTTTGAAGTTAATTTTTTAGATCTTGTCTGCATTTTTTTAAGGTGTGAATATAATGGGAGAGTGGGTGGCCTTTTATATGTATGAGCATATCACTGTTATAATTTTTAGAAAAGAAAAAGGTGTACCCATGTTTTTCTCAATACAAATGGCTAAAAATGAATTCCACTTCTTAGGAATTATAGTTTAAAAATATGGATATCAGTTATGTTTAGAATAGTTTTTAGGACATTTCAACTATTTTCAAATTAGTTTTACCCCTAATACACCCATTTCAACATTACCCACAATAAATAATTTTTTTCCAATATAAATTTTAGTCAAAATTTAATTTGAAATTAATATATAATATAAATTATTATCATTATAAAATGGATTCAATTTCACAAAATTCAATTCACAGTAGAATAAAAAATTAATTTAAATTTAATCTCATAGATACAATTTAGAAGGGAGTTTTTAAATAGAAAAGGTTTAAAAGTTTAAAACTTTTTTATATCAAAATAAAATAATACAATTATAAAAATTAAATGAATTTTATTAATAGATATATAATTTAGAAAACATTGAAAATTTGAAATTTTATTTAAGTTTTTAAAAAAATTAAATGAATAGGTTATTTTTAATTTAAATTTTTAATTTTGCTATTTTGAGAAAAATATAATTTTTATAAAAGTATCAATAATCAACCAAATAAAAGATTGATATGTTTTTTTAAATTTTATTTTTATTTTATTAAATATCTTTTCTAAAATTTTCAAAATTTATTTTTATTATTATTGAAATAATGAAACAAAAATCATTTTTTAGAACATTTTTTTTTGAAACACATAATGATATTATTAAAAAAATTACTTTTTTATCAGTATCTTTTTTTATATTAAAAACTTAGAATTAATATTTAAGAAATTCATTAATATTTATAGGAAATTTTTAATGGCTATGTTATAATAGTCGTGTATGAATAATATTAATAATGAATCACAGTTTTATTAAAACATAGTGTCTTTTATTATGTAAGATAAACATAGTGTTTCCTATAACTCTAGCATAAAATCATGTTGTGTAAAAAATTGATATCCATGAAATTTTATTTATTAAAATAAAATCGTAAAAATTGGGTTATTCTGTTATACCGCCTTAAAATGAATTTTCCTTCAAATTTCATCACTCTGATTAAAAAACAAGGATACTTATTCCTCATTATTTCCAAAAGTTCCATCATATCTTCCAAAAACTACTGGTTTCACAAGTGGAATTGTTTTTATTAACATTATTTGTATTATCTAGAATCTATTCCAGTTGTTCCTCATAACAAAGATATTTCTCCATCATTTTGACATTTGAGTTCAGTACATATTAATGGTTAGGTCTGTACTTACTCAATATTGAAACATTGAACACATCATGGACATGTGAATGGTCTGGTGGAAATGACAACTGATTGGTTATCATATTAATATGAACAATTATTTAAAAGGGAACTATATACCTCGTTCTTAGTTTCCCATTCTTCGTGAATATCATAACCATATTCCATGGAGAAATTCCTAGAAAGACAATATAAAAAACATGAATATCTCGATAACACTAGTGATTGTTAGCATAACTTTTCTTCTTAATTTGAGCAGCCTTGATGTGTTGTTGGATCGCTCTAACCTTCTAATATATTTCTTATGCTATCTTAGTTCTAAATAGATTTTTTACCCAGAAAAAGTCCATAATGTGGGATATCATCATTTCATTTCATTGTGGGATTCATATTTATCCATAAGAATTCTTGACTGAAATAATTTGTTGTAGTAAAACTAAAACTAATGGAAGGTGTTGACCCCAAACACCTAATGTCTAAATAAAAATATCTTCACATTTCTTCTACGGTTTGAATTTTTCTTTCATACTTACCATCAATATTATTATGGTATACAATGTTAAAACTAAACTTTATAACCTGATCATTATTAATATTTCTGCAAAACACTCATTTAAACTATAGATATCAATCAGACTTATTGCAATGACGTAATGCATGAATAATTTACACTTCCTTAATGTATATACATAAAATCTAATCCAGATGTAAGAAATATATTTTTAGACAGGATGTGTGCTAAAAATACAATGATACCCATAATAAACCATATAGAAATATGTGCTTTATAAATTTTGGGGCTCCAACAACAAAACATGTGGCCTTTTTTTCCTATTTCCATTATGGTTTTATTAATTTATGTAAAATCCTCATATAAATTTTTTATTAACCTTAATATACTGACATACTAATCATTGAGAAACAAATAGTTCAATAACTCTCTTCATGAAATCCAAAAAGATGTATTCTTTAAAATATTTATACATATTTATACTTCTGGTATTAATATATAATAAATAACTACGATCTTCCTCAAGATTCTCTCCAAAATCCAGTATTTCCAGAACACACACATGGTTCTACAACCTTATCATTCTGTCACAATCAAGATTAATCTCATCCCCATTTCTAGTTTTCATTTTCATATCAATATTATCCTTCTATACCTCTTTAATATTAAAATAGATAGACGATTTAAAATTCAATTGAGAAATATAATATTTCCCCAATTTATTCAGTATTTATAGAATCATCCTTTTATAATTCATAAATGTTGGAAATTTTTTATCCTCTTCATGGGTAAAATAGCATTATCCTTTCGACTCAAGGAATCGTCCATATTTTTTACTTCCCTAGGCTGGTATTGTATTGATCATTCATATTACTTAATAACCTCTAACCATCTTCTATGTAACATTTTCAAATAATTATATGTGAATATATAAATTATTTTTTTGATCGGTATATATATCATTACATTATATATAATTATAATTCCTCCATATCATAAATGAAAAAAAATATTTCAACTAACACTTAATAATGTGTTGGGTATTTTTTCTCATAAACCATCAATTTTAATGTCGGATAAGAAATAACCTTGTAATTTTTCATAAGAATTAATCCCAATACCTTCTTGGTATGATAAATATATTTTATAAACAAATATACACTATTATGAAGTATATCCCTATGTGAGATGAATAATATTTTTTTTTAGTTCTTTGAAATTTTCATCACATTTATCAATCCAGTGGAATATGGATCCCTTACAAATTTACTTGGTCTGTATATTAGATAGTCATGAAATAATCTATACAAGACATTGATAATATCTCTATATACCAAGAAAATTAAATATTTAAGACACCATGGTTGGCCTAGGTGAAAAATCAATAGCCTTTTTCATTGATAAATCAACCGATATACCATCTCGAGAGATTACAAGACCAAAAACGTAAACCTTTAGAAAAAAAAGAAATTTTTCAAATTTTTCTTATATTTTATACCTCATTTGGATTTAATGTAATTCTAAAGTTATATTAATATTATTACATTGCATTTGAACAGAAAATAATATAATATGTAATAAGAAAAATAAACATATAAAGGTAATCTCTATACACATTGTTCATTAAATACATGAAGATAGCGAGAGTAATTAATAAGTCTAAATGAAATCATTGTATATTAATTATGCCCATAAGATGTACTGAATGATATCCTAGGTATATCATGTTTATTGACCCCTAATTTATGACATCCCTAGTGATGTTCAAAGTTGGAAAATTATTCATCTCCACAAATTTCATCAAATATGTCATAAATATGGGGTGGAGTATACTTGTTCTTGATTTTGATGTTTTTCATATTTTGATAATCAAGAAAGAGTATAATCGATCAACATATCTTTTTATAATAAAGAATACATTAAACATATTATGATTCACTTGGCCCAATGAATCCCTTTTTATGTTCTTCCTAGAGTTGATTCTTCTATACCTATAAATCATTTGGGGCCATTTTATAGGGTGTGTTGGAAATTGGTGTGGTTGCATGTTTGAGTTATATTGAATAATCAAATTTTTTATTTAGATGTATACTAGGGAAATATTCCAAAAACATATCAAAAATTTCCCATACAATATTCATATCAAATAAGACATGTTTTTTCCCAACTATTTGGGATAAACACCCCTTCTAAATGGTGAATAAGACCAATCTATTGGATCTGATCTCCATTATATATTCCTACATATCTTTATAATGAGATAAGATCGTATTTTGGTTTGAAATTTCAAATGTGACTTCCATTAATCAAACAATTAATTGGTTTTTATGTAGATAAATTGAATCCATTCCTAACATAACATCAAATTCAACTAGTGGATGAATGACATGATTTATAAGAAGCACATTCCTACCAACATCAACGGAGGGAAATGATATACATAAGGTGTGATCATCATACCATTAGAGGTTTTCACAATTAATTCTAATATAATAATTTTGGGGGCATCATAATACCATTATTAAATTCTTCATTTATGAAATAATGGGTAGATATATAGTCTAATAAGACAAAAGTTATTCTATAGTGGATGGTAAGTGTACCTTTTACCATTTATTTTTCACTTCCCTTATTATAAATAATGACTTCATAAAATTTCCCTTTATCTCCCTGTTTAAGAGATTGCTTATATGGATAATTTTTATTAACCATCATATTTTGTCCATATTGAAAATAGTTTCCAAACCACTTTCATTTTAAACACTCGAGTGTGGGTGGATCTGTTTGTTCACATTTTTTTCTATTCATTTATTATTTAATTTTTTCCAATCACGTCAGTAAACAATTCATCAATGAACTTCTATTAAAATATTTTATAATTTATTATCCCCATTATGAAAATTTTCTCCATGTTTCTTACCAGATTTAGAGCATAATGGAATGCTAATATTCATCCCTCATTCATTTGTAGATTTTTTTTAATTTAATTTTTATCTTCTTATAAAACTAGGAAATTTATAAGTGGATCCAACCTCTATTTCCACATTGATAGCACACGAAAAAAATATATTCATAGAAAAAAAATTATAGCTATTTCTCTTGGAATATATTGTCTAAAGAAGCTAAAGAATCAATCAAAATTATAGTGTGGTTGGATGATAATACCATTTTCAAACATCATATGTCTTATAAATGTTTCCTCAAAGGTACAACTAGATATATAATCCTTTTTTAGCTCATGGAAATCCTTCTCAATTTTTATAAGATGAATACGATGAATGAATATGTAGTAAAATAAGTCAATGAACTCATCCAAATCAATATTTTCAATTTAATCTTGTTTTCCTATATTATTTAGAATAATCCACCATTGTTCTTCTTCAACATCAAAATGGTATATATCCAAAATTATTTTTCCACATTCTGAACAATAGAGAATGGAATATATTTTTTAGTGAAAATAATCCATTTTTTCAAAACTAGTGGATCAGAATAGCCACTAAATAGAAGTGGAAATTACATGATTAAGGACTCAACAGAATGTTTCTCCCTCCATTATTCTTTTTTAAGGAATGCATTATTCATAGATCTATTAGTTTTTGACATCAAAGAAATGAAATTTTTTATTAATTCTCCTATAATGTTTGGATTATTATAATTAAAATTATTTCATCGTATGTCAACTCATAATTAACACAATTCTATTGGGTTATAACCCGTGAATAAAACCAAAAAAACTAGTGTAAGAAAAAATAATCATTATGTGGAAACACATAATCCGGAAAACATAATTATTTAATGTATAAATCTTGTATACATTCATTTAAATAATGAACATTTTGGTTTGACCACATTTTATCATTGTCATTATTGAAATATTTGATTATTGTTTGTAAAGAGTTTTTCAAATTCCTAAGTGTATCCCTGAGGATTGTCAAACCAGGTGTGCAAAAAAATTTATTTTCATGCACCTCATAATGATAGATTCCAAATTAATGATCCCTTTTAGAAGTTATTCTACCTATGTTACTCTATTCTTTACCCACATCCACTTTTAATAAATAGACTTTGATTTAATTTCATGGGAACCAATAAATCTATTAATTACCAAAATTCCACAAATGTTTCTTAAACATTGACACATCATTTGATATGACATGATATATATCATTGGATATCTCAAAAATGTTTTCTCATATTAGTTTAGAATAGTTTTCTAACATATCTTTTAATACAATCTACAGTGACCCCAGATTGTCAAAAATTTATATTACATAATTTTTTAGGAAATGTTACAAAATTACACAGGTAAACACATGAATATAATAAGGGTATAATGCCTTAGGAAACATATAATCAAAAATAAACTACTTCATAGGTAAACTAAATAATTAACCATTACGGTCATCATAACCGGAACCCTTCATAGACATATCTTACATAATACATTTCATCATATCCTGTGGATTGAAAACCATAATAAAGGGTGATATCTGAGGCTCAATAAGAATAAATAATGGACATACATAAACAAAAAATGAACATAATGTTATTTGAACATGAGCCTCACATTTGAAAATTTCACCCTACATATAAAAAATAATAACATTGAGTTATTTAATAATGATTGGATGTTCATAATACTTAAATATTAGATGAATTAGGAAACAAGATATCATATATCATAACATTATCATAATACAATGATTTTTTTCATTCACATAATTAATGAAAATCATTTCCATTAAAGTAAAGTCTCACTCTAAAGGCTATTATAGTGCAATGGGACCAATCCTCAAACCATCATAGTAGTAATGTTTTACTCTAAATATCATCATAGCAAGAAAAGTCACTTATTGAACTGTGTTAAATATTTATTCCACCAAATATTTCTAATGATATATAAATCATTACCCAATGCATTAGAGGGATACATGGTTCCCACCAATAACATAATGAAAATAAGACAAATCTATGCCACAATATCATAAAAAATCAATCATATTATAACCCTTGAATTGAAATTGGTTTCACAAATATTTCATCCTATCCGAACCAAGGTAAAAGAGATATTTATCATAATATTTTCATCATTTTCGTATAGCATAACCCATAGGAAAATAATAAGTTTTCATAAAAAAATTTCTATTTTATATCGTTTGTAAGAGAAAAATCTTTGAAAAAAACTTATCAAAAATAACCATATATTGAATGAATAATAGTGATGTCGTTGGTTTATATCCATATAAAGGTGTATGTTTTATCAATGAAAGTCTTTTTATAAGAATACTGAAATTGAATGAAAAATCAATTGTAATGTCTCTTAAGGAAGATATTTTTTCTTTGAAAATGAATTTTTAAAACACAAATCATACAATGTTTTGGAATTCAATTTTTAAAATAAATTTAAACAATTTTAATGGAATCTTAAAACATCATTTAAATCATTTATTAAAGGAAAAACCTTTCTTATTTGAAAATTTATTTTTAAATCATTAAACATTTTAAAAATTATTTTAATTAAAAATAACATTGAAATTTTATAAGATATGTTTCAAATAAAATAATGGTTATGATAGTGAGAAATTATTTTAATGTTGTCGAGATTAATATATAGATTCCTTTCAGCCATTTGGTAATATAGGGTAGGGAATTTTTTGGAAAACCACGTAAATATACGTTTCAAAAAAATTATAAAAAAGTAAAAAATGGAAATAAATTAATTAATAATTAATTTTTAGAATGTTAAAAAAATGAAAAGGATTTTTAAAGAAAAATATATTTTCATGAAAACAAGTTTTTAACTGAATAGATAAATAAAGATTATTTATTTTCTTAAAAACTTTCTTATGAAAAATTATGACCATAAAAAAATAAATTTGATTGTATGTCATATATTTTAATTAAGTAGCCATAGGATAAAAAATTACTATGTTCCTTGACAAATGGATTATAATATTTTCTCATTGTAAAGTTAATCATAATCAGTCCAAATAAGTGATGTGATTGTAACAAAAAAACATTACCACTATGAAAAATTGAATTGTAAGACCCATGAAGGTTTAAAATTAAATGAGACATAAAATTTTTCATAATAATAAAATTGATTATATTACATGTTAAATGTGTTGTGTATACACCTCATAAAATTGGATATGTTCATAACATAACATTTGTCTCGTTGAAAGGAAATTGAGACCAAAATTCCATATAATATGTCTTAACATCCTTTTTACATGTTCAAACAATAGGTATATAAAATATTAGTTAATTATAATTATATTAAAAATACATACTCATATATATATTATTATATATTACTTCATTATGACCTTTTAATGCCTATTTATTAAAAATTCCATTATAATGTCTTATTTCAGGAAATGACTACTTCGCTTTTCATTTATGTTTTTATTTGTTAATTTTTTATCATATAGATATCATAGTTCCATAATCTCCAAAATTATAAACATTATATAAAAATCATATATAGTTATTTTATATATTTTTATACTAATTCTTAACATTAATATATAGAAAATGAAATACATCATTCATTGATGAGATAAGTCATACATAAGCATGTATGTTATTTCCATTTTTTGATGGATTGGATGAATTAAAAGTAACTAATATATTATCATTATAAAAAAATATTTAATATATATCACATATTTTCATTAAATACATCATTATTACCTTCCATATAAATATTGAACAGATATAATTACGTCATGAGATGGTAGTCCACTGTAAACACGATCCATAGTATTATGTTCCCAAAAAATGTAATGTGTGATGGTATGTGTAATATAAAAATTAAATTTTTATTATAATACAAAAAATATCATATATAGACATTTAATCTATCATTATATCCATCCTTTATAAGATGTGATGGGAAAAATGAATTTCTTCGGTTCACGAGGCTGTAGTTGTTCGTACAAAAATTTAATGATTTAAAAAAAATATTTCATGGAAGTATAAATAGTTTTAGGTTGTTAAAATAACATAAAAACATCTCATTTTATTGTATATTTTTATATAAAAATGTTTTAATAATAAATTATAGAGGTGAAGGAACAAATAAAATAAAAACACATGATAAAAACGTTACATATTCCTTGAGTAACCTCCTTAGGCTTTCACCAGAAGCTATCCAGGGATGGATTTATGGCCTAAATAAAGAATCTATTAAAATTTCATGGAAGATAGGATGTTGTTTTGGTAGGTATTGTCTAAAAAAATGGAATGAAGGTATTAATAAGATATGAGGGGGGTGGGCCTTTATAAGTGAGGTGAGTGACACACCTAAAATTATTTAAAATAAAAAAGGAGTACCCACATTATTCAAATGTAAAAGGATAAAAAATGAGATATTATAGTGATTTTGAAATTATAGGACATAAATATGTCCATAAAATATATTTTATAAATTTTTATTCTAATTCTACCATTATCGTTTTTGTTTAACAACCATGTAACCACATTTTTACCTTAACGACAGTAATTATTTAACAGTGTAATGATTATAATTTTTTGTCAAAAATTAAGTTAGAATTTTTATATATTATAAATATTTATTATTTAAAATAAGTGATACATTTTTTCAAATTCATTTCATATATGTTGAAAGATTTAATCTAAAATTAATCTTTTGGGTGTTACGAAGAAGCGTGTTTTCAAACAGAAAATATTAAATAGTTTATAAGTTTTTTTATATCAAAAATAAATATCAGAATTATTCCAATGTACTAAATTTGACAAATATATATTTAATTTAACAAATATTATATTAAAGCCAAATTAATCTGCTATTTTAAATTTTAAAATAATTTAAATGAATTTTTTGGTTTCCAATGAAAATTCAGTAGTATTCTGTAATCATAAAAAAGTAATATTTTTGGAGTTTTTTTCTAAAATTTACTCCTAAAAAATTTTTATATTATTTTTAAAAATAGATTTTTAATTTAAGAAATAAATTTTATAAAATTATCATAAATAATTTTTAGTATTGTTCAAATTTTTTTTTTTGAAAATTCTATTTTTGAAACATATAATGACTAATTAAGATTTTAATTACATTTTTTCAATATATTTTATTTATATAAAACTGTTATACATTATATAAAAAATTATTTATTACTTTTTATATCATAATGTTTTATATTTTGTTTATAATAGTATCATTTGAATAATATTAATCATATACTGCGGTTTTTTTAATACGAGGTACCATGTATAACAAAAGTTAAAACTAGTGTTGCTCTTAATGAAGGATTAACTCAATGTTCTATATAATGAATATATAAATGAAATTTAATTTATTTGAAAAAAACATAAAAAAAATAAGGTGTTATAGTAACATATCTTATTAATGATCTAATTTCATTATTATGTGCTGACATCTATTTGAATCGAAATCACTAACATAAAAATATATACATATTATCAATATTCACCTATCATAAAGATATTATATTAAAATAAAACACATTCAAAACTAGGCACATTTTTTAATTATGTTATGATAATATTATCTTCAGTATAACCACCTACATGGAAAAGGCTATAAAATAATAACATTGAAAAATATTAGAACAAAATTACATGATATAAATGATATAAATTCGAAAATAATGAAATAATTTTTTTTACTCCTAGTAAAATATATATTAAACTCAATAATTATTATTCAAGTAAATGTTCATTAAAAATAAATATAAAATTAAAATTAGATGTTTCATATTTAAAATCATAACCCAAACACCCATATAAATATGTCATAACAATATAAATAATTATAAAGAATAAATATTTTGATCGAACTGATAGAAGCCTACATGTCCACAGAGAGCTTAGCCACAACTACCACAAGCCCGCCTCCATTGGCCATGGTTTGGAAGTACACAAAAAAGGAATAACTAATATGGGATTTCATTTCATAATGTACATGTATGCACTCACCAAAACAACCCCATGCAAATGTGAATAGGAACAAATATTAAAGGTAGTAATATCAATTGTAACAAGCATGAATGAAAAGAACACTAGATAACATATGAGCATGAATTTGTATTATAAATAGTACATGGTCAAAATACATTCCCAATTATAAATCTTTCACAACCTAAAAATTAAAAGAAATGTAAATATTAGAGGCCCTAGCTATAGATCTCCAAGCCTGGACCACCATAAGTTGTCAAATAAACCTGTGTATCCCTTTTGATCATATGTAATCACCAACATACTATTCATCATTTGAATATGAAATGAAATTTGCATTAAAATATCATTTATGTGTGAGTATATTATACCCAATGGAAGGCCACAAATGGTGAGGTAGGGATATGCAATAAGAGAAACAATAAAAGTAGACATATAAACCCATAGTAAGAGATAAATGATATAAAAAAGTTTATATATATATATATAATCATAAATTAATCCTAGATGACAGAGGAATGCGATATCTTTCTAATAGGTCTTCCAAGAAAAAGAGTATTCTGATATCCTTCAGATGTCCTTCAATTATGCTCATCAACTCGTGTGTTTGATTATAAAAATAAATATGTGGAGGTCCTACACCTCACCACCATGATACAAATTATATTGGAATAATATCAAGGTATATGAACCTCATGATAGTATTTCAAGGGGGGATTCCACTTAGAATTTGAAGGACACACACCCACATACTATTGGGGCACCACATAGTGTGTAGAAAACCTACAACCTAGTCCATCAGGGGTACAACTCTATAGATAGAGGGAATTCACCCTACTATGTTTGGGGTAATAATCATTACAAAGAGTACCATAAACCTTGCATGATATGGGAACCACTCGATAGATATAGGACCTTTACACTAGTATGATAGGGTTTCCACTCAATAGATATATAACCTTTACAATAGTATGATAGGGGTGCCCCTCAAATGATTGAGAACCCACATCCTACTACAATATGGTTGTACCACTAAGAACATAAAGGACCCACACCTTATTCCATCAAGGGACGCGGTAATACATTGTAGATATAGGACTATCAACATATTCCATTAGTGGGTGTCACTAATTAAATAAAGGACATTCAAACTATTCATTCATGGAGGTTATACTCAGTTGAGAGAGGACACACGCCCTAGTCCGTGAAGGGGGTACCAATCAAATAATCCTATCTGATCTCTAATATCATTAAGATCCAAAAAATGTATCTAACACATAGAAAACCTATCATCATATCTCAAAATATAAAAACAATTCCACAACCACAATTTATGAGGAAAATAACATTGGATATGCTACAAATGATTCAAAATACTACTCCAAATGAAGGATATATGAGTGGTAGAAGACTCCTTAAAAAAAGTACATGATGTGTAAGGGACCCACATGATGTGTGGTACTACTCTCCATACTAGTCATGTCCTCTATGGTATATAGATATCTAAGAATGTTTCTCTACACAACATGTAGGCAAACTACACAGTGTGTCTCAAAGAACCATGGTCGAGCAGTGTTTCATGGTTATTCCAATGTCATTCAGGTCACATCTCTGTTCAATGGTCATGTGACTGTCCATGCCACATTCTATGTACTCCTAGAGTAATGGATAGGTTTCTATCACTGAGTCACATGGGATGTAGGGATGGACATGTAATTTGATACTTAACACTCCCAAAACCCTATCCTCTATGGTGGGGTCACTACAAGGTGTGTGTTAAATAGAATACACGTAGTGTGGTCAGGTTTCCTAAATAATTCCAAATATTCTTCCTTGAAAGTATATATGACACTCCTAATGCTATTTTTTCATATTATTCACCAAAAAAACTGTAAAGCTCCTCTTTTCATCAATTATGGCACTCTTTTGGAAGAATATTGGTGTTCTAAACCTCCCTCACAAAGTTGACATCAGTTTTTGTACACCCACCACCTCACCAGATTCCCATTCCAGAGTGGAATCACATGTATCCTGAAAAAATTGATACAACCTCTAATAACTGCTCTATTCACCACTCAGGAATCTTTCATGAATCATGGGATCTTATCACAGTAGATCTCATCTTAAAATTTCAAGTCATGACCCCATAGGAAAACATTGGTGATAGAAAAGAACGAAGGAGGGAAAGGGAATAAGAAAGAGTGAAACAATAATTTGAAAATATTTTATATCCAAATTACATATTTTGGGAAATACCAGGGTGGAAAACATGGACCAAATATATAAATTGAATAAAAAATCTAAATCCAATACATTGGCCCAATTTAAACGCATATCAAATAAAAGAGGTTTGTTCATGCTCAAAAAATTAATTGTAAGTTAAAAATTCAAAAATTATTATTCTTAACCAAATTAATATTGATCCTTGGTGAAGAAAGCTACTTCCAATAGAGGAGAGTATTTTTTGTATTCATTGCACATCAATTTTCCAAGATCTGGTGGTCCTTCTATCACCTGATATCAACACTATGATGATGGTTGTTGGAGTTATACTATCAATAGTCCCATGTATATGTGGATAAACCTAGATATTGTACATAAAAAGATATTTATAAATTAAAATAAGATATGGATTATTAATTAAAATAGTTAATTAATTCATTTAACATATATGTCAATGGTCACCTTATCTGAACATCCAATGCTAACCAATATAATGTTGCACCTATGTTCAACCCTATACACCAAATTAAAAAACGGATTTTATAAATGATTTTAGACTCAATTTAAATGATATTTCCTTTTTTTCTTAGGAACATATTTCATGTGATATAGATTATATTTAATATTTGTACAAAATTTATTTTGGGCACTCCATGCCTCATAATCACAAACTTATCCCAAAGGAGTGCATAAAAATATTCATAGATATTTTTAAAAGGGTCAAAATTTAATAGTATTATCTTTTAATTATTCCCCCTTAAATACTTTATTCTTCAAAAAAACACTACATTGGGGATAATGAACCCGCATCAGGCACTCCCTCTCCCAATAGCTCTCTTGAATGCTCCCATTCTTACACAGAACAGAATCCTAATGAATGGTCCATCAACAAAGGGTCCTCTCCTACCAATCCTTGATCTCCACTGGGTGGTCAGTGAAAATGGATCCATCATCAATTTCCATCTCACAACAGTCAATAATATTTCTGGGAACATGCATATATTTTCTCAACTAAAGAACATGGAAGATGTCGTGTACCCACTCTAACTGTGGGGGTAAGGTGAGGTGGTAGAAAACCTCTCCAAACCTTAAAAATATATCTCATAACTTGATGAACCTCAGAGATACCTTTCCTCCCCAAATTAATCTCTATAATACTCATTATAGGGAGACTCTAAATATAATATTGTCTCCTTGGACGAACTCCAAGGTCCTAGGATGTTCTGCATAATAATTCATCCTTCTATAAGCTATCCTCATCCACTCACGGAACACCTAAACCATCTCCATTGTTCCCTACACCATCATTATCCCATAAATAGATACCTTTCTAATCTCAGTACAGTGTAAGGGTAACCTAATTGGGGTTCCATATAGGGACTCAATATGTTCCATGTCGATTGTATAGTGGTTATTATTATTATTATAATATTGTACTAAGGGTATGTGACCCCCCAGCTCTAGCCAAATTCTAACACACATGACCTCAAAATAACCTAATGAAAATGTATAGTGAGCTTAGTATGGAAATCTTTCTAGGGGTAAAAGGTTGTACTCATCATTATTTGGGTCCTAAATTCCCCCTGTAGGCCACTCCAGATCCATGAAATAAATAACACGTCATAGTTAGAGAATAATGTTGAGGGAACCACAAGTAGTTAGACCATCTTCATCATATACAACTACCACAAACTCTCTAGAAAGATCCAAAACCTAATATTAAAAAATTATTCCACCTATATAATTCAATCAATTATAACCTAGATATATTCATGGACTCTTCCAATCTATTGAATCCATGTAAAAATATCCATGGATATGTAATATCATTTCTACTATATGATCTCAATAGTCTATAACAAACCATCTTGAACCTGGTGCTCACCCATTACCAGCTGACACATGGTGAACTGAGAGATGAACACGACCATGAAATGCCTCATGATAGCCGAAAAAAACTACCACTAAAGGTCTATATATAGATATCTAATACAAGGATGTACCTCCAAATACAAAGAGTGAAACTTACACCTCAGCTCCTCTCACATCGTGACAGGGATCAACCACATTCAATGGAAAATTATTATGGGATTCCATCCTTTAGAAAATCCATCTTGAAAATATTATTAGGATATCTGGCTATGTAGTACATGATAATTTATGTCTCCCAACTGCGAATTTCTCACATTATGTCTATGTAGAGTAGTAAACTCCAATTAATGATGAAAAGTTCCCCCTCCTATTAAACCAGGGTCATCTGCTCCGGCTTCTCTTATACTAAATGAGGATAGGACATCATTCTAGGGGAATATTCCACCAATTTTCCCTTCCCAAAAATATAGACTATATCAAAGTCATAGTCCTTTTAGAACTAAAACTAGTTCCACTTTATTTGGTTAAAATATCTCTATACGAATACATGCCTTAAACTTTTATGGTCTTAGTGAACAACTAATCACTCTCTCAAAGGACTGTGTATTAATATCCTTATTGGGAATATTACAACTTCTAACTCTAATTCATGATATGGGTAGATCGTATCATGGGGTATCAACATAATTGACCCATATGATATCATTATTATCATATATATAAACACATAGTTGTTCTCATCCCTAGAATAATTGTAATATATAATTTAATCCACACAATCCTCTAGAAGTCTCTAAATAATTTCATTGTTCATCCTTAGCATCAACTACTTGAAGGCTCTCTACCACTGCTTAGTCTGGATAAAATCCTTCCCTTTACACATCAAGGTGGTCAAAGGGGATGAAATCTAGAAAAATTATTCCATAATACTCTTTTAGTACCCTATAGGCTATGAAAAATCATCACCATTGACAGGATATTAGGATGTACCAAGATAAAACATAATCAATATTCACTGGGTCCACTACTAATCCATATTTAGAAATTACATTCCCTCAAATGTAAAACTCATGGATCTAAAAAATGGGACTTCGATAGTTTACCATAAATCTTTTATTACAAATGAATTTCAATGAATATCCTTATGTTATATTTACTCTCCTCCTCTTATTCATTTCATATGAGTATTTCTTAAATAAAGACTAAAAGAATTTGTCTAATTATGGTGATAAGATATAGTCCATTAATTATATTAGCATATCTTGAGAATTTATCACACAAAATATATCACTAGGAAATCATATTTTATATAGAAAAATAAGAATGTGATATCTAGAATACCATCCTTGAGAGCCCTCAAATGGTGGTAGCTATACCTATGATCGATCATTGAAAACAATCCTGTGACTCATAACATATAAAATAAGTCATAAATTCATTGAAAGTGATAATTTATCTTTAGAATTTCCTATTTCAAAAGATTATAATATATAAAAACCATAAGTTCCAATATTATATTTTCATTAAAAAATATAGATATTCCTAAGACGAAACATTGGTTATGATAAAACCCCTATCATCATGGACATACAACTTCAACCCCATCTCCCTAAGCGTGGTAGGGGCTATATGATATTATTCATAATATATCAGAGAGGTTTCAGGGGTTTAAGATGTTGAAAAACAACGTCCCCCTCCTCATAGGGAGTCCTGAGATGTCATTGGGAAATAAATCTAGATATTCCACTATGACTGAAATTATCTAGATACCTGATTAACCTAAAACACCGATGGAAACACTCTCCCACTAAGAAGTGATGGTTTAAAACATCCTTCTCACCAAATGAACTCAGCAATCATTGCAATCTCTCTTTCCCATAAATGTTAATGTCATCCCCTCATTGTAAAGGCATCTGAATCATCTGTAATGATGGTTAAAATGGTGTTAGGCTACTGAAAACCCACCCATAACCAATATAACATTGTAATGTTTCATCATGAAGACTATAACATCCTTTGAGAAACTCTCTCCACCAGGTGAAATCGATAATTCTTAATAGATAAACCATATTTTTAAGTGTTTCACATATGAACCTCAAGGAAAATATAATGGATAAATTATCAAATGAGAGCTCAAAATCTCTCACTAAGAGTAATGATATGAAGGAATGAACCAAACTAGTATCTAAAAATACTAAATAAAGAGTAAAATAATCACATATCATACCTCAAATCACCCCTTTAGTATTTGGGTTATAATCATCAATACAATGACGTTTCTCATGGCCCCAATAGCTAGCTCCCAATTCCTATCATGATCTTCCATGTGGTGGTGGTGTTGGAGGTAGCTCGTAATTTTTTACACCACCCATAGGTCCTCCTCTTGGAGCACCAACTACTCTTATTCAAGATCCAAAACCCTAGGGGATACCTTTAACCCATCAAGGGGATCGATGATCATGGTGCATCCTCTTTTATAGAGGTCCATCTATAACTTTCCTTCCCTCCACATCAAGTTGATTTAAGAAATCATGTTTCGTGTGAGCTCTCACATCACATTCATAGAACCACCTCTCTAAGGGATACTCAGGTCCTATGTGTGTTCCCTATGTCACATAACCACATTGATAACTTTTTTTATAGGGAGGTATCCTACACTGAGAACATGTAAAATAGAACCTTCTAGATACTATAGGTAACTCAACCCCATGACAGAAACAACTAGCTCCAGCTATATGGAATCCCTCTAAGAGGAATCTATAAATCATCACCTCCAGCTCCAACAGTTTGACATAAGTGGGAATGCACGCAGGTAAAAAAATTGAATGAATTTCTCTGTATAGACTCATCTAAAACATCCACACCACGAAATATACCTTTCAAAAAATGTGGAGGAATTATTGCATAATGATAGTGAACCTTGAAGCATTTTCAATTACATTATTCTCTCTCTACTGTAGATCCATAATCTCTTTAATCAGAATTAAGAATTGAAATGTGTGGTAGTACTACTCAGGAGAAAATTGATGGAAATAATTCCTAGAGAGTGTTAAACAATCATGAATCTATGTTACATAACTCAACTGATGCTTAGATGATCCATGGAGATTGCTGGATTTTTGTGCAAACACCTGATTAGTCGGTGTCCTTATAAGTCTGAAAACACATATCACCAACTCTAGATAGTCATCTACCTCATGAGAATATGTCTTGTCATGGAACCTCAAAGGCCTCTAGTGATGGATCTTGGGGATATTTTTACAAATTATTCCATACTTATTAAACTATACGAATATTATCTACTACTTCACATGATGGTGTGCCACTACCTTCCCACCTTGAAGAGATAATGCAAGTGATGGACCTTTAGGTGAGGCATCATCACTCATCAAATAATCATCACAATCCTGAATTTGTAGCATGAATGGTTGTATTTGGGAAGGAATACTAAAAATTTATTCAAGAGGTACAACAGTCTAATAATAATATATATAAATGTATATATATTTATATATATATATATGGGGAGATGACTCGTGATTTATAGTAAAGACTCAATCCAATATGATACTTGTACCAATGTTCCATACAACCAATCTCTCAATTGTTTGAGTGAATGAGTTTGTATTTAGATTCATTATGTATGGGTACATCAGCTACCACACAAAAACAATGTTCTCCAGATTAATAGCCTCACTCAAGAATCTTTGATAGCATTACCCAATGATGCAACCAAATCCTTGTAAGGGGTGAACTCTAAACAGAAACCCAAAAAAGGAAGCACCTCTAATACCAATCTGTCACGACCTTACCCATTGGTCCCACATTTTTGATAGAGGGAGGAGTTTCAACTATTTCATTCACAACTCTATATTCAAGGGGTTGGTGACAGGCAATGAATTAAATAACTAACATGGGAGGAATTTTCTTAATAAACCTATATGTTTTCCCCCCAAAATATCCATTAATAAGTGTTGATTGTTAAATATAAATGATAGTTATATATAGAGTAAGAACCATACATGTAACAACCTATAGTTAATAAAAGAGTACGAAAACATAATTTAAAAAGTAATGGTGAAAATTTACACCCAACTAGTAAGATTTCCCAACCTGACAATAAATGTAAAAGAATATATTAGAGTATATGATTGTTGATCTCTATTCCCTAACTACCATACCCAATAAAAGGCATCACATAATCCCCTAGTATCCTCAATAATCACCAATGATCTATCATTCATTTGTATAAGACATGACATGTATGGGAAATGACCATGTAGGTGTGGGTACATATATACCCTTTAGAACACCATGAAAGATGATTTAGGGGAAAGCAATAGGAGAAATGATAAAAAGTGTAATGAACAAACCATAATAAGAGGTAGAAAAAAATACAACAACCAAGATATATATATATATATATATATTATCAGAAAAGAAACTCATATGAGAGATTATGAAGATCACCGTGTAATTTTTCAACCCTAAAAATGTGTCTTCCAATATTTGCAAGAGGATCATCAATGGTTCCCAACATCCTTCATGTCGTTCCATAGAAATAATAGTGTGGAGGACCCACACATAATCAAAATTCTTTCCAGTCAAACTGGAAAAAAAACATATAGAGGACCCACATTGGGGTGCTTTAGGGGGATTCCACTAACCATTTGGTAGACCTACTGTAATGACCTGACTCCAATTACCCAGATTTGGTGCATTATTTTAATACATTGGCATGATTAAAATGAATCAAGTCCTGGAAGACTGATCATTTTATCAATCTTGGAAAATATATTTCATACATGAACATTACATGACATTTTCTAACATACAACACAACAAAAATCCTTTGATAATGCCATTGTTCCCTTATCTTAACCCTGTATCTCAAACATAAAACAATTCTTGTGATCCTAGGAAAATAAATCATAAAAAAGGGGTGAGATCAGATGCATAAAAAGGGTAAATAATTTAGAGGAAGCTATAAACATTTATGGAAAGATATGTAATAAAAACAATAGCCTTTTAAACATAAACTTGAACATAATATGGAAAAAATAAATCAAACATTACCATATAAACATGCACATGGATATTCTACTATTCTAATAATCACATGTAATAACTAATTTCATAATGAGGGAATTCCTAACGCTGGACATAATTACCACATAGTCAAGTCCGTGTGCCTAGACTAAAAATCAAATTTGGGTCAAGGACTTGTTCCAAGACACTAGTTTTTCTCATTAGACCTACCGATGCGTCAAGGAGCTATAGTAGGCTCCACCCGTCATTTACTAAGTCCATTGCATTCCTCATATGAAAATTTTGAAACATAACATTAACATTCATATTTAAAATAGAATAAAAAATGTCATTACATCAACCATAAACCATGAATGGTATAAAAATAGAACATCCACAGTCAAAAATATCATAACTCATTCAATAAAATATGGAAGATTGTATTATAATAAATAAACCTCAATAAAAAATAATATCCAGTAAAGGAAGCCGACATAGTTGAAAATGATGATTATAACTTTTTGACAGAAATATCCTTTTTGTAATATCATTAAAAAGTCTTAAATTTATAAATGAATACATTTAAAGAGAATTTTGAATCAAAGTTTCCCATACCACTTTGAAACTTTTCAATGGAATTAACATTTTCAAAACATTCCTGTCCATATAAATAAATCCTTAAAACCGATTTTGAAAAGATGGACCTTAATAAAAATGATTTAGAATAATAAATATTTAAAAGATTTAAATTGACGTTTTAGTAAAAAGTCCCATAAAATAATCCCTTTGACAAATCTTTTATGAATCATGGACATGGATAATAAATATATCCTAGTAGATACTTATGTAAAAACAACCTCGGATAATAAAGAGATTGTGGAATTAACCCTTACCTTGCACTTTACTCTAGTCGAGGGTACGCTTAAGCTCCTGTATAATGAAAATTTTATGTTATTAGATTATTCCAGAACCATATTAATATTTATGATATCATACATGATTCATTTATGACTTTATAATAACCATTTAATAATAATTTCCATGTTAAATTAACATTTCGGGTAATAATCGCTTTCTTTATCGTACGTGTTTTAACTTGTTACTCTTGATTGTATCACTTAGATAATGATTTAAATACCTCTAGAATATAAAAAATGATTTATATATCATATATTTTAAGAATATAAATATGTATAATAAACAAATATATGAAATAGAAAACACAATTTTTGGAGATGGTAGCCCGTACATATGCATAACCGTTGTTTCCGTTTTCATATCTTATTACACGGAACTAAGTGAATAAGATATATGTAAGTACATATATATATATAATTATATCTCCTGTAGAATTATTATTTCATATATTAAATACTTATTAATTATATATATTATATATTCATCGTTGAATGGTGAACGTGGAAATTAATCTCATCGCTTCGTGGAGACGGAAATCTGTACATGCGCACAAGTGACAATATCATTATATTGATGGAAAATCATATTTAATTTGATGTTATATCATATATACATAATAATTAACATGTTACATTTATTATTTTCATCATTTATTATCATTATTATACCCATCCAAATAATGAAGTTTTTGAATAACAAACTACACCACGACGTGGAGACGGTAATCCGTACTTATTCACGTATGGTGATTTTCATTTATAGGATGGATAGAATAATGAATATGGTTGTGACAATTTAATAATGATATCACAGTATATATAAGATACTAGAGTTATTATTTTAGAATGTAAACAACAAGGAAATAGGATGTGGAAGAATAAAAGAACTTGAAAGAGGGTGGTGAAATCATTACCTCTTCTTCGTGTTCTTCCTTTTGATTTGATCAAAAGAGATCCTTAGGATGGCTTTCAGACCAATGGAAGGACTCTACGATGAAGTTAGGATCGTTTTTAGGATATTTGGGTAGGGTTTGGTCGAGCCAAATTGTGTTGGAGGTGTGAATTAGAGAGAAGGGAAAGTGCACTTTTATAAGAGGGGTGAGGGGAACCTTAGAAAAAACATAAAATATTATTTTTTAATAAATTAATTTTCAGTTTATAATGGATCAAAAATGAATTATTTATAGGATAAGGTTGTTATTGGTCTAAAAAAACTCAAATAATATGTTTTATATAGGTTTTTATCAACATATTAACCGTAACTTTTATATTTAACTCTTATTTAAATAATTTGGCATTTACCATATCTCATTGTATTTTTATATTATATGGTTAATAAACGTACTATAAAATGGAAATACAACCCAAATTTGTTCATTAATGTCATATATTTTATTATATAAGTCATGTTTCAAAACCATATATTTTTTGGACTATTATATCAATTAATAATATAATATTTTTTTGAAAACTATTTTATGTAAATTTTGACACTATTTGGTATTTCGTTTTTCCTAAATTCATAACAGCATTATTACATCCAAAAAAATTCATCTAACCAACCCTAACATGTCATATGAACCTAGAAAATTAGTTTAATTCATATAAAGTCTCAAATTGCATTTATTTGGATATTTATAATATCAATTATTTTAATATTTCATAAATACCGTAATTACTTCATCATCATTGTGTCATAAATAAATTTAATTATTTAATGTATAAAAATTATAAATAAAATACCATTATGTATGAAATATTTTTATATTTATAATGAATATTTATAGTCTAATTTATCTTATGTATAACCCTATATTAAAATTGTTTTATCTATTAAACATTGATTTTAACTCTTTTAACTCTTCTTTAAATAAAATAATAATAAATGTCCTAATCTAATCCACGTAGACCTAAAGGATCAGATTTTATTCCTAAGGTTGTTTTTGGTCTAATTATACTTATCAAATAGAATTAGGACATGTGTTAGGATAATAATAATATCATTTTTACCCATAATTACACTATTTACTTTTAACCGTGGTAAATAAAAGTAAAAAAGTTACTATTCACCAAAAATTATTTTTCATATTATTGAACCACATTTTACTTACTAATATCAACCGTGTCTCTCGGATTTTTGACGTTCAACTCACATAAGAGGTAAAATTATGTTTTATGTGAATTTTCAAATGTTCCTAAGAGGTAGGTAAAAGACGGTAAAAAGATTAATAAAATTTTAATATATCTAAAATTATTTTTAATTAACTCCAATGAATTATATTAAACTTATATAGGTATTATGTTTCTATTTTGACCTAAAATAAATTTAAATAAAAAATAATAATTATTTAATTAAATAGTCGGTTTTAACCAATAACTCCGTGTTTTTCACTATTCATCAAAAATTGAATGTTTTCAGAAAAATACCAAAACATCACCCTAAGATAATTTAGATATTCAGAATTCAAAAACTAAGTCTATTTTATGAAATTCCAAACATATATGTTTCATTTATTAATTTAAAATTAATTCATGTTGTCAAAATGAAAAGGCGTGTTTTTCAGAAATAATAACCAACAAAAGATTGATACTTGTTTATGTTCAATTTCAAAGTGAAATTATTTCCAATTAATAACGTTGGATTAAATGGTAAAAATATAATATATTTATACTTCCAAACCATTAAAATGTATAATTTAACACTACAAATTATTTTGATTAAAAAAGTTTTTTTTAGTTAAAATATAGTATTTTTCACTATTCACCCAAATATGAAAGTTATCAGAAAAAACACCAAAAAATTATTAAAACTAAATTATTATGTCCCGATTATAAATGAGAAGTTTATTTTGTCCAATTGAATATATAAAAGTTTCAAATATTGGATTTAAAAAGGGTATGCCATTAAAAGGCGGTAAAATTGCATTTTAAAAAAATACTTCTTTTATATGATAAAATGAATTTGTTCTTATATTATGTCTAATAAATTCATAATATGGATTATAAAAATAAAAGGATTATATAAAATTCAATATTAAATTAATACTATTCATAACCACTTTTGAACAGCTAGTTTGGTAAGTCGTGGTGGGCTTGAACTCACTGTTGCGTGTAGTGTAAGTTATTGAATTGCATTGAAGAAATGGCGCATTATGAAATCATGGGATGTTACATTGTCCCCTCCTTCAATAAATTGCATCCTCGAAATTTAAAATTACTCTTCGGAAATAAAAGGTTAAAAAATATAAAAAAACCTTTATGGAGAATCCACATTGAAAATTGGGTTAATAAAACTTAGTCTTAATAAGAGGGAAAGGGAAATGAAAAAGTCACCACAAAATTATGATCTCGATTAGGAGAACATTGGTGGAAATTAGAGACACATAATTGGAGGAAAAACTTAAATATTTATTAGGATTGATTGAGGTCATCAATCACAAACAACTATAAAATTGTGGGCCTTAAGGCCATCAATCTATGATGATTTAAAATATCATCGGTTCAACATATCATAAGGTATTGGGTTAACACATTTTTGGTTTTAAGATCCCTTAACTAAATTTTAAGATTTAATTTCTTCATAAAATAAGAGAAAAAATATTTAATTGACAAGTAGAGATTCATCCGTTAACTAATTTGTACCACAAACTCATCTTTCACTATAAAAGATAATAGAACATAAAAATACTCTATTTATCCTAATCGTATATGGTTCCAAAAATAATGAATTTATAATTCACCTATCAGAACCTAAAAAACTAGATTATACAATCTAGGTACTTCATGTAGTCCAGTGATAGGTGATAAATCCCTATCGAACTATGGTTGTGGGTTCAATTCCAGCAACTTTGTCAGACGCGGTGGATTGTCACATGGTCTGCGTGTTGTCTTTTTTATAACAATCAAAAAATAACCTTAACAATAGTATCCAATTTCAAACTTAATCCATTATAACATTTAGAATTATCCAAAATACTTCTATCCATACTCACAGTCCAAAATTTGTAAGGATTTTTAACACAATGTAGATCCTTTTTTCCACGTAATAACATGTGATCACTTTCATCATGTATTATTTTAAAACATGGTAACACCCTGAACTACTGTAAACCCTTATTGATTATATTCATGATCCCTTATCATTTATATAATACTAGATATATTCCTTATATCCAAAAAATTTGAATATTCCAACAATGATGTAATAAACAAACTATTAATCAGTTCCATGGTAGTCATGAATATGCAACATAATTTATCCAAATCAACAATCTCTTCTTCCAAAATTAATACATTAGTATCAGGACCATATTATCTCAAATTCCCAATGAAATAGAATTGCAGTACAATCCATATTTATTTCCATAATTCATATAACTAGTACATCGTTGATACAACACTAAAATGGCACAAGACATTAATAACAACATAAGAACTCTTAATCATTCCTCTTCATCTTCGGTAGTATCATAACTTGATTCATATCCAATAGCAGCATTTGGGGTATACTCTGATGATTTGGAAATTTATTTGCGTAATGTTCCAACTGCTTGAAGATAAAGCATTGTACATTTGAAACCTTTTTCTTATCCTTACAATCACGTACATGGTGTCCTTTTTCTCCACACTCATAACAAACTCTCATCCCCTTAAAGCATTTATCAAGGTGATTCTTTCCACAATTACCACATATGGTAAAATACTTCATTTCCTTTTTCACTTTATCCATATTTCACTCTATCATCCTTTTCTTCTCTGGCTTCCCTTCAATGCCATATGACTCAGAGAATTCTTCACAGATCACATTAACACACGATACTATTTCTTCATATGTTTAGAATACGTGGGATACTATTTCCCTTCCAAAAGTTGGCTTAATACTTTGAAATATATGATCCTTCTTACTCTTTGGATCATAAGTATTGTTGGAGTTCTCATTCCTTCTATCGGGCACCATTTCTAAACAATTTCATACACTAGGTCAGTTTATGAATCCCAATACATTATTCCAAATGTGGAAAATACGTAACGTAAATTGAACAGTTTATGGATATAATCTATAATCATAAAAATGTTTTCTTTGAGAAGTATTTACTCTTAAATCCTCCATAATGTTTTGTAAATAAATTGTGAATTATCCACCTTCAAACATATCAAAACTCATTCCACATAATATGGACGATTTTATTATAATAAATCAACATCAATCAAAAATAATATCTAGAAAAGGTTGCGGACATAGTTGAAAATGATGAGTAAAACATTTTCAGAGAAATATCCTTTGTGTAAAATCATTTAAAAGACACATATTTATAAATTTAGACATTTAAAGACATTTCTGAATGAATGTGTCCCGTAACACTTAGAATCATTTTAAAGGAATTATCATTTTAAAAATATTCATGTCCATATAAATAAATCCTTAAAAACCATTTTGAAAACATGGACATTAATGAGAACGATTTAGAAAAATAAATATTTAAAACATTTAAAATGATGTTTTAGTAAAAAGTCCCTTAAAAATAATCCCTCTGAAAACTCTTTTATGAAACATGGACATGGATAATAAATATGTCCCAGTAGATACTTATGTAAAAACAACCTCGGATAATAAAGAGATTGTGAAATTAACCCTTATCTTGCACTTTCCTTTAGTCAAGGGTACATTTAACATATTGTATAATGACTATTTTATGTTATTAGATTATTCCAGAACTATATTAATATTTATGATATCATACATTATTCATTTATGACTATATACTAACCATATAATAATAATTTCCATGTTAAATTAACATTTCACGTAATAATTACTTTCTCTATCATACGTGTTTTAACATATTAATCTTGATTGTATCACTTAGATAAAGATTTAAATAATTACAGAATATAAAACAATATTTATATATCATATATATTTAGAATATAAATATGTATAATATACATATATCTGAAATGGAAAGCACCGTTTATAGATACGGTAGTCTGTATGTACGCATAAACGTTGTTTCCGTTTTCATATCGTATTACATGGAACGAAGTGAATAAGATATATGTAAGTATATATATATATATCTCTCTATCTCTCTCCAGTAGAATAAATATTTCATATATTATATACTTATTGATGATATTTATTTTACAATCATCATTGAATGGTGAACGTGGAAATGAATCTCATCGCGTCATGGAGACGGTTATCTGTACGTACGCACGAGCGACAATATCATTATAATGATGGATAAATATTATGTAATTGGATGTTATATCATATATACAGAATAAATAACATGTTATATTTATTATTTACATCATCTATTCTCATTATTATTCCCATCAAAATAATGAACTGTTTGAATAACAAACTACACCACGACGTGGAGACGGTAATCCATACGTACGCACGTATGGTGACTTGGTCATTTATAGCATGGGTAGAATAATAAATATGGTTGTACAATTTTTATAATAACATCATAGTATATATAAGATACTCGAGTTATTATTTTATAATGTAAACAACAAATAAAAAGGAAGTGCAAGAATAAAAGAACATGAAAGATGGTTGTGAAATCATTACCTCTTCTTCGGGTTCTTCCTTTTGATTTGATCAAAAGGGCTCCATAGGCCGGCTTTCTAACCAAAGGAAGGCCTCTAGAATAAAGTTAGGATATTTATGAGGATATATTTGTAGGGGTTGGCTGAGCCAAATAGTTTTCAAGGTGTGAATTGGTGAGAAGGGGAAGTGCCCTTTCATAAGAGGGGTGAGGGGAACCTTAGGAAAAACATAAAATATTATTTTATAATAAATTCATTTTCAGTTTATAATGGCTCCAAAATGAATTATTTAAAGTATAATATGGGTATGGGTCTAAACCCACTCGACCAATAGGTTTTAGACATGTTTTTGTCACCATATCAACCTTATCATTTAGATTTAACTCTTAGTTAAATAGTTTGACATTTACCATGTATCTTTGTATTTTTATAATATATGGTTAATAAAATTACAATAAAATTCCAATAGAACACCAATTAGTTCATTAATTTCATATATATTATTATATAGGTATTTTTTTCAAACCATATATTTTTAGGACTATTATATCAATTAATAATATAATATTTTTTTTGAAAACAATTTATGTCAATTTTGACACTATTTGGTATTTTGTTTTTTCTAAATTCATAACATCGTTATTATTTCGAAAACAATTTATATAAACAACCCTAACATGTCATATTAACCTATAAAATTATTGTAATTCATAAAAAGTCTCAAATTTTATTTATTTGGATATTTATAATATCAATTATTTTAATATTTCATTAATACGGTAATTACTGCATCAACATTGTGTCATAAATAAATTTAATTATATAATGTCTAAAAATTATAAATAAAATACCGTTATGTAGGAAATATTTTTTGATCTTTAATGAATATTTATAATCGAATTTATCTTATGTATAACACTATAATAAAAACGTTTTAGTTATAAAACTTTGATTTTAACTCTTTTAACTCTTCTTTAAATAAAATAATAATAAATATTCTAATCTAATCCAATTAGAACTAAAAGATAATATTTTATTCGTAAGGTTGTTTTATATCTAATTATACATATACAATAGAATTAGTACATGAGTTAAGGTAATAATAATTTCATTTTTTCCCTTAATTACCCTATTTACTTTTAACCGTGGTAAATAAAAGTAAAACGTTACTATTCACCAAAAATTATTTTCATCTTATTGACCCAGATATTACTTACTGATATCAACTGTTTCTCTCAGATTTTTTAAATTCAACTCACACAAGTGGTAAAATTATGTTTTATTGAATTTTCAAATGCTCCTAGGAGGTGGGTAAAAGATGGTGAAAATTTCAATAAAATTTTTATATATCTAAAATTATTATAAACTGACTCCAATTAATTATATTGAACTTATATATATATTTTGTATCTATTTTTACCTAAAATAGACTTAACTAAAAATAATAATTATTTAATTAAAATCTCGGTTTTAATCAATAACTTAGTGTTTTCATTATTCATCAAAAATTAAATGTTTTCAGAAAAATAGAAAAATTTCACCCTAAGATAATTTTGATATTACGAATTGAAATATTAACTCTATTTTATGAAATTCAAAACATAGAAGTTGAATTTATGAGTTTAAAATTAAATCTCATTGTCAAAACCGAAAAGCATGTTTTTAGGAAATAATAACTAACAAAGGATTGATAATTGTTTATGTTTAATTTCAAAATGAAATTATTTCCAATAAATAATTTTGGATTAAATGGTAAAAATATTATCTATTTATACTTCCAACCCATTAAAATGTATAATTTAAAACAACAAATTATTTTGATTAAAAAAGTTGTTTTCAGTTAAAATATCATATTTTTCACTATTTACCCAAATATGAATGTTAAAAAAACACCAAAAATTTATTGAAACTAAATTATTTTGTCCCGATTCTAAAAAGGAAGTTTACCTTATCAAATTTAATATATAAAAGTTTCAAATATTTGATTTAAAAATGGATTACCATTAAAAGGTGGTAAAATTTCTATTTAAAAAAAATCTTTTATCTGAAAAAATGAATATGTTCTTATATTATGTCTAAGAAACTCATAATATGGATTCTAAAATTATAAGTATTATATAAAATTCAAAATTCAGTTAATAATATTCATAACCACTATTGAACGGATTTTTTGGTAAGTCGTAGTGCGCTTAGACCCAGTGTTGCATGTAGTGTAAGTTATTGAATTGCATTGAAGAAATAGCATACTATGAAATATTGGGATGTTACATTCTCCCCTCCTTCAATAAATTGCATCCTCTCAATTTGAAATTGTTTTTCGAAAATAAAAGGTTAAAAAATAGAAAGATACCTTTGTGTAGAACCCACATTGAAAATTGGGTTAATAAAATTTAGTCTTAATATGATGGAATGGGAAATGAAAAAGTCACCACCAAATTATGATCTCAATTATGAGAAAATTAGTGGCAATTAGAGACACAAAATTGGAGGAAAAACTTAAATATTTATTGGGAGTTATTGAGGTCATCAATCATAAACAAGTGTAAAATTAAGGGCCTCAAAGCCACCAATAAATGATGATTTAAAATATCATCGGTTCAACAAAACATAAGGTATTAGGTTAACACATTTTTGGGTTTAATATTCCATTACTAAAGTTTATGATTTAATTTCTCCATGGAATAAGAGAAAAAAAATTACATGACAAGTAGATTCCCATCCTTTAACTAATTTCTACCACAAACTCATGTTTCACTATAAAATATAATAGAACATAAAAATAGTCTATTTATCCTAATTGTATAGGGTTACCAAAATAATGAATTTATAATTCACCTATCAGAACCTAAAAAACTAGATTATACAATCCTGGGAATTCATGTAGTCCAGTGATAGGTGATAAATCCCAATCGCACTATGGTTGTGGGTTCGATTCTAGCATCTTTGTCTGACGTGACAGATTGTCACATGGTCTGCGTGTTGTCCTTTTTATAACAATCAAAAAATAACCTTAACAATAGTATCCAATTACGAACTTAATCCATTCTAACCTTTATTCTTATACAAAATACTTCTATCCAAACTCACATTCCAAAATTTATAAGGAATTTAAACACAAAAAAGATCCTTTTGGACACATAATAACATGGGAACACCTTCATCATGCATTATATTAAAACATTGTAACACCCCGAATTACCATAAAACCTTATTGATTACATTCATGCTCCCTTATCCTTTATATAATACTGGATATATTCCTTATATCCAAAAATTTTGAATATTCCAACAATGATGAATTAAAAAAACTATTAATCAGTTCCAAGGTAGTCAAGAATATCCAATATAATTTATCCAAATCAACAATCTCTTATTCCAAAATTACTACCTTAGAATCGAGACCATATAATCTCAAATTCCCAATGAAATAGTACTACATTAAAATCCTTATTTATTTCCATAATTTATATGACCATTACATCTTTTATACAACACTCAAATGACATAAAAATTTAATAACAACATAAGAACTCTTAATCATTCCTCTTCATCTTCGGTATTATCATAACTTGATTCTTATCTAATAGAAGCATTTGAGGTATAATCTGATGATTTGGACATTGATTCGCGTAGTGTCCCAACTCCTTACAGATGAAACATTGTACATTTGAAACCTTTTTATTGTCCTTACAATCACATACTTGGTGTCCTTTTTTCCCACACTCATAATAAACCCTCATCCCCTTCAAGCATTTATCAAGGTGATTCTTTCCACAATTATCACATGTGGGAAAATCCTTCTTTCCCTCTTTCTATTTATCCATATTTCTCTCTACCATCCTTTTCTTCACTAGCTTCCCTTCAAAGACATATGACTCAGAGAATTCATTACTTATCAAATTAACACATGATACTATTTCATCATATGTTGAGAATACGTGGGATATTATTTCCCATCTAAATGTTGGCATAATACTTTGAAAGATATAATCCTTATTACTCTTTGGATAATATGTATTGTTGGAGTTCTCATACCTTCTACATGGACATTAATGAGAACGATTTAGAAGAATAAATATTTATAAAATTTAAAATAATGTTTTACTAAAAATTATCTTAAAAATAATCCCTTTTAAAACTCATCTATAAAACATGTACATGGATAATAAATATGTCCCAATAGATACTTTTGTAAAAACAACCTTGGACAATAAAGAGATTTTGAAATTAAGCCTTACCATGCACTTTCCTTTAGTCGAGGGTACGTTTAACCTCCTTTATAATGACAATTGTATGTTATTAGATTACACCATAACCATATTAATATTTAAGATATCATACATGATTCATTTATTACATTATACTACCCATTTAATAACTTCCATGTTAAATTAACATTTCGGGTAGTAATCGCATTCATTATCGTACGTGTTTTATCTTGTTACTCTTGATTGTATCACTTAAATCAAGATTAAAATAATTCCAGAATATACAACATAATATATATATAACATATATTTAGAATATAAATATGTATAATAGATAAATATATGAAATGGAAAACACCGTTTATGGAGACGGTAGTCCGTACGTACGCATAAACATTGTTTCCGTTTTCATATCATATTGCACGGAACTAAGTGAATAAGATATATGTAAGTACATATATATATATATATATCCAGTAGCATTATTATTTTATATATTAGATACTTATTAATGATATATATTTTACCATCATTGTTTAATGGTTAACGTGGAAATAAATCTCATCGCATCGTGGAGACGGTAATCCGTACGTACGCGTGAGCGACAATATCATTATATTGATGGCGAAATCATAACTAATTGGATGTTATATCATATATACAGAATCATTGACATGTTATATTAATTATTTACATTATTTATGCTCATTATTATACCCATCCAAATAATGAAGTGTTTGAATAACAAACTACACCACGACGTGGAGAAGGTAATCTGTACGTACGCACGTATGTTGAATTTTTCATTTATAGGATGGGTAGAATAATTAATATGGTTGTACCAGTTTTATAATAACATCAAAGAATATATAAGATATTAGATTTATTCTTTTAGAATGTAAAAAACAATGAAAGACGAAGTGTAAGAATAAAAGAACATGAAAGAGGGTGGTGAAATCATTACCTCTTCTCCGGGTTCTTCCTTTTGATTTGATCAAAAGGGCTCTTTAGGTTGGATTTCTGACCAACGGAAGGCCTATAATATTAATTTTGGATAGTTTTCAGGATATTTGGGTAGTTGTTGGCTGAACCAAATAGCTTTGTAGTTGTGAATTGGAGAGATGGGAAGTGCCCTTTTATAAGATGGGTGAGAGGCACCTTAATAAAAACATAAAATATTATTTTATAGTAAATTCATTTTCGGTTTGTAATGGATCAAAAATTAATTTTTTAAAGGATAGGGTGGGGATGGGTCTAAACCCACTCAGCCAATAGGTTTTAGATAGGTTTGTGTCACCATATAAACCTTAACATTTATATTTAACTCTGAGTTAAATAGTTTGATATTTACCATGTCTCTTTGAATTTATATATTATATGGTTCATAAACATACTATAAAATGACAACAGAACCCCAATTGATTCATTAATGTCCTATATATTATTATATAAGTCTTTTTTCCAAAACCGTAGATTTTTAGGACTATTATATCAATTAATAATATAATATTTTTTTTGAAAACTATTTTATGTCGATTTTGACACTATTTGGTATTTAGTTTTTTCTAAATTCATAACAGCATTATTACTTCAAAAAAAATTCATCTAACTAACTATAACTTTTCATATTAACCATGAAATTTTTTGGAATTTATAGAAAGTCTCAAATTGAATTTATTTGGATATTTATAATGTCAATTATTTTAATATTTTATAAATAAGGTAATTATTGCATCATCATTGTGTCATAAATAAATTTATTTATTTAATGCCTAAAAATTACAAATAAAGTATAATTATGTAAGAATTGTTTTTATATTTCTAATTAATATTTATAGTCTAATTTACCTTATGTATAACCCTATATTAAAAATGTTTTAGTTATTAAACATTGATTTTAACTCTTTTAACTCTTCTTTAAATAAAATAATAATAAATGTCTTAATCTAATCCAAGTGGACCTAGGGTATCATATTTTATATCTAATGTTGTTTTTGGTAGAATTATACTTAGCCAATATAATTAGAATATGTGTTAGGGTAAGAATAATATCATTTCTACCCTTAATTACCCTATTTCCTTTTAACCGTGGTAAATAAAAGTAAAAATTTCCCATTCACAAAAAATTATTTTCATATTATTGGACCACATTTTACTTACTGATATCAAATATGTCTCTCGGATTTTTTAAATTCAACTCACAGGAGTGGTAAAATTATGTTTTATGTGAATTTGAAAATGCTCCTAGGAGGTGGATAAAAGACGGTAAAAAGTTCAATAACAATTTTATATATCGAAAATTATTATAAACTGACTCCAATGAGTTATATTGAACTTATATAGGTATTATGTATCTATTATGACCTATAAAAAATTAAATAAAATAAATATTTAATTAAAAATTCGGTTTTAACCAATAACTCAGTGTTTTTCACTATTCATAAAAAATTGAAAGTTTTCAGACAAATAACAAAATTTCACCCTATGCTAATTTTGATATTCTGAATTCAGAAATTAAGTCTATTTTACCAAATTAAATACATAGAAGTTTCATTTAGTAATTTAAAATTAATTCCTGTTGTCAAAACCAAAAAGCGTGTTTTTAAGAAATAATAACTAACAAAAGATTGATACTTGTTTATGTTCAATTTCAAACTGAAATTATTTCCAATGAATAACATTGGATTAAATGGTAAACATATAATATATTTATACTTCCAAACCATCAAAATTTGTAATTTAACAACACAAATTATTTTGATTAAAAAAGTTGTTTTCAGTTAAATTATAGTATTTTTCACTATTTAGCCAAATATGAAAGTTATAAGAAAAAAACAAAAATTTATTAAAACTAAATTCTTATGTCCCGATTCTAAACGAGAAGATTATTTAATCAAATTTAATATATAAAAGCTTCAAATATTTTATTTAAAAAGGGTTTTCCATTAAAAGGTGATAAAATTTCATTTTTAATAAAATACTTCTTTTATCAGAAAAAATGAATTTATTCTTATATTATGTCTAAGAAACTCATAATATGGATTAAAAAATTATAAGGATTATAGAAAATAAAAAATTCAGTTAATAATATTCATAACTGCTTTTGAACGGCTAGTTTGGTAAGTTGTTGTGCACTTGAACTCAGTGTTGCATGTAGTGCAAGTTATTGAATTACATTGAAGAAATAGCGTACTTGGAAATATTTGGATGTTACACCTACACCCTAATATTATAAGGGGTTACACTCAGCTGGTAGAGGACCCACACCCTATTCTATCAGGGCATAACACTCAATTGATTGAGGACCCACAACCTAATACAATATAGTTTTAGTACTCGAGAGTTAGAGGACTCACGACCTAGTACGATTGGGGGTAATAATTAGTAGATAAAGTACATGTGACCTAGTATGATATGGGTAACACTCAGTATATAGGGGACCCAAAACCTGGTATGATTGAGGGTACCAGTTATTAAATAGAGGACCCATGCCCTAGCATGTTAGGGGGTACCAATTAGAATATAAGGGACTCATTCCCTAGTCCATTAGGGGGTATAACTAAATAGATATAGGAATCATCCCCTAGTCCTTTAGGGGGTACGAGTCAGTATATAGAGTACCCAAACCCTTGTTCATCTTGGGGTTCCACTCTAATGAACATTTATGAACACTAATATCAATGATCTTCACATAATGAAGTTTCAAATTTGGAAAACCACTAATCAAATCATAAAATTATCCACAAAGGCAACCATCACATTATATGTGTAAAAATAGTCAGGATAAGAAACTATGGGGGAAAATCCTAGTCCAATCAAGGGAGATATGAGAGGTAAAATATTACTCAAAGAGAAATTAAAGGGTCATGTAACAGATCCACATAGGATGTGGTCCCACTTTTTTCCCAGAATCTCCCTCTATAGTACATGGCTCTCTATCCATTTATCCTTATGCTACATGGAAGGTAACTACATGGTAAGCCATACCCACCCCATTTCGTGCCATCATTCAAAGTCATTCCCATATCATTTGTGACATATACACATACTCTAGTCATGTTCCTAGTCATACTCATGTCCATGTACTATTGTTGTACACATTGGGACATCATCACTAAGTAACATGGAATTTGGGTGTCCCAGATGGTGTCTAATATTTAACTCACTTGAAAACCCTTACCACTGCTTTTGGGCCACTACACTGTGTGTCTTCATTAGAAGATAGTAAATTTTATTAAGTTTTCATTTAAAATTATATATTTCTTCAATGGATCATCGATCCAATACTCTCACTTACAATTCAGTATGAAATTTTCACGAATATAGTGGAAAAATCATATTTCCATCGATTCTAGCCCTCCATTTTTTGGAAATTGGTTTTCCAAACCTCTTGCATGAATCTATAATCATTCATGGAACCTCCCATAACATCACTATATTCCTGATCCATGGTGGAATTTAACATATTCCTCAAAACATACAAATCCTTCCTCTAATTACTACTATATTTTCATTATGCAAATCTTCTATGATTTCATGTGTCTGATCACGCTCAATCCCACATGGCAATGTTGAACCACAGCCCTATAGGCCAACAAAAAAATATCGTAATGAATGATGGGTTTAAATCACATAAACCAAGGTGTAATGTTCCTCAAAAAAATGGGGAAATGTTTATATTGGGGAATAATAGGGAGAGAAATATGGCCCAGTGTGGATATATCAAATAAATAATCTAAATATTATACACTAGCTCATGCGAAGGATCAATTAAAATATAGATAAAATAATATATGTTTTATATTTATAAATCATTTAATTATTATTTATAAAACCAAAATTTATGGGTCATACTTAAATTCATATCAATTTTTATGGAAGAAAACTACATCCAATAAAGGATAAGATTCATTGTGTTCACTGCCACTCGATTCATCTTGATTTCAGGGTCATATGATCGCCTGATCTGAAATCACACACAAAGGTTGGTAGATAAATACTCTAAACAATATTTATGTTATTTTTATAACCCATATGATTCAATATAACAATATATTTATAGTTTAAATTATGTTTAAATGAATTAATTACAAAAATTAATTAATTCACTTAACTTACCCGCGAAGGACTTCCTTATCTGAATGTCACATGCCAACCAATTTTTAGACACCCAAATTATTATCCTCGAACATTAGATTAATTATTTGTATTATATATTTGATTCAAGATACCTTTTATTATATATTTAATTATCTCAGAATAACCATACATTCATGGTATAAAAATAGATTACATATTTTTATAAAATTTATTTTTGGAACACCGAGCCTCATAATTGTGTGAAAGTCTTGTCACATGGACCCAAAAACATTCAATGATATATTTAAATTTATTAAAAATTAAAAAATTTCCTCTAAAATAATTTATTTTACCTTTTTTTTAATATTAGTGGTGAACTTATTGATAATAGTGAATAACGACACTACTATTAAGAAACTAATTCAAAATGATCAAGATTACTCACACTGAATATAGAAAACAGATAATAACAAACTAATATTCATGTAAAGAATAATTATAAATGAATATTATAAATGTTTATTCATATGAATATGGATTTAATAGTTTATTAAGATAGTTATTTTCTTATAAAAGAGTTTTACGACCATTAGTGAATGTTTTTAATTAAGTTAATGTGTATTATTTTCTCAACTTATTCTCATAATATATAATCAATCCTTCAAAAATATGGCTATCATAAGATGGTTTTATTACGATATACTATTATGATATAATTTCATCCCAACTTAATGTCTATGGAATTACATTTTGGAACATCATGCACCATAAAATTTAATGATGTTAATAATAATTACTTTTCATTAAAAATGATCTCTTTCTCTCCAATGTCTATATTTACTCATCCAAATATTGTTCTCATAATATATTTCATTAAAATAAACTAATGATATATATTTTTGGTAATTATAAAATTTCTTTTTAACTCTTTTAAAATTAATTATTTATAACTATATTTTGGATGATATTTTCAATAATTTTTTTTGCAGAACATTTAAAAGGATTTATCATTATTGTTTATACTATTTTCATCAACTTTTATTTTACTATACAAAATCATTATATCAATTTCAAGACTCCATTATTTGTAATTATGTTAATTTTTGTTTTAAAAAAATCATTTAACCATGTTGAAAATGAAATTTGATTGAAAATTTAATCTCCAAATGATAATATTATGAAATGGTTTTCAATTTATCATATTTCTTTTTCACTTAAATAAAAAACTCTTTGAGTTATTTCTTACTAGTAAACATCTTAATTATATAAAGAAATAAATTATATTCATGATTTAAATTTTATTATCAATCAGTATAACTTGGATATCATGTTATATGATACCTTTTGAAAATGATATGATTCCAATTTTCATCTAATGGGATTTCATGATTTTTTGGAAATTTCAAAAATTATGGCACACAAATGAAAGTATAATGACAGGTGGAGTCTTATATAACCATTAAATGAATTGTATAATGTCTTATATATCATTTCATAGTACATAGTGGGCCTTATTGTATACGATAACAAATTAATGGGTAAACATTCTCGGATTACACAAAAAATATAAAGGGTGGGACTTCCAAGATATGATCATAACATAATGATACAATGTTGTTGTGTTTTATCAAGATTTTATTTTTATTTGATTCTCATGATCATATTACATTCGTATTCAGTATTCCTAGAACTAATCCCCATAACTCATATTTACTATATAATTATTAAACTCTGTTTCCTTCATTATATCTATTTAAAAATTTGATATTGAAAACATTCAAAAAAATATGGAAATGTCATATTATTACATTCTTATTTTAATATATATTTTCCCATTACTGGTTTTTTATTATATTTTGATGATATTACCCTTTGAGAAAATTTTGATAATTTATTCCTCTATTTTTCATTTGATCTCACATCTTTTCCAAAGATTCATTTCCATATGTTATTAGTATGATTATAGCTTCTGAGAAGTCCATAAGGGAGTCTAGTGTGCCTTATTTTTATAGTAATAATCATAAGTTTTATAGAATAAGTTTTTGACTAGATGAATGGCCCAAAAGACTTTTTTTATTATTTCTGATAATAAAACTGTGAAGGGGTGAGGTGGAACCCTTACAAGGCTCGAAGGCTTATAGGCAATTAGATGACCCATTGGTCTTAGAGGAAATCACCCAGACAAGACAACTTATAACTTCTCCTCCCATACATGTTATGATATCAGCACTCTCCCTTGTAAACCTAGATAGCTAGTTATTCAGTGTAGAGCTGCACAAGCTCGATACTGATGGAAATTCCATACCCTCTCATTCTTCCAATTCTGGTTAGCTCTACTCTTGTGAATGTTCCTGCTCTAATCCTCATCTGGAGTATTTTCACTTGTTTTCTGACTAGTACATCTTCATATTCATTTGGCCTGAAGTCCATGAGAGACAACTGGCCTGAAGGGATTGGGTGTGCTGAAAGCCTTGGAGTACACGAGGACAAAACCGGTGGCCTCGAGGCCAAGATGGTTGAATAGTTCTGGCTTCTACAGTACCGAACAATGTTTATTATAGTGCCAACTACAGTACTGCTATAGTGCCTGCTACATTATTGCTACAGTTCCCCAGAAATATATCTCCACCCGGATTAGATCTCAAGTCTCTTGGATGAACTTTCCGAGGCCCACACCAACTGGTATAAGGATCATGTGCATTATAGAATATGTTTCTAATATATTTATTCCTCAATGTATCTATACTTTCCACTCATGGGATAGTGTTATACTTATTTAGTTGTAATTTTTATGTTATGGAAATGGTTTAAAATAATGATATTCATATCCTAGGTTATTTTAGTTGTTATCAAAAAATGGTTTATTTTTTTCAGTTATTTTGGTTAATTTTTAGTAATAGGATAAATGAACTTTAGTGAAACCCCTAAGGATATTTATATGGGAAATGTTTAAGTTTTGGATGGAAGCCTGTAATTTTGGAAATGAATAGATTTTATTATTTTACTAGATATAAGATCCATTTCATGATACTACTTGTGGATAAATTATCAAGAAAATATCTACCTAAGGGATGTGACCCTAAAATTATAGAATTTGGTATTAACTCAATCATCACCTACTCCGTAACAATGAGGCCTCACACCACACCTATTTTGATACACTTAGGGGATATTATTTGGTACATCATGTTATAATTTGGAACCATTATGAAGGATTTATTTCCTTACAATATACGAGTATTATTTTATCAAGTAAGATAGAACAAATCTTGATGTAACCTAGGTTGAACAAAGATTGTTATTGTATGAACTAAGTGTGTGATAATTGAAATAAAAGTAACATAGGTTGAAATTTAGGTGTCATTAGAGATGAAATATTGGGATTGAGATTTCATATTTAGGTAATCGTTTAATCTAATTATACTAGATATTAATATAATTATTTTTATTTTCTTATTTTGTTGGAAACTGGATCATTATAAAAAGTTATAGAATCTATATCTCTTGAAACACTATATACATATCTATAGAGGAATAATTTGAATAAATGGTTGAGAATCATAATATATTTCTATTATTATGGAAGCTAAATGTTTCATAGTCTTCAATATGAAATAAATCATTGTATCTATTAGAAAGTATTTATTGATCAATAATTACATTTAGTTAATAAAATGTTTTATTATTAGTAAGTAATTAGTAAAATTACCAGGGCATGATTTATTTAAGTGTGGGAATGTAGTGCCACTAGTTTTTAAGATGAATATTATATCTATAAACAATATGTTTCTAATTTTAAACTATTTTTTCTATTACTTTGTTGAAATTTAAATATATTAGGAAAGAAGTGATAAATTATTATAATTTTAATCACAACTGTTTATTCATTCATAGTAAAATCTTCCACAAAAACATAGGAAACAATATTTTAAACACAATGGATTATTAATCATAATGTATTTTTTATATCTTTTAAATGATTATAAATTTAAAGGAGGAAATAAATATAAAGTAATAAAATATTCAATTTTATGTGATCCCATAGATCACCTTCACCCTTGAGGATTGCTAATTTCTAATGAAAACTAATAAGTAGCAACACCATCATTAAATAAGTATCCATAATGTGATATCTAAAATCATAAGTATGAAAAAGTTTATTCTGATACAGGATGTGTGAATTTAATGAATGATTTTTTTACTTCTATATATATTAATGAAATTTGACCATTATAAATATGTAAAATGGAAATATGGTAATTGAAAATATAGTCATTGGATATACATGTATCTAATTGGTATATTGAAGTCTTGTATTATTAGTACTAAATTTAAAATAATATAATTACTAAATATTTAATAATTAAATAATAATATAATTTTAAAATATTATTAATATATATGTGTTTCATAACCATACACACCTAGGCCCACATGGTTAGTAGTAAGATGAGTGTTACACCCCTGCATGCCTCCAATAGGTCTAGAGATGGAGACACAGACTGAGTTGGTAGAACATGCACATGGGAGGAATTGTATTAAAGTTCCTACAAAAACACATATCTCCCCATATGCCTTCAATGTTGAATGATAAACTATATATGGTACCCCCATGACTGTATAATATCTATCCTAGAATCAGAGTAAAAAAATTTCTGGAGGGCCTAATGTATCAAATATTAGCCTACCAAAACAGATAAAATTTTCCAAACTCCTTTGTTTTAAGGGACAACTATCAAATTAAACACAAGGTCCAAATACTATAATTATAATTCACTATGCTACAACTTATTTAGTTTATCCAAATACATTTTTCAAATGGAATTTCATTTCATAATATATAACACGTGCATGCAAAGCCCTTGCATGGGTGAGTATTAAAATACACAGTAGGACTCCCCAAAATAACAAACAAAAAAGCATCAAGATAATTTTCAATTAAACATAATTAAGATATATCAATAAAAAAAATATACCTAACATAAAGAAGATAACTTATATATTCCAATAATAGGCTCTATGACTAAAGAGTTACCAACCATACCTCAAGAAAAAAGATTCTACTCAAGGATTCAAGGTAACATTCATTTAGAATTTTTCCCTCCATGAGTCATCCTATAATTGATGATGGTCATATAAGAGTTCATTAGCATCAAGACTTACCAAAAAAGTAATCTATTTATCTCATAAAATCTTGATACATAGATATGGGATCACACTTAATTATCATGGGGGAAACTACAATCCACATCATCAATAACACACTATATAGGGGATCGTATGCCCATGTAAGTTTATCATGATGATTCCACAAACCCCACCATTGTAAGGTGATGAAATGATATATTATTTATCAATAATAACATAGTGGGATACCTGAAACACTATCCAATAATATACACATTGAGGGGGTAACAATAATATGCTCAGGATGTAGTGACACATTGTATGTTCATATGAATGGTACAAGGGAACAAACTCAACTGATACTATTCCAGAATTAAGTGATGAAGGTCATAAACCTGCCGAGGATATTATACATTTCATGTAATGGTGGGGGGGTCATGGATTTTCATGGCTACCTCGGGTCTTCCCATGTCTCACTTGTAATTTTAATCTCTAAATTTATGGTGCTTCTTAATGAGACAAACATATTTTACAGCTCAACTAGACCTCGATTCACAACCAACACATGCTCGTTTATATATAGGCATGTTCATATAATTTGGTTAAACCATGTTTACTATGATAGTTCTCTTTTACATAGTTGTGTCCAGTACCAGACCATAATATTTTTCGTTTTCCATGCCTCTATGTTGGGTCATGTCCATAACTATTGACCTAAAGGGTAAATGATGAGACAGAAGCACCAAGTCACGCAACTTATGAAACAATTCACACATAATGTGACACATATAACATGGTGTGTGATATTTTATATCATTATATAAATCCTAGTGGTGTTGATGATGTACTACACAATTTATTTTCATGTGACTACATGAAGTGTAGTCTTGATTTTTCTAAAAATATTTGTATATTCAATTAATTTTCCCACACCGATTTCATCATCCTCTCCACCACCAATCATGCCTAAGAATCATGGATCTATAGTTCACTAACCTATGAATCACTAATAATAAGATTTCATCCATCCAACCTTCTTATAAATCATCCACCATTGTACCATGCTGCACATCACACAAAAATCCAAAAGTGGGGAAGACTAATATTACCCCAGTCTACCATTTATCACCCCCCATATTTATCACACATCAATTAATCTATCTATCATGAACCCAAATAGTTGGTATTGATTAGTTTCACTGGAGAATGGTTTCACAACTATTGATTTTTTAGGAATTATTCAAACTACTACACAAGGTAATACATGTGATGAATGGGCATTGAATGGGGGGAGAAAACCCCAAAATAAAACCAGAGGATTGGACATTAAAAATTGTTTTTGTTTTTCTCAATTATTTTTTAAAAAATATCCTTTAAAGAAACAACAAATAAGTAATATCAGTTTCTAAATCCATGGAAGAAAATCCTTTTCCACAATCATTAACAATCCATTAATCAATATGTTGGTGGCTTTGATTGATATTTATCATGTGACAAAAATAATATAAAGATAAACCTAATGAAAAAATTAACCTAACTCCGATTTAGATTAGTCTTAAATGAATATTGGTTTCACATTTATTTCATTGGAAGAATATATAATATATAAATGGCACATGGAATGATAATTCATGATCCATCATCATCTATCTATGAATTATCCTACAATGATCCACTTTAATTCCCTATTTTTATGTGGATAAATCTATGATTTGGTTATAACCATTACTATATATATGGATCTTGTTCATGGGAAATAAAAATTAATTGTTTAGTTAATTCATTAATTTTTTATTAATATATCCCTGATCACAAATAAACTATGTGATAAATATGCTATGGGTTTATTTCATACCTTTGATAAAACCCAAATTTTGAATTCTATGTTAATCTCATATTTCCCATTCAAGTCCCAAATCAAAATATATTCAATTATTTCTCAATAATGTTCATGAATGATAGAATATATTTTTAATATTATCAAAAAGGCCTATGAGGCTTCAAAATATCATGTCTTCTTAGTGCCTACCTCTAAAAATGTTCTAGAAAATACGTAAATCCAGAAAAAGAATAAAAAATGTAGACTCTACATTCTATAAATATCATTTATTTCCATCCATAAAATAAAAAGACTATATAAAATGATGAGGTTACTACGAATATATCTAGGTCTCCTTCACCCAATTTCTCTGATAATGATTCCCATATTACCACCATACACATTCCATCTAAATCACTTATCCACATAGGATATTCTCATTCTAACCCTCAATATCTAATGGGTACTCTGCAATGCTATCTCAATCCTCATTTTCTTTCACAACCCTATAAAAAAATATGGAAAGTCATATACTTACCTCCTCAGTTGTGACACAAAGATAGATTCATGTACACTATTTATTTGAGGTGATAGGTCCTACAGGTACGCCAAATCACCAACCCTTTCTGATATATTGAAATATGAAATGAATCTCAAATTTATCTATCGACAGTAGAAAAATCTTGTAATCTTCATTGAGTTGTGACCTTCAAAAACACTTGGACTCAATCCCCAAACTACAAATTCCTCCATCATCAGTTTTCATAAGGCTTATAATGGATATGGTAGATTTGAAATTGTTTTATTTAATATGTTCCTTCTCTTTCCTAACATGAACTAACTATTTCCCCATATGTGATGACACACCTGGATCGGTACAAAATAGAGGGGACCCATAAGGTCTACCATAAAATGCATTTAATATTTACATACTAATTGATTAATGGTAACCTTATTTTTTATTAAAACACTACCAATGGTAATTGATCCTCTAAATAATATAAAATTTCAAAACTACATTCCCACAATAATTACTATAGAAAATGAATAGTCTTCTTAGTATGACCACTAGTATCAGGGTGAAACATCATGATCAAATGAAACTAAGTACCATAATCCTCCATAATTCCACAATATAATCAGGACATTAATCCACCATCATGGTCTAAAATGGTCTTCATGGTTACTTGATGAAGCCATACTATTTTCATTATGTAATGTAATCGCATCCTTTCTACAGAACTCTGCTCCCTAATACCCATGAAGCTGGGAAACACAGAGACTCGGTCTATGGTAACCCATATAGAATTTCATCCTCCATACATTAATGGTATCCCTGTTAATGGGTCTATAGACTTACCATCCCACTTCCACTCTGGATCCTAAAGGGGTTGAGCTATGCTCGATGGCCCCTTATGTTCAACCATCACCTTATTTCAAGTGATCCACTGATAGAAAAATATTTCTACTCACTTCTTCATCACTGAGCACTGTAACTGATGCTAAAGATCCTAGTATATCATTTACACACCTGAATTTACAGTATAGGGGGGATGCATGAATACCCCACAAAACCTCATACTGCAACATCTTTAGTACCATTATACATCCTATAAAAATGATTACATAATCCCCACTATCAAAAAATCCCATAGGATTACATCCAGTGGATATCTATGTATGCAGGGTCTCATAGTTGGTATGTCCATGTTTGTCCTCCTATACACATTATGAATGTTCAGGGGTAAAAATATTTAACATGTGGTATGATTCACCATACTCATCTACAAAGAACAACTAAATGAGGAAAACTACTCTAACCCATTTTCCAACAACTATGAAAATGATCTCTAACAGAGGGAATTTTCAAAATTGTTCCCCTTACATGGAGTATAGACTATCAAGAATTCATAATCATAAGGAAACTCTATCCATTAAATCTGTATCATATTAATATCATTCATTTAGAAGATTTATTTGAGATTTCTTTTTCTGGATAGATGATAAACCACTCACCCATATGGTAGTCTCACCACATCTTAAAGAAGAGACGGTTTCTTCTAGCTCAAGATTTTTGGTCACATAGTTCTCCTCATGTGGTTTAAAATTTTGATACCCATATGAAATCACTAACTACCTCTATAACAGAAAACATCCTTGTCTAGTACCTGAGGTATCACAAAACACAACATACTCTACACCCTCCTCATCTTGTCTCAATATGGGGAACACATCAACCTCTACCACAAATCCAAAAAAGACATTTGTCTGACTTCCATCCACATGAGATGCATCCCATCCAGGTAAATGAAGTCATTAGATATGATATACTTGTAAAACTAGGAAAACATATCTTATAGTATCCTACCAACCATTTGAAGCTGTATACATCCTTCATGCTCATGTGGGGATCCCATTTTAACACTCCCTAATATATATATTGGTCCACTACCAAACCCTATTCTGAGATGAAATTTCATAAATAAGTGGTCCTATAAAATCTAAATAATACTCTTTATTATACTCATGTATATATGGTTGACTAAAATTATATCCAAGACATTCCCCTAGTGTCTTGTGTGATCTTCCTCAGATGTCGAGTATAATAATATATCATCATTGACGACTACCACAAACTGTTATAATAAATGATGAATGGTCTTATTCATTGGTCCCACAAACACATCTATGGTGTTCTAAATTACAAAAGGAATCAAATATACATATTGTAAATGTATTTTCATTGTAATATCTTCTTTATTATATGAACATCTCATACACTAGGCTACTTATAACCTAATCTAAGGCTTATCTTCAAGAACCATCTCACCCCTATGAAATGATTAAGGAGGTTTTTGACCCTCTATTGTAAATAAATATTCATTATAGTCACCTAGTTAAGTTGATGGTAGTCTTCACACATCCTCATGCTCCGATCTTTGTTCATTGAAAACAACACCAAAACTGCTCAAGGTGGAACACAAGGTCAGATAATTCCCTTTCATTGAAGATTCTCCAATATAACCTTCCACATAAAAATCTATTTGTGAGATATCAAACAAGATGGTTAAGATATTAAGAAATTGCCTATGTGAAGTTCAATATAAATGTTTGTGTCTCGGTGGGGAGGTAAGACCAAAACATCCTCATACTCAACCAAATATATAAGTATTTGAAATCTCACAACATCCACTTCTCCAAAGTAAATTAAAACCGAATAATGACCTACCAGCATTATCCAAAATGTATGCTGAGATTTCAGATCATCACTAGATGCATTCTTACCCAAAAATGATAATATCATTTTGTCACTGTAGACGCATCATATCCCCAATAATAAATAATCAATCTAAGAAAGAATAATCAATATCCATTTCATATGTATGATTATGTGGTAATGCCAAAATGATGTTACATTGACATATCATAAGAAGAAATATACTCCATGTGTTAGGTCATAGTATCTATAGAACTATGTGATCACAACATCCCCATTAGTTGGAGTGTCCAAATGCAATAGTTAATCCAAGAGAAGTAGAATCTCTATATCTAGAATAAGAAAGGTGATAAAAAAAGAATTGCTCGCATTAATGTTTATAATTACTTTGAAAAATTTATAGTATTAACATATTATACCCTAAATAATCATGATAGCCTCTAGGTTATATGTTTCCACTACATTCATCTTTCCTCAACATTGACAACCATATCCCTGAGCCTGGAGTAGACTGCTTGGGGGTGGTGGTTGAAATAAGTCAATCCATCTACAACCTTCATCCACTATCCCCAATCCTCTATTATACCCTTAGGTATGTATATCTCTTTCACATTGTGGTTATGTCTTCTTTAGAGATCCATTATCCTTATCACACTCATCTTCTTGGAAGGTCAGATAATATGATGACTCATGTCACTAACCCTCCCAAAAGAATGTTTAACTATCTCTAGGATGACTAGAATCATCCTACAATCCTATAACTATATATCATCTATCATGGAATCTCCTTAGGAAGAATCTAAAAGGTTTTGAACTCTTTGAGTACTATTGACTACAAGTTGACAATATGTTATATATTGGGAGCCCACTACTAGCACTCAAAATTTATGTCTCTTCATCTAAGAATGACTCCATTAGTAAGGTGCACTCAAGAACTAAATAATTGGTATAAATTCAATCACATATCACTCTATAAATTATATGTCTCCATATTTCCTTGTTGAAGGTTTTAACTCAAATATGTATATCTATACATATCCATTGGGTATATCATGGGGATTATTAACCATGAAGAATATGATTACATGTTTATACAACCCTACTGAAGGTACCGATTCTCATTGATTCACACTGCTCATAACGTGGTGAGATATAACTCATATCTGAAGAGAAAATAAGATACAAATCCAAGAGGTTCCCTCTCATTATGCATCATAGTCTCCAAAATCCACTATCATCCCAATGATCCCTAGATAAGATTCACATCTTGGGACACTATATAATCTCGAGGTTTCTTAACATGGAATAAAAGATAGGTAACTACCTCTAGCCAATAATATTGTACCTAGGGGTTTGGTTCACCTAAAAAAAATTCACTACCACTAAAACATCCAAATTTATTTTAGAATATTTATATCATTATCTTGTACTACTAGAAATACCTACTTCTCAATGGGAGGTAGAATGACACATAAACACCTAAAGGTACCACCTACTATATTGGAACCTTCACTAAAGCCCCATCACTCAGGGGGATCATCCTCATTATCCTACTGTGTAATCATACTGGTATTTATTTACAAATGAATCCTACAGTAAAATCATAATATACCATGTTCAGTGAGTATATATGGATTACTAACTCTTGGAAGACATGGAAACCATATCAAATTCATATACGATTCATTTAAAAATGTTTTTCAATAAAATCATAGTCTACATGTACAAGGTAAACATAATGGTTATCAGAGTCACACTTATGGGATATGATGGTCATCACACCAATACTGGATTCCCTTTCCTAATAGTCAAACATTAATTAATTAAATTCAATTTCCATAAATTGAAAACCTTACTCACAGAAAGACAAATATATAATCTTTGTTCCTATGATGAAACCGATCATATATAACACATTCTTGACCCGATGAACCTGGAAATTTTTGGAATGTGATATATCGAGTTTCAAATCCCAATCATGCCTCTAATAGTCTAGGGGATAGTGAGAAGCATCGAGTTAGACTAATAAATTCATGGAAGGTCTTATCTTAAAGTAACTACACACATAAAAACCTATTTCTCCCAATAACGATATAATGAAGAAAGGAAACCCACATCTAAAAAAACATTGTATTCATGAAACCTATCACATTATTGAATTATATAAAAGCTACTAGAAAGGATACCAAGACAAATAAAATCCCATAAAACTGATTAAAGACACCAAGAATCATGTGTGAGGGGCCTACTATCAAATTCCACACTTCTTCCATCCATGGTAAGTCTATCTCTCTATACATAACTTTCTCATGGTCATACTAGGAAAACATAAAATTTCTAATCATTGAAATAAGTCACAAAAATTATGGGAAGATACCTTAAAGGGGTGAGTATGAAAATACCTAGTAGGACACACTAAAATCACCAAACAAAATAAATTAAGAGATTAGACATATAATTGTCATGAATATATGTCAACTAGAAAATGGGGGAAATAATTATAAAATAACCCAAATAACACACATAATAGACCCCATGACTCAAAAGTTATCAAATATACTTCTATCCATAGGATTCTACTTCAGGATTTAAGTTAAAACTCAAATTGGATGTCTCACTCAATAAGACATCGTATCACTAATAGTGCTCATTTGATATGTTTTTCTCATATGGGCTCACAAAATAAATCCTCAATAGATCTAAAAATAATGTTATACACATATAGGTGATTATTATTAGGGCTCATTAGGGACAATAAAATCCCCATCTGGAATAACCCAATTTGTAGAGGATATTAGACCCTTATAGTTTTTTCATGAAAATTCCTCAAACCCCACCTAGGTATGTTGATGAAATGATATAGGTACTCAGTCTCATCACATAGTGGTTCACCAGAAACTTTATGAATGAATAAACACATAATCGGGATCATGATCCAATTATCCAGATCTTATATCAGATAGTACCAATGTAAGAATGGACTAGGGGGACACACTCAATTGATATAGTTATTGGGTGAAGATATGGAGGGCCTCGACGTTCCCTTAACAAATTACACAACATGTACCTGGAGGGTACAAAACATCCCTTTATTTCCCCAATTATGCCCATGCCATACCATATCACAAAGAATTTGGTTCTTCATAGTCACATAGAAAACTTTTGGGATATGTGATGTGAAATGGTTAACTAGAACTTGTTATACAATAAGAATGTTCATGTGTACATCTGGTCGTACGAATATAATTTGTTCCATGTTTATGTATTATGTCTATGAATTTGTTCGTTTTCATTTTAGAGTATGCGGATGTCACTATGTACTATTCTTCTTCCCATCTGTTTGGACATGTTTGAGTATGTACTCCTAAAAGGTATGCGATGAGAGGCACTTGGTCACATAATTTGTAAAACATGTCACATGGTGTGTGATATTTGTATATACTCATAAACAATAGAACCGTATATTATTGACTTCAGGGAATGTGTAAAAGGTACTATTAGAGATTTAGTCATGAATTTTAAAAAAAATCCAAACCATTCTATGTGTTCTCCCATGCCACTTTCATTATCATCTCAATTTACAATCATGAATAGAAATCAGAGATATCTAGTTGACTGAAAATTCAGTCAAAGAAAATCAGATTGCATGCATCACATCTTCTTAGTAATTTCCTCCAATCACACTATGTCATGTATTGTATTCCAAAAAAACCAGGGAACACCTATATGATGCTAATCTACCTTTGATTATCCATTATTGTTGTTTAACTTTGATCGGTTTATCGATCAAGAACTATGACTCTCATTATTGATCTATTTCTTCTATGAATGATAATGAATTGATTTATTTATGGATATTAGTTGAATACATGACCAAGGGTATATACTGATGAACATGTGATGAATGTGGTAATCGAAAAATAAAATAACACTAGTTAACCTAAGTAATTTCTTGGATTGGCCTCAATTCGTTATCATTATAATTAGAATAGAAAAAGAACTAAATAAAAAAATATCATTTCCCATTTCTAAATAAGATAAAAATGACACCAAAAGGATGAACTGTAACGCCCCGACCCCAGTTACCTAGAGTCGGTGCAATATTACATAACATTGGAATGATCACAAAAAAGATCAAATCTCGAAAGACCGATTGTTTTAGTATCCTTGGAAACACTAGATATATTCATAAGTTTTACATTACATCATAAAATGAAAAACTACTACAACAACATAATGTCTCCACAGTCCACACTATTATCCCCTCATAATATCCCTGCAGGTCATTCATAACTTACTTCTTCACATCCTGGGGAAAAAAACATAGAAAAGGGGTGAGCTCAAATGCCCAGTAAGGATAACAATATAGCGGAACATTCAAAATAAGCATAAACATTTAAGGCAATGCATTAATAAAACAAAAGCCTTTTAAACTTGAACTTCAACATAGTATGGCAAAAGTAAAATGAAATAATGCCATTTACTTATTCACATGGATATTCTACTAATCTAATAATCACATGCAAAATCAATAACCACTTTCATAATGATGGAATGCATAATGCTAAACTTTAATTTCTTTTCAAGGCCTCGTCCCAAGACCTTGGGGCTAACTGTAACTGGAACCCAACCCGGAGTGCCTCTAATAACCGGAGACCAAACCGGAGGGCTTACTTTTACCAGTCCCTAACCTGAAGGGCTTACTTTTACCAGTCCCCAACCTGGAGGGCTTACTTTAACCAGTCCCCAACCTGGAACATACTTGTCCAACACATTCATATGAAGTAAAGGTTGAAATATAACATAAACATTCTTATTGGAACTAGCATACGAAATGTCAATACTTTACTCATAAACCATGAATTCTATATAAATGACACATCTACAGTCAAACATATCCAAAAACTTCATTACAATATGAATGTTTTAAATCATAATAAATCAACTTCAAATAATCTTAAAATCCATCAAAGGATGTTGACATAGATGAAAATGTTTTTTTAAAAAATTATTGAGAGAAATATCCCTTTTTCATGAAAAAATGTTAATGTTACACAATTTAGAAATTAAGGCATTTAAATACATTTTTGAATCAAAGTGTCCCATACCACTTTGAAACTTTTGAATGGAATTAAAACTTTTAAAACATTCATTTTCATATAAATAAATCCTTACAAACCATTTTGAAAACGTGGACATAAATGAGGATGATTTAGAAGATTAAATATTTAAAACATTTAAAATGATGTTTTAGTAAAAGTTCCCTTAGAAATAATCCCTTTGAAAACTCTTTTATGAAATATGGACATGGATAGTAAATATGTCCCTGTAGATACTTACGTAAAGACAACCTCGGATATTAAAGAGATTGTGAAGTAAACCCTTATCAATTTGGTAACTTATGAAACATACAACCCATGAAAGAGGTATCATACAATGAAAATGTAAATACACATAAGGTAAAGTGTATTACACAAAGAATACAATTATGGGCAGTACATACAGAACACAAAAGATAATAGTGGAAATATGGCATGAATCTCACGGAAATAAAGAGGGAGATGAAAACCCCTTACCACATTAATCAACTGAGTCGTATGGCCAAAGTTAATAACCCCCAAATTATTTACAGAATAAAATGAATATAAAGATAATCATGATAATATATATCAAATTCCAGTACACAATACACCACCTTCAATAATGTAGTGGCGAATAATGGAAATCTCACGGAATTGAATGTGAGATAAGAAAATCCCTTAACTTGTACTTTTACTTGGTTGGGGTAGGTTAACCTCCTGTATAATATTGAAATAATTGTTATTAAATTATACAAGAATAATATATATTAATATCATATCATATATGATCTTTTAACTTTGCTTTGTTAATAATGTCTTAGTATTATCGTTGCTTCGGGTGTTAACTTACTCATTTTCTTTTATATGTTTTATTACGTAATCCATGTTTCTAATGGATAGGTTGTATATTATTCATATCCAGAATGATATCAAGTCCTCAAACATCATTTTTAAATAAGAAAATGATAATTATACTTGAATGGATATGATGGAGAATGAATCTCATCGCGTTCGTGGAGACGGTAGTCCGTACGTATGCACGAGCGACAATATCATTCTTTTGATATTAAAATAATATATAAATGAATTGTATATCATATATACATAATCACTAACATGTTATATTTATTATTTACATGAGTTACACATCATTATTATACCCATCCAAATAATAATATATTGAATAACAATTACACCACGACGTGGAGACGGTAAGCCGTACGTACGCACGTATGGTGACATGTTATTCAAAGGGTGGATAGAATACTGAATATGGTTGTACCATATTTATAATAACATCACAGTATATATATGATTCTGGAGTTTTTATTTTAGAATGGTAACAACAATGTAAGAAGAAGTGGAAGAAGAAGGAACTTGGAAAAAGGGTGGTGAAATCATTACCTCTTCTTCGGTTCCTTCCTTTTGATTTGATCAAAAGGGCTCCTTAGGATGGCTTTCTGATCAAAATAAGGCCTTTAGGTTGTAGTGAGGGAAGTTTGGAGAGTATTGGGGCAGAGTTTGGCCGAACCATAAGGCTTGACTGTGTGAAGAAATGAGAAGGAGGAGTGCCCTTTTATAAGAGGGGTGAGGGGCACCTTTGGAAAATCTAGAAATATTAATTTATAATAAATTCATATTCGGTTTATAATGGCTCCAAAGTTTATTATTCAAAGTTTAAGGTGGGGATAGGTCGAAAACCACTCAACAAATAGAATTTAGACAGGGTTGGGTACTTATATTAACCTTATCTTTAAGTATTAACTCTAAGTTAATTAGTTTCACTTTTACAATGTCTCTTTGTATTTTTATATAATATGGTTAATAAACATACTATATACATCCAAGAGACTCCCAAGTGGTCCATTAATGATGAACCTATCATGATATAAGTCTCTTGGCCGAACCGTAGATTTTTAGGAATTTAATATCAATTAATAATATAATATTTCTTTTAAGAACTCTTTTATGTCAATTTTGACACTATTCAATAGTTGATTTTTGTGAAACTCATAACAGATTGATTACTTCGAACAAAGTCAATTAAAACAATCCTAATATATCATACTATCCTAGAAAATTAGTTTAATTCATTAAAAGTTTCATATTATATTTATTTGGGTATTTATAATATCAATTATTTAAAATTTTCACTATTATAGTAATTACTGCATCATCATTGTGTCATAAATAAAATAAATTATTTAATGTCTAAAAATTTTAAATAAAATATATTTATATAGGACATCGTTTTATCTTTCTAATGAATATTTATAATCTAAAATCCAACATATATAACCCTATGTAAAAATTGTTTTACTAAAAGATATATGCTTGTGTCATTTTTGTATTCATTTTTACTTAATTAAAATAAAGTGTCATTATCACTTACAAGTGGATCCATGGGGTCCCAAAATCGACCCAAAGATTCCCATGGTCGACCATGTATCAACCAATAGGGTTATGACACGTTTTAGGGTAATTTAGTATTATTATAATATTATTGTTTAACCCTTATTTACCGGATTTACCCTTAACCATGGTAAATAAAATATTTACCGCAGTAATTATTCAAAATGTCTAAAAATAAAAGTTACCTATTTACACAATTTTAACATCCTGATTCCAAATATGGAAACAATTTTCCTAAATTCAAAACACAGAAGTGGCAGAAATTAATTTAAAATTAATTCCCGCTGTCAAAACAAAAAACGTGTTTTTAAGATATAATAACTATCAAAAGATTGACACTTGTTTATGTTCAGTTTAATTGTAAAATTATGTCCAATGACCAAAATTATATTAAATGGTAAAAATATATTCAAAATATACTTTAAAACTATTAAAATTCATAATTTATCACTATTAATTATTTTGATTAAAAAAGTTGTTTTTAATTAAAATTTTGTAATATTCACTATTCATCAAAATATGAAAGTTATCCGAAAAGTACCAAAATTTCACCTTAGGCTAAATTAGATATTCCGAATCCAAAAATGAAGTCCATTTTGAAATATAAAATATATATAATTTTAAAAATTAGGTATTACTATTCATAACGGCTAGTTTGATTGGTTGTTAGAACTCGGTGTTGCGTACAACACACGCTATCGCATTATTCAAAGAGAAGCGTACCATAGAAGCTTGGGGTGTTACATTCTCCCCTCCTTCAAATAATTTCGTCCTCGAAATTTCTAGAATACTTATCACATGAAAAGACTCGGGTGGTTCTTCATCATAAGTTCCTCGGGTTCCCACTTTGCCTCCTCCATCTTATGGTTTCTCCACAAAACTTTAACCAGACGCGTCGTCCGGTTTCTCAGCACTTGTTCTCTCGTATCAAGAATCTTGACGGGCTCTTCGCAATAAGACAGATCGGGTTCCAGTTCTAATTCTTCATAGGTGAGTACATGCGTTGGGTCAGGCATGTATTTCCTCAATAGAGATACGTGGAACACATTGTGAACTTTAGAGAGACTTGGCGGCATTGCCAATTGGTAAGCTACAACCCCAATTCGTTCTAGAGTTTCGAAAGGTCCGATGTACCTAGGACTCAATTTACCTTTCTTACCAAAATGTATGTCTCCCTTCCATGGAGATACCTTCAGGAAAACATGATCATCGACTTGAAATTACAAATCCTTCCATCGATTATCAGCAAATCTCTTCTGCCTACTTTGAGCTGCTCTGATGTGATTTTGGATTACTTTCACCTTTTCCACCGTTTCCCCCACCAGTTCTAGGCCTACAAGTTTTCTTTCACTAACGTCATCCCAACAGGTTGGTGTACGACATCTCTTTCCGTATAACGCTTCATATGGTGTCATCTGAATACTCGAATGGAAGCTATTGTTATAGGAAAATTCTACCAGTGGTAAATATTGGTCCCACATACCCTGAAAGTCAAGTGAGCAAGATCTCAACATGTCTTCTAAGGTATGAATAGTCCGTTTTGATTGTCCATCTGTCTGAGGGTGGTAAGCAGTGCTCAAATGAAGTTCAGTATCCAGGGATTTCTGAAGACTTTTCCAAAATCTTGAAGTAAAACGGGGATCACGATCAGAAACAATCGATAGGGGTACTCCATGAAGTCTCACAACTTCATTAATATATAGTCTTGCTAGACGTTCCAGGGGTAGATCTTCTCTTATAGCAAGAAAATGTGCTGACTTGTTAAGACGATCAACAATAACCCATATTTCATCGTTCCTTCTAGGAGTCTTTGGTAGCCCCATGACAAAGTCCATCGTAATATTGTCCCATTTCCACTCTGGTATGGGAAGAGGTTGCATGACTCCTCCAGGCTATTGCCTTCCAGCTTTCACTTGTTGACAAACCATACATCTTGACACAAAATCAGCAATCTCCCTCTTCATGTTGTCCCACAAAAAATGTTCCTTCAAATCTCTATACATTTTGGTGCTCCCAGGGTGTATAGAGAAATTGGAACTATGAGCATCATCCAGCAATTCCCTTTTTAGATCAGGTATATCGGGAACACAAAGTCTCTTCCCAAATTTCAAAATTCCATCTTCATACACAAAGTCTCTCAATCTCCCATCATTCATAGATTTAATCTTCTTTTGGAATTCATCATAATCGGTCTGAGAACTCTTAATCCTTTCTAGTAAAGATGGTTTGGCAACCATTTGAAAAAGCATTGATGTTTAACCTTCCCTGGTTATTCCCATGTCCATCTTCACTAGATCCGTGAAAATTGGATCCCTTTCAATTCTCATATTGTTCAATACTCCATGGTCTTTTCTACTCAAAGTATCTGCCACCTTGTTTTCTTTCCCCGGGTGGTAGTGTATCGTGCAATCATAATCCTTGAGTAATTCAAGCCATATCCTTTGCCTCATGTTGAGTTCTTTTTGTGAGAAAATATACTTCAAACTCTTGTGATCAGTATAAATCTCACATTTTTCACCATAGAGGTAGTGCCTCTATATCTTCAAAGAAAAGATCACAGCTGCTAACTCGAGATCATGAGTAGGATAGTTTTGTTCATGAATTTTCAACTGTCGTGATGCATAGGCAATAACTCTATCATTCTGCATAAGGACACAGCCAAGTCCTTTCTTTGATGCATCATTATAAATAACGAACCCATCATTCCCCGATGGTAGAGTCAATATAGGAGCATTGACTAATCTTTTCTTCAGTTCTCCAAAACATTCTTCACACCCTTTTGTCCAAACAAATTTAACCCCTTTACGTGTGAGCTTCGTTAATGGGTTAGCCAATCGGGCAATATTCTGGAAGAAATGTCGATAATAACCTGCCAAACCAATAAAACTGCGTACCTCAGTTATACTCGTAGGTGCTGGCCATTCTTGGATTGCCTTGGTGTTAGAAGGATCAACAGAGATTCCATCTTTAGAGAATATATGGCCAAGAAAAGAAATCTCCTGAAGCCAGAATTCACACTTGCTAAACTTCCCATATAATTCATGCCTCCTCAGAGTCTTCAAGATAATGTGCAAGTGATTTTCATGATCTTCATAGGTTTTAGAGTATACCAAGATATCATCAATAAATACCACCACAAATTCATCGAGATACTCCTTGAAAACTCTATTCATCAGATCCATGAATACAGAGGGTGCATTAGTCAATCCAAACGGCATTACAGTAAACTCGTAATGCCCGTACCTAGTTCGAAATGCTGTCTTCGGAATGTCTTCCTTCTTCACACACAACTGATGGTATCCAGATCGAAGGTCAATCTTTGAAAAGTATTGAGCTCCATGCAGTTGGTCAAATAAATCATCAATATGAGGTAGGGGATACTTGTTCTTTATCGTTATAGCATTGATCTCCCTGTAGTCGATACATAACCTCATAGATCCATCTTTCTTTTTAACAAAAATAACAGGGGCTCCCCATGGAGAAACACTAGGGCGAATAAATCCTTTATTACTCAATTCCTCTAGTTGTTTCTTTAGTTCGACTGACTCTACAGTAGCCATTCTGTAAGGGTTCTTCGGTATAGGCCTTGATCCAGGAATTAAATCAATGGAAAACTCAACTTCTCGTTCTAGAGGATGTCCAGGTAAATCTTTCGGAAATAAATCTAAAAATTCTTTCACAACAGGTACATCCTATATTTGAACATTCCTTTCCTCACCCGCAGTTATTTCATTCTCTTCCTCCCCAATAATTGAATTTAGTTGAGCTATTGAGGGTGGATCTAAATAAGAATTAGTTGGTGACGATTCTGCTCTAAAGATAAGGTGTTCCTTATCATTATCATCAAGAATCATAACCTCTTTCTTCTTGAAATAAATCTTCGCATCATAGTCCGAAAGCCAGTCCATACTGAGGATTATGTCAAACTCAATCATAGGTATGACGATGAGATCAGCAGATAAAGAAAATTTATGTGCTCTAATGGGGACTAATTCACAAAACATTGTTGCAATGATACTTCCCTTAGGAGTTTTAACTGACAACTCCCTTGTTAAATCAAATTGGAAATATCTAATTTTCTTAGCAAACTGGGAACATATGAAACAATGCGATGATCCAGAATCAAATAATGCATTTTCTAAACTTGAGGAAATCATTAAATTACCTGCCACCACGTCTTTTGGAGCTTCTGCCTCTGCAGTAGTGATATCATAAGCCTGGCCTTGATCCCTTAGCCTTTTCTGAGGTAAGTTCTCCTGACGCTTAGGAAATGCATTTGAATAATTCCCCATCTCCCTGAAATTATAGCACTGAACATTGGTAGCTTCCTTCTTCCCCTTGAAATCATGATCTTGGTGGCCTTTTTCACCACACTTGTAACAGACTCCCATTCCCTTCAAGCAAGTACCAGGATGTTTCTTCCCGCATTTACCACAAGATGGATATTAAACCTTTCCCTTCTTCCCCTTATTTCCATTCCCAGATTGATCAGCAGGTCTCTTCTTCTCTTGCTTTGCTTTAATATCATAAGACTTAGAGAATTCCTTTTCGGTCTTGATAGCACATGAGACAATGTCTTCGTACGATGAAAAGGATTGTGAGACTAACGCTCGACGGAGAAATGGTTTTAACCCATCAAAGAAACGATCAATCATACTTCTTGGGTTCTGAATATAATCTCCAGCATACCTCGCTAACCTTGTAATGTTAGCCTCATACTTTGTGACATTCTCATCCTCCTTTTGTCTCAGACTTAGAAATTGCCTTTCCATATCTGCTCGATGGTTGCGAGAAAAGTATTTTTCTAAAAACAGATCTTTGAACTCCCTCCATTCCATATTTGATACTTCATCATCTTCCTTCATGTTTTGAATCAATGACCACCATTGATCAGCATCTCCAGTGAGGCGGTAAACTGCCATGATAACGTTTTACCCTTCACTGCTCCCTAAAGCCTGAAATATTTTCTCTATGGAATTTATCCACTGCTCGGCTACTAAGGGATTTGTATTCCCATTGAACATTGGTGGTTGTTGCCTCATGAATCGATCTAACATTGATCCTCCATGCTGCGGATCAGGGTGCTCTATACGGGTAAGGTTATTATTCATAACCTGAGTAAGTTGTCCCATTATGGTGATTAGCTGATCGGCACCAGTTGCATCACCAGCCCCACTATAATTATCTTGAGTAGGAGGGAAATCCCTACATGGAGTGTGTGCATTGATACAGTTTGCATTTCTTCCACTAGGCGCCATTTCTAAACAATGGCATAAACTAGATCAGTTTATGAATCAAAATACATAATCCCATACTTATAAAACACTTAACATAAATTGAACTATTTATGGATATAATCCATAATAATAAGAATGTTTTCTTTGAGAAAGTATATACTCATAATCCCTTCATAATTATTTGTAAAGAAAATGAGATTTATCCTAAGAATATCCCCTGGGAGTGTCGTAACCAAGAGTGCAGCAAGGCCCATTGTCGTGCACCAGTTCCCGTTCGAGTCTAGCTCAAAGCCGTGTTCTCGGGTTTTACCCCTAGGTACATCTGTGCCAGAGCCGCCTCTACCTGCTCGTATCTAGATAGGGATGTATTGCTCGGAAAACTCACAAAATCTCTACAATACCAAAATTCTATGAAGTTGTTCTATACTAATCTTCAAAGTTCATCTTAGGTCTACGTGCTCTAATCAGAGTTTATCTAAATCTAGCTTCCAAGGTTTGTACTAAACTTCCTCTGATACCAACTGTAACGCCCTGACCCCAGTTACCTAGAGTCGGTGCATTATTACATAACATTGGCATGATCACAAGAAGGATAAAATCTCGAAAGACCGATTGGTTTAGTAGCCATGGAAACACTAGATATATTCATAAGTTTTACATTACATCATAAAATGAAAAACTACTACTACAACATAATGTCTCCACAGTCCACACTATTATCCCCTCATAATATCCCTATAGGTCATTCATAACTTACTTCTTCACATCCTGGGGAAAATAAAACATAGAAAAGGGGTGAGCTCAAATGCCCAGTAAGGATAACAATATAGCGGAAAATTCAAAATAAGCATAAACATTTAAGGCAATGCATTACTAAAACAAAAGCCTTTTAAACTTGAACTTCAACATAGTATGGCAAAAGTAAAATGAAATAATGCCGTTTACTTATTCACATGGATATTCTACTAATCGAATAGTCACATGAAAAATCAATAACCACTTTCATAATGATGGAATGCATAATGCTAAACTTTAATTTCTTTTCAAGGCCTCGTCCCAAGACCTTGGGGCTAACTGTAACCAGAACCCAACCCGGAGTGTCTCTAATAACCGGACACCAACCCGGAGTGCCTCTAATAACCGGACACCAACCCGGAGTGCCTCTAATAACCGGAGACCAAACCGGAGGGCATACTTTTACCAGTCCCTAACCTGGAGGGCTTACATTTACCAGTCCCCAACCTGGAGGGCTTACTTTAACCAGTCCCCAACCTGGAACATACTTGTCCAACACATTCATATGAAGTAAAGGTTGAAATATAACATAAACATTCTTATTGGAACTAGCATACGAAATATCAATACTTTACTCATAAACCGTGAATGCTATATAAATGACACATCTACAGTCAAACATATCACAAAACTTCATTACAATATGGAAGTTTTAAATCATAATAAATCAACTTCAAATAATCTTAAAATCCATCAAAGGATGTTGAAAAAGATGAAAATGTTTTTTCAAAAAATTATTGAGAGAAATATCCCTTTTTCATGAAAAAATTTTAATGTTACACAATTTAGAAAGTAAGTCATTTAAATACATTTTTGAATCAAAGTGTCACATACCACTTTGAAACTTTTTAATGGAATTAACACTTTTAAAACATTCATTTTCATATAAATAAATCCTTACAAACCATTTTGAAAACGTGGACATAAATGAGGATGATTTAAAAGAATAAATATTTAAAACATTTAAAATGATGTTTTAGTAAAATTTCCCTTAAAAATAATCCCTTTGAAAACTCTTTTATGAAATATGGACATGGATAGTAAATATGTCCCTGTAGATACTTACGTAAAGACAACCTCAGATATTAAAGAGATTGTGAAGTAAACCCTTATCAATTTGGTAACTTATGAAACATACAACCCATGAAAGAGGTATCATACAATGAAATTGTAAATACACATAAGGTAAAGTGTATTACACAAAGAATACAATTATGGGCAGTATATACACCACACAAAAGATAATAGTGGAAATATGGCATGAATCTCACGGAAATAAAGAGTGAGATGAAAACCCCTTACCACATTAATCAACTGAGTCGTATGGCCAAAAGTTAATAACCACCAAATTATTTACAGAATAACATGAATATAAAGATAATCATGATAATATATATCAAATTCCAGTACACAATACACCACTTTCAATAATTTAGTTGCGAATAATGGAAATCTCACGGAATTGAATGTGAGATAAGAAAATCCCTTACCTTGTACTTTTACTTGGTTGGGGTAGGTTAACCAACTGTATAATATCTAAATAATTGTTATTAAATTATACAAGAATCATATATATTAATATCATATCATATATGATCTTTTAACTTTGCTTTGTTAATAATGTCTTAGTATTATCGTTGTTTCGGGTGTTAACTTACTCATTTTCTTTTATATGTTTTATTACGTAATCCATGTTTGTAATGGATAGGTTGTATATTATTCATATCCAGAAAGATATCAAGTCCTTAAACATCATTTTTAAATCAGAAAATGATAATTATACTTGAATGGATATGATGGAGAATGAATCTCATCGCGTTCGTGGAGACGGTAGTCCGTACGTATGCACGAGCGACAATATCATTCTTTTGATATTAAAATAATATATAAATGAATGGTATATCATATATACAGAATCAATAACATGTTATATTTATTATTTACATGAGTTACACATCATTATTATACCCATCCAAATAATAATATATTGAATAACAATTACACCACGACATGGAGACGGTAAGTCGTACGTACGCACGTATGGTGACATGTTATTCAAAGGGTGGATAGAATACTGAATATGGTTGTACCATATTTTTAATAACATCACAGTATATATATGATACTGGGGTTATTATTTTAGAATGGTAACAACAATGTAAGAAGAAGTGGAAGAAGAAGGAACTTGGAAAAAGGGTGGTGAAATCATTACCTCTTCTTCGGTTCCTTCCTTTTGTTTTGATCAAAATGGCTCCTTAGGTTGGCTTTATGATCAAACTAAGGCCTCTAGGTTGTAGTTAGGGAAGTTGGGAGAGTATTTGGGCAGAGTTTGGCCGAACCATAAGGCATGAAGGTGTGATGAAATGAGAAGGAGGAGTTCCCTTTTATAAGATGGGTGAGGGGCACCTTTGGAAAAGCTAGAAATATTAATTTATAATAAATTCATATTCGGTTTCTAATGGCTCCAAATTTGATTATTCAAATGTTAAGGTGGGGATAGGTCGCAAACCACTCAACCAGTAGAATTTAGACAGTTTTGGGTACTTATATTAACCTTATCTTTAAGTATTAACTCTAAGTTAATTAGTTTCTCTTTTACAATGTCTCTTTGTATATTTATATAATATGGTTAATAAACTTACTATATACATCCAAGCGACTACCAAGTGGTCCATTAATGATGAACATATCATGATATAAGTCTCTTGGCCGATCCTTAGATTTTTAGGAATTTAATATCATTTAATAATATAATATTTTTTTTAAGAACTCTTTTATGTCAATTTTGACACTATTCAATAGTTGATTTTTGTGAAACTCATAAAAGATTGATTACTTCAAAAAAAGTCAATTAAATCAATCCTAATATATCATATTATCCTAGAAATTTAGTTTAGTTCATTAAAAGGTTCATATTATATTTATTTGGGTATTTATAATATCAATTATTTTAATTTTTCACTATTATAGTAATTACTGCATCATCATTGTGTCATAAATAAAATAAATTATATAATGTCTAAAAATTATAAATAAACTATAATTATGTAGGAAATCTTTTTATCTTTCTAATTAATATTTATACTCTAAAATAAAACATATATAAACCTATGTAACAATTTGTTTGCTAAAAGATATATGCTTGTGTCATTTTTTTATTCATTTTAACTTAATTAAAATAAAGTGTCATTATCACTTACAAGTGGATCCATGGGGTCCCAAAATCGACCCAAAGATGCCCATGGTCGATCATGAATCAACCAATAGGGTTAAGACACGTTTTAGGGTAATTTAGTATTATTATAATATTATTTTTTAACCCTTATTTACCGGATTTTCCCTTGACCATGGTAAATAAAATATTTACCGCAATAATTATTCAAAATGTCTAAAAATAAAAGTTACCTATTTACACAATTTGAACATCCTGATTCCAAATATGGAATCAATTTTCCTAAATTCAAAACACAGAAGTGTCAGAAATTAATTTAAAATTAATTTCCGCTGTCAAAACAAAAAGCGTGTTTTTAAGAGATAATAACTATCAAAAGATTGACACTTGTTTATGTTCGGTTTAATTTTAAAATTATGTCCAATGACCAAAATTATATTAAATGGTAAAAATTTATTCTAAATATACTTTAAAACTACTAAAATTCATAATTTATTACTATTAATTATTTTGATTTAAAAAGTTGTTTTTAATTAAAATTTAGTAATTTTCACTATTCATCAAAATATGAAACTTATCCGAAAAGTAGCAAAATTTCACCTTAGGCTAAATTAGATATTCCGAATCCAAAAATGAAGTCCATTTTGAAATATAAAATATATATAATTTTAAAAAGTAGGTATTACTATTCATAACGGCTAGTTTGATTGGTTGTTAGAACTCGGTGTTGCGTACAACACACGCTATCACATTATTCAAAGAGAAGCGTACCGTAGAAGCTTGGTGTGTTACATGAACAACCCATGAACCAATAGGTTAGTGGTTTTGGATCATGTTTGACATGGGATAATTGTATTTGAAAATAAATCAATGGAAACCAATGCCCTACTGTGGGTCTATATCTGTCACTGATGGTGATCAGATACACATAGATATTTGGAAGGATCAACATGATTTGATGGGATCTCCAATCCATATTGTACATTTATCCCTATATAACCTCTATAGATCCACTGTTAATACTCATGGTTATGTGTAAATACCATTTTTGTTTTAAATGATACTATATAGTTGGATCCAGGGAATGGGAAATTAATAAACAATTAATCAACCATTTTATTTATTTATTTTTTATTTTGACCATGATCATTTCCTTTAAAAGAAACATATGCACTCCAAGTATATGTCATGCCTTCAGTAAAAACCACATTATGAATTCAATGATGGACTTATATTTCCCTAATAAGTCCCAATTTCTAAATTAATCGATTACCTTTTGAAAATATTAACCTGTAACATAATATCTTTAATATATGTATAATGTTAACACTGAGACTCATGGATCCTTTGAATATCATTCTATCTTAGTTGATGGTTTTGAACATATTCCTCAAAATAATTTGAAGTCTCATAAGGAAAAAATGGAGATGTAAAATTTGGAATTTTGTATTAAAATTTTATTTTTAATGTATGATATGAGGTATATAGAAAATAAAAAGAATGAAAAAAATATCAATGGAGTATTGAGATATTTTCTTGTTTTTAAATAATCATATTAATGATATTTTATTAATTTTAATGAATATAAAATTAATATTTTTCAAATAATGTGTTATTAAGAGTAATATATATTTTTCTATTAACTTAAATTTACCACTTTTAAAATATTTTCATATATAACTATTATATTACGAGTACTAAAATTATAAATTGATGTGATATAATATAAGGTGAAAGTAGTGTTTAAAAATCATTATTTCAGAATATATTTTTTTTAAAATATTATGTTTTCATTTAAATGAAATATAAAAAAATGCTAATACTAATGTTACAAAACGAACTAAATTTTTGAATCCATTATCTCAAAAATTATTATTTTTTTAAATTTTTTTTCAATAGTGTAAAATATTTTTTCATAAAAACTGTGACTTTTATTACCATATTAGTATATAAGTATGAGTTTGAAATTTATGAAATTTTTTTTGGAAAAAGTTTTTTATTTTACAACACATATTTTTAATTAATTTTTTTTCTCAAACATATGTTTGATATTTTAGAACATAAGTTACACTTTACTCTAAAATTATTTTTAATAATTTGAACATTTTAAATTTTAAATTAAATTTTTATCACTATTATATTGAGAATATAATTAAATAAATAAAAAATATAGAATATAATGCTATGTATTATTTAATAATTTCTATTTAATTTTTAAGAATAAAAATGAATGATATAGGTAAAAATGGTTTCTACAGAAAAGTCAATAGTGTAAAATTTTTTAACTAGAGGGTTAAAGGGCCTATAAATTTAGAAGCATTTTTATATTTTTGTTTATGTGGTATGGATAAACGCAAAATTTTGACCATTCCATTATATTTTAGGTTTGATTCCTTTTGACGTGTGAACCATGTGCACTCTTTATTTTAATATGATATAAATAAATAAATGATATTATCATGACATATAAATTATCCTCTCACAACCCTATATATAACTCTCAAAATTTAATTTCACTATTGAAAAATACCATTATTGTAACACCCCAAGATTTTATGAAAAATATTCTTTTTAATTTCATTAATGTCTTGTGTTGTAAGCTACAACAAAAGGAGCTTGCACAACACACATCTTTGACTTGCCTTGCATTACACACAATCTTGACCTTCCTCGATAGCATGTGTAGTACACAATACCGAGTTTCACTAAACAACGATATTCTATTAAAATATAATTAAAACTAGCCGTTATGAATAGTAATAACAACCTTTTAAAATTTAAGAAATTTTATCTCTCAAAATGGACTTCAGTTTTGGATCCGAAATATCGATATTTGCTTATGGTGAGATTTTGGTACTTTTCGGATAACTTTCATATTCTGATGAATAGTGAAAATTACTAAATTTTAATTAAAAACATCTTTTTAATCAAAATAATTAATAGTGATAAGTTATTAATTTGAGTGGTTTTAAAGTTTATTTAGAATATATTTTTACAATTTAATAAAATGTTGGTCATTGGATGTAATTTCACATTTAGACCAGACATAAACAAGTGTCAATCTTTTGATAGTTATTATCTCTTAAAAACACGCTATTTGTTTTGACGACGGGAATTAATTTTTAAATTAATTAATGTAACTGATATGTTTTGAATTTGGTAAAATAGACATCATTTTTTAATTCAAAATATCAAAAATAGCTTAGGCCTAATTTTTTTTATTTTTCTGAAACGTTCATTTTTTGATGAATAGTGAAACCACTAAGTGGTAGTTAAAAAACTGAATTTTTCATAAAACATAATTTTACCGCTTCTGTGAGTGGAATTTCGAAAATCCGAGAGACACGGTTAATATCAAGGACTAAAATGTGGTTCAATGAGATGAAAATAATTTTTGGTGAATAGTAACTTTTAACTTTTTTTTACCACGGTTAAAAGTAAATAGGGTAATTAAGGGTAAAAATGATATTATTATTACCCTAACACATGTCATAATTCTATTGGATAAGTGTAATTCTACCAAAAACAATTTTGGGAATAAAATATGACCATTTCAGCCCACTTGGATTAGATTAGGACATTTATTATTAATTTATTAAAAGAAGGGTTAAAATAGTTAAAATCAAAGTTTAATAAGTATATCATTTTTAATATAGGGTTATGCATAAGATAAATTCGAATATAAATATTCATTAGAAAGCTAAAACTATTTCCTACATAATGATTTTTTTTTGTAATTTTTAGATTTTAAATAATTTAATTTATTTATGACACAATGATGATGTAGTAAATATCGTACTAATGAAATATTAACATAATTGATGTTATAAATACCCAAATAAATGTAATTTGAGACTTTTTATGAATTACAAAAAAATTTATATGTTAATATGACATGTTAGTGTTTATTTAATTAACTTTTTTCGAACTAATAATTCTTTTATGATTTTTAAAAAAAATCAATTACCAAATAGTGTCAAAATTTACATAAAATAGTTTTTAAAACAAATATTATATTTTTGATTGTTTTTTTATTCCTAAAAATATAAGGCTCGGAAAAATGACTTATATAAGGTTATATATATTAATAATACACAACTTGGGGTTCGTTTGGCTTGTTATAGTATGTTTATTAACCTGATAGTGTAATAACACAAGAAGACATGGTAAAAGTAAAATTATTTAACTTAATGTTAAATCTAAATGTTAAGGTTAAAATTGGAACCTAAACTTGTCTAAATTCTATTGTATGAGAGGATTTCGACCCATCCCCACCTTATCATCGAAATAAATCAATTTGGAGCTATTTAAAACCGAATATGACTATATAATAAAATAATAGTTTTAGTTTTCCAAAGGAGCCTCTCTCTTCCTTTATAAAAGGGCACCTCCTCCCTCTCTTCCTCACACCACATTGAGCCTTCAAGCTCGGCCCAACCCTGCCAATTTATTCTCTCCACTTCCCTAGAGACATCATAGAGGTCCTGGTATTTTTCAATGTCCAATTTTAGTGCCCTAAAAGGAGGTCTCAAATAAGCGTTTCAAAGAAGAGGTAATGCCCGTTACCGATTCTTTCATCTTTATTTCTTCTTCCACTTCTTCTTATTTAGTTTTTTCATCATGAAGTAATAAAATCAGTATCAATCATATACGGATATGTTATTATAAGTATGAAACAACCCTATTTCATCATCTATCAATCCTACGGAAAATGAAATCACCGCGCGTGCGTACGTACGGAATACCGTCTCCACGTCGTGGTGTAATCTATTTTCCACCACCACCTTGCTTGGATGGGTATAATGGTGTAAATAATAACTATATATGATTATTTTAAAGTTATATTGATTTTTAGATAGTATACATACACTCCAATATAGTCCCACAATCATGAGAACGATATCATCGCTCGTGCGTACGTATGGACTACCGTCTCCACGACGCGATGAGATTCATTCTCCACGTTAACCATTCATGAATGATTATAAAGTATATATAATAAGTAATCATGAAATATATGACATAATAATGATACTGGATTTATGTGTATATATATGTATTTCATCTACTTAATTCCATTGAACTCAATAAGGAAACGAAAACAGCGTGCATGTGTACGTACGGACTACCGTCTCCATGAACGGTGTATTTCTTTCCATTTACTGATTTATTATATATATGTATATTATGAATATATATTATATATAAATCATGTTTTATATTCTGGAATTAAGTAATCGTGATCTATGTAGTCATATGAATAATTACAAGTCAAAACACAGACGACAAATGAAACAATTTTACCCAAAACAGTCTTTAACATGTAATTTAAAAAAGAACGGGTATTATAAAGTCATAAGTGAACCATATATATGATATCATAACAATTTTTATGATTCTTTAATAAGTCAATGACATTATTTAAATCATTATACAGGAGGTTCGGACACTTACGAAGCAAATCGGACCAAAGGTAAGGGAAAATATCACAATCTCATTTTTAGCCGATATTGTTTATACTTTGGTATTTACTTGGGTGTATTTTATCATCCACGTCCATGTTCCCTCAATATGTAATATTTTTTACATCCACCTACAATTTTTTAAATCCAATTTTACCCTTCGGTGAGTATTTAGTAAAGGATATGAAAGGAATCTTTTGTCGTTTTTTGTACGAGGTACTTTTTGACTTTTCTGACAAAAGTACGAGAAGAATGTTTTTTTAACTTATACGACATGAATGGATTTTAAAAAAATTATTTCCAAGAATCTACCTTTACAATTTTTCAAGTTTATTTTTAATCAACTTCTTTTAGTATAAAATTGTATGACATGTTAAGAAAGGAAAAATGTTTTTGAAGTAGAAAGGATATTTTCCTCAAGAATGGAGTTCAAGAGTTTTATCAAAATTATTTTCCATCTAAGATAATATAGGGTTTTGTTTCTATCCCTATTATTACATGGATTTTATTATTTTGTGATGGAAATATTTTTATGAATTCCTTTATCTTATATGAATTGTTTTATGATGTCACGATGTTTAAGATTCCCATTTTTATTACATGGGTTATGCAATGATGTATGATTTATGATTTTGTGGCACACAGAAGAATGGTATCATTATGAGATGGGTGGGACCTATATCTCCCTCCAATACATTGGGTAATGATTTTATAACTCATGAGATAGACATGGCTAGAACGGCAGGTTAAACCGGTTCAGTGTAACAGGATTGAAACGAGAAGTGAACTCTGTTCAGAAAGGGACTTTGTCCACTACGATTGTTTTGGAAATGAGTATTGACTAATAAGAAGTGATTCTCTATGATTATGTGTGTATGACACAAAGTTTCATGTTTTATGTTTTGATTATTGGGATTACATTTCACTAATATGATTTATCCCATGTTATGAAATTATGATCTCTTTTGCAGGTTATGATTTCCAAAAGATATGTTCTTATGAATATGATGTGATTGATATTTCTTTTTGTTTACCATTACTGAGCATTTGAGATCACCCTTTTATGTTTTCTTTTCCCCAGGATATAAAGTAAGGTTTTAGGTTTAATAAAAAGAAGATCTTTATGGGAGATGTTGAAGATCTTTCACCACGATTAGAAGATTATATTCCGAGTTTCCAAATACACTAAACTATTATGGTCCTTGTGTGTGTGTTTTTGTTATGTACTAAGTATTTCGCAAAAGTAATGTAATGTCTATGTACGTTAAGCTTCGGGTCTCTTCAGTTGGTATCAAAGGATAAGTTTAGTCAACATTTGGAAACAAGGATGCGAAAACTTTAGTGAGATCCCGAGAGATATTTCTAAGGTATGTCTAGGGATGTCCCTAAGGATAAGTATACGTATAGGATATAGTCCTAGAACAATGGTGATGATATTAGATTAAACCAATGATGTTAGATATTGAAGTTACTCCCCCTTTATTATGATTTTTGCCTCTCGCACTATTCTTTTTGGGTTTTAGAAAATGGTTGGAAACAAGATGATTCATAATAATGGAGGATATGATGGACAATGGAATGATATTCTTCATGAGAAACCAAATGAAATGGGATTTTGAAGTCCAAACATCATTATTATGCCAAATCAGCAATCTCATAATATGATCAATAAATAAAATTTGGTAAGTTTCTTGACTCGGCTAATAAGAGAAAGATGGAGTTTCATGATGATCATGGAGGAAAGAGAGTTCAATTTCCCCTATGTAAATCATGTGGGAAGAGGCATCAAGGAGAATGTTTCAAAGGAACTGGAAGATGCTTTGGGAGTGGAAAAGAGGGACACAAATCAAGTAAGTGCAAAGGAAAAGGTTGAGTTAACACCAGGGATGAGGATAATGGTATTTCTACGACATCAACAATGGTTAAATGTTTTAAATGTGGAATGTACGAGCATTATGCAAACCAATGCCCTAAGGGAAAGTCTCATGAAGAGAATCAGTATGGTCGTATGGGTAGTATTTATGTTGATGATGATGAAGAGACTACAAATGATATGTGAGATGAAATAATTATTGAAGCCCGGTCAATGGTTTAAGAATGTAGTGGAATGATTACATGTTTATCATGTGTAATGTTGTATAAGTAATCTCATGGTACTATTGAATAAAGAGACATCTAATGATTGTTACATTGTTGTCTTTCCTTGAGTATTGAAAGTGTATGATTAATGCTACCAGTATCCATGAAAGGTTATTCAGATATTTTTGGAATGAAGATGATATGCGCATAAGGAAGGGATAAGGAGAAAATTAAATTTTTGATAGTATTCATGTGCTCATGACTGATATAAGGAGAAGGTTATATCATGGTTTGAGTATATAGAATTTTTGGATTTTGGTATGTGGTAAGAGTTAACTTTTGACAGCATTCATGTTTTTACTAAGGTTTAATGGGTATTCATTTTTCAAGAGAATACACGATTAAGGTATTCACATGATTGGAATGTGACCAACAAGATATATGGGGGATAAATGATGGTATTCACATGGTTGGTTGATGACATTTCAAGTAATTGTTTTCTTTATACTATGAGCTTGGACAGAAGTATTTTGGATAAGCCTAAAGATTGGAATGGATTATGTTGGACATAAGTTATTATTGTTATGGATAGAAGTTTTTTCGATATTATTGATGGGATGTTATAGTAATATAGCTTCAGAAAAAGGACAAACTGCAGGACGGGTGGCAACCGATCGCGTCGGACAAGGCTATGGGAATAGAACCCACAACCGAAGTGCGAATGGCCCTTATCGCCTACCACTGGCCTACAGGAAGTCCCTGGTTAGTAGAAACTAGTTTTATTTTATTATGCAGTATGATATATGAAGTATAATTTCATTTTTGGAATTGTATATAATTAACCCCACCATAGATGGACTAATGTATTTTTTGATAACTTTTCTAACATTTTGTTTTAGACAGAAGGAATGAACCATCATTTTATCACATGATCTGCTAACACATCACGAATGAAAAATTCAACTTCATTTATTTAAGAGATGAAGTGTAAATTGTCCAATGAACAACCAACGGTGAGACTATACCAAAATCACGAAAGTATTTCTTCGAATTCCAATTTCATCAACTTTAGTGAAATGATATTGAAAACTAAAAATGTTGTCCGAGTGCTCTTATATCTGATGAATTAGATGGTACCTTAGATCATTACAAATTTATGGCTTTGTGATTGCTGGCTTTTCCATAGCCATGTTCTCTACCACTCTCCATCCGAACATGATGGTCAGATTTCTCTTCCATATCCATATTTTCACCTATATGGAAACCCAGTGATTAGTTTATTTGGGTAACCGTTACGTTTCATACTTTTTTTTTCAAAGAATGGTTTTGGTATTCCTTTTTACGATGTAGGTTTCTAGTAAAGAAACATTCAAGTAGTAAACCATTTCTAACCCCGACGAATTTCGAGGGCGAAATTCATTTTAAGGGGGGTAGAATGTAACACCCCGAGATTTTATGAAAAATATTCTTTTTAATTTCATTAATGTCTTGTGTTGTACGCTAAAACAAAAGGAGCTTGCACAATAAGCATTTTTGACTTTCCTTTCATTACACGCAATCGCGACCTTCCTCAATAGCGTGTGTAGTACGCAATATCGAGTTTCACTAAACAACGATATTCTATTAAAATATTTTTAAAACTAGTCGTTATGAATAGTAAAAACCACCTTTTAAAATTTTAGAAATTTTATCTCTCAAAATGGACTTCATTTTTGGATTCGGAATATCGAAATTTGCTTATAGTGAAATTTTGGTACTTTTTGGATAACTTTCATATTCTGATGGATAGTGAAAATTACTAAATTTTATTTAAAAACAACTTTTTAATCAAAATAAATAATAGTGATAAATTATTAATTTGAGTGGTTTTAAAGTATATTTAGAATATATTTTTACAATTTAATACAATTTTGGTCATTGGATGTAATTTCACATTTAAACTAGACATAAACAAGTGTCAATCTTTTGATAGTTATTATCTCTTAGAAACACGCTATATGTTTTGACGACGGGAATTAATTTTTAAATTAATTAATGTAACTGATATGTTTTGAATTTGGTAAAATATAAATCATATTTGAATTCATAATATCAAATATATCTTAGGCCTAATTTTTTTTTAATTTTTCTGGAAACGTTCATTTTTTTGATGAATAGTGAAACCACTAAGTGGTAGTTAAAAAAACTGAATTTTTCATAAAACATAATTTTACCGCTTCTGTGAGTGGAATTTCGACAATCCGAGAGACACGGTTAATATCAAGGAATAAAATTTGGTTCAATGAGATGAAAATAATTTTTGGTGAAGAGTAACTTTTTACTTTTTTTTACCATGGTTAAAAGTAAATAGGGTAATTAAGGGTAAAAATGATATTATTATTACCCTAACACATGTCCTAATTCTATTGGACAAGTGAAATTCAACCAAAAACAACCTTAGGAATAAAATATGACCATTTAAGCCCACATGGATTAGATTAGGACATTTATTATTAATTTATTCAAAGAAGGGTTAGAATAGTTAAAATCAAAGTTTAATAAGTATATAATTTTTAATATAGGGTTATACATAAGATAAATTCGACTATAAATATTCATTAGAAAGCTAAAAATATTTACTACATAATTATATTTTATTTGTAATTTTTAGACTTTAAATAATTTAATTTATTTATGACACAATTATGATGCAGTAAATATCCTATTAATGAAATATTAACATAATTGATGTTATAAATACCCAAATAAATGTAATTTGAGACTTTTTATGAATTCCAAAACATTTATATGTTAATATGACATGTTATTGTTGATTTAATTAACGTTTTTATAACTATAATTCTGTTATGATTTTTACAAAAATCAATTACCAAATAGCGTCAAAATTGAAATAAAATAGTTTTTAAAACAAATATTATATTATTGATTGTTATTTTATTCCTAAAAATCCAAGGATCGGAAAAATGACTTATATAAGGTTATATATATTAATAATAAACAACTTGGGGTTAGTTTGTCTTTTTATTGTAAGTTTATTAACCTTATAGTGTAATAACACAAGAAGAGACGGTAAAAGTAAAATTATTTAACTTAATGTTAAATCTAAATTATAATGTTAAAATAGGAACATAAACTTGTATAAATTCTATTGTATGAGAGGAGTTATACCCATACCCACCTTATCCTCGAAATAAATCAATTTGGAGCTATTTAAAACCGAATATGACTATATAATAAAATAATAGTTTTAGTTTTCCAAAGGAGCCCCTCTCTTCCCTTTTAAAAGGGCACCTCCTCCCTCTCTTCCTCACACCACTTTGAGCCTTCAAGGTCGGCCAAACCCTGAAAATTTATTCTCTCCGCTTCCCTATAGACATCCTAGAGGTCCTGGTCTTCTTCAGAGACCAATTTTAGTGCCCTAAAAGGAGGTCTCAAAGAAGCACTTTAAAGAAGAGGTAATGCCCGTTACCGATTCTTTCATCTTTATTTCTTCTTCCACTTTTTCTTATTTAGTTGTTTCATCATTAAGTAATAACGTCAGTTTCACTCTTATACTTATATGTTATTATAAGTATTAAACAACCCTATTTCACCATCTTTCCATCCTACGGAAAATGAAATCACTGCGTGTGCGTACGTACGGAATACCGTCTCCACGCCATGGTGTAATCTATTTTCCACCACCACCTTACTTGGATGGGTATAATGGTGTAAATAATAACTATATATGATTATGATTCTGAGATAGTATACATACACTCCAATACAGTACCGCGATCATGAGAACGATATCATCGCTCGTGCGTACGTACGGACTACCGTCTCCACAACGCGATGAGATTCATTCTCCATGTTAACCATTAATGAATGATTATAAAGTATATATAATAAGTAATAATGAAATATATGACATAATAATGATACTGGATTTATTTGTATATATATATTTATGTCATCTACTTAATTCATTCAACACAATAAGGAAACGAAAACAGCATTCATGCGTACGTACGGACAACCGTCTCCATGAACGGTGTACTTCTTTCCATTTACTGATTTATTATATATATATATATATATTCTGAATATATATTATATATAAATCATGTTTTATATTCTAGAATTAATTAATCATGATCTAAGTAATCATATGAATAATTACAAGTCAAAACACGGACGACAAATGAAACAATTTTACCCAAAACGCTCTTTAACATGGATTTTACAAAAGAACGGGTAATATAAAGTCATAAGTGAACCGTATATGATATCATAACAATGATTATGACTCTGGAATAAGTCAATGACATTATTTAAATCATTATACAGGAGATTCAGACACTTACGAAGCAAATCAGACCTAAGGGAAGGGAAAATATCACAATCTCATTTTTATCCGAGATTGTTTATACTTTGGTATTTACTGGGGTGTATTTTATCATCCACATCCATGTTCCCTCAATATGTAATATTGTTTAAGGCCACCTACAATTTTTTAAATTCAATTTTACCCTTCGGCGAGTTTTTAGTAAAGGATATGAAAGGAATCTTTTGTTGTTTTTCGTACGAGGTACTTTTTGACTTTTCTGACAAAAGTACGAGAAGAATGTATTTTTTAACTTATACGGGATGAATGAATTTTAAAAAAATTATTTCCAAGAAGCTTCCTTTACAAGTTTTCAAGTTTATTTTTAATCAACTTCTTTTAGTTTAAAATTGTATGACATGTTAAGAAAGGAAAAATGTTTTTGAAGTAGAAAGGATATTTTCTTCAAGAATGGAGTTCAAGAGTTTTATCAAAATTATTTTCCATCTAAGATAGTATAGGGTTTTGTTTCTATCCCCATTATTACATGGATTTGATTATGTTGTGATGGAAATATTTTTATGAATTCCTTTATCTTATATGAATTGTTTTATGATGTCACGATGTTTAAGATTCCCATTTTTATTACATGGGTTATGCAATGATGTATGATTTATGATTTTGTGGAACACATAAGAATGGTATCATTATGAGATGGGTGGGACCTATATCTACTTCCAATGCATTGGGTAAAGATTTTATATCTCATGAGATAGACATGGCTGGAACGGCAGGTTAAACCAGTTCAGTGAAACAGGATTGAAATGAGGAGTGAACTCAGTTCAGAAAGGGATTTTGTCCACTAAGATAGTCTTGTCAATGAGTCTTGACTAATAAGAAATGATTCTCTATGATTATGTGTGTGTGCCACAAAGTTTCAAGTTTTATGTTATTATTATTGGGATTACATTTCACTACTATTATTTATCCCATGTTATGAAATTATGATCTATTTTGCAGGTTAAGATTTCAAAAAATATGTTCTTATGAATATGATGTGATTGATATTTCTTTTGTTTACCCTTAATGATCATTTGAGCTCACCCTTTTATGTTTTCTTTTCCCTAGGATATAAAGAAAGGATTTAGGTTTAAAAAAAAGAAGATCTTTATGGGAGATGTTGATGATCTTTCACCACGATTAGAAGATTATATTTCGAGTTTCCAAAGACACTAAACTATTACGGTCCTTGTGTGTGTGTTTTTGTTATGTAATAAGTATTCCGCAAAAGTAATGTAATGTCTATGTACGTTAAGCTTCGGGTCTCTACAATTATCTTTCTCACATATCTATTTTTGACTTAATTTATTATTTGGTTGTATGATATTGTCCTAATACCTCTTTCTAATGGAGCCATCCAATGGAAATGATAATGTTCTCGGTTTTTGTACTATCTTGTTTACTTAATTTTTTATCTTTTTTATCATTCCCTTTGAAATATATTTTACAAGTGTCATATTATAAATTAATAAATGATATTATAATTATTTATATTATATTTGTTTTAATAAATATTATCTACCACTCCTTTTTTCCATTAGGAAAAAAATATCATTCATTCATTTTTGTAGACTACCGCCTCTAGAAAGCAACATGACTCATTTTTTTCTAATTTATTTCAAATTAATTAATAAATATTAAAATATTATTTAAAACCTTAAAAATTTACTAAATAATATCATTATTATAATTTAATTTTGATATTATTCCAGGATAAACCCTCTTCGAAACCATACTCATCTATTAATTATAGTGTGTTCATGTTTGGTTCAGCCTAAACACCGACATAAACAATACTATAAAATAATTCCATGTATAAATATAAGAACATAATTAAAATTAATAAATTATATTAATATGAAAATAATGATTTGATATTGTTTATGTAATGGGAACATCAATATTAATCACATTAATTAAGATGCAAATGTCTATTCATTAAAAATCACTTAAATAGACTCACCGTAGATTTAAAATTTATGGATCATAACTAGAAATTACATAAAATCAAATTGTAGAATTAAAAATGATAATTAATAATAAATTCTAGTACCATCTTGAACTATTAATTTAGATATTTTTTGTTAGAAAAAATAAAATCATCTTTGTAATGAAAAAATATCAATATGATCTAGAATACTCACACCAAATAATGAAAATATAAAATAAATAACTAATATAAATGTTCAAAATAATTATAAATGAAATATTTATAATTTTATTTAAATTAAAACGGTTTATAATAATATTATTATGATTTTTATTTTGTTATATTGTAGATTAATTCACCATAGTGGATGTTAGAAATTAATGTAAGATGTTTTGATAACTCAAAATCATGTTCTATGTCATAGTGATTACCCCCTTTAATAAGGTGGGTAGAAGATAGTTTTATTGTATAATATAATTATATTATTATTTATTTAATCATTCATTTATATGGGAATACATTTCAAAATTTATTTCATCATAAATTCTGATAATATTATGAATAATTCCTATACTTTCTAAATAAACACTTTTTCCTGTATCATAAATTACACTTCTAAATATTGTATCCCTATTATTGTTTTCAAATATATATATTATATATTTCTATTAATTTTCACATTTACCTTTAATTACTTTTAAAATAATGATTTCTTATACCATTTAGTTTTTAGTTTTATAATACCGATATATTCCCAATATTATAAAGGATTTCCCATTATAGTTTTTATATTTTTCTTCCACTCACCATTTACAATTTTAAATGCCATTTCCTTATTCAAAACTGTATTAATCGTATTAATTATAAATAGTGCTTTATAAATGTTAAATGTTAGCTTCTTAAAAAAATTGATTCATAATTTCATCTCCATTAGATAATGTTGAAAGATTATTTATAATATATTATTTTCTATATTTCACTTCCATTCGACTATTATAGAGTTTTATTTTATGAATAAACATATAAGTGGTAAGATAAAATATTTCAATTGGGTTGTAGAGATTTTAGTATCATTTAGTCGACCGTTGACAGAATGTTTTGGAATACCATTTGTAAATGATATAAAACTCATTATTTTCCCATTGGTATTCATGATATTTTAAATGATTGATTTATATAAATATATACATGAATGATGAGATTTAGTGTCCGGTATCATCTTCTAATGAATTGTTTAATATTTTTTTATGGTTTTTTATAATATAATGTGTTGTTTTTGGAAATTCTCAAAAAATAATTGGTGAGACTTCATGGATTATAATCACAATATAATGGGTGCTTCATCATAAAGACAGTCAAAATATGATGATACCTTTATTCTTATTTTTTTTTCAGAAGTTCTTTCTTATTCCAATTCTTATGTTCATTCCAAACTTTTATTCCATATACCTATGATTGTTCCCTATGAACCATATTTATTATCAAATGAATCCAAAATATTTTTTCATAGTATATGTTTTTTAATATTTTATTTCATGTCCTCATATCCTCATTTAGGGACCATAGTTATTGTTACATATAATTTTTAATAATAAATATCTCAAGAATCATGTTTTATCATATTTTTATAATCCATCCATTAATTCAATGTGGTTTAATTTTTCTGTACTAATAATTTTAGATCCCATTTTTCTTATGATTCAGCTTCATAGTTTATGAATATGATTATACATTTTGGGATATTTTGAAGGGATTTTTTCATGGATCAATCATGGAGGAATATTCCCAACTACTATAGAATAATTTTTTTATGTATCTAGTGTTAAATAAAATAAACCGTCCATTTTTTGAACATTGATATTCTTTATGAGTTATGATTTATATCATATGTAAATTATGTAAACTAGAAGCATGTTTAGTTTGGGTTTTTAACAACTTTTTACTATAAGTGGAAGTTATTTGGATACATATTGTTGATAGTTATTGTAATAGGGTTCTAGTGAAATTTGGTTGATCTTGAGTCAAAAACACCAAACCTAAATTTGGTAACATGATTGAATCCTATAATATGTCTTCATTTCTAGGTATTTTATCAACCGTTGTGGTTATATAGGATAACAAGAGATCATTGTTCCCTCTTACTCTCCCTAACTTCTTGGCATAGTGTGAGTCTTAATGTATTTATGATATTTTAATAATAGTTGAGCCTAGTGGGGTGTACATGGAAGGTACAGGGGTTAATATCAACCACCTTCTTGATTATGTATACTATTATGATGTGATATGTGGGAGTGATATGGTTTTGGATATATAGTTTCGACCAGGGTTTGTGAATGTAATTATATGCATAAAAATATATGTGGGTATTAATTATATGGAATCATATTGATTTATTTAAGGTGGAATGTGGTTGGATAGTTTAGTGGGGAAGTTGATGAAGAGGACCATTACATATATTATTTTTTTATTTTTTATTTTTTTTATTTATATATTGATTTGGGTGAGATATCATTGGTGAGGTTATATAAATTAGCTTTCAATGTTTTATAAAAAGACTATTTATTTGTTAATTTATTATGGTATAACTATTCATCAATCACAATGTTGAGCATAAATATATTCACACACACACACACACAGATATATGTGTGTGTGTGTGTGTGTTGTATTTATATTTTTTGAACAAGGTTGGTGAATAAGCTAGACATTACTATCTCATGGTTTTAATTATTGTCATATGGTTTTAGGGTGGTTTCTATAGTAGTACTTACAATATTGTAATATTTAAAAAAAAATTATGCATGATAGTATGAACATTATGGTACTAGTCTAAATTTTTATGTTTTGTTTTTCTTAGAGGTTCATTTTATTCATATGATTTAAAATATAAATTCCTCCAATATTTATATTTTGTAACCTTGGTTCTTATCTAAAACCCAAGACTTGTTTAAGGAAAAAATCATAAGGTCACACATGTCTTCATGACCTTTCATTAAGGGATAATAATGTGGTTGGTCCATGATATTTGGGTTTTAATTAGATCATTTAAAAAAATAGTAATCACTTTATATGATAATATTCAATGGGGTATATTAATGATTATTTTTCATTTATGTGGGGTGACATTTCAATTTAGAATATTTCAATATACCTATAAAATGATGAATATTTTTTATTTTCAAATAATATTTCAAACCATTGTTCTATTATGGGAATTAAGAATATTTTTTTCTTTTTCATTAAATTTCATACGATCATGTTAGATGTTTCAACTATTTTTCACTCACTATAAAACCATATATCCAGTTTTATTATGAAAACATGTATGACACTTATTCACAGACAATATAAATCAAAATAAACCACCCATTATTAATTAGAAGGTAAAAAATATAAATTTTAGGAATCTTGGTAAAAAATGTGTGAATTTATGGATAAACATATTTAGTTTTTAATTATAATTTTATAATGTGATTAAATAATTCCTCTAGCTATAAATTATTCTTATAATAAGTATTTTTAATACATGGAATTTCATTTGGGATTATACCTATGAGATTCATATTTTTTAACACTTTAGTTAATTTTTCTTCCTATATCACATTGATAAAATATGATATAGTGAGAATATTACATTTATTGCCTAATAAGAATGAAAAATTAAACTATTGGAGTTGTTTTTTTAGTTCGCACAGTGAAATTATCTTTGGAATCCCCAACAAAAGATAAGTATATAGCCTTTTAGTAATTTCTAATATATATTTTTAATTCCATTCTAAGGATAAATAAATAATATAATAGGTGATATGTGAATTAAGTGAGTATTGAAATATATTTTTCTTATTTGGTATCAAAAGAGGAAATTTGATTTAACTTCACCACTTATAGAATTATTAATGCAAATTAATATAATGAAATTACATTTTCACTATCATAAAGAAATCATATTAGTTTAGTGTTCAACTCATTCTCTTTATAGTTTTTAAAGAACAATGATGGATCATGTTGAAATATTCTCCAAAGGGAATCACACGGACTAGAAAATAATGAACCTAAATTTTTTTTCATAAAATTCCTCACATATTATTTCAATATATACATATATTTTAGTATAGCATAACATGTAGAAATGCCTTCCTAAAATAAGTCTAAAATAAATGCAATATGTATCACAATATAAGTCAGAGATATATCAATTAGTGTAAAAGAAAATATCATTAACTCAAATAGAACCACCCTAAAAATTTTATACATTAAGCATTTAATCTATTATATAGATTCATAATTACACACATTGTCTCCAATTAACCATAAAATAAGTTATAAAATATGAACACAGACATGCAATTGATTGAGGTTCCTAGAATAATTAGTGTATCAATAAAATTTTGTATAACTATTTTTTATATAAATATATATATGAACTAATGTCATTAATCATCAATTGAATGACTTGATGGGTGTTATTATTCTTAATAATCATGAGTTTCCATTTTTAATTCTTAATTCAATATAAAAATTCAAATACCTAGTAATTATTTTGACTGAATCTAATAAAATAATACTTAATCTAATCAATTTAATTTTTTTTAAAACATAAATCACATTTAATTGAGTTATTAGGATTTGATATGTAATAGTGCCAATACCGAAGTTCTAGATACAATGATAAAATTATTATATTTGAAATTATGTATTTGAGATAATATAAATGAAACCCAATTTTATACATTGAAAATATTCGTCATCAAAGGAATATATTTGATCTATTAAATACCTAGGGACCAATTCGGTTTAGTTTTTTAAATAATGAAGATAAAATTTAATAGACAATTCCTATGTATTACTTTGTGCATTTTTCTACTATAACATGATTTTATTGTTACACAATAACTATTCATTATATACCTTAAAATTAATCACACATGAAACATTTCCAAATTCAAATAATTTAACCTCATTCCTAAAAACCTTGGGAGAATCAAACTATAGAATGGTGATCTAAAACGCCTAGTACGGATAAATAAATTCATTAAAAAATAATTCTTAATATTGAGTATAATATGAGAATAAGTGTATGATGATGTAAACAATGGACATGATCATAACATATAAAAATTAATTCAAATAAAATCATGGATCCCAAAATAGGAAACTATAAATAATGATTTAATAAAACAAAATTGTCATATAATTCAATAATATATAGTAATGCTAAAAATTTACATGAACAATGGATCAATAATAAACTTCTAGGACTCACAGAGAAAATGAGATGTTATCTTGGAAAATAATTATAATATTACTCATACAATAACTCTTATAAATGGAATAACTGTCCAGTTGAATTCCAATAATATCTTAGGAGATACCAATAAATGGTTAACTCTGTCTCTTTACATAATGCATTGAGGGCTATAACAGGTACCCCCATCATGGGTTTATAACATAAAAATACATCTATGGTTTGTAAAAGAGCCTTATTTTAGTCAACCATATATATTTATAATTACTATATAATGATAAAAAAAATTATAATCTTTCACTTTAAAACATACCAAAACCCAATGTTCATTCAAATAATGATTTACGCATTTAAAATAAATTTATTCACTAAAAATTTATTTAAACCAATAATAGTATATTTATAGAAATAATTAAGATTATATTATTACATCATTTCCCAAAAAGTGCATATTTGACAGCTGGGAATATTATTATTTATGAATAGAAATGACAACAAAAGATCACTAAGAAAAATCTATGGAAAAAACCATTTCAACTTTATAAATAATTTTTTAAATAATATATTGAAAATTAAGAAATTTTTTTTGTTGAAATATACCATCAGAACATTCAAAGGTAGCTACAATGAAATACTATTCATGATAGTGTGAAAAATAATTTAATCAGTATATGTAAAATTTAAAACATTAATTTCATTCTTAGGAAAAGATTTTCAAAAGGTGTCATATGAACAATGTTTAAATAATTTATTTTTAAATACTTTGTAAATGAGGTCAATAATACATGAAAATGACATCTCTAAATAATTGTTATGTAAATAAAAACATTAATGAAAAAAATTTCAGAAAACCTTGATATAAAAGTGTTATAATAACTTTTGTAATACTACAATGAGGGAAGGGGTAAATCATGGTGTGTAACACCACAAGATTCTACGGTACACTTCTCTTTGAATAATGTCAAGCGTGTGTTGTACGCAACATCGAGTTCTAACACACCATAACCAATCAAACTAGCCGTTATGAATAGTAATACATACCTTTTGAAATTATATATAATTTATATTTCATAATGGACTTCATTTTTTTATTCGGAATATCGAATTTATCCTAAGGTGAAATTTTGGTACTTTTCGGATAACGTTAATATTTTGATGAATAGTGAAAATTACGAAATTTTAATAAAAAACAACTTTTTTAATCAAAATAATTAATAGTGATAAATTATTAATTTGAGTGGTTATAAAGTATATTCAGAATATATTTTTACCATTTAATTCAATGTTGGTCATTGGACATAATTTTACAATTAAACCGGACATAAACAAGTGTCAATCTTTTGATAGTTATTATCTCTTAAAAACACGTTTTTTGTTTTAACAATGGGAATTAATTTTAAATTAATTTTTGCCACTTCTGTGTGTTGAATTTGGGAAAATGGATTCCATATTTGGAACCAGTATGTTCAAATTGTGTAAATAGGTTACTTTTATTTTTAGACATTTTGAATAATTACTTCGGTAAATATTTTATTTACCATGGTTAAGGGTAAATCTGGTAAATAAGGGTTAAAAAATAATATTATAATAACACTAAATTACCCTAAAACGTGTCCTAGCCTTATTGGTTGATACATGTTCGACCATAAGCATCTTTGGGTCGATTTTCGGAACCCATGGAGCAACTTGTAGGTGATAGGGACACTTAATTTTAATTAAGTTAAAATAAATACAAAAATGACACAAGCATATATCTTTTAGAAAAACAATTTTTACATACGCTTATATATGTTGGATTTTAGACTATAAATATTCATTATAAGGATAATAATATTTCATAGATAATGATATTTTATTTATAATTTTTAGTGATTACATAAGTTAAATTATTTATGACACAATGATGATGCAGTAATTACCATAACAGTGAACATTTAAAATAATTGATATTATAAATACCCAAATAAATTTAATTTGAGACTTTTAATGAATTAAAATAATTTTCTAGGATAATATGACATATTAGGATTGAATTGATTAACTTTTTTAGAATTAATAATTCTGTTATGAGTTTCACAAAAATCAACTATTCAATAGTGTCAAAATTGACATAAAAGCGTTTTTAAAACAAATATTATATTATTAATTGATAGTAAATTCCTAAAAATCTAAGGTTCGGCCAAGAGAGTTATCTCATAATAGGTGTATCATTAATGGACCACTTGGGGGTCTCTTGGATGTATATAGTATGTTTATTAACCGTATAATATAAAAATACAAAGAGACATTGTAAAAGTGAAACTAATTAACTTAGAGTTAATACTTAAAGATAAGGTTAATATAAGTACCCAAACCTGTCTAAATTCTATTCTTTGAGTGGTTTTAGACCCATGCCCACCTTAACATTTAAATAATCCACTTTGTAGCCATTAGAAACTGAATATTAATTTATTATAAATTAAAATATCTAGCTTTTCCAAAGGTGCCCCTCACCCCTCTTATAAAAGGGAACTCCTCATTCTCATTTATTCAAACCTTCAAAGCCTTTTGGTTCGGCCAAACTCTGCCCAAATTATTTACCAACATCCCTCAATACAACCTAGAGGCTTTAGTTTGATCAGAAAGCCAACATACGGATCCCTTTTGATCAGATCAAAAGGAAGAACCCGAAGAAGAGGTAATGATTTCACCACCCTTTTCAAAGTTCCTCTCTTCTTCAACTTCTTCTTCCTTTGTTGTTACCGTTCTAAAATAATAACTCCAGTATCATATATATATTGTGATGTTATTATAAATATGGTACAACCGTATTCATTATTCTATCCACCCTTTGAATAACATGTCACATTACGTGCGTACGTACGACTTACCATCTCCACGTTGTGGTGTAATTGTTATTCAATATATTATTATTTGGATGGGTATAATAATGATGTGTTACTCATGTACATAATAAATATAACATGTTAATGATTTCGTATATATGATTTACCATCCATTTATATATTATTTTAATATCAAAAGAATGATATTGTCGCTCGTGCGTACGTATGGACTACCGTCTCCACGAACATGATGAGATTCATTCTCCGTCATATCCATTCAAGTATAATTATCATTTTATGATTTAAAAATGATGTTTAAGGACTTGATATAATTCTGTATATTAATAATATACAACCTATCGATTACAATCATGGATTACATAACAAAACATATAAAAGAAAACGAGTAATTTAACACCCGAAACAACGATAATACTAAGATATTATTAACAAATCAGTGTTAGAAGATCATATATGATATCATATTAATGTATATGATTCTTGTATAATTTAATAACAATTATTTCACCATTATAAAGGAGGATAACTTACCCCAACCAAGGAAAAGTACATGGTAAGGGTTTATTTTACAATCTCTTCATTATCTGAGGTTGTTTATACGTAAAAATCTACTGGGATATCTTTATCATCCACATCCATGTTTCTTAAAAATGTATTTCAAAACATTTTTACTATTTCAAAGAATATGGGTTAAAGTCATTTATACCCTTGTTTTACTTTCTATAAGAGTTTTATAAAATAATCTTTCCGTCATTTTCCAAACAAGGTTCTTTTTAACCTTTTCGACAGGATTAAGGTAAGAATGTTTTTTTAACTTATACGGCGGGTGCAGCTATTTTCCGCCGTTATAAAATCGTAGAAGCTTCCCTTACAATCTTATAAGAATATTTTCAAAGAAAATGTTTTATTTCATAAATATAAGACTCAAATATGATTTCAAAATAGAAATATATATTTCTCTAAAAATACTTTTGATTTCATCTATGTCAACATCCTTTGATGGATTTTACGCTTATTTGAAGTTGATTTATTATGATACAAAACTTCTACATTGTATTGAAGGTTTTGTGATATGTTTGACTGTGTATGTGTTATTTTTATACCATTCATAGTTTATGGATGAAATATTTACATTTCGTATGCTAGTTTTAATATGAATGTTTCTGTTATGTTTAAACCTTTTCATATGGGAATGCATTGGACTTAATATGTGACGGGTGGAGCCCTCTATAGCTCCTCGATGCATCGGTAGGTCTCATGAGGCAAACTAGTTTCTTGGCACAAGGCCTTGAAAAAATATTATTTCTAGTCTTGGCACGAGGCCTTGGCTATGTTGTTATGATTGTCTGGCATTATGCATTCCATCATTATGAAAGTGGATATTGATATTGCATGTGATTATTCGATTAGTAGAATATCCATTTGAATAAGTAAATAGAATTATTTCATTTTACTTTTGCCATACTATGTTGAAGTTCGAGTTTAAAAGGATTTTGTTTTAGTTATACATTTCCTTAAATGTTTATGCTAATTTTTGAATGTTTCCACTATATTGTTATCCTTACTGGGCATTTGAGCTCACCCCTTTATTATGTTTTATTTTTCCTGGGAAGTGAAGAAGAAAATTATGAATGACCTGCAGGGATATTATGAGGGGATAATAGTGTGGATTATGGAGACAATATGTTGTTGTAGTAGTTTTTTACTTCATGATGTAATGTAAAATTTTATGAATATATATAGTGTTTCCAAGGCTACTAAACCAATCAGTCTTTCGAGATTTTATCTTTCTTCTGATCATGCCAATGTTATGTAATAATGCACTGACTCTGGGTAACTGGGGTCGGGGCATTATAGTTGGAATCAGAGGATGTTTAGAACAAACCTTGGAAGCTAGATTTAGATAAACTCTGATTAGAGCACGTAGACCTAAGATGATCTTTGAGGATTAGTATAGAAGAACTTCCTTGAATTTTGTTATTATAGAGATTTTGTGAGTTTTCCGAGCAATAAATCCCTGTCTAGATACGAGCAGGTAGAGGCAGCTCCGGCACATATGTACCTACGGGTAAAACCCGAAAACACCGCTTTGAGCTAGACTCTAACGGGAACTGGTGCACGACAATGGGTCTTGCTGCACTCTTGGTTACGACACTCTCGGGGGATATGCTTAGGATAACTCTCATTTTCTTTACAAATCATTATGAAGGGTTTATGAGTATATACTTCCTCAAAGAATACATTCTTATGATTATGGATTATATCCATTAATAGTTCAATTTATGTTAAGTGTTTTATAAGTATGGGATTATGTATTTTGATTCACAAACTGATCTAGTTTATGCCATTATTTAGAAATGGTGCATAGTGGAAGAAATGGAAACTGTATCAATGAATGCACTCCATGTAGGGATTTCTCTCCTGCTCAAGATAATTATAATGGAGCTGGTGATGCAGTTGGTGCCGATCAGCTAATCACCATACTAGGACAACTCACTCAGGTTATGAATAATAACCTTACCCGTATGGAGCACCCTGATCCACAGTGTGGAGGATCAATGTTAGATTGATTCATGAGGAAACAACCACCAACATTCAATGGGAGTACAAATCCCTTAATAGCTGAGCAATGTATAAATTCCCATGAGAAAATATTTTAGGCTTTGGGGAGTAGTGAAAGGGAAAAAGATATCATGGATGTTTACCACCTCACTAGAGATGCTGATCAATGGTGGTCATTGATTAAAAACATGAAGGAAGATGATGAAGTATCAAATATGGAATGGAGGGAGTTCAAAGAGCTGTTTTTAGAAAAATACTTTCCTTGCAACCATCGAGAAGATATGGAAAGTCAGTTTCTGAGTCTGAGACAAAAGGAGGATGAGAATGGCGCAAAGTATGAGGCTAACATTACAAGTTTAGCAAGGTATGATGGAGATTATATACGTAACCCAAGAAGTAAGATTTATCGTTTCTTTGATGGGTTAAAACCACTTCTCCGTCGAGCATTAGTTTCACAATCCTTTTCATCGTACGAAGAAATTGTCTCATGTGCTATCAAGAACGAGAAGGAATTCTCTATGTCTTATGAATTTAAAGTAAAGTAAGAGAAGAAGAGACCTTCTGATCCATCTGCAAATGGAAATAAGGGGATGATGGGAAAGTTTGAATATCCATCCTGTGGTAAATGTCGGAAGAAACACCCAAATCTTGCTTGAAGGGAATGGGAGTCTATTACAAGTGTGGTGAAAAAGGCCACCAAGCTCGTGATTGAAAGGGGAAGAAGGAAGATACCATTGTTCAGTGCTACAATTGTAGGGAGATGGGGAATTATGCAAATGAATTTCCTAAGCGTCAGGAGAACCTACCTCAGAAAAGGCCAAGGGATCAAGGCCAAGCTTATGATATCACTACTGTTGAGGTAGAAGCTCTGAAAGACGTGGTGGCAGGTAATTTAATGGTTTCCTCAAGTTTAGAAAATGCATTATTTGATTCTAGATCATCGCATTGTTTCATATCTTCCTAGTTTGCTATGAAAATTAGATATTTCCAATTTGATTTAACAAGGGAGTTGTCAGTTAAACTTCTAAGGGAAGTATCATTGCAACAATGTTTTGTGAATGAGTCCCCATTAGAGCACATAAATTTTCTTTATCTGCTGATCTCGTCGTCATACCTATGATTGAGTTTGATATAATCCTCGGTATGGACTGTCATTCGGACTATGATGCGAAGATTTATTGTAAGAATAAAGAGGTTATGATTCTTGATGATGATGATACGGAACACCTTATCTTTAGAGCAAAATCATCACCACCTAATTCTTATTTAGATCCACCCCCAGTAGCTCAACTAAATTCAATTATTGGGGAGGAAGAGAATGAAATAACAGTGGGTGAGGAAAGGAATGTTCAAATAGAGGATGTACCTATTGTGAATGAATTTGTAGATGTATTTCCGAAAGATTTACCTAGACATCCTCCAGAACGAGAAGTTGAGTTTTCCATTGATTTAATTCCTGGATCAAGGACTATATCAAAGACCCCTTATAGAATGGCCACTGTAGAATTAGTTGAACTAAAGAAACAACTAGAGGAATTGAGTAATAAGGGATTTATTCACCCTAGAGTTTCTCCATGGGTAGCCCCTGTTCTTTTTGTTAAAAAGAAAGACGGATCTATAAGGTTATGTATCGACTACAGGGAGATCAATGCTATAACAATAAAGAACAGGTATCCCCTACCACGCATTGATGATTTATTTGTCCAACTGCATGGAGCTCAATACTTTTCAAATATAGACCTTCGATCTAAATACCATCAGTTGTGTGTGAAGAAGGAAGACATTCCGAAGACATCATATCGAACTAGGTACGGGCATTACGGGTTTACTGTAATGCCTTTTGGATTGACTAATGCACCCTTTGTATTCATGGATCAGATTAATAGTGTTTTCAAGGAGTATCTCATTGAATTTGTGGGGGTATTTATTGATGATATCTTCGTATACTCCAAAAGCTACGAAGATCATGAATATCACATGCGCATTTTCTTAGACTCTGAGAAGGAATGAATTATATGGGAAGTTTAACAAGTGTGAATTCTAGCTTCAGGAGATTTATTTTCTTGGACATATTGTCTCTAAAGATGGAATCTATGTTGATCTTTCTAAGACCAAGGCAATCCAAGAATGGGAAACACCTACGAGTATAATTGAGGTACGTAGTTTTATTGGTTTGGCAGGTTATTATCGATGTTTTGTCCAGAATTTTTCCCGATTGGCTAACCCATTAACGAAGCTCACACGTAAAGGGGTTAAATTTGTTTGGACAAAAGAGTGTGAATAATGTTTCGAAGAACTGAAGATAAGATTAGTCAATGCTCTTATATTGACTCTACCATCGGGGAATGATGGGTTTGTTATTTATAGTGATGCATCGAAGAAATGACTTGGTTGTGTCTGTATGCAGAATGATAGAGTTATTGCATATGCATCATGACAGTTGAAAATTCATGAACAAAACTATCCTACTCAGGATCTCGAGTTAGCAGTTGTGATCTTTTCTTTGAAGATATGGAGGCACTACCTCTATGGTGAAAAATGTGAGATTTATAATGATCACAAGAGTTTGAAGTATATTTTCTCACAAAAATAACTAAACATGAGACAAAAGAGATGGCTTGAATTGCTCAAGGGTTATTATTGTACGATACACTACCACCCGGGGAAGGCAAACAAGGTGGCAGATGCTTTGAGCAGAAAAGACCATGGGGTTTTGAACAATATGAGAATTGAAAGGGATCCAATTTTCATGGATCTAGTAAAGATGGACATGGGAATAACCAGGGAAGGTGAAACATCAATGCTTTTTCAAATGGTTGACAAACCATCTTTACTAGAAAGTATTAAGAGTCCTCAGACCGATGATAATGAATTTAAAAAGTAGATTAAAGCTGTGAATGATGGGAGACTGAGAGACTTTGTGTATGAAGATGGAATTTTGAAATTCGGGAAGAGACTTAGTGTTCCCGATATACCTGATCTAAAAAGGGAATTGCTGGATGATTATCATAGTTCCAATTTCTTTATACACCCTGGGAGCACCAAAATGTATAGATATTTGAAGGAACATTTTTGGTGGGACAATATGAAGAGGGAGATTGCTGATTTTGTGTCAAGATGTATGGTTTTTCAACAAGTGAAAGCTGGAAAGCAACACCCTGGAGGAGTCATGCAACCTTTTCCCATACCGGAGTGAAAATGGGACAATATTGCGATGGACTTTGTCATGGGGCTACCAAAGACTCCTAGAAGGAACGATGCAATATGGGTTATTGTTGAACGTCTTACCACGTCAGCACATTTTCTTTCTACAAGAGAAGATCTAACACTGGAACGTCTATCAAGACTATATATTAATGAAGTTGTGAGACTTCATGGATTACCCCTATCGATTGTTTCTGATCGCGATCCTCTTTTTACTTCAAGATTCTGGAAGAGTCTTCAGAAATCCCTAGATACTGAACTTCATTTGAGCACTGCCTACCACCCTCAGATAGATGGACAATCAGAACGGACTATTCAAACCTTAGAAGTCATGTTGAGATCCTACTCACTTGACTTTAAGGGTATGTGGGATCAGTATTTACCTCTAGTAGAATTTTCCTATAACAATAGCTTCCATTTGAGTATTCGGATGGAACCATATAAAGCATTATATGGAAAGAGATGTCGCAAACCAACCTGTTGGGATGACGTTGGTGAAAGAAAACTTGTAGGTCTAGAACTGGTGGAGGAAAGGATGGAAAAGGTGAAGGTAATACAAAATCACACCAAAGCAGCTCAAAGTAGGCAGAAGAGCTATGCCGATAATCGAAGGAAGGATTTGGAATTTCAAGTCGGTGATCATTTTTTCTTGAAGGTATCTCCATGGAAGGGAGTCATACTTTTTGGTAAGAAAGGTAAATTGAGTCCCATGAACATCGGACCTTTCGAAATTCTAGAACGAATTGGGGTTGTAGCTTACCAATTGGAAATGCCGCAAAGTCTCTCCAAAGTTCATGATGTGTTCCACGTATCTCTGTTGAGGAAATACATGCCTAACCCAACGCATTTACTCACCTATGAGGAGTTAGAACTGGAACCCAATCTATCTTATTGCGAAGAGCTTGTTAGGATTCTTGATACGAGAGAACAAGTACTGAGAAACCGGACGACGGGTCTGGTAAAAGTTTTGTGGAGAAACCATAGGATGGAAGAGGCAACGTGGGAACCCGAGGAACTTATGATGAAGAACCACCCGAGTCTTTTCATGTGATAAGTATTCTAGAAATTTTGAGGACGAAATTATTTGAAGGAGGGGAGAATGTAACACCCCAAGCTTCTACGGTACACTTCTCTTTGAATAATGTGATAGCGTGTGTTGTACGCCACACCGAGTTCTAACACACCATAACCAATCAAACTAGCCGTTTTGAATAGTAATACCTACCTTTTGAAATTATATATATTTCATATTTCAAAATGGACATCATTTTTAAATTCGGAATATCGAATTTATCTTAAGGTGAAATATTGGTACTTTTCGGATAACTTTAATATTTTGTTGCATAGTGAAAATTATTAAATTTTAATTAAAATCAACCATTTTAATCAAAATAATTAATAGTGATAAATTATGAATTTGAGTGGTTTTAAAGTATATTCAGAATATATTTTTACCATATAATTCAATGTTTGTCATTGGACATAATTTTACAATTAAACCGGATATAAACAAGTGTCAATCTTTTTATAGTTATTATCTGTTAAAAAACGCTTTTTGTTTTTACAATGAGAATTAATTTTAAATTAATTTCTGCCAATTCTATGTGATTAATTTGGAAAAATGGATTCCATATTTGGAATCAGGATTTTCAAATTGTGTAAATAGTTAACTTTTATTTTTAGCCATTTTGAATAATTATTTCGGTAAATATTTTATTTACCATGGTTAATGGTAAATCCTGTAAATAAGGGTTAAAAATAATATTATAATAATACAAAATTACCCTAAAACATGTCCTAGCCTTTTGGGTTGATACATGTTTGACCATAGTCATCTTATTTTCGATTTTGGGACCCCATGGAGCCACTTGTAGGTGATAGGGACACTTAATTTTAATTAAGTTAAAATGAATACAAAAATGACACAAGCATATATCTTTTAGAAAAAAAATTTTTACATAGGGTTATATATGTTGGCTTTTCGACTATAAATATTCAATAGAAATATAAAAAGATTTCATTCATAATGATATTTTATTTATAATTTTTAGATATTACATAAGTTAACTTATTTATGACACAATAATGATGCAATAATTATCATAATAGTGAAAATTTAAAATAATTGATATTATAAATACCCAAATAAATATAATTTGAGACTTTTAATGAATTAAAATAATTTTCTAGTATAATATGACATATTAGGATTGATTTAATAAACTTTTATCGAAGTAATAATTCTATTATGAGTTTTACAAAAATCAACTATTGAATAGTGTCAAAATTGACATAAAAGAGTATTTAAAACAAATATTATATTATTAATTGATATTATATTCCTAAAAATCTAAGGATCGGCCAAGAGACTTATCTCATAATAGGTGTATCATTAATGGACCACTTGGGTGTCTCTTCGATGTATATAGTAAGTTTATTAACCATATAATATAAAAATACAAAGAGACATTGTAAAAGTGAAAGTAATTACCTTAGAGTTAATATTTAATGATAAGGTTAATATAAGTACCCAAACCTCCCTAAATTCTATTGGTTGAGTGGTTTGAGACCCATCCCCACCTTAAAATTTAAATAATTCACTATTGAGCCATTATAAACCGAATATGAATTTATTATAATTTAATATTTCTAGCTTTTCCAAAGGTGCCCCTCACCCCTCTTATAAAAGGGCACTCCTCCTTTTCATTTCATCACACCTTCAAAGCATTTTGGATCGGCCAAAAACTGCCCAACTAATCTCCCAACATCCCTCACTACATCATAGAGGCCTTAGTTTGATCAGACATCCAACCTATGGAGCCCTTTTGATCAAATCAAAAGGAAGAACCCGAAGAAGAGGTAATGATTTCACCACCCTTTTCCAAGTTCCTTTCTTCTTCCACTTCTTATTCCATTGTTGTTACCATTCTAAAATAATAAATCCAATATCATATATATACTTTGATGTTATTATAAATATGGTACAACCATTTTCAGTATTCTATCCACCCTTTGAATAACATGTCACCATACGTGCGTACGTACGGCTTACCGTCTCCACGTTGTGGTGTAATTGTTATTCAATATATTATTATTTGGATGGGTATAATAATGATCTGTAACTCATGTAAATAATAAATATAACATTTTAATGATTCTGTATATATGATATACCATCCATTTAAATATTATTTTAATATTAAAAGAATGATATTGTCGCTCGTGCGTACGTACGGACTACCGTCTCCACGAACGCGATGAGATTCAAACTCCATCTTATCCATTCAAGTATAATTATCATTTTATTATTTAAAAATGATGTTTAAGGACTTGATATAATTCTTTATATGAATAATATACAACCTATCTATTAAAAACATGGCTTACGTAACAAAACATATAAAAGAAAACGAGTAAGTTAACACCCAAAACAACGATAATACTAATATATTATTAACAAATCAATGTTAAAAGATCAAATATGATATCATATTAATGTATATGATTCTTGTATAAATTTTTAACATTTATTTCAACATTATACAGGATTTTATCCTACCCCAACCAAGGAAAAGTACAAGGTAAGTGTTTATTTCACAATCTCTTCAATATCCGAGGTTGTTTATACGTAATAATCTACTGGGATCCCTTTATCACCCACATCCATGTTTCTTAAAAATTTATATCAAAACATTTTTACTATTTAAAATAATATGGGTTAAAGTTATTTATACCCTTGTTTGACTTTCTATAAGTGTTTTATAAAGGAATCTTTCCGTCGTTTTCAAAACAAGGTGGTTTTTAACCTTTTCGACAGGATTAAGGTAAGAATGTTTTTTTAACTTATACGGCAGTTGCCGCTATTTTCCGCCGTTATAAAATCGTTGAAGCTTACCTTAAAAGATTATAAGAATATTTTCAAAGAAAATTTTTTATTTCATAAATATAAGACTCTTAAATTATTTCAAAATAGAAAGAGATATTTCTCTAAAAAGAGTTTTGATTTCATCTATGTCAACATCCTTTGATGTATTTTACGCTTATTTGAAGTTGATTTATTATGATACAAGAATTCTATATTGTATTGAAGGTTTTGTGATATGTTTGACTATGTATGTGTTATTTATATACCAATCATAGTTTATGGATGAAGTATTTACATTTCGTATGCTATTTTTAATACGACTGTTTATGTTATGTTTATTACTTTTCATATGGGAATACATTGGACTTAATATGTGACGGGTGTAGCCCGATATAGCTCCTCGATGCATCGGTAGGTCTCATGAGACAAACAAGTTTTTTGGAACAAGGCCTTGAAAAAATATTATTTGTAGTCTTGGTACGAGGCCTTGGCTATGTGGTTATGATATTCTGGCATTATGCATTCCATCATTATAAAAGTTGTTATTGATATTTCACGTGATTATTCGATTAGTAGAATATACATGTGAATAAGTAAATGGAATTATTTAATTTTACTTTTTCCATACTATGTTGAAGTTCGAGTTTAAAAGGCTTTTGTTTTAGTTATACATAACCTTAAAAGTTTATGCGTATTTTTGAATGTTTCCACTATATCGTTATCCTTACTGGGCATTTGATCTCACCCCTTTTCTATGTTTTTTTCTTCCCAGGATGTGAAGAAGTAAATTATGAATTACCTACAGGGATATTATGAGGGGATAATAGTGTGGATTATATAGAAAATATGTTTTGTATTAGTTTTTCACTTCATGAGGTAATGTAAAACATTATGAATATATCTAGTGTTTCCAAGGCTACTAAACCAATCGGTCTTTCGAGATTTGATCTTTTTTGTGATCATGCCAATGTTATGTAATAATGCACCGACTCTGGGTAACTGGGGTTGGGGCGTTACATGGTGGTATAATTATTTATCACTTTTAAATTTTACACCTTTATTTACCAATATTAATTATTTACCAAAAGGACGTGTTATTTTCATCACCTATAATTAGAATTGCTATATTTGAAATGGGAAATCACAAAGGGAACCAAGATGTATTAACAATTCTCTCCTCCAATGTATATGAATACATAGCAGTCTGTGATGGTTATTATCTGACATGAAAAAATATTCATTTATATTATTATAGATAAAATAGGATAGGTGATGGAATTTGACTCGTTCTTTTGGAAAAAAATCAGGTACAGTGCAAGGATTGTCTTTGAATCACTTGATTATATGATATGATCATATCCATTTGGTTTTTATCAACAGTTTAATGCAATTATTCTATTATGGTATAAAATACCTATAGTCAACATCCAAAAAAAATTTGTTACAAGGATGATTTCCTCAAATATAAAAATCAATGGGCTATCCCAGATAAGGAATAATCAACTAATGTTCCTATAATTCTTTTTCAATCATAATAATATGATAATGACAAATAGACTATATGTCTTATCATTCTATAATTGAAGTAAAAATTATAAAATATAGGATCAATCATAAATTCTACTTCAACTTTTTATCTTTGATTGGAAATATTTGATATCAATCCATGTTGGTAGACTTTAAATGTTTCATGATGTAATTATTTCTTTTATAACATTCATAAAACATCATCAATATATAATGCATGTAAAATGTGTAAATTTTAGGGAATATTCCATAGCACCTTCATTCATCATGATAAAAAATAAACATCCATAATATTTTGTGAATTCTAATGATTTCTCAACTATTATATCTTCCATCTTGAAATGGTCTATACATGTCTAGTTTTAGTCAAATTCTTCACATTCTTCATTTGAAATTTTTTTCAATTATTTTTTTCGGCCAATAAATATCAAAAATTTTGAAATTAAAACTGAAAAATTGGTGGGTCTTCTTTTTTTAAGGACATAATGTAATCTCATTTTCATGGTCGCCATATTTATTCACATGATACTCATACGGGAGGCACTCTATATTTGTGTAACAAGGGATGTTTGTGGGACATTTATTCTCATTTATGAAGACTATGCATGTAGTTTGTTACATTGTATACCTATTATGTTTATTGGGTTCCACTATGATTTCATTAAACCGAGGAGTTTTGTGATTATATTCTTTCAAATGAAGGGATCATGTGAGAACACATCATGTGAACTAGATCACATATAACTAATACAACTTCTATATTTTTAGAATGAACACAAATAAATTGAATTGAATCATTTTCCATCCTCTTAGATTCCTTAATAATTATAGATTATAATCCCAAAACTCTTCTCCAATTTTCATTATCAATCAAGGAACATTAATATTTCGTAATATCTATTCATATCTCATTGATATCATATAAATAAATTATCATCATCTTATCAAGATTCTTGAGTGGATACATGATCACAAAATTTACTTTTCTAGATCACATGACACCTTGGTAAACATGTGAATGATAATGTTAATAGATATATTCTATAAAGGCTTTATAAGATAGAACATTTATGTATAATTTGTTTTTAATGAAATAGTTTCACATGATAAATGTTTTTAATTAATGTTATACATTTGACAATATCACTAACTTTGAATAATTTCAAGCATGCAATATATATATGTATGAATTATGTCACTCTTAAATTATTTTCTTTTCATCAGTTTGATATGTAGGGATGCAAGATGTAATGTACTTAAAATTCTAGAGTCATCATCGAATGCTTATTATGGGTTTTAGTGTGTCATCCATTACCTTCAAAAGTGAAACTAATATAAGTGTTGATGAAGTCCAAATTTTAAATAACATGGTATATAAGATATAGTTTCCTTTATCAAAGTAACTAAAATATCAATATTGTATACATATCATTTATAATGGTGGAACAACGTCATAGGAACATTGTGTCCCTCATCAATATTTTATTCTATCATCCTTTAGGATATAATACTCATAGTCAGATCAACGTAGAAGATGTGATATTCTTAGGGTTTTCTACCTGAACCATGACACACACACAAAAATACCTGGAGACATGTCTTTATTCTATAACCTCACAAAGGGGTTTTAGAACATACCTTTTTTATCACCAGGTACCATTTACACCCTTATGCACATTCCCTATTTGTGATATGAATTCATAATCTCACACACATACATCCATACGCATTCCAATTGGACTAAATTCTTCTCACTTTTCCACCTAGGTCCTACATGTAGATGAGGTGGAATTTTTTTAGCTTATGTTTGGAAGATTTTCTGTTAAGGAACCATATACATACCTAGAAATTAATAATTTAGAAATTACTAATCTGAGCCTTCTTAAAAATCATTCATAGTTTAAAAATATAAATGAATTTATAATTTTGATTTCCATTAAAGAAATTTTTATTAAATTTATTAATTAATGTTTTCATTTACTTATTATAAACATTTTTTAGTTTTAAAACACTATTAAAACACATATTTAAAATTAATAGCAGTTCAATAATCTTAATTATTATATTACAATTATCCAAAATATGATCGTGTGAACTATTAACTAATTTGGATTGAAATTCATCAAAACATCAATAGCCATGCTTGCGAACACCAATGAGATTATATGTTCTTCATAAATAAATTCATATTGATATCAAGTGATTAGTATCATACTTAATTATTGACAATAAAGTAAACATAAATAGAAATTATGATCATCAATCTCCCCTTCTTATTGACATTAAATATTATTCTAGAAAATGGGGAAATTGAATGTTAAAATGATATCTTCATTTAAGCACATATTTTTAATTTTATTATCTTCCATTAATGATGAATGATACATATTACTTGAAAGTTAATGTTATTATTACTCTCTAAATAGATGTGATATCAATTATTCAACACCAAATATACTTCAGATAACTAAGTGTAGAAAACAAGATCCCTAAATTCCAATGTCAATGCTATCAATTTTATTTCATTAATATGATACCAAATGATGTGACACAACTTGTTCCATTCCTCATGGTTTGACCAATTTTCACTAAGTTGATAACAATTTGTGGAAACCAATTGATACAATGAATGTGGAAATTTTATTAGAAAAATTGGAATGAAAATTCTCAATATAAATTCAACATGAAATAATTTTTTTAGTAAATTCATGATTAGGTAGCTTCAATAGAAAACAACATCGACTAATGTATAATGATATTGGAACTTCATTTTAAAATCCCCTTCAAGTTATGAACTTTAGTTTCATATCATGAAGATTGATTTTTTAATAGGTTTTCATTTTGAATTAAAAATTTTATGAGCACCAATTATTATGATGCCATTCATGATAGTAAAAAAATTATCAGTAATTATATATTCATCATATCTATCATGATTTGTCTTTGATATTTTGACAAAAAATACTCTGAAAGATATCATTAGGGAGATTAAAATAATTTTATGACTTCCTTAAATCATTGAATTAATATTCTATCATGAACATATGAAAATATAATTTCCACAAATATTCTCCCCATGAATGAATAAGTCTCTTTAAATTTCTTATATATAATTAAAAATAACAATCCTAATGGAAATAAATAGGATATTCATTATTTCTTAAAGAGAGGAAAAATGATGAGAATTTCTTCGCAACCATTAAAATATGTACTTTTTCTCATCAATGTGATGGTGATGTATTCTTGATCAATAATCTATTATTTAGATATATTTATGAAGAAATGATTATCTAGCATGGATGTAGTATTTTTTATCCTTCCACACAAGAATTATGAAGCTTTATGATTGTTAATTGTTGAGAACCTCTCAAGAAATTTATCTTTGTCAGGAGAAATATCCTATTATTCTGATATTTTCATTTATTCATTCACATAAACTAGGAAAATTATTATTTTTATAAGGACCCCAGAAATTCATACATGGGTTTTAATTATTTTTATATGAATAATAATTACACTAAACAAACACATGGTTAAGGATCATAAAGGTATATTTAATTTGGAAATATAGAGGGAAAAAATCATAAAAAATATATATTTTCTCCCACTTAAATATTAATAAATATAACACTTTTGGAATAACATTCTTAATATGTTCTTTATATCTTAGGGAATGGAAACATAAGAAAATGTTGTACTCAATGCTCAGTATTGGTAAAGAAGAGAGATATCGATGATTACGTAAGAATAAAATAATCATAAAGGTATATGAACATGATCATGATCATTGAAATTTATACCATGTATATCAATGATTCTAACTATGACTCATGGAATAAATCATGGATGTTCATAAGACATGAATCCTAAAAGAAACAAAGAACATAATTCAATAGAATTTGGTATAAATATAATCATATAATATCATTTACTTAGTAGTCATGTATCATTTACAAGACTATTCTAGTGGTATGGGTTAACTCCACAACCATAATAATATTTAATATTCAGTATAAAGACCATTATATAGGATAATGTCCCTTACTAAACTAGCTTCACTACCTAATAATTTCATATATATATCATGAGATAACAATCATTACACAACACCTTAGAGGGAGATATTAGTCCCACTCATCACATAATAAAAACCATACACATTTGTTACACATAATAATAAATCATTCATCACATATGAACTCTTGAAAGGAAATGTGTTTCATAAAATATTCTTCATATTTTAACCCATGAAAAAAAACAATGTTCATAAACAATATTCCATCAAAAACATAAACTAATTAGAGAAAGAGTGAGGATATTATCTATGGATCATATCCTTATTTATCAAAATGTAAAATAAAATAATTATATCTTATATGTAAAATGATTTTTATAGACCACATTTAATATTTCTTCGGGAAAATATAATTTCCATTTGAAAATATTTTATTTTAAATTATATTTAATTAAAAAAGAAAACATTTAATTTGAAAAAATGATTTTTATTTTGTAATGTGATCCTTAAAGACTTAATAATGTAGGATATTGGTAAAATGATGTCATTTTGTATAAGTTTTAAAATCATTACTTCCATATTATTGGAGTAAAATTCACAAAGAACGTCATTTTAAAAAAGATAAAAAATTCATTTCTAAACATTTTTAGAAAACTCAAAAATGTATAAAAATCAATTTATTCCATTGTACAAGAATAGAAAAACTTTTTTTGAAATCATTTTTAGAATGCATTTACAAGGAATAGAAATATTACCTAGTAGGGACTTAATCATAAACAATCCTTGATAATGAGTATATTTTGAAATAAATAATTACTACTTGGTAGGATTTGAATCATAATACCCATGAAAGAATGAAATTAGATAGGCATTTAAATCCTATAATCAGAATTATAATCATCATAATAGTCATTCCTGGTTTTTATATACACTACAAAAATGAAACATGGTTTATATAAGTCATTTACCCCACAGAAATAAAAGTGACATTAAAACCCCTTACCTTTGGTCTGATTTACATCAAATGTATAAAAATATCTAATATAAAAAAATTATTATATATATATTAAAAAACCAATAACATACATACAGTATAATAAATGATATAATTATACCCTTTTTCACCCATTTAGTAATAATATTTTTTATTAATTTAATATTCAATGAGGTAACTGCATCGTTTTTTATTTCTATTTTGATTTATAATTCATTATTTATTGTAAATTAAACACGGTTCCATTATATAAATAATTTATGTAATTAATTTAATATCATAAATTCATTATATATTTATTTATAGTGAACCTTAAATTAAACAATCCAAAATATGGATAACACCATTCATAGGAATGGTAGGTCATACATAAGCATGAACATTATTATTATTTTTCATGGGTGGAATAGAAGAATAGAGAACAGTGATTAATATTTAGAAGATAATATTTATGTCATAAATATAATATATACTCATTATTTCCATCTTTATAACCATCTCAATAATTTCTTCATGAAAAATTAATTACACCGTTATGTGGATATGGTAAGTCGTAGGTTCCCATGAGTAATGTTTCTAATCTATTTTGGATGGATAAGCGATGTAAAATGGTAGTCCCATAAATATAATAATATCTCCACATATTTGTCATACAATTGTTATTAATTTTGTATTTCTACAACACATAAATAATAATTAGAAGAATAAAAAAATTTAATGTTTCTATAAAGACAATTACCTTCTCATAATGAATCAACCATTGGATCTCCTCTTAGGGAAACTAGAGATCATATATTTTGATGACCACATCCTACAAAACATGAATAATTTATTTGGAAGAGTATTTTTCATGTATGGTCTATATATATGGATCAAAATGATGTGAATAAGTGAAGGAGGATGTTACCTTTTATAATTGAGGGGAGGGGCACTTTTTGGATTTTTCAAAAGATTAAATTCTAAAAAAGTATTTTTTTTTGTGAAAAAATCCATAAATCATTGTAATTTATTTGAATACAATATAGTATAGGGTGGTAATTCATTAAACATATAGAATTTATATATGTTTTGATTTCATTTTAAACCTTAAAATTTTGATTAACCACTTAGTTAGTTTATTTTACCTTAACTGATATAACCACGAGTATAATCACAGTGTTAATTATTTTTTTGTAAATAAGAAACTGACTCATAAATGGAACATTGATGATGTTTTAAACTATAATAAATTCTCAGGGACATAATACATATATAATTATTTTTTATATAATGCAATAAATTATAATTTTGATAAATTATCAATAATGTCAATTTTAACACTATTTATTCCATAGGAATTCAAATATATCATGAAAAAATTGATAATTTTAATCTAATTCTATAAAAACTCTTTTATAAGACACATTTTTAAATAATATTGTTTAATTCATTTTTAGTTAATTAAATAAATGATGTAATAGTATTTCACATGAATTTAAGGTAATTATTTAATTTATATAAAATAAATAAAAATTTATATAATGAAAATATTTTACCTAATATTTAAATATAAATTTATTTTCTTTCGTATCTTATTTTTTCCCTATGTGGGAATATAAAATATATTAAAAAAAGAGTGATATTTGGTATCTATCAATTATTTAAATAATATATAAGTCATTTTTATTGACAAGTATTCATTAAAAACAAAAAAATTAGATTAATGTGATAAATTTATAGTTATATTTATGAAAACATTTCATGTTTAGGTCATGGCTATACTCTTATAATTTTGTTTAATCCCCCTAATAGCTCTTTTGAAAATTATCACAGAATTTAATTTTTATACTATATAAAGGTCAATAATATTACTATAAAATGAAAAAACCCCACAAATGGACTATAGTTGATTTAATTTACCATATAAAATTAATTTGGATTAATATAATATTTTTATGATTTTTTATAATTTAATGAAATATTATTTACTATAAAATATTAATTATGTCATTTTTTAGTACTAATTAATACTTTAACTATAACACATATAATTCTAACCAAGTGTTTTATTATATCCATAACATGTCAAAGGACTCTATAAAACTTTTTTATCTCATTAATTATATCATATTATAATTATTTTAGTATATTTAATATCAATTATTTGAAATTTACATTAACTACATAATTATTGCATCAGCATTATGCAACAACTTAATGTAGTTATTTCTTAACTAAATATTAAAAGTAAATTAGAATGATGAATATAATATTTTTTATTTATGAATTATATTATTAGGTGAAAATTTCCTCTTGATGGCTACATATTAAAAAAATATAGTAATTAAAAACAATACTATGATATATTTGGCTTCTCATTAAATTAAATATTTTAAATATTATACTCACCACCAAAGAGGAAGAAAATTCAATATAATCTAACCATGAATAATTATGAATGAAAATTATTGACCCAAAAAAATTGGTACAAGTTTTAGTTTCAATTTAAATCCATTATCAAACTATTGTTTCCCTTGATTGCCTGATTTAACATTTACCGTGGAATCAAAAATTACAATAGACACTATTCATATTGTAAATTATTAGAGGGGTATATATAGTAAAATTTTAACATATTATTTAAAATATGAAATATATTTTTTCAAAATTCACTACACAAAATTATAATATTTTAATTTAAAATTATACCAAAAAATAACAACATAAAACTATTTTTCCAAAAAATTCCCTTTTAAGTATAAAATGTTTCATAATAAATTAATGTATAAAATTAACTTTCAAGAACAAAATTATATCAAAAGTATGTATTTACATTCTAAAACTAATCCAAAATATAATTTTTCTCTGAAAATTCATTAAAATATAATTTGGCCTTGAAAATTCATTAAAATGAATTTTTTAAAGAAAATTAATATATTTCACTATTCATTAAAAATTCGAAATTTTTAGAAACTTCTCAACCTAATCCTCCTAAGTTAAATTTGACATGTAAAATCCAAAATTTAAAATATTTAAATTAAATAAAGGTTTGAAAATTTCTAGAAATTTATTATTATATTTTCATAAAAATTTTGAATAAATGTTTTTTATGAAAAAATATTTTTGAAGAAGAAAACAACTTTTCTAAAAAAATTATTACTAAAAAAGAATTAATTAATTAATATTTATATATTAGTTCATAAATTTATATTTCATAATTTGGTTAATATAATTTTAAACACCAATTAAATAGTTTTTCTATATTGGTCATATTTAATTAATAATATCTTGTGCTTTGTTTAAGACTGATGTAGCGTGTTGTGTGCACTATTATACATGATGTTATTTTATAATATCATGGTGTTACATTATACCCATCATAAATATGTTAAATCAACACAATTTCAATTTCTTACTGTCAATCATGGGTTTTACATTTGAAAAGTCCATTGTGGAAATCTAAAATCATAAAAAGGAATAATATAACTTCATCTTAAAACTGGGGAAATGAAAATGTTATTTTTTCCAAAAAACTATGATTTTTGGTAGAATAAAATTGTTGGGAAATGCAGATATGGTAATGGAAGAAAGGTAATATCCCTTAATTAGTCGTCATAGGAAACTAAATGGTCTTATGAATGATAAAAATCATAATGTTGTCAACCAAATATGTGGTAAATTTTCTTAATTCAAAGGAATTGATGGTTATAGGATAATGTCTTTCTTAAGATTCATTTTCCTAGAGTTGTGGCATTATTTTACCATATATACAAGAGACATAATAATATATACTTAAAAAATATTAATATTTCATCCGTTAAAAAATTTCCATGATAATCTCATCTTTTACACCTAATGGTGAATAAGATTAATATTTTATTCCTTATGAAATATGATAACGTTTTAACAGATCAGACAATGGAAAAATGATAAAAAGCTAGTCATATAGTCTTTAGATATTCACCAAAACCAAAATGTTTAAAAAAAATTTATCCAATATAAAAAATACATTAATATCTACAATATTAACTTTAGTTACCCTATATTCTCTTAATCCAGTCCATAATTAGTTAATCATAAAAATCCTCCAAAATATGTCAGACCAAAATTAAAGCCCTAAAATTTAGAAATAATGTCACTATGATTCCAAAATCAGTATTCCATTAATCCATAAATCTTAATTTCTCTAGCGTAATATATTAAAACCCTAATCACTTTAAAACCAAAAAGAAAACATACATGCTTTCAGGTATAAGATCTCCCCTTATTCCTTAAATAAAATGTCAAATTATCAAATATATTACATAAATATAAAAAATATAGTAAAATATATCAGGAATAAATTTTTTATCAAATAATTATCCATTTATAAGGATAATTATACTATCTGATAAACTTCTCTTGGTCATTATTATCCCAACATTGGTCACTTATCTTGGATCATCTGGCCCAAATGATTATTTTTCTAAAAGGTCTACTCTCCACAGAATTAATCCCCTTTGATACATGTATTATTTATCACATTCTTCCAAATCTGTAAAAATTAAGTAGTGTAGTAATAACATATATATATATATTATTATAATTATAATATCACTTATAATATAATTTTACAATATAATTATTGAATACCAATACATAATATATACATCATTCAACTTCACTCCAAAACAATTGACTATGCATTATCATATTATTCCATAATACCATATTTGATTTATAAATCATTTTTAGTCTCATCATCACCAAAAATATAACCATAACCCATATAACCTTGCTAAATCTCTATCGATTTTAATAATTACCATACTTACTAAATTTTTAACAATCATCCATTGATAATACCTTAGTGAAACCATTAATCTCATCCATTTCTTCAACAAAAAATTTCATTTGTTCCTTGGTAATTGATTTCTTTCTACTAGTCTTTTTCACACCTAAAACAAATTCCCAATCCTCTAAGACAATTACATTAGTGATTCTTATCACATTATCGACATATGGGTAATTTATTCTTTATTTTTCTATGGTCTCCACCACCCTAGATCTCATATAACTCTGTCCATGTATTTTTTGGTGAGTCTGAGTGTTTTTTATAGATCAGGTTGTGAATTATATATCATGGTTACTGATTAAGAAAAGTAAAAATATCCTTTACCCTAGTAATCACCCTATTTCGTTTCTCACGAGATGATTTTATATCACATTAAAAGTTAGTATGTTTCCTTCTTGCCTCATGTGTTTAATAATCTAAAAATCATAGTGTGATATATAATAATCATAGTGGAAAACCAGGTTACTCTATAAAATAATTTACAAAACATCTGAATCACAACACCTTATTCAATGATACCTTTGGTGTAAACTCTGTAATTCATGATCATTATCAAAACATTATAATTTTATTCTATACATATACTTTTCCTTAAACTTTTATCATCCCAGTTTCCAATGGTTTACAAAACTCATCCTATAATACCAACAATTACAACCCCTGAATTTAATAAAATGATATTATACCTTTTTATATGAATATTTATTACATTAAAAAAAATCAAGCCCGAGTATTAGGAAGGTATATTGCCTTTGGAAACATATAAGAAGGTAGAACATCTTCATAATATATTTATATAATCTTCCACTAATTTCTTCATTACTGGTATTTTTTTGACATGTCATACTAAATAACTTTACTTTTATCTTGGGGGAAAGTAACGTTACTAAATGGTGATATCATATGCTCAGTAAGGATAATCATGAGAGATATTTGGAATTACTAAAAAATAACATGATCATAAATGTATAAGAACATGAAAATAACATTTTAAAATTATTCCATATATATAAGAGATCATAGTATTGAGTCGTTGAATAAGTATTTTATATTCACATGACATGAATAATAAAATAATTAAGGAATATAATACTTTTATTTTGGAATAAAACGAACCATAAAAAAATCATTTTCATAAAATTAAGTCTCTTTTATACAAATATCATAGTTTTATGGGTTAACTCTGCAACTATCATTGTGGTCAAAGATTACTCCCATGACTGTTATAGTGGATAAATTACCTTACTGAACTGGTTTTACACTTGATTGCAATCATGTCTATCTCATGTCATATAAATAATTAACAAATTAATATGTTGGAAAAACATGCCCCACCCTTTACATAATAAAAACTTTAAATATATATTCCATATGATCATAAATAAGTCATTATATCGGAGCCCTAGAAAATAAATGGTTTTCATAAACATTTTATTATAGATTAATATGTGGAAAAATAAGTAGTTTTATAAACTTTTTGATATTTTAAATATAAAAAACCCAGTGAAATAAGAAGTATAATATCCCATGTAAATCGTATGTAATATAAAATAATGTTATAATATATAGAAAATGATTTCAAATAACCACCTGAAATATTTCTTGAGGAAAATATCTTTTTCATTTCGAAACCATTTTTTAAGATACACAATTACAAAAGAAATAAAATTTAATTGAAAATGACCCTTTATTCATGTAAATAGTAATTTTATTTTTTATGGATTCATGACATTGGGTAAACATTTTCATGTAATATAATTTAAAAAAACATTCCTTTGATATTTTTTCTTCAAAATAGTCTCTATGAACCATGATGGGCATGATAAAAGTATTTATTTCAAACCATTTTTTTGAAATTAAAACAAGTTTAAAAATGATATAAAACAATTATATTTGAATAGTAAAAAACATGTTGAAAAAATATTTAGAAATCATGGACATATAAGATAAATATTACCCAACATGGATAAAATCATAAAAAATCTCGAATAATGATGAGATTTTGAAATAGACCCTTGTCACTTGGTATCATTTAAATAATAAGCATCTTGAGAGAAATAAATTTATAAAGATATTTATATCACAGAATTTTCAATAAAATAATCATAATATACATTAATGGGTAGTATATACACCACACAAAAGAAACATGTAGTGTATAACTAATGCATTCCACAGAAAAAAAGTGAGATGAAAATCCATTACTATACATATGATTTCATTTGTATGTGTATGAACCTCATTTATAATCATTATAGTTTTATTATTAATATATTATATAACTATTATAATATATATATTACAATATATGATTTACTTATTCTCTTGAAGGACCCATTTATTTAAAAAATCATAATTAATTTACTATTTCTAGTGATAACTAAATCATTTTTCATGTATGTTTGGAATCGAAAGTCCCATACATTTTACTTTTGTCACGGTTAAATTATATATAGAATTTTAATCATGAAATTAATAAAATATATTAATTATATATATATATTTTTAATACTTATAAGTTAGAAACATTTAAATGGAAAACATTATTTTTTGAGATAGTAGACTATATATACATAACAACACTATTTAATCTTTTCAATAGATGAAAATAAAGAAATGTGCACAGTAATTAATCTTTAAAAAATAATTTTAATAACATAAATATCATATACACTACTTATCTTAATCATTATAACAATTCACGTTATGTAGTGATGAAAAATAAATTACACTATTATCTTGCGATTGTAAGACATACGTACGCATAAGCGATGCTTTTGATTTTCATGGAATGAGAAGAGATGATATATGGTTTTACCATATATATAATAAAATATAATATAATTATAATACTATATTTATTACCTTCAATTTGGTGAATCACATTACTAGGAAGAATAATAATAAATTTAATTGATATGATCAGTAAAGATAATTACCTTATCTTAAATAATCCTCCTTTGGATCACCACTTAGGGACACTAGGGTAAGTATTTTTTAAAAAACAATTCCTCATTAACATGGATAAAGAAGTTAGAAAGAGGATTTAGATGGTATTGGTAGATATAAACTTCTCAATGTGGTGTGAATAAGTGAGGGATTTGGTTCCCTTTTATAATTGAATTGAGGGGCACTTTTGAAATTTCTCAAATGATAAAATTATATTAAATTAATTTTACATTCAAGATAAAAAATGGATTAAATTCAATTATAATATGTTATTATATTTTAATCCCATAAAAAATATTAATTTAGAATTTTTTTGGAAGCATTTTATGCTTTTTCATTTTTATTAATGTCATAATTGGTAATTTTTTACCTTAAATGTGATAACCATTTTTTTAATCATAAATGTATAATAATGATACTATAAATGGTAAAAAAATTCATTAATGGAACATTTATGATATGTTAACTATATTAAATTATAATGGGAAAATATAATATATTTTGGAAATTTAATTAATTTTTAAAAAATATTATTGGGATAAATTGTCATTAAAGTCATTTTTGAAAAAATTCATTACAATTTACATAAAATACATCAAAAAATAATTAATTTCAATAAAATGTTTTAAAACAACTAAAATATGTCATATGGATCTAAAAAAACCTTTCACACATTAAGTAATTCAAATTATGTCAAAATGTGTATTTTTAAAGATAATTATTTTATTTTTTAGCTTGTGAAATAAATCTTATATTATTATTTCACAAGCATTAAATGTAATTATATAACTTATATAAAAAATTATATAATGAATCATGTTTTATTAGTCTCAATATTGACATTTATCTTTGTTCATATCTTACTTTTTTCACTTTTTTTATGCATAAATGATATTAAAAAAATAGTGTGACATTTTGTTGATATCATTAATTTAGATAATATATAATCTATTTTCTAGGAAAGTTTTCCATTGAAAAAAATATTCAAACCTATGGTGACAAGAGTCTAATAATATTCATAAATATTTTTTCACATGTTGATATAAATGTTATACACTTGTCTATTTTGTTAACCACCTATTAACTCTTCTGACAATAATCATACTACTAAAACATTTAAAATTATAAGGGATAATAATGTTATTATAAAATTTAAAAATTATATTAAATGTATTTTGTTATATTTAACTTTCCATATATCATTTAATTTTCTTAATTTTATATTTTTATGATTGTTTAATAATTTTAAAAAATGATATTTACCATAAAGTATTTATAATGAAAAATTTTAGAAGTATTCATTAGCATGATTTTGAACAGTCCCAATATATGAAAATAATTCAAACAAAATAATATATTATATCCATAACATGTAATTGGAATCAATAAAATTTATTTATGTTGTTAATTATATAAAATTATATATATTGTAATATTTTTAATATCAGTTAATTTAATTTTCCAGAAATTCAATAATTATTTCATCTATAGAGTTTAATAATATAAGGTAATTATTTCATAAGTAAAATTTAAAATAAATAAACATGATGAAGTAAAATAGATTATATTTTAGAATAATATTTTAGGTTTGAAATATCCTCTATATAACCCATATTAAAAATATTATAGTTAATAAAAACATGAGTGTGGAATCATTGAATTCTCATTAAATAATATAATATAAATATCATAAACACTTTAAAATGGAAAAGATATAAATTATAAAAATGAATAAATATTGATGGAAAATACTCATATAATTAAATTGGATGAAGATATAGGATCACTTTATTGTCCTTATCATATTATTTCTAACCTTATTATTTTGATTCATCCTTTATTGTGGTAACAAAAATTATCAATGATAATATTCATATTGAAAAATATGGGACTATTTAGTAAATTTTTAAATAATTATTGAAAATATGTAATAAAAGTTTTAAAATTAAAATCCTAAATGTTATTGATTCTAATATTAAACTAAACCCTCAATACTTCATGAAATATTTTGCATAAAAATACTATTTTTTGGTATATAATATTATTATACTAATTTAAGGTATAAAATCAATTTCAAATAAAAAAATAAGATTAAGTGGATTTAATGAAACATAGAAAATAATAAAAATAGAAATTTTATTTTTAAATTATTTAAAAGGAAGTGTAATATTTAAGGAAAATTTTTATTTTCCAATATCCATTAAAATTTGAAAATTTTAATAAAATTTAAATAAATAATCATATGATAATTTTAACATTATAAAAAATATATTAAATTTATTTTCTCAAATATTATATTTATAAAATAATAAATTCATTATAGTATTCTCATACAAAGTATGAAAAATAATTTTTAAAGAAAACCTTTTTCTGAAGAAGAAAATCATTTTCCTAAATATCGGCTTCTTAATCACCGAGAAATAATTAAGAATTTTTTAATAAATATATCATATAAAAATATAATTAAATAAAATTATTACTAATTATAGCTTCTTATTTAATGAATGGATTAATAAAATAATATTTAAATAATAATATTTTACTTTTTCTTTAGGATTCGTGTTGCATATTTGATACCGTATTTGGAATAGTGTTTTTTTAAAATCATGGGGTAATATAGGTTTGTCATTTGTAATATACCTATAATGACTGGTAGATCCACATTGGTTTTTAGTTGTGATATTTACTATGTCAGTCATTTTATTTTTAGCATGTGGAGGATAATCCTTTTCTTTCTTATAATTCCATATATTCATTATGATGTCAATGACTTTCTTATAGTTGTCAATGGTTTGAACTCTTATCCCACAAAATAATATTATTATTATATTTGGTGAGGAACCATTTTAGTTTTTATACGTTTTGTGGTGAGATTATCATTACTCTAATTTAACTCATGTTTGACATACCTAAATTCTTTCACTTCTTTCTTCTTTTATTCTAATTTTCTAATTATGGAATTATTGAATGATTTAAAATTTTATACCAATTTACTGTAACATTTCCATTGAATATACAACATAGGTTCTTTTAAACATACAATAATATTTTTAACAATCATCTTCTTTCAGTGGTTATATGGACTTTGTATTATCACATATTTTATCCGCTTGATGTATGAATCCATTGAATATTAGATATTAAAATATTATATGAACAATCACATGAAATGTTATTGAATATTTCATAAAACACAATGTATCCATCAAAACTCAATCTCTTCTTTTGGAATATAGTGTGGTGATATTGGAATTGTTGTGCATTTTTTTCACTTCACTCATCTACATGGAATCAATTGTATAAAAAATACATTTAATATTATATTTCAGTTTTAAAGATGTATTAGTGATAAATTAAATTCCATTATATATACATGTTTTCACTGGTAATGATTTTGAACCCACAAAAGGTATAGAACCAGAACTAGCACAAAATTCTATTATTTTATGTTGATGGTAAATTTATTTTAGAGACTATTATAGACATGAAAATTTATTATTAAAACTTATTCATTCCACCAAATGATGGGTTTTAAGATAATAATCCACTGTATATGTTTTTATGTATTCATCATTTATAGTAAAAAATATACATTTATCTTTTTTCTGAAGACTCATCTTGAACATTTTAATTAATTACTTGTTCTACTCTAAGATAATGACATTTCATATTTAATATGAATTCTATATTCTCAATGGAATTTATAAAATCTTCACACTATTTAATTATATTGATAAATTATCCATTTGTTATTTTATATTTCCCTATATAATAGTGTAAATATTCTTGATATTGTAATGTTTTATCTCAATTTATCAATCTCTAAATCAATTATATTCTTCTATATTTCTTAAAATTATTGTAATGTATCATCAATACTCTCAATCAATTCATATTTATTTTGGATTATTTCAAAATAATACTTCTTAACTTTGTAATATTATTCCTCATGATAATTGATTATTACACTACTCAAATTATATTTCATTATGTGATCAATGTATGTCATCATCCTTTAGGAAGGTTCACTCCCAATATTCTTATATTGATCATCAAGATAAGTTATATTTTCTTGAAATGTCTTTCTAAAATAAATAATTTCATAATTATCTAAGGAATGATATTCAATACTCTTTATTGGTTCCTTTATTAGAAATTATTTGAAAAACATAAGTAAACTCTTTATAAACATTTATAGTTGAAAATGTTTTTATCTCTATAGTATTAGATTTTACCACTGGGTCTTCTACTTCTATGTAGTACTTATCTCTGTTATAATTACACCATAGGTAAATAGATTCAACATCCTATTTGAAAAAAAAAGAATGTGTTCTTCATTATTCCCAATTTATTATTCTTTTTATTCTTAAATGTATTGATGGATATTGAAATATGGTCTAAAATATATAAAAAATCTTATAGTTTTGAAAAATATTGTGAATTTATAGGTAAAATAAAATCTTAAACATCCTTCCAATATGTCAATCCCAACAAAGGTGTGTGGCATGTATTTGATACAAATTTTTAGTATCTCATTGGGATGTCTTTCTAGAAAGGGGATGGGGAATATGTTTAGGATGAATATTTATCACATTAAAAAATAATCCATTTCCATTCCTATGTTACTTATTAAATAAATGGATCTCTTATTATCTTCACCTATAATTAGTAGGCATTCACATAAAATATTAATGCATAATGTAATCATGGATTTTTTAATGAGGTTCACCTCAAATGTGATGGACTACATCACTAGTGTACATTGTTTATTATCACACTCTCACAAAACAACATATTTATTATCAAATAAATCATGGTAAAGGTATTGGTATTGTATCCATTCTCCTTGAACTTGTTATGTATATCACATGATTTATCATTAATGAATAATATTATAGTTTATCAGGGTGACCACTCTGAATTGATCAGTAGTCAAGCACAATTAATTGTTTATATACACCAATATTTATGATCAATATCATCAATATACCAAAATAAACATAGCTAACTGAAACACATAAACTATTTCGCTATCTTGGATATGAAATAATCACGAAGGATACCACTTATTCTTCTTTAGTTATAAAAATGTGATCATTAAAATTTAAATAGAAGTCTCATAATTCCCTAACCAAAATAATAAAGACCAAACCTAGTCTTATTTATAAATTCATCTTCAAATTTTGATCATTGAAAGAAAATATATGATATTATAGCGTAGTGAAAAATTCATAAAGTATTCTCATAAAATCATGGAATGTATAACATCCATGGAATATCATCAATATCTAATGCTTGTATAATATGAATCATGTGTGGATTATTATTTTCCAAATAATTTCTTAATGGAGTGTCACAGAAAGTCCATAATGTCCAATGTATTTTATAGATGTTTCAATATTATATATTCATTATTAATTGGGTAATACAATGATGGATTTAATAAAGTGTTTATTTATCTTCATGTGAATTTTTTTATTATTCTTTTCTACCAATGAAATCCATAATTCATCATATAAAAAAGAATACAATTTTGGTATCATCTTCATGTAATCACTTCATGTAATCTCTTAGTTAGGATATTCCTTATTCTTTATGTAAGAAATCAAGTGGGATACAGTCTTTATTTGTGAATCTAGAGAGGTTTATAAGAAAATTCAACCCCTAGAATTATTTGAGAATATGGGCTATTCCCTCAAATAATTAATATGGTTTACTAGTTATTTTACTAGTTATTATAACTACGGTGGTTCTTGGATTATCTTCTTTAGCACGATGAAATCATACAAGAACTCATTGCATGAATTGGATGAGATTGATTGGATACATAGTACACTTTTTTAGTGATCTCTTAAATATCATGAATGAAAACATCATTCTTCATCATCCTTTCAAATTTATGTATGGAGAATGATACACCACCTACTATATACTTTTCAAGGTGATTCAAGGATCTTTATTATGTGTAATGATATCAATGTATATAGGGATATAATTTATTTAAATTCACATAATGTTGATTTGATTCTAGAGTGGATATTTGATTGTTTAATCCACTAAACGTGATCGTGTGACACCACGGTGGAATGGAAAATAAATGTACTGACAACATCCTATGATATAAGATATCCATGATAGAACCTTAACATATAGGATATTTTCTATTTTACTTATTCTCATGAATAATTTTTTTTTTCCACCAAAACCTCGAGCTCTAAACCATAACAGAAATATGCAGTAGCCTCCATTGTCCATTAGGAATGCTTTTACAAGAAGAAATAAAAGATGTAGTGCATTAAGTACCACAGGCTAACAACTTCTTTCAAGACATAAATAACCCAGTTGTTTCATTACAAAAATTTAACAAAAGAGAGATCCAAATCCATGGGCACCAATCTATTTTCAAAGTCCTCTCCTACCACCCCACTCAAACATGGACTATTATTGCTTCAAACCATCCTTCAAAGAGCTGCAGGAATCCAAATTCATTGCCTTCAAACATCCAAGTAGTACCTAATAATATGATCTGGAACCACCACCTCCCATATAACTGCTACCACCCATGCTGCGAGTTGAATATAAAGATGAATAAGAACTCCCACCAACATCAGCTCCTCGGGACATGTAATCATTGCTAATGCTGGAAGTGTACACTCCGCTAGAATCACTAGCACTAGCACCAGCACCAGCACCAGCACCAAAAAAACCTTTCCCATAACTCATACCCTGAAGGATGCTATAAATCCCATGGGGGCTAGTGATAGAGGTTCTGCTGCTTCCATACCCAACATTTGAACGTCCAAGCCTGTCATTATAGTCATCACCGTAATGGGCACCACTATCATTTGGATCATAATCATAGCGCGACCTAGTGTGGCGTGCGCCCGCATCAGTATACCGTGGAGGAACATCATCCATCACACTGTATGAGCGTTTTGACCCTGAAAATATCACAGATTTGGAACAACATAAAGTATAAAATATTTTGATTTCATTTATTTTTTTGAGAATGTTTTATTTTTTCCATCAGTTAGATGAGTAGATATGGATGGAGTAATTTTTATCAAATGATGGAGTTATTGTTGAATGTTGGATTCATTATCGAAGATGATGTAAGGGTACCTTTCTTTCATCCATTAAACTTAAAAGGGTAACTAATGTAATGGTAGATGACATACCAATTTAAAGTCATGTAGTGTAGATTATTGGGAGGCCCGTATAAAATAGATTTTGAAGTCAATGATTTTTATTTGTCATTTAAAATTAAATATAGATTCAATAAATTTAGAATGTCTCATATCAATAACTATTTCTCTAAAAAATTATAATATAGTACTAGTCATTGCATCTATTTAGAATATGTGAGTTGCACATGGTCAACTCCAAGAACCACATCACAGACACCTAAAAATGAAACTACCTCATGCCATCGTCTGATGGCATTGGAACCACCCTTAATTTTCAATGAGAACCATTCAAACCTTCATTAATATTCCATGTGGGCACTATGGATTCCCAATCTTATACAGCTACTGTTGTGGGCTGGTTAGGTTGACTGCCTCCCATATGGTTTACCACATAGGTCACACATGGGGTAGCGGTAGTCCATGTATGGATTTTCATAGCCCATTTTTTATGTATCCATATATTAACCTTGTAATAAATATATAAGTAATTTTGATGATAAATCTACTCCAAAACGATTAACCATGAAAAAATATACATGTATTTATATTTTTTCATGGAATTTTAGAAAAATGTATTTAATTTATTCTTCAATGAATTTGTTATCTTTTTGTAAACATTGTGTTTTTTTAAATCACCAGTAACCAATGTATTTTAACTTAATACTACTTAATAAACAATCATACCTATATTGACTTTATCTAAAATATGTTCATCTAACCTATTAACATCCATGTATGGACTTTATTCAAAACATCAAAAATTAAGCTTCGGGGCCCTAATGAAATTAAAATATATTCATCTTAAATAAATAAATATTGAAATAAAGTACATGATCAGTTATTTAAATTTTTAAAATGTGAATAAAACACAAACACAATATAGGATCTTCAAGAATAAAATCATTCTTTATCAAAAACAATACAAAAAATCACCATGACATATGAACAATATTTTTAATTTGTATTTATTAAATAAGGGGTGAAATTGAAATTAATCATTTAAACTACATTCAAAACCATAATAGATGAAAATATATTTGTTTTAAAAATAATAGAATATGATACCTCCCAAAGGAACACTGCATATATAAAATATCGAAAGAAATTTAGATTTTATCATTAAAATCCTTACCATTTTAGTAATCATTAGATCATATTCTTGTGAAAAAAAAATCAAACATTTAATATCATTATAATAATTTTATACATGATTTAACATGTAAAGGTTTATTTTGTACACCACGTATTAGAATATATGTTCATAACAAAAACATTAGTCCCTAAGATGGAAACATAGGATTAATAACTCTTATAATGATCAAATCAGTGAATTGAGTATTAATCAATAGAGTGATTATGTGTGAAAATTTAAAAACCACATATAATTATTTTAAAATAAATATAATTTAATTATAGTTCATTTATATAATGGCTCGTTATTTTTATAAATTAATACTAAATCTTTGTAGATGAATATTATATACATTAAATTATTATCCACACAACAACTGTATAGGTTTAGTACCATTGGAAACATGGATATATAAATAATTGGTCCTCTGGAGATCTATATCATCTTCCATATAATCCTCCATAACAAAAACCCTTCATAAACACAGCATACTAAAAAAATTCTTCATTAACTATAAAAGTAAACATAATAAATTGATATTCTACTTTCATATAGGTTATAAAACCGATATATAAATGATAACTTATGAATAACATGAGAATAAGAATATGAGAACATTATATTCAAACATTAAAATCAATCCCAAAAAAAATAGTGTGAATTATCTTGAATCATGGTATTAAACCTAGAATTTTATAATACATGAATCATATAAGAATCATATAACATGATCTATGTAAATTTAACATTGGAATAAGATCATGTAAAAATATAATGTAGAAACATGTTTAATAATTATATGAATACAAAAAAACACGTTAAAGATATCCACCAATACATTCCTCACATAATAGGCATGGAATAAATATATATATGGAAAAACATTTAAAAATGGACAATAAATTAAATTTTATAGATATCCCATCCCACAGATCATTTTGTAGTATTTTTATGATGATTAAATCATTTTATATTATACTATTAACATAAAAATAACATTAAAGTCATTTTAAGAACTATTCCCATATTTTAAATTTCAATACATTAATACATGTATGAAATTATAAAATACCCATTAAAATAAATATTATAAATTATTTTTAATTATAATTTTTATGTGAAAATATATGACACATAAAAAAAATCTTTCATGTTTTTAAAATCATATACTAAGAAATTTATACTCATTGTACAAACCTTTTGTTAACATGTTATAATAATTTAATAAAATTATACCATCAATAAAATTAAAAATAATTTAACATAATTTAAAAAATTTATTTATTTTATATATATTGTTTTGTATTTATACATAAAATTGTGTTATACTTTTTTGAAAATATAATAGAAATTAAAACCAAGAGAGTGACATTTTAGAATTTTTCTTTACATAGAATAACATAAAGGATAATATCAATAAAAATTGGAACCAAAACGTAAAATTTTAAAATATATTAAGTGTTGGTCGAATTAAATTCAAAAAATATTAATATTTAAGGTTTTAGATATATTTTTAAGTATTTATCCCATTTTTTATCTTTAACTTCCTGATTTACACTTACTGAGGTGACAAATATTTAACAAGGTGGTATTTGTTATATCTAAAAATAATTTTGTTCTATTTAATATATATATTAATTATTTTCAAAAATAATTAATACATATTTATATATTCAGTTTATTAAAATTTATGATTTTAATTTTTTATATATATCTATAAAACACAATAGAAAACGGGTTTTAGAAACATGTGTTTTTAAGCACAAAACTGAACTTATAAAATAATAAATTATAGTATTGTATCTTATATAGTTACGTAGATTATATATAATTAAAGGAATGTTATGTTACTATATATTATAAAATATAATTTATAATGGGTCTTTTTTATGAAACTAAATCATTGTATTACAAAAAAACACTATTTTTCACTATTCACTTAAAAATGAATGTCTTTATCAAAATCGTGAAATGTTACCCTTTAAAAATTTTGATATGAATATATAAAAAATTGAATTTTTTATAAAATATAATTTATATAATTTTCATTATATAAATATTTATTAATTTCATAAAAATAAAAATAATTTTATTGAGGAATTTTTTTTTGATGTGAAAAATAACATTAGTAAGAATTGAGTAGATAAGTATTGTTTACTAATCAATAAATATTAAATATATAAAAACCTTATAAATGTTTTTTATGAAATGATTATCAATATTCCAACATTCTATTTGGACAACATGGTTGTAATAGTCACATTAAAATAATAATATATTAGTAGTATATCACATTTGGTTTAATGTTCTTGGTTGTGGATCGTATACACTGATGAACATATTGTTCATTAGATTTATTTGGGTATTACATTCCCACCCTTTATAAAATTTAATTCCCATCATTTTCATTTGAGTTCAATACTTAAGGGTTTAAAATTCGATTATATATTTTGTATAAACAAAAAAATTAATTTAGGTTAATAAAACATCATTTTGATAAAAATGAATGTGTAGTTTCAATATCATTTCAAATAACAAAAAACTAGATTAACAAAGAGGTTAAAAATTATTGGAAGGGAAATTATGGTCAAATATGAGAAATATAATGTCTAAATGATGGGATGTGATAGGGAATGTGTTTGAGATAATGTGAATGAAAAAATAACCACAAATCAATAAGTATTAATCATACCATAAATATACAATAAGTGAATTTAATAGGATGAAATTTTTATTTTATGTTTCTTTTATTAGATTTGAGGAATTATTTAAGAATCTAAAATAATAAAATATAAAATTATAATTATTTTATTTTATTTAACTTCATAAATTTTGTTTTTTTTCCTTTGGTTTCATTCATTTATCACTTTCCACGATTATCTAAAATTGTACTTCAAATGATGAGTGCGAATATTTAATTGTTGGAGCACTATAATCAGCTTCTGATTGATCATGAGGTATATAAATTGATGAAAAGTTATTCATCTATATTTTATAAGACCAAAAAATTGAGAACATGATATTATAACATCCGAAATATCTAAACCACCGTAGTAAAAAAAATTAATCTACAAAATTCAAAAATAACATAAATGGATCAATAGAGGTCATTCAATAAATAAATACAAATATATAAAAATTAATCACAATAACATTAAAAATAAATAATGTTTTATTTAAATTGTTTTTCGATACCTGTCAACTTACATCCCTAAAAATGTAATATCATTATTCGGAAATAATTATTTGTGTTAAACCAAAGGGTTGCATATAACTTAACCCAAAAAATGTCTCCCAAACTTCTATTAATCATCTAAAATAAAATCACTTAAAACTAAAAGGTGATGTATATGACTCTAAACTTATGAAAAATAATAAATATATATACTGATAATTTAAATAACTCTTAATTTAACATCTCATGGAAACATACAAATATTAAATGTTATCAAAAAACCATCATCGAGATTGACTGTAATATATCCGAACACACACTCTCATATTATATCAAACAATATATTATCACTAAATTTATAGAATTGCTAGTAATAATACTGACACAATTTTATCAATCTTAAAATATATTATTAAATAAATTTTTTTTATTACTTGCATACCTAAGTCCATTTTTGTATTAGAGTTTTAGTGAAATAGGTCAAATTTTTAAAGGATAATACTCATGACTTCAAGTGATAATTTTTATTACTATACCTATATTTAAATATTTCAAAATTGGCCTTGAAAAACAACCATTAAATTATCCACACATTAAACCATTTTTTTTAAATCATTTTATATCATTCTTTATAACCTAGGGAGAAGGAAACATAAGATGGATGAGATCAAAATCTCTATAAGGGTAAACATAAGAATAAAAAATTTAATGTAATCAGTGAATATAAGATGAGAATAAGGGTATAATGACATAAAAATATCATTTTAATAACATAAGATAACTAATAACTTTAAAAAATGGAACATAATACTTAAATCTTAGATTATATCGTTAATAATGGAAAAGAGTCATATGATTCCAAAATCATGAGCAATGTGAAAATAATACTTGGACAAATTATCTATTAGAAAATCCTAGGAAGGATATATAAAATTTATTTATATCAAGGTAAATAATTATCATATCACTCTCATAATCACTCTTAAAAATGTCATATCCTACCTCATAAATTCCAACAATATTTTAGGAGAAACATATTACTATTTAGCTTTATCCCTTTATACATTTCATAAGAGGTATATAATGTACCCACCCTTTCATGGATTGTAACAAAGTGAAAAACCATATATTATAATCTAAAAACTAATAAATCATCCCAACATATGTAAAAGTACCATATAATGTTAAATAATATTAAAATATTAAAATTTTCAATATTAAAATTATAACTTTCCAATCATAGATTTATTTACCCATGTAAAAGAAACATGTTCAAAGAAAAAATATTTGAAAAAACATCATAATCAATCCAAAGAAATAATAAGGATGGTATCCTTAAAACTTATCCCAAATTAAGATTAAGTATAATAGAATTTTTTTCATTTATGACTAATAACACCATTATAAGATCCTTAAACTTATTCTTGAGAGAAATAATCTTCCTCAATGAAAATAAATTTGGAAAATAGAAATTTACAAAAAATGAGAGAAAAAATATTATTTCAAAATAAAATTTTACACATTAAAATTAAGATACAATTAAATAATATTCATAAAGGATAAAAAATTAGGTTAAACTATATATTTTAATATATAACATTCCTTTTACTATTTCTTAATGAATGTAATAAAATGTGTCATTTAGAAAATGTTAAAAAGATTATTTTTTAAAAACATTGAAAATAAAGTCAACTAAAATTTAAACTCACCATAAGAAATAATTTATGTACAAATAAATGAATTCTTGAAGACTTTATAGATTATAAGGAAATGTAAGAGAAATATTCTTGATCTAAAATAAGACACAAGATTGGTGTAACTTATGAACAAAATTCATGATAATACTTTAATAAATTGTGGAGGATGTTTAAATTAAACAATTAAACTATATTCATAACCAATGAATAATAAAAGTGATTCAGTTCAATAATATTTTTTCTGATGATCCCTTTAAAAGGATCATTGAAAATTTAAAATTCTTAAATAGGTTTATATTGTTTCATTAATATCCTTACCATTTTTGAAACAAATTAATCTTATTCCTATGAAATAAGTGAATCAAAATAGATCTTAAAATATCTTGAATATAATTATATAAAATATATTAGGGATGTATATACACCTCATAGTATATGATGTATAAAATAATCAAAAGTAAAAAGGATGGAAAATTTGAGGCGAATAACTATTAAAGATATCATATCACTAAATTTAGAATTAATTAATGTAGATATTTCATGTAATAATGTAAAACCACATAAAAAAATTAAATACCACATAATATAATAAGATAACATTCCACACATCAAAATTTCATAACATTATAAATAATGTTGAAGTATAACCCAACTAATATAAAGAGAGTTTAGAAGGATCATACTTCATGTCTAGATTATCTATATAATTTAATGCATATGTAATAAAATTATATCAATTACTAACTTGTGTAATATATTTATAATAAATTATAACTCTAACATAGAACCAATTATTTCATTTATTTCAATGAAATATTTAATTTAATAATCTTTTATTTCCACATCAGCTGATTTGAGTACATTTAGTTAATAACTGCAAAGTTACTTCGATTTTTTCACCATTGTTAAAAAGGTAATTGTTCTATCATCTAAAAAATAATAATAATTAACTATTTATCATTATTAAACATTAGATAAAATTTATTACTATTAAATAATAGTGTAGTTGAAAAATGAATCACATCGCTTCATGGAGGTGGTAGTCCTCACGTACACATGAATGACTCTATCATCTCTCAATGGATGGATAGTTAAGAAATTAGATGAGTTGTTATGATTCTTAGACTATATTTATGTAATTAAAATAATTTGTATTAATTAAATACATCATAATAAACTGAAAATGCTTATTTAAGAGTTATAATAAAATGTAAATGAAAATGATTATTTAAGAGTTACAACTCTTCTTTGAAAAACCCATATTTAGCTAATAAATTATGTCTTAAATGGTTTGTATAATGCCAAAACATAGTTCCCTAAGTTAATGGAATGGATTTTATTAAATAATTTTAGTAGCGATTGGATGAGAAATTGGATATTGATGTTTGGAAAGTAGAAGAGGGGGTGTTTTCTTTTATTGATGGGGGAGAGGACGTGGATGGTGTTTTCTAAATTAGCACAATGTTTTAAAGTCATTTACATGTTAAAGACGTCAGTAAATAATTCAATTTGATTTTAGAAGATTTTCAGGGTTTTATTACATCCATTAAATGTGATTCAGAGAAATGTACAAATCATTTTTATGATTAACACATATGTTTAACCCCCACTAACCCTGTTTTAAACATAAACATGGTAAAAATGCATTAAATAGTAATGGTTTATTAATTTAATAGGAATTTAATAATTTACTAAAAAATGTCAATCATTGGAATCATTGTCCATATCCAATCTCCCTTTTCCCATTTCTAGATTTTTATTATTTTTAAATCAATTAATATTCTATAATATGAATTAAAATACCGTCAAATACATTTTAAAAACAATTCCAATAACATTACTAAAGAATTTTTAGGACAGGTATGGAATATGAATATATAAAAACTATCAAAACATATTATAAATTTTTATTAACCAAAAAATTCTTGTGATACTATACGGAATCAAAAAATTGTTACTTTTCATGTTTTTGAAATCCTTAAAATGATTTTCAACTACCTTCCCATGTTTTTTTCAACATTATATATGCATGTAACTTAATTAAACCATAACTAAAAATTTAAAATCCCATCATAAATTTAAATTAAAATATTTTAATAAAATATTTTATATTCATTCATGTATTCTTCTTATAATTATGTGAGAAAATATAAGATATTAAAAAAATACATTGATGTTTCTGAATTTCCCTTTATTTAAAATATTATTAAGGTATTTATGAAAGAAAAATGGGACCAAAACGACATAGTTTCTAAAATATTAATGGTGAGGTTGAACTAAACTCACCTAATATAAATATGGTAGGTGATAAATATATTTTTCGGGACTTACAACATTATTTTCAAACATAATTAAATAATTTACCCTTACTATAGGGAAATATATTCACCAAGATTTTTATTTATTATGACCAAAAATAATGTTTAATTATTTACCAAATTTGTTCCTCATATTCTAAATATGTAATCCATTTTTCTATTCTATTTTTTTAATTATATAAAATAAATTTCAATGAAAATGTGTAAAACACAATGAAAATTAGTTTTTTGAATCAAGAGTTTTCAATAAAAAAAATATACATTTATCCAAGTCAAGTATACTGAATAATACTATGTAATTAATTATATTAAATATAATTTAAAAATTATTATGGGACTATAAGAATAAATTAATATAATAATTGGATTTTTCGATGATAATTAATCATCGTTTTGTGGAAATCTATATTTTTTACTATTCATTGAAAAATAAAACTTTTCTAGAAAATTTATTAATTTCACAATATGAAAATCAGATATTCTGATTTAAAAAATGATATACTTTTTATATAATACAATTTCAAAAAAAATTATAAATTAATTATAAAATTATCTCATAAAAAGTGACATAACCAATTTTTTAAGTAAACGTGTATTTTGATTCATAATGTTACATTACAACAAATTGAAATGTTATATAATATGAATTAAGAAATAAATTTGAAATATATAAAATGTAACATCCCATTTTTTTAAAAGTAAAGACATTGTTTGATAACATACAAGATATGTGACATCGAGATTAAACAAACTATTAAATCATATTTTTTTGTGACTATTAAATCCATGAAGTTAGAATGGTGAGTATAAAAATTGTTAACTGAATTATGAATGTATGGTTTGCTAATGTATATATAATTATTTATTTAGTAACCAATTAATTATAAATGAAATTAGAAACCTTTCAATAAAAAATTGAAATATTTTTCTTATAAGCTATTTAAATGTGCACAACTGTGTTTTATACAAATAAAATAAACAAATAAATATTAATACAATATATTAATGATATATATATACAATCCCATAAAATGTTTTATGTTCAACCATTTTGTTTTTGAGACATGGTAGAAAAAAATTCAATCATACAAAAAAAGATCATCATTTTTCGAATGGAAAATTTTCCATCAATTAATTGTAGACTTATTTTAAAAAAAATTAAATTCTTTTCTCAAAAATTAATATCAAAATTTACATTGGTTGATTTTTTTTTGATAAGTATATTGTTCTGAGGAATAGTGAAAAATACCGCATTTTAATTAAAAATTGGCATTTCATCTAAATAATAAATATTGATAAATTATATTATAAATTTGTTTTAAAATAAAATTAAATATATAATAAATCTATTAACCCAATTTAGGTCATTTTTATAATTTTTTATTAAATTTGGATACCAAAATATTTCAATACTTTTAACATTTTCACTTTAAAAACACATTTTCTTGCCCCATATACAAAAATAATTTTAAATTAATTTTATGAACGTCTGTATTTTGAATTTTAAAAATGTATTCAATATATTGAATTATATGCTCCAAATTTACTCAATACTTCTCTTTTATTGTTGGAAAATATGAATAGTAATCATAGTAATTTTATTACCATTGATAAGGGTAAATCTTATAATTACATGTAAAGATAATATTATAGATATTAGAAAATTACCATATAATATGTATTAATTTTATTTTATGACAGTTAGTCTACAAAAAATCCTGGTTTATTCGAATATATAAACATTTAGATGTACATGGATGACTTCAAACTTCTTATAGTGTTTTATTTTAATATAATATTTAAATAATATATGCAAACTAAAATGTTCCAAAGTGATGTTTTTAATAAGTATAACATTTTTATCATGTGGCCACATAGAAGAAATATTTTACCCTAAATATTATTTTTTTAAAATATTATTTATCTTTATCATATAAATTTATTTTTAATTTTTATTGAAAATAATCAGCTTAAATTCCTTCAAAATAGTGATGTAGTTATTATTTTACTGATAGAAATATCAAATAGATGATAATAAAACTATTAAAATAAATATAAATTTAGAAAATTAATGTCATTCACGAAATTTTAAAGTACATGGAAATATTATGGATTTATTAGAAGTGTTTTTGTGATGATATTTTCTTATATTGGTACTTTTAAAATTCAAAGCAGTGAATAGTGAGAAAATTGACATTAATGATATTTTAAATTAAATAATATTTTATCAAGTTCAATAAAATTTTTAAAAATATTAAATTTATTAAAACGTATTAGAATAAGGTTTAAAATTTGATCCAATATCCATTTATTCTTCTTTTTACTCTTTATAGTAACTATATTAACCCTCAAAGTGGAAAAAATCATTTTTGTCGCAGTATGAATTAAAGGGGTTAAATAAGGGTTGAAACCAAAATCTATGGATTAAAAAATAGTAAAAATATATCTATTTTTAATTGGATGAGTTTATTTAAACAAAATGTCATTATATATTTTAAATAAATATTTTTTGAGCTATTTTGAAATGAAACATAATTTATATTAATTTAATATTTTGAGAAATTTTAATAATTACCTTCCCCTATTCTATTAAAGGGAACTTATTATTATCAATATATATAAGATAAAACAATATTTTATATATCCAATATTTATCTAAATGGATTCATATAATTCCTATCCACATTCTATATCTCTTATTTATTGCATTAAAACACCCTTAGTGGTCAAAATATTTTACGTAAAGGAGATTGTCTAAAGAAGAGGTATTGTTTTTAATCAGTCCTTTTTGTATTGTTTATTCTACCAAATCTATAAATAATTCATAATATTTTATAAAATTTTATCTCCTATATAATACATATACCTATATTGTATTATTTTTCTCTTATAATGCATATATATCATCTCATCCATCAAATGGGAAAATAATTCATCTTTTTTGTGTAAGACGGATTGTTGCCTCATGAACAGATGTAATTTGTTCTCTATAAACATAACTAAATGATGATAATAATGATGGAATTAATAATTGTATATTATATTAATTGAATATTTGTAATTATTAATTTATAATATAACATTAACATTATTCTCTATCCATGTACAAAAAAATGATAACGACATTCGTCTTTATGTGTCAATTATCACCTACACGAAGCGATGCGATTTTTTTCATCCCCACGACACATGAATGATATATATAACTAAATATAGATAATTTATATGATATTTATTATATTTTTATCATTTTTTAAATATTAAATTATACTTACTTTATTTTCATAATGATCATTAAAAAATAAAAATGTTACTCATGTGATTGTAAGACCTACCATCTCGAAGATTGTAACACATATCTTTTTTCATATACACTGATATTTAATGTATTTAAATTATAATTGATTTATTAAATTTATAAATATTTCATGATTATTATTCTTGAAATTATATACTAATTACCACTTTTAATATATACATCATACTAAGGTCAATTTGGACACATGTAATGAATAATGTAAAAACATCGACCGTAAATTTTTAAAGTTACGAAATAACTATAACATATTAATAAGTGATATAAAATTAATTATAAACATATAATATTTTATCAAGATATTAAATAATAAAAATAATATTACTATTTTGGAAGATAATAACACCCATGACATGTCAGACTCAATGTTACGGGTTTTCTCTCCTCAATTTTATTTTTATGAGATACATTCTATATTCAATACTTATTTTTACTATGTGGAGTATATAATTAAAATTAATGTATTTCATGATTATTCTATTTAAATTTAATATTATTTACATGTCAATTTTATTATATCTCTTTCAGGGGTTTTATGATTTCAATGTTACCAATGTGGTTAGAGTTACATGTTACTAACACATTGTTTATAAGGATTGTATGTGATTAAGCAACCAATGTTGAAATATTATAACCTAAGTCTAAATAATTCTCAATAATTTTTATATAATATATCTATTTCTTGAGAATAAATTTTTCCCTTTAAGTTTACTCTCTTTATGAAGATAATATTTCAAAATTATTTTTTTATAAAAATTAAACATCTAGTTGAAAAAAACATTTCTCCCAAAACATTGTTTTCGAAAAAAAATATTTTTTAAATATTTCATTAAAATTATAAAATTTTAACCCCTTCATGAAATATTTTAAATTATTTTTATTTGAATATATTATAATAATTCAACATAATTTTCAAAAAAAAATATGATTTAAAAAAATAGTTATATTTTCAAAAGGTGTTCCTAAAATTAAAACGGTATTTCCCCCAAAATTTATATTATTATATTTTAATGGTATTTCCATTCAATAATGTAAAACCCCCTTGTTATTAATTATGAAACAAGGGGGGTATTTTTTAATTATGAAACACTAATTATTTCGAGGGATTGATTAATAATGATTCAAAGATACTGTTAAGAAACACGTTTCTTTTCAATAGGATAATCATGTTTCAAAAACCTTTTTTATAAAACTATATTATATTCAGTTGTTTAATAATGTTTCAAATAGGTTTTTATGGAACATGTTTGCTTTATAGGGGTCATTCATTTTCTAAAATTAATAAATGTTGATTGAATGATTTTAGGTGAAATAAATTCTATATTTTATTTATTAATTATTTGGTTCTTTGAAAATATAAATGATGGGTTTGCACAAATAGAACTGGGAGAGCCTATTATATCTTAAATTTTTGGTTCACCATGATATCAATACAATTAATTGGTTTATGGTTATTTTTTCTACGTAATTATATTAGAAGTCAAAGGTTTATTTATTTGAAATTTTAAAAGATGTGTTCGGGTTCTGTAAGGTTTCAATTAGATGATATTCCAAGATAAAAATATGTTATATACATACTTGATGTTGGGTTATAATGGTTCAATTGATCAAGATTGATATCACATGGAACATGATTATTTATTTTATATTTTTTTTCAATTGTTAATTCCTTTAATAATATATCCATTTTTATGATCTATGTATTAATTGGAATGGATATTCATATATTATACACATGAACATTGATTATGTCATCATATTTTTGTCCACTTATTATTTTCATTGATGAAATTAAATTTATAATGTTTATGTTTTCCTTTATTGGTCATTTGATCTCACCTTCATATGTTTCCTTTTCCCTTGGTTTTAAAGAATAAATTTGAACAATTAACATCTATAAAGGATTTCATATGGATGATGCTCGTAACGTAATATGAAATAATAAAAGCTATGTTAAATGGGATAAATGTTAATTTGATAATTTTTGAATTGTTTTTGTAGAAAATTTTATTAATTATCTTAAACTCACAAAATAAAATATTTTTGGGAGTTTAAGTGATCAAAGTTTTTCTTTTAATGTTGTAAGGTTTGGATGGAATTTTTTTGGTTATATATGTAAGAACCCATAATTATCTATAGGAACCTCCTTGTTTTATTTTTTCACATCCATTAAAGGTGATTAATAAAATGTTTCTTATGTTTATGAGAAAACATATGGTATTTCCCTGGATTCAGAATATAGAATAATAGAAAATCGAGTTATCATGTATATAGTTCATGTTTGGAACATTCTTAATATAAACAATGTTCCGTAATTGTGCTTACCTATGGGTGGGGGTGCAAGGATTGTGAAACTATAAAATGAGTGAGGTGGAAACAGGAGGGCTTGTACAGAGCCATCCTACATAGTTTCCAAATGGGTTTTCAAACTATGTTGGCTTCCTTGGAATCCGTCTACCCTGTGCCTCTCATGGAAAGAGGGTGATACACAGTTTGGATAACTGTGTGTCCAAACAATGCACCTCATTAAAAATTGTGGAATTTACCATCCCCTAGAGACATTATAAAACCTCACCCGAATACCTACCCTTTTCTTCCTACAATTACAAAGGTTTATCATCATTTCCTCCAAAACATACTAAGGATTATTATCCCTAATTTATATTCTTTTTTGAGTGATTTGGGGTGATTATGAAAGCTAGGGGTGATTATAACACTCATCTTCCATCCTTTTTTCTGATTAGGGATTGTAGAATCATTCTTCTTCTTTCGAAGCACTAAACAATTCTTTTTTTCTAGTGGTTTCTATATGGGTGATTTAATGGTTTTCTATTTCCGAATAAAAGTATAAGGTTGAGTTTTGATCAATTATATTATTTAAGTAGTTGTTGTAAATGTTATATCTCACAGTCTTGTGGTTTATTTTATTTCTATGGTGTTGTTATTTTGGTTTATTATGATAGTGACTTGGATTTTCATTGAATAAATGGTAAATATATAGTTTCATTTGTAACACCCTGACCCCTAAAGCATGAAAATAGTGTATTATTTTAATACATTATATTTATTACAAGGAATAAAGTCTTGAAGGACCGGTCATTTTAGTAGTCTTGGAAAATTGATTACATACTTGAACATTACAATAAAATTTCAAACCTAAAATATAGCATAGATCATCCTTTTAGAACACCATTATTCCCTTAGTTTAATCCTTCATATAAAACATAATATACTTCTCAGCATCCTGGGAAAATAAAATATAAAATGTGGTGAGCTCTGATGCTTAGTAAGGGTAAATAATTCAGGGGAAGCTATAAACATTTAATCAATATGTATAATAAAAACAACATCCTTTTGAAAATAAACATGAAAATAATATAGAAAAATAAGTCAAAAATTACCATATAAACATGCACATGTATATTATACTAGTTTAATAATCACATTTAATAACTAATTTCATAATGAGGGAATGCATAATTCCAAACATAATAACTATTATGTCAATGAATTCTGCCAATAACATTCACAAATACTCTATCAAGGCCTTATTCCAAGACACTAGTTTGTCTTGTGATACACACCAATGAATCGAGGGGATATAGAGGTCCCCATCCATGAATTACTAAGTCCAATTCATTGCACATATGAAAAGGGTGAAAATTAACAAAAACATTCATATTAAAACGAGCATACAAAATATTAATTCTTTAATCATAACCATGAATGGTATAAAAATAGCACATCCATAGTCAAACATATCATAACTCATTAAATATAGTATAAGAAGGTCGTAATATCAAAAATTAACCTCAATGAAATTTAATATCCAATAATGGATGTTGACATAGATGAAAATAATCAATAAAAGTCTTTAAGGGAAATATATGTTTTTCATGAAATCATTTAAAATACCCACAATTTATGAAGAAAGTCATTCAAAATCCATTTTTGAATCAAAGTGTCCCATTCCACTTTGAAACTTTTGAAATAAATTAACATTTTCAAACATCATTCCTATATTAATAAATCCTGAAAAACATTTTGAAAACATATACATTAATTAAATAGATTTAGAAAAATAAATATTTAAAACTTTTAAAATGACGATAGTGTTAAAGATACCCTTCCATAAAACATTAAAATATTACTTTTGAAAATATTTTCATGAAAAATAGACATGAAATATAAATATGTTCCAATATATACTTACACATAAACCGTCTCAAATAATAATGAGATTGAGGAATTAACCCTTACCTTAGATCTGGTGCTCTCCATACATGTATGAAACTTCTATATAATGTTTTTAAACATATTATTAACTTATATCAGAATCCTAATAATATTTATGATATCATATATTATTCTTTATGACATTATATTACCCTTTTATTAACAATTCCAAGATAATAAAATATTTTGGGTAGTGTCGCTTTGATTATCGTATGTGTTTTGACTTGTTATACTTTATATTATTATATAGATCATGATTTACTTAATTATAGAATGTATAATGTTATTAATATATCATACATATTCCTAAAATAAATATATATAAAAGATCTTTATATAAAATCGAATACACCGTTCATGGAGATGTTAGGTCATACGTACATATAAACATTATTTCCATTTTCTTTTCTAATTGAATGGATGTAACTAAATGACATATATGTTCAGATATATATCATTAAAGTAGATTTATTATGTAATATATTTCATAATTATTAATAATATATATATATTTTTATAATCATTCAATGGATTGTTAAAGTGGAGAATGAATCTCCTCGCGTCGTGGAAATTGTAGATCGTATGTACGCACGAGCAAGGATATCATTCCATTAATGATTAAATGATATAGAAGTTGATAGTATATTAATTACAAATAATTATAATAATGTAATATTCATTATTTATGGCTATTATACTCATTATTATACCCATCCAAATATAGTAATGTTGAATAACAAATTGCACCACGGCGTTGAGACGGAAAGTTGTACATATGCACGCATGGTGATATTATTATACATAGGATAAATAAAATGGTTAATATTATTATCCCATGATTATATTAACATATCAATATATGGATGAAACTATATGTATTAATTTTTTATGGAAACTATATAGAAATAATATGTATAAGAAGAAAATAACATTGAAAGAATGGATGAAACTATTACCACTTTTTCAGGTATTTCCTTTTGATTTGAACAAAAGGGGTCCTTAGGAAGGCTCTATGACCAATGTTATTCGTATTGTATGAAGTTAGGGAGGTTGGTAGGATAATTATTCTATTGTTTTTATGAACCATAATTCTTTAGTGGTGTGAGTAAAAGAGAATGGGAGGTTCCCTTTTATAAGAGAGGTGAGGGGACTTTAAGAAAAATCATGAAATATTAATTTATTATAAAACGATTTTAATTTTATAAAAGATAATATTGATTTATTTCTAGGATAAGATGTGTATGGGTCTAAATACTCTTATCCAATAGGTATTAGACATGATTATTTCATAATGTAACCTTATCTTTTAAATTTAACCCTTTATAAAATAATTTTACTCTTACCATGTCCTCTTGTATTTTTATACTACATGGTTAATGTGTTTTCTATAAAATTCCAAGATAAACTAAAGTGGAAAATTTATGAAATATTTATCACTACACAAGTTATTAAAATGAACTATATATATTTAGGATTTTTATATCATTTAATAATATATTATTTATTTTAAAAACATATTTATGTCAATTTGGAGACTATTTAGTAATTTGTTTTTCTTTAAGTTACAACACCTTGATTCCTTCAAAATAAAATAATTATCTCATCTCAAATATGTAAGTTTCATTTATACAATTTTTCAATGTCATAAAAATTGTAATTAACATTTATTTTAATATTTATAAATTCATTCATTTTATTTTTTCATTATTGAGATAATCATTCCTTCACAATTGTGTCATAAATAAATATATGTATCTAATTTATAAATATTATAAATAAAATACCATGACGTAGGAAATATTTTTATCATTATAATTACTATTTATATACATATGGATCAGTTATATAACCCTATATTAAAATTTATTTATTAAAAGATATAAGTTTGTGTTATAATTATCTTTACATTAAATTATTTTTTATAACATGTCATTATCACACACATGTGGTCCCATGGTGACCCAAAATCATCCTAAGGATGCCGATGGACGGGCATATCTCATAAAATAGGAATATAACATTCTTTATGGTGGCTTAATATTATTATAAAATTTTTTCTTTACCCTTATTTATATGATTTACCCTTTAACCATGTTAAATAAAAATAATTAGTGAAGTTTTTATTCATAAGGTCAAAAAATTAAAATGTTCCTATTTAAAAAATTTAGACCTTATTATTCCAAATATGAAATATATTTTCCCAAATTCAAAACACATAATTGGATGAAATTATTTTAAAATTAATTCATGTGGTCAAAAAAAGGAACCAATTTTTTAAGAAGTAAAAACTATCAAAATATTGTCATGTGTTTATGTCCAATTTAAATGTGAAATTACTTCCAATTACCTCAATTATATTAAATTCTAAAAATATAATCTATTTATAGTTTTAAAAACTTCAAATTTTTAATTTTACACTGTAAAGTATATCAATTAATATAGTTATTTTCAATTTAAATTTAGTATTTTTCAATATTTATTAAAATATGAAAGTTATCTGAAAAGTACAAAAATTTCATAAAAACAAAATTTGTATTCCTCTCTTATAAATATAAATTTAATTTACTAAAATTTAATATATAAAAGTTTCCAATATTGGATTTAAAAATGGCTCACCATTAAAAGGAGGAAAAACTGCTTTTTTAATAATTCTTTTATTTGAAAAATTGAATTTGTTCTCATATTATGTCAATGAAACACAAAATATGAATTTAAAAATTATATGGGATATATAAAATTCAAAATGTGGTCAATACTATTCATAATCTCTTTTTAAATGACTAGTTTGATAGGTTGTGGTGTGCTTGAACTCAGTGTTTCCTATATCACACGCTATAAAATTATTTAAAAGGGAAGCATATCGTTAATGTTTAGGGTGTTATATAATCCCCTCATTAAATAAATTTCATCCTTACAATTTAAAATCAGGATTGAAATTATGGGTTTTATATTTCAAAATATCTGAGTTGAAATCCAACATCGAATAATAGATTAATGAGGCCTCTTTTTTAAAAATAATGAAAGGTAAGTATCCACGTTACGGGAAATAACACATACTTGGGTTTCATGTATGAAATCATGGATATTAAAGAAAAAAATAACCATCAAGATCTGATTTAGAGTGATAGAGAATATTATTAGGAGAAAGTTAAGAACCTAAAATCCAGAAATCTACGATGATCTAAGGGACCATTTGATTCATCACAAAATAATGTACATGGAAAAAATTTTGGTTTTCAAGATGCTTTACCTAAAGTTGAACAACATGAGAATAAATTCATACTTGATTTCAATATAATCTCAGTATTGGTCATGCCTTGAACATTGTTCCACTTCATGTCTTGTTAAAAGAAATAAAGTTGAATTTTTCATTTCTAAAGTGTTGGAAGATCATGCGATCCATAAATAGAAGGACAGTTCATTCCATCTATCTCAACAAAATTGTTATATTTGGTTATCACATGTGCATAATTCCACCTATAGTGTGATAATATATTAATATAATAAATATAAACTGGATTGAATCTTATATAATCTATAAATGGATAAAATTTAAATCCTTACAAAAACTAAAATTCTACATTATTAGAAAGTGGTGAACTAAATCAACTTAGAATTTATCTCCCATATATCATAGTGAATTTCTTGGTTATCACATTACAAACATGGTAAAACCTTCATCATGTATTCTCTTGAGTCACAGTAACAACCTAAATTATCATATATCCTTATTTAAAACATGTTGGTTTCCTTATTCGAAAACATAGTGGATTATTATTTAGGTCCCAAAATGTTGTTCATTTCATTCATGATAGAATAACACTCATGTTGAAAAATCCATAATTAGTTCTCAAGAAACTAGCATCATCCAATTTAATTTTCAAATACAACATATATTTTCCAAACATTATTATCTTAACATAAGGAACATATTAGGGGTTATCTTTACATTAATCATATGTTCTCCAAATATAATCATACCCTTAAATCAATTTTCGTATCCATTATAACTATTCTTCATATTATTGAAAATCCGTAGAGAAAAACATAAACTAAATACTCTTTATATAATTCACTTATTCATAATTCTTGTATCCATATATATAAATACTTAAATACTTCCAATTTAATGGTTCTCATGGAAGAAGTCCTTCTATGGTTTATAGGTAGATTCGTATATATGGGGATTGATTTGGGTAATTCCTATGATTTCTAAAGATGATACATTGAACACCATTACAATTGGTCACACTATTACCCTTTTCCCATATAGATAACATCTTCCCCTCCTTTTGAGGTATTCTTCAATATTCTTCTTCACATCCTCTTGACATGTAGGAAACCCGATCTTATTTCCTATATTATTTTTAAATTATGATCATTTATCAATGTTCATCTTCCTCTAACATAATGCATTAGGAATTCCATCAAATATCACATTGTAAATCATATATCATGAAAATTGATTCATAAGAATCAAAATATCTTTATCTCTAGTCATTATCTTCCTTTATTTCACAAAATCGCTATATTTTCCATCAAACACAATGTTAATCCAATTCTTTCTGGTTTCCCCCATTAATTAAAACTAGAACGCATAGGGTGAGAAATCAATATCATTAATTAAAACCACATAATAACGAGAAGGCACTTTCAATATATAACATCTTATGTTTAATCCTAGGTTATACATGATCAATACCAAACTTCTAGGTGTTATTCAATATTTATCCTTAAAGTCAATATTATGGTTATGATCCCTAATCTATGTTTTTCAAATCAATTTCAAAGGATGTTTCTAATCATCCTCTAATACCAATTATAACATCCCGAACCCATAAGCCGAAATCCAGTGCATTTTTTTAATACATTTTCATGATTACAAGGAATCATGTCATAAAGGACTGATCATTTTTGCAGTCTTGGAAAATAGATTACATATGTGAACATTACATTACAATTTCTAACATAAAATACAGTAAAGATAATCCATGTATATTTCCATTATTCCACAAGTTTAATCCTGTATATCAAACATAATACACTTCTTGGAATCTTAGTAAAATAAAGCATAAAAAGGGTGAGCTTAAATACATAGAAATGTTAAATAATTTAGCGGAAACAATAAAAAATTAAGGAAAGTGGTATAATAAAAACATATTACTTTTAAACATAATGTTGAAAATAATATGGTAAAAATATATCAAATATTTCTATATAAATATAGACATATATATTATAATAGTTTAATAATCACATGTAATATTTAATTTCATAATGAGGTAATTCATAATTCTAGATATAATAACTAATACATCAAGGCCTTATGCCAAGACCATTCACAAATACTAGGATGTGGACTTGAGACAAGACTCTAGTTTGTCTCATGAGCCCTACTGATGCATGGAAGAGATATAGTGGGCCCTACTTGTCACTTATGAAGTCAAATTCATTCCTCATATGAAAAGGTTGAAACATAACATAAACATTCATATTAAAAATAGTATACGAAATGTCAATACTTTAACAATAAAACATGAATGGTATGAAAATAGAACATCTATAGTGAAACATATCATAACTCATTCGATAAAATATAGAAAATTATATTATAATAAATCAAACTCAATCAAGAATAACATCCAATAATGTATGATGACATATTTGTAAATAATCAATAAAAGACATTGAGGGAAATATCTCTTTTTCATGAAAACATTTAAAAGTCACACAACAAATAATGTAAGTCATTTAAAATTGATTTTTAAATCAAGGTGTCTCATACCACTGTGAAACTTTTTAATGAAATTAATATTTTAATACAATCCTGTCCATATAAAAAATACTTAAAATCATTTTTAAAAATAATGACATTAATTATATTATTTTATAAAAATAAATATTTAAAACATTTAAAATGATGATCTAGTTAAAGATACCTTTCTATAAAACCTTAAAATATTTCTTTTGAAATAATTTTCATGACCAATGTACATGGATGATAAATATGTAGTAATTAATACTTATACATAAACAATCTCAGATAATAATGAGATTAAGGAATTAACCCTTACCTTAGATATGATACTCTATGTATGTGTTTAAAACTCCATTATAATGTTTTTAAACATATTATAAACTTATATCAGAATCATAATAATATTTATGATATCATATATGGTTCTTTTATTACTTTATATTACCTATTTATTAATAATTCCAAGTTAGTGCAATATTCCAGTTAATAACACTTTGTTTATCGTATGTGTTTTGACTTTTTATTCTTGATCGTATTACATAAATAATGATTTACTTAATTCCATAATGTATAATATTATTTATATATCATATATATTAATAATATAAATATATATATTATATAGGTATATGTGGAATATATCGTTCATGGAGAGGGTAGGTTGTACGTGCGCATGAACGTCGTTTCCATTTTCATTTCATATTGAATGGATATAAGTGAATGAAAAATATGTACATACACCCACACACACACAGACATATATATATATAATTATAGTATAAATATTATGTAATATATTTCATAATTTTGAATAATATTTTTTGATAATCATTCTTGGATGGTTAAATTGGAGAATGAATATCATCACATTGTAGAGACGGTAGGTTGTATGTACGCATGAGCAACAATATCATTACATTAATGATTAACTAATATGGAACATGATGTTATATTAATTATAAATATCATAATAATGTCATACTCATTATTTATGTCTTTTATACTCATCATTATACCCATCCAAATAATGTAATGTGGAATAACAAATCACACCACAACGTGGAGACGGTAAGATGTATGTATGCATGCATGATGATATTATTATTCATATGATGTATAAAATTATGAATACAGTTGTACGATGAGTTTATAAACATCTCATTATATGGATGATACTTAATTTATTACTTTGGTATGAAAACAATATAGAAAGAATACGTAGAAGATGAATAGAACTTTGAAAGAAGGTATAAAACGATTACCTCTTCTTCGAGTGTTTCCTTTTGATTTGAATAAAAGGGCTTCATAGGATATCTCTTTACCCAAATTTAGGAATCGTGAAAAAATTTAAGAATTTTTGGAGGAGATATGGTCAGATTTTGGTGGAACCAAAAGTCTTTAGATATGTGAGATAAAGAGAAAGAGAGGTGCCCTTTTATAAGAGTGGTGAGAGGAACTTTAGAGAATTACATGAAATATTAATTTATTGTAAAACAATTTTCAGTTTCTAATAGCTCCAAATTAATTTATTTCTATAATAAGACAATTATGGGTCTAAATCCTCTCCTCTAATTGGTTTTAGACAAGTTTAGGTCATAAATTTAACATAATCTTTTAGATTTAACACTATTAAAAAGTTAACTCATACCTTTTCCTCATGTATTTTAATACTAAATGATTAATATCATTACAATAAAATTCCAAGATAACATAAATTGGATAATTTATCAAATATTTATCACTACTAAAGTTATTTTTCTTAACATTAGATTTTTAGTATTTTTATATCATTTAATAATTTAGTATTTATTTTAAAATAACATTTATTTCAAATTTGACACTATTTAGTAATTTATTTTTGTTAAAGAAATAACAACATTATTACTTCTAAAAAAAGGAACTAACGTGTACATAATATGTTAATGTCATCTAGAAAATTCATGGATGACATCAAAATTTTCAAATTAAATTTATTTTAATATTTATTAATTTATTTATTTGATTATTTCATTAATGAGTTAATCACTACATCATAATTGTGTCATAAATTAATATATTTATCAATTGTATAAAGATAATAAATAAAATAACATGATTTATAAAATCTTTTTAGATTTATAATGAATATTTATAGACATAGATATTAATTATATAACCATATATTAAAATTTATTTTGTAAATGATATATGGTTATGTTAAAATTATTATTAAATTAAATTAATTCTTATAACATGTAATTATCACACCCAAGTGGTCCCATGGGTACCTAAAATAGTCCTAAGTATTCCCATGGTTAGAAATATCTCAACCAATATTATTCGGATATGTGTTAGTGTAGTTTAATATTATTATAATATTATTTTTTACCCTTATTTACCTGATTTATCATTAACTATGGTAATTTAAAATAATTACTGATGTTAATATTCATAATGTCAAAAAAAATAGAAGGTACTTATTTAAAAATTTTGGTCTTTCTGATTCCATATATGGAATCCATTTCTTCAAATTCAAAAAACATCATTGGAAAAAATTAATTTAAAATTAATTCCCATGATCAAAACAAGAAAGCGAGTTTTTAATAAGTAAAAACTATCCAAAGATTAACATGTGTTTATATCCAATATAAATTTGAATGCAAGCCACCCTGAGGCACCCCGTACCTGGTTGATCACATGGCCTCAAGCACAATTCCATGCACGCCAGAGGCCTCCGACTAGTAGCGAGCGCTTGGGTGTGATAGTGGGGAAACATTGCTGTCATTGGCAGAGTACACAGTGGATGTAAACAACACACAATAGCAGAAGCATCAAATATCCAACAATAGTAAACAACGGAAGACTAGAATAATAAATAGCTGGAGCACACACACACACAAACACAGATATATATATATATATATATATAATGATTCATGATACATATGTCCAGGAAAGTAGCCAAACAAGTCACAATGTTGGAAATACAAACAGTGCTAAAAAAAATTACAAAATAATAAGATAAACAGTTATTCAGCATCACAAGCCTATGCTTGGTCTCAATCTCTCCTTCTCCATAGTAAGTCAAGTGAATAAAGTAGAAGGGAACTTTTCCTTATCAATACCTGCATCAATATCATCAATTTGGACCCAAAAGCATGACCCAAACATGGTGTGATACTAAATCATAGTAGGCAACCACCTGAAGATCTATGCATAACAGTCAGTGAATATATGGTAGGTAAAAGTATAAAAATTAGTAAACTAGAAAGTACTCAGTAGTAAATAATCCAAAATTTCAATATCAAGAAACAACGAAACAAACAGTTAAACCCCAAATAGGTAACCCTCTAGGAAGTACTCACACCCATCCCCTCTTGTCCTACATAAGAAGTACAAGAAACCCTCTAGGAAGTGCACTTATCCTAACCCCTCTTGTCCAGTCATAAGTATTAATAAAGACTCTCTGAGGAAGCACTCACAGTCAATTCCCCTTCTAGTCTATGGTATTCAGGGACTCTCTGAGGAAGCTCACACAGCCAATTCCCCTTATAGCCCCAAGGTAAAAGATTCTCTGAGGAAGCTCACTCGGTCAATTCCTCTTATAGACGAGGTCGTTCAAAGACTCTCTGAGGAAGCTCACTTGGTTAATTCCTCTTATAGTCTAGATTAATCAAGGCAATTCTGTAAAACAAGACTCTATGAGGAAGCTCGCACGGTCAATTCCCCTTATAGTCTAAAGTACTCAAATACTCTTTGAGGAAGCTCACTCGGTCAATTCCCCTTATAGCCTACTACACCAGGTTCTCACGACCCTATATAGTTCAATGAGCATAGCATGGAAAAATGGACAATGTAAACCTACAGAACTACTTGGCTATTCAGTCTATAACATATTGCGCATATCAGAGTACAAAATCTCTTTCCTACAGTAACAGGAATGGAAAATAGGTAAGGTGGCCAAATAGGCTAAACATGACCAAACAGTCATAAAAAGAGCATGCATGGTAAAAACATCCAATCATATCAAAAAAACCCTATTCACATCCATTTATCCTCTACATAAGCATACAATAATGGAAGGAAATCAACAGGTGTAAAATTTGTAATCAAGAGATACCTCATTCATCTGTATTGGTTAAAATTGCACATAATACTCAAAGACATTGAACATAAAGGCACAAACCACCTACCTCAGCATTGTAGGAATGATATATAAGAACCTTGAAGCTTGAATCTCTTTATAATGTCAAATATCTACAAAAAAATCTAAATCGTTCAACCCATTAAATCTAGCGAGAGAAGAGAAATCAGAATATGGTTCTCTTGGAGAAGAGATATCTTACCGATGCGATTCCAATGCAACATACGGTGTTTGATTTGGAGGACAGATGCACGCTCGGAGGTTCATCGAATATCTACACCCATATAGAGCACTCGTTCGAATGGGACCTAAAAGAAGAGCATTCTAGAAATTAGACGCGACCTCGGTGCGTTTAATGAAAAAAAAGTACATGGTGTGTACTTTTTAATTACAAAGTGTGTACTCGCCGTTTCCATACTCCCCTTTAAGCGGCCTCCAAGTCACTCCAACATGGTTGTGGGTGTGGCTACTACATGGACAGCATACGACCTCCTGTGGTAAGGCAGTACACGGCATGTACTCATAAAGTACACTGCGTGTACTCCTAAATCACACGGCATGTACTTAGAAAATTTCCGTAATTTACTCTTTTTTCACAAAAATGACCAGAAAAAGAAAAAACATACCTGAAAAGAAGATCTGGGTTCTTATAAACTCCCCCCCCCCCCACCTTAAAGAAATTTGTCCCCAAATTTCCATAGCACGGTGTAGAAGAAGAAACCCTGAACAGTTCCGGCCACTATGATCATACGTCTACCTCCCTCTCCCAAGTCTTGCCGGATACTCATCTGTTCTATCAAAGAACCCGTACCAAAGGAACAGACCAGCCACATAGAACCTTTGTACTGTGATAAAAAAATCTGGATAGGATTCTCCTCAAACGATGCATCCACTTCGACCTCAACCTCCTCAGGTTGGAAGACATGAGACATGCCTAAAAAGTAATGTCGGAGCTAAGAAATGTGAAAAAAAATATGCATAGCTCGGTACCTCTTGGGTGACAGAAACTGATAGGAAACCATTCGAACTCTCTCCAACACCTCAAATGGCCCGACATACCTCAGATAAATCTTACCCAACCTCCTAATACTCATGTTCCCTACCCTTGGTGTGACACATAGAAAACCCTTATCTCTGACCTCGAACTCCAGAGGCCATCTCCGTTGATCAGCATAAGACTTCTATCAATAATGTACAATAGTCATCCTCTTCTGAATCAACTATATCTGCTCTGTGGTCTCTAGGACAAGATGAGGTCCTAGCAAAGCTACCTCTTCTACTTCCAGCCAACATAAGGGTGATCGGCATGGCGTACCATACAAAGCCTCATAAGGTGAGATCTGAATAGTTGCATGAAAACTATTTTTGTAGGAAAACTCTACAATGGGTATATTCTTCCCCCCAGAACCTCAAAAATCTAGGATCCATGCTTGGATCATGTCCTCAAGCACTGGAATCGTATGCTCTAACTGGCCATATGTCTGGGGGTGGTAAGTTGTACTCAAAAGTACCTATGTACCCAAAGCCTTATGAAGCCCCTAACAGACCTGAGAAGTAAAACAAGCATCCCTTTCTAAATCAATGGAGTGTGGAACTCCATGCAGATTCAAAATCTCATTGATGTACAACTGTCCCAGATCATCAACACTGAAGGTATCCTTGATCGTCAAAAGTGGGAACCCTTCGTAAGTCTGTCAATGACAACTGTAACTGCATCATTCCCTTGAGGCGACCTCAGAAACCCTGTTATGAATTCCATCACAACATTTTTCCACTTTCACTTAGAAATGGGTAACTACTATAAAAGTCTTCGTAGTCGCTGATGCTCTTCTTTCACCTGCTGACAGGTGGAACACTTCAAGACAAAACCTGCAACATCTCTCTTCATACCTGGCCACGAATACTGACAGTGTAGATCATGATACATCGTGGTGACACCAGGATGAATTTCCCAAATTGATGAATGAATGTTTCACATCATCTCCTCACATATAACTTTTGGCACCCATACGTGCCCCCGGAAATGCAAGATCTCATCCTCGCCTACGGTCCATCCCGGAATAGGGTCTCCTCCTGACATACTCTCCCATAGGACCAAGCCTTCATAATCTAATAGCTTCCTCATTCGCACTTGATCAAGAATAGTAGAGGTAACATCTACATAAGAAAGGAATGTCAACCCCTTTCTGTCATGCACTTTTAAATGCATCTTAGAGCACAGAGTCATAAGCTTCCACTCATTGTTGGCCTCCTGAACTGCCTATATCTGAGTCCTCATGTTCAACACATCAGCCACTGTGTTGCCTTTCCCAAGTGTATAGGAAAGATCAAAGTCAAAGGACTGAAGGTACTCAACCCACCATCGTTGTCTCAAATTCAGATCACACTGATTGAAGATTTACTTGAGAATTTTTTGGTAAATGAAAACAAAAAAATGCTCTCCCAAGAAGATAATGTCTCCAAAAGTGTAAGGCATGAACAACAGCTGCTAACCCAGATCGTGCGTCGGGTAATTCCTCTCATGTGGCCTCAACTTTCGAGGCCCGTACGCAATGACAAACCCGTAAATTCTATGGAAATTATTTTTTAAAATACATGGGAATTTTACGAGTCCGTGAAAATTTACGGCGCATGATTTTGAGGCCCAGTGTGCCCAGAATCAATTTCTGAAGTTTTGTTTGGGTACATTCAGTAAACCTACAAGAGGGTTTTTATAACTTTTGAACCAGTGCTCGGAATTGAAAACTGAGGACACCGTTGAACTCACAGCACTGTTATTCACTTAAGGAGACTTTCACTTTGACGATAGTGGGTCGAGAATAAAAGTTAGTTTTTGTGTTTTTGAGGAAAATAATAAATAAAGTGAGCTTCACTTTATTTTTATTTGAGACACCATGTGGTTTTCTATTGGTTAATACCTCCTCATGGAAGTTGGTGGTGGGTCCACCACACCTTAACCTCCCATGAGAGTTTATGGTGGCGTGGCCCACTCGAACTCAGCCTCCGATATGAGGATTAATGTCGTGGGGACCACCTGAGACCACATAACCTCCCTAATTGAATAATACATGTGGGGACCACCCTAACCCTATTAAATGAGAGGATAGGAAAACCTCTCAAATCCCCCTCTTTAATGTTTAGGATCCTCTGGAGCTTCCTCCACATTAAAGTTGCCAAAACGCCCAATTAATGGGGCCAAATCCTCCCATTAATTTGAATGTTCCAACAAATGTTTAGTTTTTAAAATCTTTCCAATGAAATAACACATTTTATAATCTATTATTTGGCACATCTTTTGTTTTTGGGGAGAGGAGAGCTTGGGAGAAAAGGGGTTCTCCAATGAAGAACCTCATCTTATAATGAAGAACAACGGCAACGATCATCTTTAATCTTCTTCCCCAGACACCTACCGATGTGGAGAATCTCCCACAACTGATGTGTGAGATTAGGATTGGAAGTGTGTTGCGGATGCGGTGAAGGAAGATCACCTTTTTCTTCATTCATGACTTCTAGGCGAAGGATGAACAAAGGTAGAGGTTTTATTTTTGAATATGATTTACTCCAATGTTCTTCTTTTCTGTTAAAAGAAAGAATGGGGATGTTTCCCTATTGCGGGTTTTGGGATTAATCATTGTGGGTGGGTTTTTATACATCTTTATTGAGATCCAATTGCTACCAACCAAAACGCGGAGGGTGCGGTCCAAACCAATATGGGTCAACCCTTCCGTCATTATTGTTTATGATAACCTTCAGCATGGTGACGAAGCAACGAGGTGACGAAGGTGGTGAATACAAAGGTCGCGCTACCCACGGCCTCCGTGAACCATGCCTCCCCCATGACATTCTGTTCCACTACTAACTAAGCCACCCTAGCCCACACCGCCGCCAGCCTCCCGCGCGCCCTGGCCACCCGCCCTCCAGCCTGGTGCCATGCCCGACCTCCTGCCGGCATGGCCGCGTCCCGCTAGCCTACCCATCCACCACCCAACCGAACCGGCACCCTGGCCATGCTGGCCTCTCGAGTCATCCCCCCCCCCCCCACAGTGCCCTAGTCGAATTGGCCCAGTCGCGCCCTCCTGGCTGAACCGGCCCTGAGCCCAGGCCGTACCGCCCACGCGGCCTACTATGCTGCGACCAGTGGGCCGGGACAAAACTAACAGGATGGCCAACACAATGGGTCGGGCAAGGCCCACCAGGTCTAATCAGGTCAACCGAGACCGGGTCAACCTAGACTGGGTCGGACTAGACTGAGGCCCACTACTGACCCCTTTCATTTCTTGGGCCATATCATTGGAACCGGAAGTCTATTTGAAAAACCGTCAGCGGCACTGGTAATGTTAGAGCATAACAATCCCTTTGAGTATACTCCATTAGAATTTGGGGTATATTTTAGATATGATGAGGTTAGATCGTACACGAATCCAACCGGGCCCCCATGACTAAAAGGAAAATAACTCACAGACCGAGCGTTCAATTGACGCGTCATCTGTTGCTTTGAGACCTCTATGTTGTGGCAGACCTTTGAGAGAATTATATATGGGACTTATTGGTAGTTGGAGTTTTGACCAGTATCTCATGGAGCGGATCCTCTCGGAGATGAGCGAGCAGAGTGCAGAGACCTAGTAGCTGGCTGAGACCTGATGACTACTGACTATTTCGACTCAGAGTGACTCGACTGGCCCCGTGGGGAGATCCTTTGTGTCATGGAAAACCCACAGTGGAGATCGCCGTTGTGTGACGCGGCCTACCCATGGTACTCGACAGGAGGAGTAACTCACCAGGCTATGATGGGGAGGACCTCTGTGTGACGCGGCAGACCCACAGTGGAGAGCGCCTCTGTGTGACGCAATAGACCCACGGTACTTGACATGAGGAGTACCTCAGTAGTCCAATGTTAGTGGGAAGTGCCTTTTAGTGATGCTGTAGGACCACTGTACTTGATATAGGATGTTTTATCTAGAAGTCGAGGTGTTTGAAATTGCGCTTGGAAATGTTACTTGATACTACCCCTAGAATAAATCCTGGTGTGATCTGAGTCAGTATCTTTTCTATTTTCCTCATAATTGAGACGGATTACATGATAACTTAGGTATATGTATAGGAATATAACTAAGTGGGGTTATCTGTTGATTTCATACATTGTGGTTTATCCTTGTAGGATTTTGTGAGACCTTAAGGGTCTCGGGGTCCCTAATGAGTATCGTTATACTCACACATTCATGAGCTATGCCCGAACCTGATTGTGTTGGATATAGACGACAGATAGTACTGACCAACGTGGAGGGTACCAAGACTAGATGATACCCAGAGGTGTACCACATGGTGTGATGGTACACGGAGGAGATGGAAGGACGTGGAGTGTTGTGGAGGCTATCTGTACCTACCCTTCAGGTAGGAATCCCAGAGGATGACCCAGCAGTTGTTTTACCTTTCTTCTGTTGTACTTGTTTTTCAATTGTTCTTGTAGATTCTTGTGGGGCTTGTATTCCAACCCCTCTACTTTATACACTCTTTTGTATACATTTTTACATAGTGTTTTGATTCCAAATCAATCTATTTTTTGTGTTTTTCTAGGATGTAAAGTCAATGCATTCCCAGTTTTAGGGAATTATGCCTTTGGTGCTAGTCGCTAGCCCCTAGCCTATGGAGGGACGGCTTGGGGTAGTCACGTCATCGGCCCTGGGGGATGGGTAATGACAATGACTCCATATCCCTACATAAGCACAGATCCCATCCCGATAGATGACGCATCATAGTAAACAGTATATCTCATTCCCAGCTTTGGCAAGACTAGTATTGGTGCTAAAGTCAACCTCCCTTTCAACTCCTGAAAGGCTGAATCACATGAATCTGACCACGGGAACTTTGCACCCTTGTTTGTCAAACCCGTCAGTGGTGCTGCTAAGTGTGAAAAGTCATGTATGAAATGTTTGTAGTATCCAGCCATTCCAGGAAAACTCTGCACCTCAAAGATGTTCTTTGTCTCCTCCCAGGAAACTACTTTCCTCACTTTATCTGGGTCTACTGATACTCCTATCTCTAAGAAAACATGACCCAAAAGTGACTTTGATCCATATAGAAGTGTCATTTTGAGAGATTAGAATATAATTGATACACTATTAGTGATCTCAAAATGATCTCAAGACGGTTAGCATGATCATGTTGAGTGTGAGAGTACACCAAGATATCATCAATGAAAACCACCATGAAGGAATCCAGGTATGTATGGAACACTCTGTTCATCAGTTCCAGGAAAACTACTGTTGCGTTCTTAAGACCGAACGGCATAACCATATACTTGTATAGACCATACCTTCTTTGGAAGGATCTGAGAGGTATATCAGATGTTATAACACGCAACTAATGATAACCGGATCTCAAGTCAATCTTCAAGAACAACCAAGATCCTCGAAGCTGATCAAAGAGTTCATCAATCCTGGGTAAAGGATATCAGTTATTGACCATCAACTAGTTCAACATACAATAATCCACACAAATCCTGAGGTTACTGTCTACCTTCTTCACAAACAGGACAGGAAAACCTCGAGGAGAAGTATTGGGTCAGATGAAACCCTTTGCCTGTAACTCCTCCAAATACTTCTTCAGCTCCTACAACTCAGGTGTAGCCATCCTATAAGGAGGAATGGACATTGTTGCCACTCATAGCACAAGCTCAATAGAAAATTCTACCTCACGCTCAAGAGGCAAACCAGAAAATTCCTCTAGAAAGACATCTATGAAACGATCCACCACTGGAGGAAAGATTAACTGTGAAGTCCCCTGGTCATCCAGATATAGGCTAGAAATATGGGCTGTAACTCCTCCCAACTCATGATGCTTGGGTCCTGCTATGCTTTCCTGGACATTCCATTTGTCCTTATGAAGAAAAGATTCACCTTATGGTGACGTTAAACTCACCATGTTGTGATAACAGTCGATAAATGATCGAATGGGAACTAACCAGTCCATTCTGAGAATGACATCATAGTCCTTCATCTCTAGGACATAGAGGTCCCATAAAAAGTGACACCCACCAAACTATAAAGGGATCTCCCTGCACTGACGTACGCAATCCATTCATGTCCCCAAAAGAGTGTCTAGAGTCAATATATCAGGAGAAGAAAAGATGAAGATACCAAGGATATCCACAACAGTAGTAGATATAAATCTATGGGAAACCCCTATATCGAAAAGAGAGGAAGCTAAAACTGACGCTAATAAGATCGTACCACGAACGGTAGAGGGTCGGGGATCCTGCTCCTGCTGGGTCTGCTCCACTACAAAAGTTTGACCTATACCCTGGCCCTATGACCCCGCCAGACCACTCTAAGCTGATCCACCCTGATGTTGCTAAAACATTGGGAGACTGGAAACCACGGTCATGACCTCCACCTTGTCCTGAAAGTCCAGAAGAACTCCAGTTCCCTGAATGGTGAGAAATTGGTGGTGCTACCCCTGAACGTGGACTCATAGAAGAACCCATGACACTAGCTGCTGGTGAAAATAATTGACAGAAGCGTTGAAGGTGACCCATCCTACAGTAATATCAGCACTCCACATGGTCCCGCATTCAATGTTACCTAGTATGAACGTTCCTCCCGCACTAATATCATACCACCAGACTACCAGAAGATGCATCCCACTCACTCTGATCTCCTCATGCAGTATCTCTACGGCTCTTCCAGCAATTAGTTGGAGGAATACTAACTCTGGATGCCGAACCGCCCTGGTTCACAGCTCCAAAATCCCTCATATTGCACTCAATAATCAGCTCTTGGTTGACGATAGAGGATATTTAAGTCAACCTGAATATGTTCACTTGAGATCAGATGTCATTCCTCAAACCATCATCAAACTTCTGTGCAAGGAACAACTCATCACCTATTAGAATAGTCAAGAAATGATGAAGCTCTATGAATCAAGAGGAATACTCCATAACATTAAGAGTACCCTGCTCCAGACTCATGAACTCTCAGGCTCGATCAGCCCTCAAGGTCTCCGGATAGAATTAATTGTATAATATGTGTCGAAACTCATCCCAAGAAATATTCTGCTAGATTCTCTCTTGTGAGATCATATCTCACAACCTCTTAGCAAATTCTTGAAGCATGTAGGTATAGAGCTTCACCCTATTCTCTGAAGTTATCTCCGGATGCTTGAAATTTTTTAGTGTGGCTTCTATCCATGACTATGCAACCTAGGGTTTACCATCCCTTGAGAAAGTGGGAGGATGCTGCTGCTGAAATACCTGCGTCAATTCTTCCATCGACGGGGAAGGAGGTGGCGCTCCCTGAAAGGTATGCATCATCCTCATAAATTTCTCTCTGAACTATGCATCAAAACCTATGTCGGATAAAATGGTTGGTACCAAGACTGGAATGAAAATAGTATCTATAGGTAGTCCCTAATATGCCATGTCCGATGTCTGATCACCGCCTGGCGACTGGTGTACAACCGAAGGAAGTCTCGGTGGAAAGACTCGACAAGGTCAAACACACTCCTTAGATCAAGATTATCAAGGACCTAAAACAAGGATTCTAAGAAGGTAACAAGAGAAGTAAATCACTCAAGTTTTATAAAACAATATTACACGACATGTACATTTCATACATAGCGTGTTCTCTTAAGTCATTTATATGGGCGTGTACTCCTGCCTAAACTGGTCATGTAAGACCCCAGACACAAGCTGATTTGTTATAACACACGACATGTACTTGAATCCTCTTCCAATGCCCAAGTCCTTCTACATGGTTAAGCCACATGACTCTCCTAATACAAGAAAACATGGAATCTTCATGGTGGACACGATGTGTACTAGACAAGCTTCACTTGGCCCATGTTGTTAGTGACACAACCTTACACACGACTCACACTACATGATGTGTTCAAGGCAGAAAATGCATGTATGTGAAAGGATAACACCAACTTGTGTTTGTTCTGGACATGGCCAGGTACCTGGATCAGACTACATGGCGTGTTCAATCCTGACAGGGTGTGTATAGATTAAGGTTTTATCCGCCCTTGTTGTTAGTTACACGGGTGGACACCGGTTCAACACTACATGAGGTTGATTGGATTTTCCCATCAGACATTACCCATCCCATGTCTCTGCCCACTCAAACTTCAACACAGTTCGAGACTACATGGAATGTAAAGAAAATACACGGCATGTATTTTTTGTGTTTTTGGATAGTAAGCCTTAGAAACTACTCTGAAGCCTAGAAAAAAACTGAAATGAATATTAATGGTGCCAAATTCTAATACGTGAGGACCCATTCTCCTTGCGAATCAATGTTTGGCATATTCTACATGATATTACAAGAAAAACAAAGCAATTATCCACCATATTCTGGTCCATGAGGGCCCATAACACCTCAATAACCAAAGATTGGAATTCACTCAATCAAAACCTTACACAAAAATATCCTATCAAAATAGCAGTTGTTCTTATCAAGGCATCTATCACAACATCATGCATATCCTACATAACGTCTATCACAAAAACATGTAATCTCTAATGCATCCTAGATGACACAGCATGAATACATGACATGTGATTTCAAAAAAGTTCCTATAGATGCATGAGATGGAATACCCTCATCTCAGAGGGTTGCGACAGAAATAGAACCTCAATGACGTCAATAGTAATAAAACAAAACATGTGAGTCAACCAACGGTGAAAATTAAATCAACCGTAAACTTGAAAAACCAGAAGAAATTGAAATAAATGAGGTTGGATGGCTTTTTCTTGTACACAGGTTCGCTACTCCTGGGCATAGCTTATTACTAGGTACATATTACTTGTTATCACTGGCCAAAGGATCCAAACAGTAAATCAAGAGAAAATAATCCCTCTGATACCACTATATAACGTCCCGGTTCCAAAAGCCACCCAGAGGCTCCCCGTACCAGATTGGTCACATGGCCTCAAGCGCATTTCCCTACATGCCAGAGGCTACCGACTAGCAGCAAGGGATTCGGTATGATGGTGGGGAAATTATTCCCTCATTAGAAGAGTACATAGTTGAAGTAAACAACACCCAATAGTTGAAGCAGTAAATATCCAACAATAGTAAATAGCAGAAGACTGGAATAATAAATAGCTGGAGCACATATATATATAAAATTATGCATGATACATATGTCCAGAAAAGCATCCAAATAAGTAACAATTATGGAAATAAAAACAGTTCTAAACCAAATTACAAACATAAAATATAAACAACTACCTAGAATCGCAAGCCTATGCATTGTCCCATGCTCTTCATCTCCAAAGAAAGTCAAGTACTAGAAGTAGAAGGGAGATTTCCCTTATCTATACCTACAGCAATATAATTTGTTTGGACCCAAAAGTATGACCAAAATAGGGTGTGAGACTAAATCCTAGTAGGAAACCACCTGAAGATCTGTGCCTAACAGTCAGTGAATATATGCTAGGTAAAAGTATAGAAAACAGTAAACAAGAAAGTAATCAGATGTAAACAATTTTCAATTTCAATATCAAGCAACAGAAAAACAAATAGAAAAACCTAAAATAGGTTACTCTCTAGGAAGTACTCATAGCTATCCCCTCTGGTCCTACTTATGAAGTACAAGCAACCCTCTGGATAGTGTACTCGGCCTAACCCCTCTGGTCCAGTCATAATAATTCAAAAAGACTCTCTCAGTAAGTACTCACAGTCAATTCCCCATATAGTATAAGGTAGTCAGGGACTCTCTAAGGAAGCTCACATAGTCAATTCCCCTTATAGTCCCATGTTCAAGGCCTCTCTGAGGAATCTCACTCATTCAATTGCCCTTATAGCCCAAGTCGTTCAAAGACTCTCTAAGGAAGATCCCTCAGATATTTACCCTTATAGTCTAAATTAATCAAGGTAATTCTATTTAAAACAAGACTCTCTTATGAAGTACGCACGGTCAATTACTTTTATAGAGACCTGAAGCTTGACATACATAGATATCACATTACTTTTGTGGAATACTTAGTACATAACAAAAAGACACACACAAGGACCATAATAGTTTAGTGTCTTTGGAAACTCGGAACGTAATCTTCTAATCATGGTGAAAGATCTTCAACATCTCCCATAAATATCTTCACTTTTTTTCCTTACCTAAAACCATTCTCTATATCCTGGGGAAAAGAAAACATAAAAGGGTGAGCTCAAATGCTCAGTAAGGGTAAACAAAAGAAATATCAATCACATCATATTCATAAGAACATATCTTTTGGAAATCTTAACCTACAAAAGAGATCATAATTTCATAACATGGGATAAATCATAGTAGTGAAATGTAATCCCAATAAAGATAACATAAAACATGAAAATTTGTGGCATACACACATAATCATATAGAATCATTTATCATTAGTCAAGACTCATTTCCAAGACTATCTTAGTGGACAAAGTCCCTTTCTGAACCGAGTTCACTCCTCGTTTCAGTCCAGTTTCACTGAACCGGTAAAACTTACCATTCCAGCCATTTCTATCTCATGAGATATAAAATCTTTACCCAATCCATTGGAGGGAGATATAGGTCCCACCCATCTCATAATGATACCATTCTAATGTGTGCCACAAAATCATAAATCATACATCATTTCATAACCCATGTAATAAAAATGGGAATCTGAAACATCGTGACATCATAAAAAATTCATATAAGATAAATAAATTCATAAAAATATTTTCATCACAATATAATCAAATTCATGTCATAATAGGGATATAAACAAAACTCTATATTATCTTAGATGGAAAATAATTTTGATAAAACTCTTGAACTCCATTCTTGAGGAAAATATCATTTCTTATTCAAAAACATTTTTCATTTCTTAACATGTCATACAATTTTAAACTAACAGAAGTTGATTAAAAATAAAATTTAAAACTTGTAAAGGAAGATTCTTGGAAATAATGTTTTAAAAACACATTCATGCCGTATAAGTTAAAAAAACATTCTTCTCATACTTTTGTCGGAAAAGTCAAAAAATACCTCGTACAAAAAACGACAAAAGATTCCTTTCATATCTTTTACTAAATAAACACCAAAGGGTAAAATAGGTTTTAAACAATTGTAGGTGGATGGAAATAATATTACATATTGAGGTAACATGGATGTGGATGATAAAATACACCGCAGTAAATACCAAAGTATAAGCAATCTCGGATAAAAATGAGATTGTGATTTTTTTCCCTTACCTTAGGTCTGATTTGCTTCATAAGTGTCTGAACATCCTGTATAATGATTTAAATAATGTTATTGACTTATTCCAGAATCATACTTATTTTTATGATATCATATATGGTCATATTCTTAGATTCGTATTGGTAATATTTCATTATTACTTGTTATTCGGGTGTTTATTACTTTTTGTTCTTATGCGTGTTTTGTCGAATAAATTATTATTTTCCATTTTAGGTTATAAATACCTCATTTACATAATGGTATTAGGGTAATATATATCATATTAATTCATTAAATTCATTTATATAATCATTATCCAATGAAGATCATGTAGAACGAGTCGCATCACATCGTGGAGATGGTATTCCGTACGTACGCATGCGCGATGATTTCATTTTCCATAGGATGGATAGATGGTGAAATAGGGTTGTTTCATACATATAATAAAAATATCAGTATATGAAGGATACTTATGTTATTACTTCATAATGAAAAAACCTACGATGAATAGGTGTAAGAGGAAATAAAGTTGAAAGAATCGGTAACGGACATTACCTCTTCTTTGAAGCGCCTCTTTGAGTCCTCCTCTTAGGGCACTAAAATTGGTCATTGAAGAAGACCATGACCTCTAGGATGTTTCTAGGGAAGGGGAGAAGATAATTTTTCAGGGGTTTTCCGAGTGTGAAGGCTAAATGTGGTGTGAGGAAGAGAGGGAGGAGGTGCCCTTTTATAAGGGAGGAGAGGGGCACCTTTGGAATAACTAAAAATATTATTTTATTATAAAGCCAAATTCGGTTTTAAATATCTCCAAATTGATTTATTTCGAAGCTAAGGTGGGAAAGGGTAGAAATACTCTCATCCAATAGAATTTAGACAAGTTTAGGTTCCTATTTTAACCTTATCATTTAGATTTAACATTAAGTTAGATAATTTTACATTTACCGTGTGTTTTTGTGTTCTTACACTATAAGGTTAATAAACATACTATAACCAGCAAAAAGAACCCCAAGATGTTTATTATTAATATATATAACCTTATCTAAGTAATTTGGCCGAACCATTGATTTTTAGGAATAAAATAACAATTAATAATATAATATTTGTTTTAAAAACTATTTTATGTCAATTTTGACACTATTTAGTAATTGATTTTTGTAAAAATCATAAAAGAATGATTAATTCAAAAAAATGTTTATTAAATCAATACTAAAATGTCATATTGACCTATAAAATTAGTGGAATTCATAAAAAGTCTCAAATTACATTTATTCGGGTATTTATAACATCAATTATGTCAATATTTCGTTAATAAGATAATTACTCCATCATCTTTGTGTCATAAATAAATTAACTTATTTAAAGTCTAAAAATTACAAATAAAATATCATTATGTAGTAAATATTTTTATCTTTCTAATGAATATTTATAGTCGAATTTATATTATGTATAACCCTATATTAAAAATGCTTTAGTTATTAAACATTGATTTTAACTATTTTAACCCTTCTATAATAAATTTATAATAAATGTCCTAATCTAATCCAAGTGGGCCTAAATGGTCATATTTTATTCCTAAGGTTTTTTTTGGTCGAATGACACTTATCCAATAGAATTAGGACATGGATTAGGGTAATAATAATATCATTGTTACCCTTAACTACCCTATTTACTTTTAATCGTGGTTAAAAAAAGTAAAAAGTTACTATTCACTAAAAATTATTTTCATCTCATTGAACCACATTTTAGTCCTTGATATTAACCGTGTCTCTTGGATTTTCTAAATTCTACTCACAGAAGCAGTAAAATTAAGTTTTATGACAAATTCAATTTTTTTAACTATCACTTAGTGGTTTCACTATTCATCAAAAAATGAATGTTTCCAGAAAAATACCAAAAATTAGGCCTAAGCTATATTTGATATTATGAATTCAAAAATGATGTTTATTTTACCAAATTCAAAACATATCAGTTACATTAACTAATTTAAAAATTAATTCTCATCGTCAAAACAAATAGCGTGTTTTTAAAAGATAATAACTATCAAAAGATTGATACTTGTTTATGTCTGGTTTAAATGTGAAATTATATCCAATGAACAACATTGTATTAAATTGTAAAAATATATTCTAAATATACTTTAAAACCACTCAAATTAATAATTTATAACTATTAATTATTACGATTAAAAAAGTATAAAATTCAGTAATTTTCATTATTCATCAGAATATGAAAGTTATCCGAAAAGTACAAAAATTTCACCCTAATCTAATTTCGATATTCCGAATCCAAAAATGAAGTCCATTTTGAGAGATAAAATTTCTAAAATTTTAAAAGGTGGTTATTACTATTCATAACGGCTAGTTTTAATAATATTTTAATATCATATCTTGGTTTAGTAAAACTCGGTATTGCGTACTACACACGCTATCGAGGAAGGTTGTGATTGCGTGTAATGCAAGGCAAGTAAAGGATGCGTGTTGTGAAAGCTCCTTTTGTTGTAGCATAAAACACAATATATTAATGAAATTAAAAGATTCTTTTTCATAAAATCTCAGGGTGTCACATTCTACCCCCCTTAAAATGAATTTTTCCCTCAAAATTCGTCGGGTTTATAAATGGTTTACTACTCGAATGTTTCTTTAATAGAAACCCACATCGTAAAAAGGAATACCAAAACCAATCTTTAAAAACAAAAGTATGAAACGTAAAGGTTACCCAAATAAACTAATCACTGGGTTTCCACATAGGTGAAAATATGGATATGGATGAGAAATCTAACCATCATGTTCTGATGGAGAGTGGTAGAGAACATGGCTTTGGAAAAGCCAGAAATCACAAATAAATAAATTTCTGATGGTCTAAGGTACCATCTGATTCATCAGATATATGAGCACTAGGACAACATTTTTGGTTTTCAAGATCATTTCCTTAAAGTTGATGAAATTGGAATTAGAAGAAATAATTTCATGATTTTGGTATAGTCTCACCGTTGGTCGTTCTTTGGACAATTTCCACTTCATATCTTAAAGAAATGAAGTTGAATTTTTCATTCTTGATGTGTTAGAAGATCATGTGATAGAATGATGAGTCATTCCATCTATTTCAAACAAAAGGTTAGAAAAATTTATCAAATATACACAAGTCCATCTATGGTAAGGTTAATCGTATACGATTCCAAAAATGAACTTATACTTCATATATCATAACACGTAATAAAATAAAACTAGTTTCTACTAACCAGGGACATCCTGTAGGCTAGTGGTAGGCGATAAAGGCCAGTTACACTTTGGTTGTGTGTTCGATTCCCACATCTTTGTCCGACGCGATGGTCTGTCGCCCATACTGCAGGTTGCCCTTTTTCTAAAACTACATTACTATAACATCCCATACATAATATTGAAAAAACTTCTATCCTTTAACAATACTAACTTATGTCCAACATAATCCATTCCAATCTTTAGGCTTATCCAAAATAATGTTGCCTAATCTCATATTATAGTGAAAAAGATTACCAAAGAGTTCATACAACTAGCATGTTAATACCATTGTTGATCCCCATATATCATGAGATATGTCTTGTTGGTCACATTCCAAACATTCGAAGGCCTTTATCATGTATTCTCTCGAAAAAAAATGAATACCCATTGAACCTTATTGAAAACATGAATGTGGTTAAAAGTTAACTCTTTCCACATACCAAAATCCTCAAATTTCTCTATACTCAAACAATGATATAACTTAGTCCTTATATTAATCATGAGCTCATGAATACTGTCAAACTTTTCATTTTCTCGTTTTCCCTTCATTATGCGCATATCATCTTTTTTTCCAAAAATATCTCAATCACTTTCCACGGTTACCTGTACCATAAAATTATTGAAAAAAACAATAGACCAATACATAAATATTCCAATATTCCATGATACTATATATAACATTATTTAGGAATCCCATTACATAAACACGTAATCATTCCACCACATCGTTGTCATATTCAACATTGCCAATGGTGATTTCATGTGACTTCCCTTTATCCTTTTCTTTAAGTGGTTTATTATGTCGATCATCAATAAACCTTGGATTAAGGCATTTATTAGCATAATTCCCCATTTACTTGCACTTGAAGCATTGAAGTGTTGGTGGTGTGTTCTCTGTAGTATTTTCTTTATTCTCATCATTAGAAACACTATTTCCATTACTTCGACACTCAGCTACTCGATGACCTTCTTTTCCACACTTAAAACATTTTCTAGTCCCTTTAAGACAATCTCCACCATGCTTCTTTCCACACTCTGAGCATAAGGAAACATTCATCTTCTTTTTACCATTATTCTGATAATTCTCCTTGTACTCAATCTTTCGTTTCCTGTCAAAACTACTATATGGATAAGTAACACCAACTTCCATTTCTACCTAGATAGCACAACGCACAATTTCTTCATAGCTACTGAAGTCTTTTATAGCTAATGCCCTTCGAAGATTTGGTTTTATACCACTGAAGAAACGATCAAATTTACATTCAGGTTGGATGATAAAGCCAGATGCATACCTTGCAAGCCTTGTAAAATTTGCTACATATACACCAACAGATTCATCATCCTTTTTCTTTAGATCAAGAAACTCCTTCTCCAACTTTGTTCGAAGAATACGAGGGAAGTACTTATTGAAAAATAAGTTCTTGAACTCGTCCCATTCCATGGACTCAATTTCATCTCTTGGCCTCGTATTCTTGATAAGATTCCACCATTGATCAGCTTCACCTTCCAAATGATATACTGCTAAGATGACTTTATCATGTTCTAAACATTGAAGAACTGAAAATATCTTTTCAGTGGTGCTGATCCATTTTTCAGCAACAAGTGGATCAGAAATCCCACTGAAAGAAGGTGGGCGTTGCCTCATGAAGGACTCAATAGAATATTGTTCCCTTCTCTGCTCATTTGGAAGTCCAGACTGATTCATAGCTTGTGTAAGTATGGCAATAAGATTTTTCACTGCATCTCCCATTACATTTGTTTGTTCAGGAGGACAATCATTGAATTTTCCATTGCATTGATCAACACGGTTCCTTCGGGTTCCATCCATCATCTAAAACCCAAAAATAATAGTGGGAGAGGCAAAAATCATGTTAAGGAAAACAACATAATAAAGGGGGAGTACCTTCAATATCTAACATATTAGGTTTAATTATATGATCGTTAGCATAATTCTAGGACTATACCCTATACTTATACTTCACCTTAGAGACATCCCTAGACATACCTTAGAAATATCTCTAGGGATCTCACTAAAGTTCTCGCATCCTAGTTTCCAAAGGTTGACTAAACCTTTCCTCTGATACCAACTATAGAGACCTGAAGCTTGATGTACATAGATATCACATTACTTTTTCATAATACTTAGTACATAACAAAAACACACACACAAGGACCATAATAGTTTAGTGTCTTTGGAAACTCGGAACGTAATCCTCTAATCATGGTGAAAGATCTTCAACATCTCCCATAAATGTCTTCCCTTTTTTCCTTACCTAAAACCTTTCTCTATATCTTGGGGAAAAGAAAACATAAAAGGGTGAGCTCAAATTCTCAGTATGGGTAAACAAAACAAATATCAATCACATCATATTCATAAGAATATATCTTTTGGAAATCATAACCTGAAAAAGAGATCATAATTTCATAACATGGGATAAATCATAGTAGTGAAATGTAATCCCAATAATCATAACATAAAACATGAAACTTTGTGGCATACACACATAATCATAGAGAATCATTTATTATTAGTCAAAGCTCATTTCCAAGACTATCTTAGTGGACAAAGTCCCTTTCTGAACCGAGTTCACTCCTCGTTTCAGTCCTGTTTCACTCAACAGGTATAACCTACCGTTCCATCCATGTCTATCTCATTAGATATGAAATCTTTACCCAATACATTGGAGGTAGATATAGGTCCCAGCCATCTCATAATGATACCAATCTTATGTGTGCCACAAAATCATAAATCATACATCATTACATAACCCATGTAATAAAAATGGGAATCTTAAACATTGTGACATCATAAAAAATTCATATAAGATAAAGGAATTCATAAAAATATTTCCATCACAACATAATAAAATCCATGTCCTAATAGGGATAGAAACAAAACCCTATATTATCTTAGATGTAAAATAATTTTGATAAAACTCTTGAACTCCATTCTTGAGGAAAATATCTTTTCTTATTCAAAAACATTTTTTTTTCTTAACATGTTATACAATTTTAAACTAAAATAAGTTGATTAAAAATAAAAATGAAAACATGAAAATAAATCTTCTTGGAAATAATTTTTTAAAAATCCATTCATTCCGTATAAGTTAAAAAAACAATCTTCTCGTACTTTTGTCGGAAAAGTCAAAAAGTACATCTTACGAAAAATGACAAAATATTCCTTTCATATATTTTACTAAAAACTCACAAAAGGGTAAAATAGGTTTTAAACAATTGTAGGTGGATGGAATTAATATTAAATATTGAGGTAACATGGATTTGGATGATTAAATACACCCCAGTAAATACCAAAGTATAAGAAATCTCGGATAAAAATGAGATTGTGATTTTTTTCCCTTACCTTAGGTTTGATTTGCTTTGTAAGTGTCCGAACCTCCTGTATAATGATTTAAATAATGTTATTGACTTATTACAGAATCATACTTATTTTTATGATATCATATATGGTCATATTCTTATCTTCTTATTGGTAATATTTCATTATTACTTGTTATTCGGGTGTTTATTACTTTTTGTTCTTATGCGTGTTTTGTCGAATCAATTCTTATTTTACTTTTTAGGTTATAGATAACTCATTTCCAGAATGTTATTATGGTAATATATATCATATTAATTAATTAAATTCAATTATATAATCATTATTAAATGAAGATCATGTAGAACGAGTCGCATCACATCGTGGAGACGGTATTCCGTACGTACGCACGCGCGGTGATTTTGTTTTCCGTAGGATGGATAGATGGTGAAATAGGGTTGTTTAATAATTATAATAACATATCAGTATATTAGTGATACTGATGTTATTACTTCATAACGAAACAACCTAATAAGAATAGGAGGAAAAGGAAATAAATTTGAATGATTCGGTAATGGACATTACCTCTTCTTTGAAGCGCCTCTTTGAGTCCTCCTCTTAGGGACCTAAAATTGGTCTTTGAAGAATACCAGGACATCTAGGATGTTTCTAGTGAAGGGGAGAAGAGAATTTGTCAGGGTTTGGCCGAGCTTGAAAGCTAAAAGTGGTGTGAGGAAGAGAGGGAGGAGGTGCCCTTTTATAAGGGAGGAGAGGGGAACCTTTGGAATAACTAAAAATATTATTTTATTATAAATCCAAATTCGTTTTTAAATAGCTCCAAATTGATTTATTTAGAAGCTAAGGTGGGTATGGGTCGAAACCCTCTCATCCAATATAATTTAGACATGTTTAGGTTCCTATTTTAATCTTATCATTTAGATTTAACATTAAGTTAGATAATTTTACTTTTACCGTGTCTTTTTGTGTTCTTGCACTATAAGGTAAATAAACTTACTATAAAAAGCCAAAAGAACCCCAATTTGTTTATTATTAATATATATAACCTTATCTAAGACATTTGGCCGAACCATAGATTTTTAGCAATAAAATATCAATTAATAATATAATATTTGTTTTAAAAACTATTTTATGTCAATTTTGACACTATTTAGTAATTGATTTTTGTGAAAATCATAAAAGAATGATTAATTCGAAAATAAGTTAATTAAATCAATAATAACATGTCATATTAACCTAAAAAATTAGTGGAATTCATAAAAAGTCTCAAATTACATTTATTTGGGTATTTATAACATCAATTATTTCAATATTTCATTAATAAGATAATTACTGCATCATTTTTGTGTCATAAATAAATTAACTTATATAAAGTCTAAAAATTACAAATAAAATATCATTATGTATTAAATCTTATTATCTTTATAATGAATATTTATAGTCTAATTTATCTTATGTATTACCCTATATTAAAAATTCTTTAGTTATTAAACATTGATTTTAACTATTTTAACCATTCTTAAAATAAATTGATAACAAATGTCCTAATCTAATCCAAGTGGGCCTAAATGGTCGTATTTTATTCCTAAGGTTTTTTTTTTGTCTAATTAAACTTATCCAATATAATTAGTACATGTTTTAGGGTAATAATAATATCATTTTTACCCTTAACTACCCTATTTACTTTTAACCGTGGTAAAAAAAAGTAAAAAGTTACTATTCAAAAAAAATTATTTTAATCTCATTGAACCACATTTTAATCCTTGATATTAACCATGTCTCTCTTATTTTCTAAATTCTATTCACAGAAGTGGTAAAATTAGGTTTTATGAAGAATTCAGTTTTTTAACTACCACTTAGTGGTTTCACTACTCATCAAAAAATGAAAGTTTCTAGAAAAATACCAAAATTTAGGCCTAAGCTATATTTGATATTATGAATTCAAAAATGATGTTTATTTTACCAAATTCAAAACATATCAGTTACATTAACTAATTTAAAAATTAAATGGTAGTTAAAAATGAAAGGTTTTCCTCTAATGTATGGCTCTATGTTTTTTGTTTAAATGAATGGTTATGGCCTAATGTGAATGCCTAATGTGGTCATTGTATATTTTGGGGTATCTAGGGCTTGTTCAAGGCCCCGATTCTTAGTTTTTGTAAAAGGAAGTTGTCCCACGCAATTAGTAGAAACCATGATACCGAGGCTGCATTGTTTCGAGTAACCAGTTAAGGATGGATAGAGAGTATCATGGGGAATCATTGTTTGAAAAAACCATGAAATTAGTTGTTCAAACTTATAAGGGAGATCTATAATTTTTAAAAGTGTAATACCACATGTTCATTTCATGTTTTTTCTAACTATGAGACATGAATTTGTGAGGGGTGATAAGGGATAAAGTCATATGACATGGTTTACCCAACCATGTTCATGATTTGTGTGTGTTCCCTATTAAGACTCTAATGGGTTCATGGTTGTTGTAGGGTTTTTACAATCATGTGTCCAAAATGTGAGACCCATAATTTAAAGGGGAATTGATAATTTCCACCAATTTCATAATAAGATTAAACCTTGTATTTTATTTCATTTCAATAGTGGATTCATAATACTATTGAGCTCCCTCTCTTAGAAAAATATAGGCTTGGATCTCAATTCATCATCCTTGCTAGGAATGAATGACTATTCATATTTCTAGACACATACTGGTATGTTATATGTTCCACTGGTTCCATTCATCATTTTTCTTCATATAAACACACTTATTTTTATTCTTATGCCATATTTTTTATTCTATTAATCCATTAATCATTTTCCATAAATATTGACTAAATTAGAGGTTGATGTTAGATGATTATTCTACCTCATATCTATGGTATGTTTTTTATACTTTTCCCACAATGATTGAGGATTTATATTCATTGTCTCTATTATGCCTGATGCTAGACCTTATGTAATTTCCCCTAGAATTTAATGAGTGTATTATTATGATATTTTGAAAATTCAATGTCTCATTAAGTAAAATTTTATGGTTGGAGGATGTTGGCCTAAACCTAGTACACCCATGGGGTGTTTCTTTATATCATCCCCATGATTTACCACCTTGACTGGTGTATTTGAGCTCACTACTTGTTTTGGGAGACTTAATGTATTGAATTATAATTTAGTGAATGATAGGAGAAGGGTTATACCTCCATTTCCTGTTATTATATATGTTTTAAATTGTTGAATAGAATAAATGGAATTTTTTAATGGGTTGGATGAAATCATTAATTATTAATGGTTGTAAAATGATTAATGAATTTATTAATGAATTTATAAAGTTAGTGTAAGCCTTAAAACATCTCCATGGATCCTAATTTCAATGGATATTGTGGATTTTTCTACTTCATTGAACTTTATTTTTGTAGTGGATGCCTTTGACATTTCTATTAATAGGATATTGATTCTATTGGATTCCATGTGAATTAATACCCCTTAGATATGACTTTCATTGAATCACATTGGAAATTCCATATTGAAATTCTCCTTGTATGGGTATTTTATTATAGTTGTTATACTAGAAAGTGTCACATATTTTTACTTATACTTTAAAATCATCATTTTCTTATAGGTTCTTGATTATTTATCACAGGGATACATGTTTGGTGGAATATTATTTTTTATGCATGAAACATTAAATATATTACTACTCTACCTATAATATACAATGAACTAATTTTTTTTTTAGATACACAAACTAGATTTTTTATAAACGCCATTGGTGGTGGACCACTAAGTGTTATCTCACACACTATTTTGTTCACCAGGGATTACCTGAATTGATTCTATGGATGTAGATATGTATTGGGGTAAACACCCACATTATGATACCTATTATGATCATTTCTTTGGATCAGGGTAGTATAGGACTGATTTATTGTCATGATGCTAGCTGAAGATAGTATTTAATACTATATTTTTATTTTCATAAATGTATTGTATTGTACGCTTGTTTCAATGTGTTTCCTTCCATATTTTATATAAACATGAAATGTCCCTCATATTGTATATAAAACTGATATTTGGTTATTTATTATTATAGTCTTTTGGATGATTTATCTTCAATCTCTTATTTATTATATTCTTCTTCTTATATATTTACTTGAAATACTATTGTCTTACTCTAAACATGAGGGTATAGTCTCCCCATTATACCACCTTAGAACCTCACTACTAGTCACTAACATTTCATGTGTGGGGAGGTGTTCTTGAACCCATGTTATCCAGTAGCTCGGGGCACCATTCAGCGGATCTTGGTTCATGATGTTACATATATCACAAATGAATCCCTTTGAACATGAATTACATACATAAATTATACCCTTGAGAATGGTTTTCCTTGAAAAATAACAACTTCCCTTAATGGAATACAACAATAATATATCTCTATCTTGAAAAAATTGTGGTAATTATGAAATTATTACATGAATCATTTCTATTATGGGTTCTAAAATTATTTATTTATTTCTCATGTAATGTTTATGTAGTTATATATTCAAGTAAGTTCTACGTAAAGCATCCCAATTTTCCAATTTTGATTAATCTCTTCCATTTATATTTCACACATTTTCTTGTCAATTGGGACCATGAATTCTACATTTAAATTTTTTTTCTATCAATGAATGAAATTAAGTAGGGGTTAATATTATATTAAATACTATGGATAATCCCCAATTGCAGTTATGATGTCACAAAAAAATATCTTATAAATTCTAGGACACTGAATAATTAAAAATACCAAATATCTAATGGACTGCCCCTATATTACCTCAAGATTTAACATTATTCATCAGTCCCATCACATGATCATAATGTATCATTGAAATTCATAGTATCATCGTTGGAGTATATACAAATGGACATTTTTATATAATTTTTATCTTATCCTAAAAACATATTTTTAAAGTATTTATATCTCCTTGTTGATTAAGGATGATCAATATTAGATCGAGCATACCACTTATTATAACTATTAATAAGTTATTCCAATCTCAATAAATAACATTGATAATGAATTTAGTTTGAAATATGACTGCTACACTAGTGGTAGCTTCTTTGCTGAATGAGCCAAATATTTATGGTTTCATCAAAAATGTATGAAATTACACAAAAAATACAAGAAATTTTATTTATAACTTATAGTATGGATATCTAAATGCATGATTTATTAAGAAACTATAATTTTCATGGGAGTATTTAGTGTTTACTATTTGGGAACCAACACAACGAACACATTTTACCTACCACATGACGAGGCATGGATTATTTTACGGGATATATTATAACAAGGAGGAATCATGTTCTTAGATAGATTTAAAAATTGTTCCTTCCGATGGAAATTTTTTAGGAATATGTATTTCAATCATATTACCAAACATGATATTAATTTTTTAGGAAATAAAGTAATTTAGGAAAATCTCTTTATCCATGATTGATTATCCACTTTTTATGATGGGTGGATAACCTTCATCAAACCAGTGAGGTAAGGCAAGGATTCAGAAACTCATTTATATGTCTGAAAAAATGACCTATACATATTGGGGGATTATATTAAGCTACATATTAATAAGAATAATATACTTTAGGGGGGTATGTATTTCAATGAGAGGTGGCTCTAGAAATTCAATTATTACAGTTTCTTGCTATGTTCATTATAGGGTGAATTTTTCATTTTAGAGATGCTCACAATAGTGTGAGGTTTGAAACTTTTTTATGGTGGTTTTACTAGAGAAATGAAATCCAATGAATAAGAATATTATAATTATTGGGTAGAGGTATCATAATTCATGAAAACATAAAATATGGGAGGTTCTTAAATAATATTATCTTTCCCTTGAAATTAATATAATGTTGGGTGGATAATCCATTGTAGTTCTATGAGTTTCATAACACCATAGTCATTATTTAATAAATATATCACCCATGGATTTTCAACATTAATAGTGTTTGACCAATGTTATTTAGTTATATTAAGGTCTATAATATACTATGATATCATTCATGGTTTTCCTTTTTTCCTAATGATGTAAATTCTATTAAAGTTATTAATAATTTATGTGTCACCCAAGAAGAGTGTTATATCTTCATTTATTTATTTGATGTGGTTTTAGTTCCTTAAGTGGATGATATGATCATATATGAGCCTTTTTACTATTACATATTTTCTTTCATGTTAATATGACTAAAAAGGTTTTTCTATTATCCTTTACAAGAATCCAGAAGGAATGCTCTCATGGTGTAATCCTAAATTTTTGGTTGATCTTGTAATGTGTGGATATGAATTATACAATTTTTGTTACATATTTTTTTGTTTGATCCATATATCAAGGGATTAGGATGGATTATAGGTAAAAAAATATGAGGCATGCTAGGAAATCTATTCTGATGGGTAAAGAAACCACCAGATTCATGGAGTCAATAAATCAAGATCACTTTAGAACTTATTTTCAAACTAGAAGGTCATATAAAATAACCTCAAAAAACATTGATAATCCTCATCCTCATATCCCCATTGAATCAATGTTTGTGAAGATTAAGCATCCATGATTAAAATTACTTTTTAAATAGCTAATATCGATTCTTCTATGTTAGAATCCAATAATTTATTAGTGGTGGCCAATTTTTTAAATCGGTCCCTAAAACCATGAAATGATTTGTAGTTGAGTACCCTTCTTCTCCCATAATTCTAGAAAGATCGGGTACCTGTATGACGGAAATAATTATAAATTACATACTTGTAGTGTAATGTGACAATAATTCAAATCCTAAAGCTGTAACATATTATTGGGAACTGTGGAAATTGTCTTCGAATTATGTTTAGTATTCATTTGTAAGATTTCACTGGATAATATTGGTAAAAATCCATGATATTTAATTATATTTTACTTATTTGTGTAAGGGTATATTGGACTAGTATACAATTCATTATGTCATGTGTCAATTAATGATCATTTGAAAAAATGGTGATTTAAGAGAGCGAGAGAGAGAGAGATTGTCCTTCAATCATTGTAGAGAACAATCCATCAAATTGAGTCAGTGATGTGTGATACCAAATATCTAAATTGGACGAACATCAATAAATTATATATTTTTATTTGGTGTCTACTAAAACTATATATATTCAAGGATATATGACCCTTATATCAATGGTGGGAAAAAATACTAGAAATAAACAGTAGTACTGAGGGAATTTGAGTGGACAAACCAATAATTGGCTATTGACATTAATAAAATCACCCACAAGATGATGATAATTATACTAATTGAGTAGATCTTCAGTAGTAAATTCATTCATCCCATCAGATGTTTTCCAACAAACTCAATTTATCTAAAAAATAATTTTCATATGTTTATTATAATATTCATTTTTCAAGATTGAATGTGTATCAAAAATGAGGATTCTCTTCTCATCATCAGATAATTGATAATAATTGTTTTTGTTGAAATATTTTCAATTTACATTTCATCTTGAACACCAATTTCTGATCATCAATTAATTTTAATTGAATTAATATCAATAATAATTCATTCCAAGTAAAAATTGTATAAATATGGATAATGTAAACAATAATATCTATATAAATTAGTACAAATATTAATCATTTGGTAACCCTTTAACACTAAAATTATAACCTCAAATATATATAAGTGGGATGAATATAGAGTCATGTATATATATACACTATTTCTTATTATAAGTTTTTTAGTGGGAGGGTTATTATATTTTATTTCTTCAAGATATTGTATATTTATATTGTTATTGGAAGGTAATATATTGTGCCTTATGTTCCATCACCAGAGGCTATGAAATTATTTATTTGATATGAAATAGGGTTTTTTCTAAGACGTGTGAACTTTTAAGGTTATAATTTTTGAAAAAAATTGAAATATATATATCATCAACACATGATAGGGGCTTTCCATTTACATATAAGAGATTCGTTAGTCCGCATGATTGGAGTTATTAAGGGGAATAGAATAATGATAATTCCAATGTTTTATAAGGATAAAGTAACTTAAAATGAATTAATTATTCATTACACATCGAACACCTAAACCAATATGTTAAGAAAAAATATGGGTTTCCTCTATTTTTAACTGGTCTAGAGAATTGAAAATAATGGATAAATTTTTTCTATTATTATATTATGGACCCTTACAAACCTTGTGGATTTGTTTTGTTATATGTCATTAACTAATGAATAGTTCTTAAATAGGGGAGTCTATAAAGGTAAGATATTAAAAATTTATTAGTAAACCCTTTGGAGGGTGTTGAAATGATAATTTTATTTTCATTTCTTTTATTAAAATGAATAAATATTTCCTAAACTATGTGAAATTCATTCCCATCAAGAAATTTATCAACATTTTTCTAACATTCCCATTAATAATTTATACTCTTACATGAACTATATCTATTAATTTTGGTATTTTTTGGTTATAAATATTGGAAAATGTGATTTTGAGTTTAATGTTATAAAAAATTACTAAATGGATTTGGGTTTTAACATCATACAAATTTTTAAAAAAAAATTAAGATAGTGGTGATATTGAGATAAACCCATCATGAATCGAGATCCTAACACCATGAGCATAGATAGCCTTTGTGGATGTTTGTTTTAGTTTAAGGTAGTTAAACTTAAACCATTTTTTACTAATGCTTAGGGTGAAAATAATTTGACTAAAAGAGTGAAATAATTTATATAGTCAATGTGATAAAAATCCCAAAGTGAATAATAAGAGTACAATGCTACTATAGATCCCATCTCTTGGGTGGATTCATAGAATTTAAGATCATTCTGTATGGGACATTGTATCATATTATTCAGTTTCTCAAGAAATAGTGATTCAGTTCTTCAATAATATGATTTATTACCCTTGTTTTGAAAATGGATACCATGTACAAATTGTTAACATCTAGGTTATTAAAATATATATTAATATTTGAATTATATTATGTTTCAATCATAACTAAAAGTATTTATATTGAAAAATTATGGAATAAAATATGTATATGGGGGTTGATTGTACATTAAATTTGATGGATGGGTTTTATAGTGACGTAGTCAGGGCATACAGTGAATAAAGGACCTTCACATTAAGATAGAGACATGGCTGTATTTTTAATTTCCATATATTGTTCCAAAATTTGCATAATAAAAAAAATTCTTTTAGAGTTGTATGAAATCATTACTAATAGCCATGAAATATTTTTTATGATTTAAATAATTGAGTTGTAATGTAGGTTTATTGATGAAAGGGGCATAAAGAGTCATTATGAATCCTAAATGTTTTTATAGTTTTTACTGAACACATTCTCAATGTTAAATATATAACATGGAAATAGATTATAACATATATAGAGGGAAATGAATAATATCTTATTTAAATTTATATTAGACTTGTTTGTCTGGAGACCATATATATTCTTTTCCTAGGAACATATGTTGGGCCCCACATCCATTTGTTTTCTTTTTTTACTCTATCATTTTCATAATTCATAAAAATAGATAAATTAGTGATTAGAAAATTATATTTTTCTCAAGAAACACAGTTGTCATTTTTTAACTAACAAACATCAAGTTTCACTATATTTTTTTTTAATATTATCATGTTAGAAAATTTTATCTATATTTGAAATATTTGAAATATTTTTCTATAGAAGATGAATTTTATTTAGTGGAAATAAAAAGGAAAATACCAAAGTGATTGTGGAACCTAGTATAATTTTAGACATCTCCAATGGGAAGTTTTTGTAATATAGGGTAATAGTTCAATGACCAAATGTTTTGAATTTTCATAGTAATACAACATTGAAAAGAAATGATATGAACTATCTTGATATGAATAATTCTTGACATAACTGGGATATCCCTAATAACATAAACCATATTGAATAGAGGTCCGTAATATTTTGGGTCATGGTTCTTGGAATGAATATTAAAAGGGTTTTTGGTCACACATACTCGACTAAATTATTAATTAATATATCTAGAAGGGTAAAGGATAAACCTGGAATGATTGAGTAAGAGTCTTGTGATAGTACATAATTTCATATTAATATGTTTACAAAGATTATTATCATAGTTATCTAAATGATTGGGGAGGGAAATATATTATAAGACATATGGGGATCAAGATTTAGGATCTGCTAAAAAATTTAATTGGGAAATATCGTGATGTACTGATGGAATGAGTTATTTAATTACAATTGAAAGATATGGTACCATTATTACTATGGTTAGCAGTAAAAATTATTTTAATGGATGGTCCACCATGATGTTAGCAAGGTATCATGGAGTTATAGGACCTTATAATCCATATAAAAACATTCCTACTGTTATAAGGGGTACATATATAACCACCAATATAATTAGAAAGAAGTGGTTCACCATTCAGAAAAATACATCACTAATCAGTGGCCATAAATTGTTCTTCAAAATTAAAAAAACTTGCAAAAAGATGTGTTTTAGGGGAAATAGATATTTATTATTCGGTGGGAATGTTTTGACCCAGAAATAACCATCGTTGGGATATAAAGGACCGTTTTATAAAAGTTCTAATAGATATTGGTTTTCATTTGGGTCCAAAATATATGATATAGATATCAATATTTATCCTCAAAAAATATGAATCATGCCAAATATTTTTTTTCTGATGCATCATAATATATCTTTTTCATTTGATTGATAGGGGATTCATTTCTTGGCATTGAGTTGGAATAAAAAATGTTTTATGACTTTTCCTAAGATAAGTATTGTTGTTTTTAGAATATTCTAAAGCATGGTGTAAATACTGATTTGAAAAACAAAGATAATTTATTTGGGACCAAGGGTTGTTTAATCTATTCAAAGGGGTTTGGATTGAAACCATTTTCATGGAACAATTACATGGATCTATCTCCCATTCATGGATATTGGGGTTATTTGGATAGAAAATTCTATATAAGTTAATGTGATACATAGTGAACCATTTATTATGCAGTTTAACATCATGTGAAATGGAATCATTTGATCTCTAGTTTATGGTCATATTATAAACTCTTCTATATATTACATTACTCATATATCAATCTTATGTTAAAATAAAATAACATTTTCTTAGTGATAAGTAATAAAAAATCGTTATATGAGTGAATGAAGGATTATCAATGGAGAGGAGGGGATATTTTACTATAGTTTTCATATCATGATAGGATATGAGGTCTAGGAATCAATGCATATCCTAAAATTGTAGTAAATAATCAAATAGTTATTGGATAATTAACCACTCAATATAGATCAAATTCATGTGTAAGAGATAAAGTGTATACTGTGTGGGAGTATAGGTGAGAGAGATATAAAAAATGATGTGAATAATGTATTGAATCGTCAATAATGTATGAGAAATTACAGAAAAGATACTTGTCACCTATGTAACGCCCCGACCCTAGTTCCCTAGAGTCGGTGCATTACTTCGTAACATTGGCATGATCACAAGAAAGATCAAATCTCAAAAGACCGATTGGTTTAGTAGCCTTGGAAACACTAGATAAATTCATAAGTTTTACATTACATCATAGAATGAAAAACTACTACAATAACATAATGTCTCCATAATCCACACTCATATCCCCACATAATATCCCTGCAGGTCATTCATAACCTACTTCTTCACTTCCTGGGAAAAATAAAACATTGAAAAGGGGTGAGCTCAAATGCCCAGTAAGGATAACAATAAAGTGGAAACTTTCATAAATAAGAATAAACATTTAAGGCAATGTATAACTAAAACAAAAGCCTTTTAAATACGAACTTTCAACATGGTATGGCATAAATAAAATGAAATAATGCCATTTACTTATTCACATGGATATTCTACTAAATGAATAATCACATGCAAAAAACAATAACCACTTTCATAATATTGGAATGCATAATGCCAGACTATCATAACCACATAGCCAAGGCCTCGTGCCAAGACTACAAATAAGATTTTGTCAAGGCCTTGTGCCAAGACACTAGTTTGTCTCATGAGACCTACCGATGCATCGAGGAGCTATAGCGGGCTCCACCCGTCACTTATTAAGTCCAATGCATTCCCATATGAAAAGGTTTAAACATAACATAAACATTCGTATTAAAACTAGCATACGAAATGTCAATACTTTCACAATAAACTATGAATGGTATAAAAATAGCACATCCACAGTCAAACATATCACAAAACCTTCAATACAATATAGAAGTTTTGTATCATAATAAATCAACTTCAAATAATCTTAAAATCCATCAAAGGATGTTGACATAGATGAAATCAAAATTCGTTTTAAAGAAATATCTCCTTTTATTTTGAAATCATTTAAGATCCATATAAAATAAAACATTTTCTTTGAAAATATTCTTATAATCTTGTAAGGAAAGCTTTAAAGATTTTATAACGGCGTAAAATAACCGCACCCGCCGTATAAGTTAAAAAAAACATTCTTACCTCAATTCTGTCGAAAAGGTTAAAAAGGACGACGGAAAGATTCCTTTATAAACCTCTTATACAAAGTCAAACAAGGGTATAAATGACTTTAACCCATATTCTTGTAAATAGTAAAAATGTTTTGAAATACATTTCGAAGAAACATGGATGTGGATGATAACGAGATCCCAGTAGATTATTACGTATAAACAACCTCGGATAAAGAAGAGATTGTGAAATAACCCTTACCTTGTACTTTTCCTTTGTTGGGGTATGTTAACCTCCTGTATAATGGTGAAATAATTGTTATTAAATTATACAAGAATCATATACATTAATATGATATCATATATGATCTTTTAACATTGCTTTATTAATAATATCTTAGTATTATCGTCGTTTCGGGTGATAATCGATTCGTTCTTCTTAAATGTTTGGTTACGTAAGACATGTTTGTAATGGATAGATTATATCTTATTCATAATCAGAATGATATTAACATTATTTTTAATCCTAAAATGAGAATAATACTTGAATGGATATGATGGAGAATGAATCTTATCGCGTTCGTGGAGACGGTAGTCCGTACGTACGCACGAACGCTACTTCCATTTAATTTTCATTTTAAAAGAATCAAATCCAAATGATACATAGGTATATTACTATTCCAGTATAATATAATATTTTATATATGTTTCTTAAGTTCATTAACACCATCCTTTATACGTTCCATGTGTGGTATGAACGAGTCATATCATTTTAAGGGGGCGGTAGTCCGCACTTCCTCAAATGAAATTATCGTATGTATATACAACATGAAACGAATAATGGTATGAAATAAAATGGAATTACAGAAGCTTATATATAAAAAATATATAATTAATATCATATTTAATTACAGTTCCATCATAATGGCCACCATGAGAGGTGGTAAGATGTATTTGAACAATCATCGTTTCGTGAGGCGTTAGTTTGCCATCCACAGAAACATTATGTTCATCATCCATTAGATGTAGTTGTGTGTATGTGTAGTTTTAATCCTTCTTATAACAACATCCTAGTATATTGAGGATACTGGTGTTGTTAAAAAATAAAGGAAATAAAAAGATTTTGGGGGTTGGAGAAGCAAAATAAATGAAAATACTTTAAGAGAAATTGTTACCTTTAATTTAGGTAACTCACTTTGGTTGGAACCAAAGGACTTCTTGAAATGCTTTCTGCCTAAGGGGAAGCTTCAAGGAGGAGGAGAGGGATGTGGGGAGCTTATTTGGGCAGAGTTTGGACGAGCCAAGTGGCTTGAGAGGTGTGAGGAAAAGAGAAGGAGGAGTACCCTTTTATAAGAGGGGTGAGGGGCACTTTTGGAAAAGCTAGAAATATTAATTTATAATAAATTCATATTCGGTTTCCAAAGGCTCCAAAGTTGACTATTCAAAGGATGAGGTAGGGATAGGTCGAAAACAACTCATCCAATAGAATTTAGACAGGTTTGGGTACTTATATTAACCTTATCTTTAAGTATTAACTCTAAGTTAATTAGTTTCACTTTTACAATGTCTCTTTGTATTTTTATATAATATGGTTAATAAACTTACTATATACATCCAAGAGACCCCCAAATGGTCCATTAATGATTAACCTATCATAATATAAGTCTCTTGGCCGAACCTTAGATTTTTAGGAATTTAATATCAATTAATAATATAATATTTGTTTTAAGAACTCTTTTATGTCAATTTTGACACTATTCAATAGTTGATTTTTGTGAAACTCATAACAGATTGATTACTTCGAACAAAGTCAATTAAATCAATCCTAATATATCATATTATCCTATAAAATTAGTTTAATTCATTAAAAGTTTCATATTATATTTATTTGGGTATTTATAATATCAATTATTTTAATTTTTCACTATTATAGTAATTACTGCATCATCATTGTGTCATAAATAAAATAAATTATTTAATGTCTGAAAATTATAAATAAAAAATCATCATGTAGAAATTTTTTTATCTTTCTAATGAATATTTATAATCGAAAATCCAACATGTATAACCCTATGTAAAAATTGTTCTTCTAAAATATGTAAGCTTATGCCATTTTTATTTTTATTTTAGCTTTATTAATATAATGTGTCATTATCACTTACAAGTGGATCCATGGGGTCCCAAAATAGACCCAAAGATTCCCATGGTCGACCATGTATCAACCAATAGGGTTAAGACACGTTTTAGGGTAATTTAGTATTATTATAATATTATTTGTTTTAACCCTTATTTACCGGATTTACCCTTAACTATGGTAAATAAAATATTTACAGCAGTAATTATTCAAAATGTCTAAAAATAAAAGTTACCTATTTACAAAATTTGAACATCCTGATTCTAAATATGGAATCCATTTTCCTAAATTCTAAACACAGAAGTGGCAGAAATTAATTTAAAATTAATTCCCGTTGTCAAAACAAAAAGCGTGTTTTTAAGAAATAATAACTATCAAAAGATTGACACTTGTTTATGTTCGGTTTAATTGTAAAATTTTGTCTAATGACCAACATTATATTAAATTGTAAAAATATATTCTAAATATACTTTAAAACCACTCAAATTCATAATTAATCACTATTAATTATTTTGATTAAAAAAGTTGTTTTTAATTAAAATTTAGTAATTTTCACTATTCATCAAAATATGAAAGTTATCTGAAAAGTACCAAAATTTCACCTTAGGCTAAATTTGATATTCCAAATCCAAAAATGAAGTCCATTTTAAAATATAAAATATATATAACTTCAAAAAGTAGGTATTACTATTCATAATAGCTAGTTTGATTGGTTACGGTGTGTTAGAACTCGAAGTTGCGTACAATACACGCTACTATTTTATTCAAAGGAAAGCGTACCGTGGAAGCTTGGGATGTTTCATTTTAAATTTTTTGATGTCTCCATTTAGTCAAAAAGTTTAAAATATTGTAGTGCAATACTGAAAATGAATCTGTTCTTGCATTATGACTAAGAAACTCATAATATGGATTCTAAAATTATAAGGATTATATAAAGTTTAAAATTTAGTTAATACTATTCATGACCTCTTTTAATGTATTTTTTTTGGTAAGTCATGGTGCAATTGAACTCGGTGTTGCGTGTAGTGCAAGTTATTAAATTATTTTGAAGAAATAACACACTATGAAATCTTGGGGTGTTACATTCTCCCCTCCTTCAATAAATTGCGTCCTCGCAATTTGAAATTGTTCTTCGAAAATAAAAGGTTGAAAGTAGAAAATATATTTGTGGGAAAACCCTCATCGGAAATTGGGTTACTAAAATTTAGTCTTAATATGAGGAAAAGAGAAATCAAAGGGTCACCACCAAATTATGATCTCGATTAGGAGAACATTGGTGGAAATTGGAGACATATAATCGGAGGAAAAACGTAAATATTTATAGGTAGTGATTGAGGTCATCAATCACAAACAAGTATAAAATTGAGGTCCTTAAATTCATCAATCTATGATGAATTGAAATACCATCGGTTCAACAAAACATAGGGTATTAGGATAACACATTTTTGACGTTTCAAAGTATCCTAGTTGAAATCCCACATCGAAAAATGAATTAATGAGGCCTCTATTTAAAATAAAGAGTCGAATGTATGAAGATTATCGAAAATAACACATACTAGGGTTCCATGTAGGAAAATATGGATATGGAAGAAAAATCTAACCATCAATTATCTGATGGAGAGTGGTAGAGAACATGGCTATAAAAATGCCAACAATCCCAAAGCCAAAAATTAGTGATGATTTAAGGTACCATCTAGGAAAACATTTTTGTTCAAAGTTGCTTTTCTTAATATTGAGAAATTTATTTATGAGATTGGCTAAGATCATAAGGATATATACTTACTTTATAATTAGAGTTTTATCCATTAATAAATTTCTACCACAAACTCATCTTTCACTCTAAAAGATAATAGAATGTAAAAAAAATTCTATTTACACTATTCGTATAGGGTTCTAAAATAAACGAATTTATAATTCATCTACATGATCTTCTAATAAAAACTACATTATTTAATCCAGGACATCTCATGGTCCAGTGGTAGGTGATACACCCTTGTCGCCCTTCGGTTGCGGGTTCAAGTCTCGCAGCCTTGCCGGACGCGACGGGTTGCCGCCCGACCTCCGGGTTGTCCTTTTATGGCAATCCAAAATAATCCAAACTAGAACTATCCAAAATACATCTGTCCAAACTCACAGTCTAACATTTATAAGGAAGGTAAACATAATATAGATCCTTTTTACCCCGTAATATCATATGAATACCTTCATCATGTATTACCATATTCCTTATTGATTACATTCATGCTCCCTTATTCCATATAGAATGCTGGATATACTTCATCAATCCAAAAATGTTTTAAACCCCAACAATGATGGAATATACAAATCATTAATCAGTTCCAAGGTAGTCAAGAATATCCAATATATTTTTTTCCAAAATAATCATGTATTATTCGAAAATCACTACCTCGGTATCAGAACTATATTATGGTTTATCATTCTCTCAACCATATATTTTCCAAAAATTTATCCTCCTATTGAGTCACTTTTCATTGTTCCACACAATCTCAAGTCCTTAATGAAATAGTACTGCAGTACAATCCTTATATACCCATAATTATTATAACAAGTACATTGTTGATACAACACTCAATTGACATAATCAACATAATAACTCTAATCATTCCTCTTCATCTGTGGTAGTATCATAACTTGATTATTATCCAATAGCATCATTTGCGTTATAGTCTGATGACTGGGACATAGGTTCGCGTAGTGCCCAAACTCCTTGAAAATGAAGCATTGTACATTTGAAACCATTTTCTTACCCTTGCAGTCACGTACTTTGTGCCCTTTTCCTCCACACTTATAACAAACTCCCATTCCTTTCAGGCAAGTTCCAGGGTGTTTCTTTCCACAGTTACCACATATGGGAAAATTCTTCTTTTCCCTCTTCCCTTTATCCATCTTTCTCTCTTCTATCCTTTTCTTCTCTTGCTTCCCTTCAAAGCCATAGGACTCAGTAATCTCTTTACTTATCTTATCAATACATGATATTATTTCTTCATATGATGATAATACATGGGAGACTATTTCTCTTATAAATTCTAGCTTAAGACCATGAAAGATATGATCCTTCCTTCTCTTTGGATCATGTGCATTTCCGGAGTTCTCATTCCTTCTACTGGGCGCCATTTCTAAACAATGGCATAAACTAGATCAGTTTATGAATCAAAATACATAATCCCATACTTATAAAACACTTAACATAAATTGAACTATTTATGGATATAATCCATAATCATTTTTTTTTCTTTGAGGATGTATATACTCATAATCCCTTCAAAATGTTTTGTAAAGAAAATGAGAGTTATCCTAAGCATATCCCCCGGGAGTGTCGTAACCAAGAGTGCAGCAAGGCCCGTTGTCGTGCACCAGTTCCCGTTCGAGTCTAGCTCAAAGCGGTGTTTTCAGGTTTTACCCCTAGGTACATCTGTGCCAGAGCCGCCTCTACCTGCTCGTATCCAGACAGGGATGTATTGCTCGGAAAACTCACAAAATCTCTACAATACCAAAATTCTAGGAAGTTCTTCTATACTAATCCTCAAAGTTCATCTTAGGTCTACGTGCTCTAATCAGAGTTTATCTAAATCTAGCTTCCAAGGTTTGTACTAAACTTCCTCTGATACCAACTGTAACGCCCCGACCCTAGTTTCCTAGAGTCGGTGCATTACTTCGTAACATTGGCATGATCACAAGAAAGATCAAATCTCGAAAGACCGATTGGTTTAGTAGCCTTGGAAACACTAGATAAATTCATAAGTTTTACATTACATCATAAAATGAAAAACTACTACAATAACATAATGTCTCCATAATCCACACTCATATCCCCACATAATATCCCTGCAGGTCATTCATAACCTACTTCTTCACTTCCTGGGAAAAATAAAACATTGAAAAGGGGTGAGCTCAAATGCCCAGTAAGGATAACAATAAAGTGGAAACTTTCATAAATAAGAATAAACATTTAAGGCAATGTATAACTAAAACAAAAGCCTTTTAAATACGAACTTTCAACATGGTATGGCATAAATAAAATGAAATAATGCCATTTACTTATTCACATGGATATTCTACTAAATGAATAATCACATGCAAAAATCAATAACCACTTTCATAATGTTGGAATGCATAATGCCAGACTATCATAACCACATAGCCAAGGCCTCGTGCCAAGACTACAAATAAGATTTTGTCAAGGCCTTGTGCCAAGACACTAGTTTGTCTCATGAGACCTACCGATGCATCGAGGAGCTATAGCGGGCTCCACCCGTCACTTATTAAGTCCAATGCATTCCCATATGAAAAGGTTTAAACATAACATAAACATTCGTATTAAAACTAGCATACGAAATGTCAATACTTTCACAATAAACTATGAATGGTATAAAAATAGCACATCCACAGTCAAACATATCACAAAACCTTCAATACAATATAGAAGTTTTGTATCATAATAAATCAACTTCAAATAATCTTAAAATCCATCAAAGGATGTTGACATAGATGAAATCAAAATTATTTTTAAAGAAATATCTCCTTTTATTTTGAAATCATTTAAGATCCATATAAAATAAAACATTTTCTTTGAAAATATTCTTATAATCTTGTAAGGAAAGCTTTAAAGATTTTATAACGGCGTAAAATAACCGCACCCGCCGTATAAGTTAAAAAAAACATTCTTACCTCAATTCTGTCGAAAAGGTTAAAAAGGACGACGGAAAGATTCCTTTATAAACCTCTTATACAAAGTCAAACAAGGGTATAAATGACTTTAACCCATATTCTTGTAAATAGTAAAAATGTTTTGAAATACATTTCGAAGAAACATGGATGTGGATGATAACGAGATCCCAGTAGATTATTACGTATAAACAACCTCGGATAAAGAAGAGATTGTGAAATAACCCTTACCTTGTACTTTTCCTTTGTTGGGGTATGTTAACCTCCTGTATAATGGTGAAATAATTGTTATTAAATTATACAAGAATCATATACATTAATATGATATCATATATGATCTTTTAACATTGCTTTATTAATAATATCTTAGTATTATCGTCGTTTCGGGTGATAATCGATTCGTTCTTCTTAAATGTTTGGTTACGTAAGACATGTTTGTAATGGATAGATTATATCTTATTCATAATCAGAATGATATTAACATTATTTTTAATCCTAAAATGAGAATAATACTTGAATGGATATGATGGAGAATGAATCTTATCGCGTTCGTGGAGACGGTAGTCCGTACGTACGCACGAACGCTACTTCCATTTAATTTTCATTTTAAAAGAATCAAATCCAAATGATACATAGGTATATTACTATTCCAGTATAATATAATATTTTATATATGTTTCTTAAGTTCATTAACACCATCCTTTATACGTTCCATGTGTGGTATGAACGAGTCATATCATTTTAAGGGGGCGGTAGTCCGCACTTCCTCAAATGAAATTATCGTATGTATATACAACATGAAACGAATAATGGTATGAAATAAAATGGAATTACAGAAGCTTATATATAAAAAATATATAATTAATATCATATTTAATTACAGTGCCATCATAATGGCCACCATGAGAGGTGGTAAGATGTATTTGAACAATCATCGTTTCGTGAGGCGTTAGTTTGCCATCCACAGAAACATTATGTTCATCATCCATTAGATGGAGTTGTGTGTATGTGTAGTTTTAATCCTTCTTATAACAACATCCTAGTATATTGAGGATACTGGTGTTGTTAAAAAAGAAAGGAAATAAAAAGATTTTGGGGGTTGGAGAAGCAAAATAAATGAAAATACTTTAAGAGAAATTGTTACCTTTAATTTAGGTAACTCACTTTGGTTGGAACCAAAGGACTTCTTGAAATGCTTTCTGCCTAAGGGGAAGCTTCAAGGAGGAGGAGAGGGATGTGGGGAGCTTAGTTGGGCAGAGTTTGGACGAGCCAAGTGGCTTGAGAGGTGTGAGGAAAAGAGAAGGAGGAGTGCCCTTTTATAAGAGGGGTGAGGGGCACTTTTGGAAAAGCTAGAAATATTAATTTATAATAAATTCATATTCGGTTTCCAAAGGCTCCAAAGTTGACTATTCAAAGGATGAGGTAGGGATAGGTCGAAAACAACTCATCCAATAGAATTTAGACAGGTTTGGGTACTTATATTAACCTTATCTTTAAGTATTAACTCTAAGTTAATTAGTTTCACTTTTACAATGTCTCTTTGTATTTTTATATAATATGGTTAATAAACTTACTATATACATCCAAGAGACCCCCAAATGGTCCATTAATGATTAACCTATCATAATATAAGTCTCTTGGCCGAACCTTAGATTTTTAGGAATTTAATATCAATTAATAATATAATATTTGTTTTAAGAACTCTTTTATGTCAATTTTGACACTATTCAATAGTTGATTTTTGTGAAACTCATAACAGATTGATTACTTCGAACAAAGTAAATTAAATCAATCCTAATATATCATATTATCCTAGAAAATTAGTTTAATTCATTAAAAGTTTCATATTATATTTATTTGGGTATTTATAATATCAATTATTTTAATTTTTCACTATTATAGTAATTACTGCATCATCATTGTGTCATAAATAAAATAAATTATTTAATGTCTGAAAATTATAAATAAAATATCATCATGTAGGAAATCTTTTTATCTTTCTAATGAATATTTATAATCAAAAATCCAACATGTATAACCCTATGTAAAAATTGTTCTTCTAAAAGATGTAAGCTTATGCCATTTTTATTTTTATTTTAGCTTTATTAATATAATGTGTCATTATCACTTACAAGTGGATCCATGGGGTCCCAAAATAGACCCAAAGATTCCCATGGTCGACCATGTATCAACCAATAGGGTTAAGACACGTTTTAGGGTAATTTAGTATTATTATAATATTATTTTTTTTAACCCTTATTTACCGGATTTACCCTTAACTATGGTAAATAAAATATTTACAGCAGTAATTATTCAAAATGTCTAAAAATAAAAGTTACCTATTTACAAAATTTGAACATCCTGATTCTAAATATGGAATCCATTTTCCTAAATTCTAAACACAGAAGTGGCAGAAATTAATTTAAAATTAATTCCCGCTGTCAAAACAAAAAGCGTGTTTTTAAGAGATAATAACTATCAAAAGATTGACACTTGTTTATGTTCGGTTTAATTGTAAAATTTTGTCTAATGACCAACATTATATTAAATTGTAAAAATATATTCTAAATATACTTTAAAACCACTCAAATTCATAATTAATCACTATTAATTATTTTGATTAAAAAAGTTGTTTTTAATTAAAATTTAGTAATTTTCACTATTCATCAAAATATGAAAGTTATCTGAAAAGTACCAAAATTTCACCTTAGGCTAAATTTGATATTCCAAATCCAAAAATGAAGTCCATTTTAAAATATAAAATATATATAACTTCAAAAAGTAGGTATTACTATTCATAACAGCTAGTTTGATTGGTTACGGTGTGTTAGAACTCGAAGTTGCGTACAATACACGCTACTGTTTTATTCAAAGGAAAGCGTACCGTGGAAGCTTGGGATGTTTCATTTTAAATTTTTTGATGTCTCCATTTAGTCAAAAAGTTTAAAATATTGTAGTGCAATACTGAAAATGAATCTGTTCTTGCATTATGACTAAGAAACTCATAATATGGATTCTAAAATTATAAGGATTATATAAAGTTTAAAATTTAGTTAATACTATTCATGACCTCTTTTAATGGATTTTTTTTGGTAAGTCATGGTGCAATTGAACTCGGTGTTGCGTGTAGTGCAAGTTATTAAATTATTTTGAAGAAATAACACACTATGAAATCTTGGGGTGTTACAACCTAGATTAATATTAGAGATCCAGACATCACTATATATCATGGAATAATATGAATCAATACATATATAGTTCTTATCAGGTGGGTGGATCATTATTCATAGTGAAAATTAATGAATGGAGAAAAAATCCCATGGTAACTTTTAAATAAATATGAATTTCATTTTAGGAAGACATGTCTCATAAATTTACAATCCCAAACTATTTAGGATTCTATGTGTGATCATTGAAATTTCATGAAACTTTATATCATGTGAATAAGGCCTAGATGATGTAAAATTTTATGATCATTCAATGAAAAGGAAATCTATTATGCTTAGATTTATATATAGTGGAATTTATATCATGACAATAAATATCATTAAACTATGAAATAAATCATTCTAATTTAAATTAATATTGATGGGGTTTCAATCCTAAAAGGATGTTATAAAAAATAATTCTTAATGAATCATAAATGTTATATGTAGTGATATGTTTTCCATTATTTTTGAATAAATTGTGAGTATCATTAGTTTATTACTTATTTATAGCATAAAGTGTCTCTCATTTTAGCTCATGAATCATGTACTTATTCTATATTATATGGGGTTTCTTAGGGAAATTGTAAATTCCCAATAAAGTAGTGACTGAAGGGGGAACATCTTGTTGAATATCATAATTTCTTGATATAGAATAATCATTTTGTTCTATGACATGAAAAAACTATTTTCATTAATTAACACCATGTAAACCAGAAATATTTATGATTTCTCATATAATTATAACTGATTACATATGGAAATATTATGTTTTGGAAGTTTTCCCTCAATGTGAAGTGTTTCCTCTATCATGTACAAAATTAAACATGGGGTTTTTGTGTTTCAGTATGGGTTTTGGTGACATAAACCAACAAATAATAAAATATTTTCTTTGGCTATGAATTCATGTTCTATTAAAAAATATTCTAAGGGATATTAGAAATAATGATGATAAAAATCATGATCTATAAATGCACTTATTTAACACATTAGTTTGAGTAGTTGTATTGAATATATTATTGCTACAAAAAAATTTAACAAAAAATGTAATAATTTTTTTTTCATCAGTATTTTTTGAGGGATACTAATTCTAGAGATTATGTTAGTTGTAATGAAAATTATGATAGTCTTTTGTTCTATATTTATATAGAGATATTTCATTATCCCTATTGGAGAATTTTTAGTTGGTCATATATATTTACTTGAACTATCTATTAGCAGTTGTGGCATATATCCCTATGGAATATATTCCACATATCGGAAAAAAACTAGGAGTACATGGTGATATGGAATATCTATGGGTGTTAATCAATGAATTTGTCATATATCTTGAAATGATGAAACTTACTGGTGAACTCTATGTAGTCTCACATCATTGATGGCTAAAATAATCTAGACCTACTAATTTGGTGGATGATATAGGATTATGATGATGGGAATTTAAATAATTTATATGGAGCTCTAGTATTAATTTTTTGATTCCTCATCTTTCAATTCATCCAATATTGATTCCATAAAATCCTTAGTTACATATCAATTTTTTACAATCAAAATGATTATTATGGATTGTGTTTATTTCTCAATGATGAATCTGTTATTTCATGGCTTAATCCATTGGGATAATTCCATCGTAAATGTGGTTAATTATAATATACATCTATCCAATCCCAATACCACTCTATTAAGAATATCATTCACTCTAGTTAGTGGTGTTATTGTTAAAATTTATCTTCTCTGTAAACTTTTTTAATAGATAAACAACCCTATGATTTTAAATTTGAAAAACACATTCAATTTTTGGATCTTAGAGTGATGTGGATATATATGCTAATCTATAAAAATGATCATTATGTAAACAAAATTGTGAAATATTATTGAATCCGAGGGGAATTTGACCGTCAAAAATTATTTGTAATCATGTAGGAGGATCCTTTTTCTCTTCTTAATGGAACGTTATCCATTTAATTTTTCTATTATTATAAATATATAATATTTTATTCTCTAGTTGGACAATATTATCTACTAGTATAATTAAATTATTATAACAAGTTATTTGTATTCTTCCACATTATTTGTGAACCCCAAATTTTGTAATAGATATTGTTCAATTATTTATCTGTCGAGTGAGATCAGTATACTATCAAATACAACTTAGTTGAGCATAAATTATTCCATTTCACTTCTTGTAGGCCTCCTAGAATATTAATCATGGTCTATCTTCCATATATATGTATTTCAGGAAAGGAGAAAAACAATTTTTCTAGGTGCTCTGTATTTATTGTTGCATTTTTTGAGAAAGATATATTGGGAGGAAAAATACAAATTTCTATATTTTTTCTAGCTTTGGAGATATTAATTAGACATTAAACTATAATACTATGACAACATAACTTTCCAAGTTTCCAATTAACAATGATCATCTAAAAATGTACATGAGAAAGTTGACAAAAGAAACTATCTAAATCTCATGATGTTATTGATAATGTCTTAGTTTCTATACAAGAAAGATCAAATCCATATAGATTAATTTTATATTAGTATATCATGTATCAATATGTACCATAGTTACTTTTAGATTACAAATTAATTTTCCCTTCCTACATAACTTATCTAAGAATGAGGTTCTTCGAGTGATCACCCTATGGTTTCCACATAAATTATGGGAGTTTTCCCCACCACTAGCAGTATCTAAGCAGACGGGTATTGAAGATAATGATTGATACCAACAAAATATTTCTAACAATATTAATATAACTAAAATGTTAGTCCCATATTCATTAAAATTTTAATGGGAAATAATTTATATGAAATGTTAGTTATGAATTATATGATGTAATTGTAATGTCACCGGATTTTCCTCAACTCATTAATATTTTATGATTTTGTTATTTCATGAATTTCCTTCGTATTTTCTAAGTTGACTTTTATATAGATAATACATATATAAATGATAAAAAATTTCCCTAATGTTACACAAAAATTCGATTTTAATGTTACTATATACATGTTATGGATTAATTATTTATTTAAAAAATATACCCAGATATGTAATATAAACACAAATAACTTATACCATGACGGAATGGGTTGGACTAATTATCCAAGATACCATATTATTTTCTTGTGGTTCAATTAGCATTCCAAAAATGATGATTGGGAACATCAGGATCCAATCTAAAATTCTTTATGTTTTTATAAGAAAATTCCTCCAAGTGTTGTTTCAATAAGTATATATACTTGTCCTATTCTTTAGGATTCCTTATAAAACATGTCAATATGGGTAATGGATATTATAATATACCAATATTAACTTTCTCATGCTCATAAATAATAGTTGATAGACCATAATTTAATGTTTTAGGGGAATAATATATATTTTCTCCCTCTCCCCTAGTATCATTAGGGAAAAAATGTATAGTATTCACATGAGATTCAATATGCGATACAGGGATACTTTTAAAAGTTATTGATAATCGGTATGAATCTTTAGATCTAGAATATTATTATGTTTTGGAGTTATTATAAATTTAGCCATTATATTACCAAATATCACATCCCACTTTTTCAGGGTTCTTTTCTGATGATTCAACCAATATCAAGAATACAAGGAAAAATGTTCCTAAGAATCTTATATTCATTATTTATAAATGGTTCATATACACTTGATTAAATATTCTTTTATATATTTAATGAGATACAATATTTTCAAATCTTGAATGGTGTTAAATAAATTCACTAAATTGGGCCTACATTATGACATTGAAATGTTTTTTTCAAAATATTTTCATAACCCTAGGTGGACAGGATAGTGGAATATAAGTCAACCTTATTTTAGTTGAGGAATTGAATGGTTCATAGTGGTATTATGTTTATCCCAGAACAATTATCAACAAAAACCTGATGAAAATTTATATCAACTTTTTTGTCAGGTTAGTATGAGGGTGTGGTGTGTCCTTATATGGTTCCTTCTAAAGAATGTTTTTTGAATTAGATGATAATGTGACACTCAGTAGAACTATTATCCATGTGATATACCTCTATAGTAACGAAATCAACTGTAAACTCTTGAGGATTTGAAATTGTAACAGTGAAAGGTTAACTAAATTATTAATGATAGGTGATGTCTATCAAGAATTGATATTTTGAAAGTATTGAGATCCAACTATTTCATGATTTCATAGTTCTGGTCAAGGGGAAGATAATTTTATTTATTATGAAATTCCCTTTCATTATCCATTGTATTAGGGGATAAATTTTATGAAAAATCTTATCTTTAATTGGAATCTAATGGAATTATCTTCTTTTTCGGTTTTGGTTAAGTTGTCCTCTATGCATTTTAATGTTATCTTTATATATATTTGTTTCCTAGTATGTGAATCTACATTATTCGATATAAAAATTCCATAAAATATTTTGGTGTATATTTTTAGTACATTTGTATCTTAATAGATCCTTATTTTATTATTCTACAGTATTCATAGCCTTATAGAAAGAATTTCTAGAATATCAGGGTCCATAATGAAATCATCTTCCTTGACCTCTATGGAATCTATGACCCCCTCATCTATTGTGATTAGGGGATCATCTATTAATATATATTTTCATCGTCTATGAAGGGTTCCACAAATTGAATGAAATTGGTTTATCCATATTTTAGTTATTCAACTAATAAAAGGTTCTATTTAGTGGGGTGGTTCCCATCATTCCTATGAGGGAGGGAATAAGTTTTAGAGGGTTTATACTAGATTAGGAATAAGTATTGTGATCTTCCACCTATATGTTAATTTTTCAGTGATAATTGTCTCAATTCATTGAGTATTATGATGATAAAGATGTTAACTCATAATTTTAAGGGGGTTACAGGGTTAAAACTAGATGATTTAGTTATTCCTAGAGAATATCATTCTCCTAAATAAAAAATGTATTGGGAAACCTGTAATTGTCATTTTTTAATTATTTTTTATTTCCTACTTTGATCTTTCCTTCTCATTTGGGTTTCTATATAGATAATTCTATTATATAGGTGGTTTTCCCGATTTCACTTATCTGTAGTCAACCATATCTTGAATTTTATCCTAAAATATAAAGAGATTAAGAATCTTATTCCCCTATCATTTATAGAAAATGAATTAATCAGGGAGTTCATTAATACTAAATTCATTGGCATTATTGTATTCCAGAAGTTTTAACATGATATTATTTAATGTTGAGATGTTTTATCCCATAATTTATTATATTTTCATATAATATATATTGTTATTCTTATCATAAATAATTGGGTGATGTTCATACCTCTACCCATACTGATGAGATGTCTACGATAGATAACATTTTTTAGAGGAGATTTTACGTGATATTGAATATTAATTTTTGTAGTTTTATTTTCAATTTTAGTTTGGGTATGATAGTTTTATTCACCACTCTAATAAATTCATTTTCAAATAACCTCAACATTTACTGATGCATGGTTGAATACCATCATATGTCTTCCTTTATGAGATGATAAAATAATGTGAAATCCCAAATGCCTCTAATAGTTTTCAATTGGATTCATTTTTTTCATTCATTATAAAACAAATTCATGTAAATCATCTATAGCTAAGATTATGGAAGCTTTATTTTCATAGAATTGGTCATTCCACTTCCACTATGTGATAAAATTTTATCCCTATCATTTTTTATCTATTTATAGTTTCAAAGAAAAAGTGAAATGGTTTTATTTATCATTGACCTATGTATATAATAAAATTTTTGGTGGAGGTCCTCTTAGTTTTCTATAGATCCTACATGATGGTTATTATACCAGAAAAATATTGGTACCTCTTTATTATAGACAAATAGCCTATTATTATCCTCATTTTTTCCTATAATATCCCCATTATGGGGAAACATCAATGCATTATGTGTAACACCATTATATCTTATGATATTTTTCCATTTAAGTAAGTTTTATGTCATTTATATTTTACTTTAAATGGAACAATGTAAAGACCCGGATTTTTCAGGTATTTTTTTTATTATATGGAATAATTACGAGTCTTTGAAAATTGAGGGAGCATGATTTCGAGGCCCGGTGTGCCCAGAATGAATTTCTAAATTTAATTTATGGTACATTCAGTAAACGAACGTGCGGCATTTTCTAACATTTGAACTGGTGCTCAGATTAAAATTTTGAGGGCACCGTTGAATCCACAGTTCTAGGATTCTCTTAAGATAGGTTTCACTTCAACCGTAGTAGGTATGGAATAAATGTTAGATTTTGGGAAATTTTAAATGAATAATAATAAAATAAATTTTTTATTATATTAATTTCTTTCATTTCCTCCAAAGGACAAGCAGCAGCGTGGGACCAACGGTGTGTCAAGCCATTAAATGCCTTGACCCTTCAAATTCTATGGTATAGTGTCGTTAGAATTTAGGAAGGTACCAATTAATTGAACCCTCATAAATTCTACCAGTGTTTCTCACCCTCCCCTTCTCTTATTTAAATGAATCTTGGGGAGATAAAATGGAATGGATTCACAAAGCAACAAAATGCTGATAAGGTGTCGTGACGCAAACCTTGGAGGAATGAGCTGGTTCCAGTGGGCAGTGATGGGTGATGCTGAATCAAAAACCAAAGGACGACGCATGAGCGACAACATTGGAGGATTTTTACGGGGACAAAAAAACACCTACCCACTTCTTCAAACGTGGGCGCTCTCCATCATTCTTGAGGTAGGGATTAATTTTGTTATAATTTCATTTGATTTTTGAATCCAACCCTCTTTTTATCAAGCTAACGAAGAGGGTGTGGTCCAAACAAGAAAGGCCCAGACCCTCCACCCATGTTGTAATTTTGGGGTGTTCATCACACACTTTATCCTCAGGATGGGAGAGATCCCGGATGGAAGACGATGGCGGTGGCTTGCATCGTTCGGCCACGATAGAGGCGGCACATCGATGCACATTGTTTGAGGAGGTTATGGAACTATTTCATGGTAGTCAATGGAGCGGTCGGCACTGGTCAGTCATGATGGTGATGCAGTGTGCCGTCGCGCGCCCCCAGTGGAGGAGGGTAGTGGATTTCGAGCCATGGTAGGGCTAGGTAGGGTGGTCGGCAATGGCTGACTGCAGGTTGAGGCAGCGGTGCGCAACCGCATGCCGCAAGAGGATCCATGATAGTGGGACCCATATGGGGTCCTATGGGTGACTTGCCAGTGCCCCTTACGCACTACCACTTCACCTTCCAAATGGGATGGAGGTTGCTCCCCTTTTGTGCCAGCTCGATCAGACCGCGCGAGCTAGCGGGTCGTACCTCGTTGGGGCCCGAGTCATGCATGCCAGTGGGTCATGAATTCCTGCAGGCTGGTCCATGCGAGCCCAATGGGCCACGCCTCCATGGGCTAGGCCGCATGTGACCAATGCACCACACCTCTTTGGAACGGGCTGTGCGAGCCCAGCAGGCTTCCCCCTTGTGGGTCGGGCTGCACCCCCTTATGGGTCATACCAGACCTCGTCCCAGTGGGCCAAGCCCACTACGGCCCGGCCCGGCCAGGTCTGACTCGGACCGGGTCGGTTCGACCGAATCTAGGGCGGGTTGGCCAAGACTAAGTCGTGCTAGGTAGACCCAAACCATAGCGGGTCAGCCCAGACCGAGTCGGGATGTGTTGATCTGATAGGGTTTGACTGGACCTGTACCCAACCAGACCCAGTTTCGCTTAAAGGATCGTAACTTGAAATCCAGTAGTCCATTTGACGAACCATCTATGGAATTGGGACTATTGTGGCAGTATTGTCCTTTTGGAATAATTCACATGAGTTTTGGAGATAGTTGTATTACAGCTGGGTTGGATAGAACCTGAATCCAACCGGGCCCTCAGAACTAAAATGATTATAACTCACAGACTGGGCATCCGATTGGTGAACTGTTTGTCACGTTAAAACCCTTACCATATGTATGTCCTTTGGGTTACTCCTTTGTGGAGCTTATTAACAGTCTAAGTATGAATGATATCTTGAGTGGAAGATTATACAGATCTTGAGCGCACTGGTTCCGAGGAATCATGTGGCTAGCGGTAATGTGAAGAAATAACATCAATCATAAGTGGGTAAGCATCTATCGATCCTGTTTGGGTCAGAAACTATTAGATCCTGTGTGGTTCGGTGCTCAACAATCGTGTGTGGGTCAGTACATACTGATCCTGTGTGGGATAGATCATGTGTGGCTCAGTGGGGGTTATTATCTATCGATCCTATGTGGGTCATCAGCAGTGCCTCTTAATAGAATAAGATGATCTAGCTTACAACTAATCATATGTACTTCTATAAGTAAGTTATACCTAGTGTGATATGAGTCTTTACCTTCATGGTGTTATCTTTATTGTGTTACCTTTGTGGTACTTCTATGTTTTTTGTGTTGCTTATGTAGTACTTCTACCTTCGTGGTGTTATCTTTGTGGTGTTACCTATGTGGTACTTCTATCTTCGTGGTGTTACCTATTTGGTACTTCTATCTTCATGGTTTTACCTTCCTGGTATCACCTTCATGGTGTTATCATTTTCGTGTTACCTGTGTGTTACTTCTATCTTTTCAGGTGTCATATGTGTGGTACTTCTACCTTCATGGTGTTACCATTGTGTTATTCTCCCCTCATGTATGAGATGAGTATATCTTGATATCTTAGTTATATGTATGGGAATACACCTATGTAGAGTTTATGTCTATCGCTTCATGCTTGAGATGGAGGTATTTCTTTGTGGTTTTTCCGTGGTGGAACTCTGGGAGACCTGTGGGGGTCTCAGGTCCCTACGGAGTATCATTATACTCACCCCTACATGGGCTACACCCACACCTTGTTGTGTCTTGTGCAGACAATAGATGACATTGATTGAGGCTAAGGGAACCAGTACTAGATGGTTCTCGGAGGTGGACCATTTGGTGAGACGTTACACATGGACTACTATTCGTGAGTTGTACCTACCCTTTAGGTAGGATCATCAGTGGATGATCTAGGAGTTGTTTTTTACTTTTTAATTGTTTTTGTACTTTTCAGTTGTACTTGTACTTTTCAGTTGATCTTGTATTCTGGCCACTTTACTTTTAACACACTTTTACTATAGTAGTTACTTCATTTTTTCTTCTTGTTGTGTTATTGGATTTTTTTTATGTATAGTTTAAAAGGAAATGCCTTCCCATTTTAGGGAAATGCCTTTACGGTGCTAGTCTCTAGCCCCTGGCCTATAAAAGGCGGGATTGGGGTATTCATGGCATGGGCTCTGAGGGACGGTTCATGACCAAGTAGTATCAGATGAGTCAATTCTACTAAAGAACTAGGACTCTGCTCTTTTCTATGTGGAAATAGTGTAAAGTGTTATGAGTGTGGTTTTCAGTTTGGGGAATCCAGTGTTGGTGAGGTGGCTGACGTATCCTTACACCAGGACCTTGAATTCCGATTTTCGACTCTATGCATAGAAACACTGATTGGGTGTGTTTTTGGAAAGTTTTTCTTATGATATCTTTCAGTCAGCTCACCAGGTATAACATATTGATCATGGAACACATTTCTTCTTTCATGATGCCACCACATAGACTACCTGGAAGGATTCTAGAGAGAGTATGTGAGGAAGGCCCACAGAGAGATGAGGCCTCGGTGCTGGGCCCTCTTACAGCATTAGCACCTTCAGGTGGTGTACCAGCAGCACCACTACCCATAGGGCAATCGTTTCCACCTGCCCCACCAGAAGAGGATGCACTTCCACTGAGCGCATTGCACGAGTTCCAGGAGCATAGGCCTTTGAGGTTCCGAGGTGAGATGGATCTGCAGGTGACTGAGGTCTGTATGGACATTGTAACCAGAGTTTTTCTCTTAGTTGGGACACTAGCTAATATGATGGTGATTATAGATGCCAGTCTCTTCCAGGGTGAATCTAGGAAATGGTGGATTATGACACTCCACATACCCGATGAGGCGACCCTCACCTGTGCAAACATTTTGGACCTTTTTAGGATAGATTTTAACCTTGAAACTCTATGATCAGTGCATATACAGGAGATGCAGCACTTACAGTAGGCAGCATGATTGTGGCCCATTACTCGGTGAGGTTCACTGATCTCTCCCGAAAATCCACCAACAAGGTACATGACCCTTTATTATAGTCTCGGACATTTTAGAAGGGTCATTAATGAGAGATCATAGCATTGATGATATCTCTCATTATATCGATGTAGGCTGGGGTACTAGAGAGAGAACTTTTGGTGGAGAGCTTTCTAGTTGAGCAGGCTCCAACAACGAGAGACACCACCGGATGTCAGGTAGCATAGTCATCTACAGCAGGCAGTAGGTGGATGACGTAGAGGCATAAGTGGGCTGGTATTTCTAGTGTAAAACCTCATGATACAAGGTAAATGTTATGGGGATCATGGGAAAATGGAGTGAAGATTAAGAGAATAGAGTGCTACTTGTGTGGTGGGTAGGGTCACATGGCTCGCAACATCCTGACCCACCATACAGATGACCAGCAGGTGATCGACGTGCCATTTAGGCAGAGGCTGAGATTCAGTTTAGGTGGTCCACATGCAGTAGGCGAACGTGACAGAGGATTTGGTCGTGCAGTAGGTGGTGGTCGGCGATTCGATGTTCTACCACCACCACATCTAGGTGGTCCACCCCGACCACAGGAAGCAGGTGGACAGGGATGAGCTCAGTTCTATGCAGTTGAGGCCTATGACCATAGTGATCTAGAGATAATTAGAAGTACGATCTATATCTACTCCACTGTAGCTACAGTACTTATAGACATAGGTTCAAGTCACTCATTTTTTCCACTGCTCTCGTTCAGAGACCGAATATTCCGGTGGAGCCGTTGGCTCGATCCTTATGGTTAGAGACTCTTATAAGATGGGATTCGATGATTACACACTGGTTCCAGTAGTGTGAGAATAATCTAAGAGGTGAGATCTTTGGACGAGATCTTATAGTAGCGGCATCGAGGCTTTACGATATGATCTTGGGTATGGACTAATTATCCATAGTCCATGCTCAGATTGACTGTATTAGGCACAAAGTGTGGTGTTTCCATGAGGATGGGACCAATTTTTCCTTCATTGGTGAGAATGGAACCTTTTCATCACAGGATGGACTTACCCAAAGGAGGTTTTAATCAATCACACAACATATGGCTAGCCTTACCCTTAGATTAGTTAATGTTGAGAGTCCCAGTTATCCTGTAGTGGTGGACAAGTATGTTGATGTATTTCTTAATGATGTTTCGGAACTACCTCATTACAAAGAGGTAGAATTTTACATTAACCTATACCCTGGGGTGGAACTGATATCTACACCAGCATATTAGATGGATCTTGTAGAGCTTCATGAGTTATGGGTATATTTGGATGACTTATAGATGAAGGGGTTGATAAGGCTCAGTGTTTCTCCATGGGTAGCCCCGAGTTTGTTTACCAAGAAGGCGGATGGGAGTTTGAGACTCTATGTGGACTACCGGCACCTAAACCAGGTAACCAGGAAGAACAAATAACCACTTCCGAGGATTTATGATCTATTCAATTAGATGAAGGGTGCTCGTTGGTTTTAAAAGATATACCATAGATCAGGGTACCATCAGCTCAGAGTATGAGATGAGGATATGCATAAGAGGTCCTTAGGATATCGGTATGGCCACTATGAGTTATTTTTTATGCCATTCGATGTGACCAGTTCCCCAGCAATGTTCATTGGACTCATTAATAGGATATTTCATCCTTGCCTTAATCGGTTTTTGGTGGTCTTCATCGATGACATCTTGATATACTTGACGTTGGAGGAGGAGCAAGCCTCTCATCTGTAGATTGTTCTGGATACACTCCGAGAGCACCAGATTTATGGTAACATCTTGAAGTGGTAGTTCTGGATATGATAGGTTCACTTTCTAAGAAATTTTATCTCAAAGGCTAGATTTTTAGTGGATCTGGGGAAGATAGAGTTTGTGCTAACATAGCTTCCACGCAGAAGTGGGCCAGAGGTGAAGAGTTTCCTAGTGTTGGATGGATACTACCGGAGATTTGTGCATACCTTTTAAAGAGTTGCGGCACCCTTTTTAGTGTTGAAAAAGAAGGGAAAACCCTTCATATGGTTGGAGATATTCCATCAGAGTTTTCAGGAGCTGAGGTAGAGACTGACGAGTGCCCCCATGTTGATGATACTAAAAGAGGGAATTGGTTATGTAGTCTATGGAGACACATCAGGGACCTGACTTGGATGTTTCCTGATGCAGGAGTGAGCAGTGATCACTTATGGTTCACAATAGTTAAGATAGCATGAGTGGAGCTATTCTACCAATGACCTGGAGTTAGCAGTAGTGGTCTTCACCTTGAAGATGTGGTGACATTACTTGATGGTAGAACATTTTATAGTCTACTCTGACCACAAGAGTCTTAATTATAAATTCTCTCAGAAGGACCTAAACCTGAGATAGCAGTGAAATATGGAGTACGTCCATGACTATGGCTTTGAGATGGACTATACTCTTGGGAAAGGGAACGTGGTAGAAGATGCACTCAGTAGGAGGTAAGGTTTGCAGTTACTGAGTGGGGTGACAGATTAGCTAACAGTGTTGCAGATATCCTTCATTGATAGATAAGGAACAGCTTACCTTCAGTCTATTACTATCACCCCCCACTTCTTCAGTGGGTTTGGGAGGTAAAACATGGGGATGTTGACTGCAAGCATCGATGTACTCAGATATCCTTAGAATATGAAGTTGATGGTTTTTCTGAAGGTATGGAGCACGTTATTATATTTAGAGGATGTATTATGGTACCGGTGGCGCTACAGGAGGAGGTGTTGTGGGAGTTCCATATGTCCCCTCTGGCGGTACATCCTGGTGTGTTGATAATGTACCAGGACCTCCGGCATCAGCACTGGTGGTTAGAGATGAATAATGAAGTGGCATAGTTTCTTTCACAATGCCTCACTTGTCAGCAAGTGATGTCTGAGAATCAGGTTCCAACATGATTTTCATGGCCACTAGAGGTGCCTGAGTGGAAGGGGGATGGAATCCATATGGACTTCGTTACAGGGCTTCCCGGTATGTCTAGGAGACATGATTCCTTCTGGGTGATCATTGACCGACTCACCAAGTCGGCCCACTTACTACCTATCGAAGAGAAGGGATCAATAGTGGGATTGGGATGCCTCTACATATAAAAGATTGTGAGACTTAATATGGTGCATGTGATGATCTTCTCTAACCATGATGAAAATTTTACATACCGGTTGTTGAAGAGGTTACAGGAGGAATTTGGGACTCAGCTACACATGAGCACCTCCATTCATCCACAGATGGATAGTTAGATGGAGAGGACCATTCTAACGTTGGTTGAAATACTATGTTCTTGCACCATAGATTTTGGCTTCAATTGGGAGGATCACTTACTGAAATTCATGGCCTATTTTGTCCTATCAACTGTTCAAAGTTCAGATGCTCTTCTAATGTGTATAACAACACTCTGTTCGAATCCTCGACGATGATACTTTTTAAATAGTCAATTGTTTTTAGTTGATTTTATTTTGATTAGGGGGTTTGTTTGCAGAGCTTAATTTATGTTATTGAATGATTATGATTGATTTTAAAAATTGATTAATATTGGGGGGAAGTTCATCATTAGGTGGTTAATCTTGTGAAATCCTTGATCCTTGCTTTATATTGCATTAAATTAACACCCACTTCACAAGATAACGTTGATTGGAATTCCTATGTGTTAAGGATTAATCCAAGCCATAACATTACTTAAGGTTCTAATGACAATCAGATATTGTTGATGGTGGTGTATTTATGGTTCCAATAATCCATGGAAACCACATGTTAAAAAAAATAAGCCATTAATCCATGACATGTTAATTCCAACATACACAATGTTAATTAAATGAATATTCATCGAGAAAATAATCTCAATCACTTAACATACCTAAATTTTGAATTGCCCCAATAATGGATTTACTCATCCATTTGGGTGTCTAATAATCTGGTTATAATAATTATGATGATAAATTAATAAGAGAAGAAAAATAAAGGGATAATAAAAGAGTGGTGTGTCGAACAGACACACACAAACAATGATGATAATTAAAAATAGACTTTTGATCAAATGAAGAAGAAAAATAAGGGAAGGGGATTAAACTAAATTTAAACTATTTTAAGAACATTAATATGAAACTATAGAAGGTGGATGATAATAAGATATATTAAAGAAGAAACATGTATTAAAACAGAATTACAAAGAAAGAGACTTACAAGATTACAATAATGAAGAACACAAAATTAAATGAAAATAAAGAGAGAAGAAAGGAATATCAAGTGAAAACATGAGTGTGTCAGGTCCTCCTAAGAATTTTTCATGGATTTGGTCATGAAAATTGATGCTCCTAACTTCTAAAATGTCAACCCTTCCTAAGGAGAGTATGGGGGTGTATTTATAGCCCAAGGAAGTGGAATGTTAGCATTCCCAATCTGTCCCTCCAATTAGATACGGGATTTGGACATCCAGGCATCCGAATCTCAAGATATCTATTTCTTAAAAGTTGAATATAATAATTTTGGCCGACCTCTCACAAAAGTAGGATTCATTTTGATCTATGTAGCCAATCTTATGGTGGTTTGATTAGACAAAGTTAAACTGTCCATTTGAATCCATGATTTTTCGATGGGTAAAATTAGAATGGGTTTTGGAATCGGAAGATGCCTTCAAATCTGAATGCTATATTCAACAAAGTCGGCCACCTATATCTCCTATTTCACACTGAATAATCTCATAATGATTTTATTATTACATCATGAGATATGTCATGAATAGTGTCCGAATTTTAATTCCTAAACAGAATGGTGGGCTAGACTTCAAAGATTCATTTTGGCCCGTTGTTCTTGGATTTGGGCCTTGAAATTTTTTATCCATTATTCTTTTTGATAATCACAAAAACATTGTGTATTTTCCTAAAATAAGGGCTTTGGGAGTGAGAACAGTAACTCAATCATCATGGTTGGTCTAGTTCCTTCACAAATTCTTTGGGTCATCTTGTGTGGTCCATATGGTCCTTCAAATGGAAGAATTGGCCAGTGATTCCTTCTAATGATATGTGAGAAATTGATTAAGGAATCCTAAAAAATAAGAACCACATAATTCAGATCAGTAGGGTAATATTTATAAATAATAAATTAAACAGACTCAATTGGACTACTTCTAAAAATGCTCAAAAATTATACTTAGTATTAAAACATTAATATTTCACACAAATTTTGAACATTTCATATATAAAACGTAATGGTAGTATATAATAACTCATGAAAATATTAATAAAATCAACTCCCCCACACTTATTCATGTGCATTTCCTCAGGTGCAACAAATATAAAAACATGAAAAATTCATTTTCACTCACCAACAGATATTAAAATTTTGTTTTCTTCAGTCAGGGGAGGTTTAGACTATTTCACTCATCCATATTGAATTACACTACATGTTTTTGCAGAAACAATGATCCAAAAACAATTCATTTTTTTCATGCCCAAATTTAGAAATGGAAAATAGGGACACTCAAAACTCACACCTCTCAAGATGATAAAATTCATTTGTGGAGGTTCACTCTTTCACTAACCAAAAGTGAAAATCTTAGAGTTTGAATGAGCTCTCAGCTTCCAATCCCTATCCAAAGTGCACAAATATAAAGAGGTATTTTAAAGGGGTTTTTCTATGGCTATTTAACTGTGGGAATATAATGTCCAAGAGAGAAAAAAATAGGGGTAAAACACCAACATGGAATACACAATGCACAATATTTTTCAAATAAAATATTTAAGGAAATGGAAACACATATTTATGATGGAATGAAAATTTGAAATAAGATACAAAAGTGGAAGGAAATATGAAGGGAATGAGAAGATGGAATATTTATAAAACAAAAAACGTCTCCCAATAAGAATATAATGCAAGTGTTCTTTTTTTTCTTTTTTTCATTGTTTTTTCAAAAGTTGACCTTGAAATAGATCTCACACTAATATCCCAACTCATGTTTGATCTCTGCACGACACCAATTTTTATAGTTATGTCAATATCAAAGTTTGAGGAAGAGTGATTTTTGACTTATCTAAGACACAACCCATTTTTTCATTTTTTTTTTGATTTTTTTTCATCATTTTTTTTGAACACTTGTAAATAACATTTAAAAAATTACATAAATGGAAGTACATTACATTCCCCAAAACTCACTGAATGAAAGCCTCTCCCCCATACTAAAATGGATTCTTTCCCTCAAGCATATGATAACATGGTGAAATCAACAAAGGGTACAAAAAATGAAATCCATTCCCCCCACACTTAAATTTTTAAAAAATATGCAATGAAAAATACATGTTGATATTGGGTAGGATAAGGTATTGGGATTGTAATATGGCTAACAAAGAAAAGGTTTTCATAGGCTTGAAGGGGCTTTCAAAATGAGGATTAATGTATAGTTAATGGGAGGCTATTTGGCTACTGTGATTATCATGTAGTTCATAAAATTCCTCTACCATATTAAAACACACTATGTAGGAAATTCCATAAGAAGGTCGACAAACTCAAGATTCACAAATAGAGGTGAAAAAATACTCATTTTGAATAGATGGCCATAGGTATCCTTGGCATGAAAGATAATGTTGGTTCTCACGGTTGGGGAAATTTATTTTCCAAATCTAAAATTGAGCATTCAAATTTTTTTGGTTTTGAAATAAATTCTTTATCCAGAGTCATGATGACAATAAAAAAAATTGAGATGAAAACATGCTTGTTGACTACCCAAAAAGGTTGGACAAAATTTCATAACTCGATGGTGAGTAAGCACGACACTTTAGTTTTTTGTATTTTTTTGTTATGATTTTTTTATGTTTTTTTAGTTTTTAATAAATAAACACTCACACAAAATATAAAGAGAAAAAAATGGTTTGATAAAGGACGTGGTAAAAATGAAAGATAGAGGAAGAAGAAGAAAGAGGTAGATAGAGGAAGAGAGAGAGAGTGAGAGTTAAAGGGAAAGAGGTGACCCCTGGTTTGGATTTAGTGGGTTGCCATATTCATCTTCTGGTGGGTAGATTATAGAAGTTGGGGATCTGATGGAAGTAGAGGTGGTTCCTAGGATGTTTTTCCTTTCATGGTGATGCTTTAACCAATATCGGTTAACTGTGAATGTTCTTTTTGAGAGGGGTCATAGACTTCTACTGCCCCAAATGGGTAAACATGAGAAACAATAAAAGGACCTTTCCAATGAGAATTAATCTTACCTGGGTGAAGCCGAAATCGAGAATTAAAGATCAATACCTTTTCACCTTCATGGAATACCATTATCAGGATGCGTTTTTCATGTAGTGCCTTGGATTTTTCTTTGTAGAGATTAGAAATCTCATATGATTTAGGTCTAAGCTCCTCTAGTTCAGCCAATTGAAACAATATTTCTACAATAGATTTTTCGCAATCAAAATTATAGGTTTTCATAGCCCAAAAACACTAATGTTGGATTTCAACTGGTAGATGACAAGATTTACCAAAAACTATCCTAAAAGGATACATCTCAATGGATGTTTTATAGTTTGTTAGATAAGCCCAAATTGAATCACCAAGTCTTCCAGGTCAGTCTTTTCTGGTGGGTTTTACAATTCTATCAGGCACTCTATTCACTTCTCTATTAGACAGTTCATCCATACCATTTTTTTGGGGGTGATATTCAGTTTAAGTTTTATATGCAACCCTAGTATTTTTCAAAAGAGATTCCATGGTTTTATTACCAAAATTGGTTTCTAAGTCACTTATCAAGGCACGAGGTGTGCCAAATTGGAGGAAGATGTGTGTCTTTAGAAATTCACTAATAGTATGTGAATCATCCTTTCTAGTGGGTTTGGCCTTGAACCACCTAGAAACATAATCAACCACAAGAAGAATGTATAAAAATCCATTGGAAGGGGGAAATTTTCCCATTAAATTGATGCCACAAACATCAAAAATCTCAAAAAAAATGTAAAGGCTTTTGGGTCATTTAATTTATCTTTGAAATTTTGCCAATCTTTTGGCAAGTGGGACATTATTGACAGAACTCATGTGAGTCCTTGAAGAGTGAAGGCCAAAAGAATCCATAGTCTAGAACCTTTTGGGAGGTCCTTTTTGGTCTAAAGTGTCCACTTACGGGAAATGAGTGACAGAAATCAAAGATGGAGGAATGTTCATCATCATCAACACATCTTCTAATTACCATTTCTGCCCCAGTTTTCCAATGTTTATTTTCTTCCCAAAAATAGTATTTTGAATCACTTTTATACTTCATTTTTTGTGCTTTTGAAAAAATTTCAGGAAACCCCCAGAAACCAAGTAATTTACAGTTGGGCCATACCATGTTAACTTTGGAGTAAGAGATGAATGGTGCTCAGTGGGGAATTCAGGATCAATGATTTCTGAATGAGAAGAATTAGAAATTCTACTCAGGTGATCATCCATAGGGTTTTCTTTTCCTAGTCCATCTTTTATTTCAAGGTCAAACTCTTAGAGCATTAGAATCTATCTTATTAGCCTCGGTTTGGAATCACATTTCTTGATTCAGAACATTATATAAGAATAGTTTTTGAAGAATATGATTTTGGCACCTAAGAGATAAGGTGAGAATTTATCTAAAGCAAAAAAAACTACAAAAACTATTTTTTAGTGACAGTGTAGTGAGATTGAGTTTCATCCAATGTTTTTGAGGCATAATAGATTACATGAGGAATATTTTTATCTTCTATGACCAATAATATCCCCAACAGATCTATCATAAGAATCAAAAATCAACTCAAAGGGTAATAACCAATCTGGGGGTTGGATTATTAGGGCAGATGTTAGAGCAGTTTTGAGTTCAACGAAGGATTTTTTCCAAAACTCATTGAAATGGAATGTGACATCATTTTGGAGAAACCGATTGAGTGGAAGGGAAATACTACTGAATTTATGGATGAATATTTGATAGATTCCGGCATGAATGAGAAATGAATGGATGTCTCGAACAGAAGTGGGTTGAGGATGTGATTGGATCACTTCAATTTAGGAATTATCGAATTCAATACCATATTTTGAAACTATGTTCCCTAGAACAGTCCCATATTCAACCATGAAGTGACAGTTTTCAAAATTTTACACAATGATACACTTGACACACTTTTGGAGGACTAGAGAGACTGAATTCAAACAAGATTCAAATGACTCACCATAAATAGTGAAGTCATACATGAAGACTTATATGCAGTGTTCAATGAATTCTAAAAAGATACTCGTCATACATCTTTGTAATGTACTAAGAGGATTGAAAAGGCCAAAATTCATTATTCTATATAAATATGTTCCAAAGGTGCATGTCATATTAGTCTTTTCTTGATCTTGAGGTGTGATTGGGATTTTGAAGTAGCCAGTGTATCCATCAAGAAATCTATAGTGTGATTTTCTGGCTAATCATTCCAGCAATTGATCAAGGAATGTAAGAGGGTACTGATCTTTTCTTATTTCAACATTCAATTTCATATAGTCGATGCACGCCTTCCATTTTCTCTTCACTCTAGTTGTGACTAGCTCTCTATGTTCATTTGTGACAACAGTTATCCAACCCTTCTTAGGTACAACTTGAATTGGACTAACCCATTCACTATTAGAAATTGGGTAGATAATACCAGCTTGAATAATCTTGGTGATCTCTTCCCTAACTACCTCAAGTATGAGTGGATTGAGTCTTCTTTGTGATTGTCTAATTTGTTTGGATGACTCCTCAAGATGGATGTGATGCATGAAAAGGACAGGGTTGATTCCTGGTATGTCATCTAGGGTCCTACCTATAGCCTTTTGGTTTTCTTCTAACACCTGAAAATGTTTGTACTCCTCGGTTTCAATAATTGAATAAGAGATAATTATAGGATATGACTGATCATGAAAAAGGAATGCATATTTCAGGTGTTCAGGAAGTGGTTTTAGATCAGTCCCATATTTCATTTATGGGTTAGACAACTCGGGAATAGAATAACGGACTTCAGTTGCTTTAGATTCATTTTCCTTAATATTGTCCAAGGTGGAGCAGTAGAGATCAGAGTTGATGTGGGATTCAAGAGAGTTTTCAAGATCCTCTCGATTGATATATTCTATGAATGAAAGGTCCACATCAACTACACCATTTTTGAATTTGTAAATCATGGTGCAGAATTCACAAGATCCTTTGTCATTAGAACATGAAGAACATAGTGGATTGGGGTTAAATTGACTCTAAAAAGTGTCCTTAGAAGCATGGATTGAGAATGAAGATTGATCCTTAGATGGGTATTGCATGGCTTGGAAAATGTTGAACTTGACCATTTGGTCACTGAATTCCATGGATATGATTCTTGAATGGACATCAATCTTGGTTCTCGTAGTCACGAGGAATGGTCTTCCTAGAATTAGTGGAGATCGAGAAGAGGTCGTCTCACCATCCATGTCAAGGACATAGAAATCAGCAGGAAAGAAAAGATCATTGACTCAGACAAGGACATCCTCAATTATTCCCTCAGGACTGGTTGTGATTTTATTGGCCAATTGAAAAACAACATGCATTTCATGTAAGGGACCTCGACCAAGGTTAGATAATATGGATTTGGTCATGATATTAATTTAGTCTCTTAGGTCTACGATTGCATCAATATAGTTGGAACTTCCAATTTTTCATGGAATTGTAAAGTTCCCTGGATATTTTCACTTAATGGGTATGCACTCTTGGGTTGATACATTATCGAAGGTCCTAAGTTTCCTGTTGTGGGTACACAACTCCTTTAGAATCTTGTTAGACTTAGAAATTTATTTTATGGAATCTAAGAGGGGAATGTTGACTTCAACACGTCTAAACATGTCGAGCATTTCTGGATTGGGTTCAAAAGACTTCATTGCCTTAAAAACAGCCTGAGGAAAAGGAATTTGGTTCCTAAGTGGAATATAAGGAGGTGAGGGAATGGCTTCATATTCCTTTTCAAGTTTCTTTTTCTTTTTGTTTTGAGGAAAACATTTAAAGTGGTTTGGAGGACTTATCTGGAGGCATAGCAATTTGCTTCCTTAGTCTAAGTGAAATTGAACATAAATTACCCTTGGGTTTGGGTAATGGTTTTGGTGGGAGTTGGGAAGAATAGGATGGTTGCTGATAACTAAGGTGGGATGCAAGTTGACCAATTTCGGTTTCAATGTTCTTGGGGCTGGAATGGGTGAAAGAGGAAAGATCTTCCACTGCACTTTCCCATGGTTTCCTAGAAGAAGGGGCTTGTCCCGGATTGGGATTACCTAGATTTTGGTTCTTGGGAATGTGATTGTATTGGTTTTGGAATTGGTAAGGCTCAGTATGATAATGGAATCCAGGAGGAGGATTGTTCCTTTGAAGTTGAGGAATAAAAGGATAAGGTTGTTGGAAATTACCAACACCTTGACCATATTGAAACTGGTTTGGGTTTTGCGGTGGGAATTGAGGAGGATGAGAGATGGGATTACCATACCTCAGGCCTTGGTTATATGAAGAAGAGAAGGGCTCAGAGTGAGGTCGGTTGAAGTTTCTAACAAACTGACCTAATAGTTAAGGGTTGGTGTTCCACCGATCATATGTTGCATTGATCTCCATTGGTTCAGATGAATCAGATTGATCCTCTTGAAGTTTTGTACAAGATTCAGTTGGATGAGATGAAGAGTTGTCGATTCTGTAGTTTTTGATAGGTCTGTGAAACATTTCTTGCAGAGAAGATGAGGTTTGGGATTTGGAAGCCATAGATAGCTGTCGCATAAGACCTGTAAGTTCACTCATCCACTCTGTCATCTCGTTCGGCTCTATTGAATGATTGTATTGGGCTTGTTTGACTTGAGAAAGTTCTTTAGTATGGAATTTTTGTGTGTTTTAAGCCATGTTGCTTATAAGATCTCTTGCATCTCTAGGAGTTTTATCAACAAGAGCACCACCACTTGCAACATCAATGAGAGTTCTCTCCATAGCCAATAACACCTCATAGAAGTATTGGATCAAGAGTTTTTTAGGTATTCTGTGATGTGGGTAGGTTGCAATAAGCTTTTTGAACCTCTCTCAGTACTCATGGAGTGATTCACTTAGGAACTGACGGATGCCACTTATTTCTTTTCAGATAGAAGGTGTACGAGAATCAGGAAAGAATTTATCTAAGAAAAGTCACTTCATGTCATTCCATGTGGTTATATAACTAAGAGGAAAGTAGTAGATCCATGAATTAGCAGTGTTAGCGAGGTAGAAATGGAATGCTCAGAGTTTATTTGTTCCTCAGAAACAACTTGAGGCCTTATGGTAGAGCACACCACTTGGAACTCTTCAAGGTGGAGATGTGGATCCTCACTGGCTAGCCCATGAAAATGAGGAAGAAGATGAATCAAACTCGATTTGAGTTCAAATTCCTCCTCTAGTTTTTATATTGAATACCATGATATTGGTAATTCATATCAGGGGTAGCGAGTTCTTTTAGTGATTGTTCCCTAGGATTTGCTATATCTAATTCAATTGGTTGGCCAAGGACTGGTTCATGAATGATTTTATTATCTCTTATGTTCCTCTGAAGTAGGAAAAGTGTTCTCTCAATTTTAGGGTCAAACAAATACAAGGGATTGTTTGGGAGGCTACGGGGCATTCAGAGAGATTTTGGAAGGAAAAGGAATATGGGTTTTTCTTTGTATTTTTTCAGTTTATGATATTCATGAGAAGACGAGTTTTCCTTTCTGTTTTTAATCAATTCTTTTAAAAAAATTTCCTTTTTTACTAAAACAATAAAAAAAATGACTACTTAAAGAACTGTCCCTAGAAACGGTGCCATTTGAAATCTATGTTCGATTTTAACCTATTGACCGATCAAAGTTCTGATGCTCTTCTGATGTGTATAACAGCACTATAGTTGAATCCTCAGCGATGATACTTTTTGAATAGTCAATTGTTTTTAGTTGATGGTATTTCGATTAGAGGGGGTTTGTTTTCAAAGCTTAATTTAAATTTTTGATTTATTATGATTGATTTAACAAATTTATAATTATTTTGGTGAGTTCATCATTGGGTAGTTAATCTTGTGAAATCATTGAGCCTTTCTTTATATTGCATTAAATTAACACCCACTTCACAAGATAATGCTGATTGGAATTCATAAGTGTTAAGGCTTTAATTCAAGCCTTAACTTTATATAAGGTTCTAATATCAATATTATCTTGTTGATGGTGGTGTATTTATGGTTCCAATAATCCGTGGAAACCACATGTTAGACAAAACAAGTCATTAATCCCTGACATGTTAAGTCCAACATAAACAATGTTAATTCAAAGAATTTTCATCGAGCAAATACTCTTAATCACTTAACATCCATAAATTTTGAATCACCCCAATAATGGATTTACCCATCCATATGGGTGTTTAATAATCTGGTTATAATTATTATGATGATAAATTAAGAATAGAAGAAAAATAAAGGGATAAGAAAAGAGTTGTGCGTCGAACACACACACACAAACAATGATGATAATTAAAAACGGACATTCGATTGAATGAGAAAGAAAAAGAAGGGAAGGGTATTAAACAATATTTAAACTATTTTAAGAACATTAATATGAATCTATATAAGGTGGATGAAAATAATAGATATTGAAGAAGAAAAATTCATTAAAACATAATTACGAAGAAAGAGACTTACAAGATTACAATAATGAAGAACACAAAAGTAAATAAAGAAAAAGAGAGGATGAAAGGTCCCTCAAGTAAAAAATGTGAGTGTGGAAGGTCCTCCCAAGCCATTCGTAGGGCTTTGGTCATGCTAATTGATGCTCCTATCTTCTGAAATACCAACCCTTTTGAAAGAGAGGAGGGGGATGTATTTATAGCCCCAAGAAGTAGAATGTTAGAAATCCCAATCTGTCCCTCCAATTAGTGAGACGATTTGGACATCCCAACATAAAAATCTTGAGATATCTACTTCTTCAAAGTTATAGATAATACTCTTGGCCAACATCTCTCAAAATATGCAGTCATTAGGACCTATGGAGCCAAAGTTATGGGGGTTGATTAAACAAAGTTAAACTATCCATATCAATCCATGCTTTTTTGATGGCAAAATTTTCAATGTGTTTTTGAATATGAAAAATGACTTCAAATCTGAATGATGTGTTAAAAATGGTCAGCCACCTATATCTCCTCTTTAACACAGAAAAATCTATTATTTATTTGATGATTACATCATGAGATATGTCATAAATAGTGTCTGAATTTTAATTCCCATACAGAATGGTGGGATAGACATAAATGCTTTATTTGGGACCTTTTTTATTTGATTTGGGCCCTAAATTTCTATCCGTGATTCTTTTGAATAATCAAGAACATATGGTGGAGTTTCATAAAATATGGGCTTCTGGAGTGATACTAGAAACTCAATCATCATGGCTGGTTCAGTTTCTTCACAAATTATTTGCGTCATCCTGTGTGGTCCATATGGTCCTTCAAATGGTATAATTGGCCAATTATTCATTCTAATGATATGTGATAAATTGAATAATTAATCCTAAAAAACAATACCCACATAATTCAGATTAGTAGGGTAAGAGTTATAAATAAAATAGTAAACTGACACAATTGGACTACTTCTAAAAATGCTCTAAAATTATTCTTAGTATTAAAACATTAATATTTCACAAAAATTATGCACATTTCATATAAAATAAGTAAAGTGAGTATATAATAAGTCATGAAAATATTAATAACATCACTTACTCTTGTTGTATTTTACATACAACAACATTTATCACTCCATCATCGGTATGACACCATTTGAGGCCTTGTACGGTCGACCATTCAGATCACCTCTATGCTGGAGAGTCCCAGGAGAGTCATCACTTATGGGTCCAGAGTTGGTAGGGCTACCACTGAGAAGGTGCAGGTCATCTGGGAGCAGATGGAGACTTCACCGAGCAGACAGAAGTCTTATGCTAGAAGGATTCGATGACCTTTGGAGTTCGAGGAGGGAAACCATGTCTTCCTACAAGTCTCGCCTCAATGAGGTTTACAGGTATTGGGCCGAGGCATCAAGTAATATACATGGTGTATTGGACCATTTCTAATAATTCTGAGGATAGACGAGGTGGCATACTGCATGTAACTTCCACCGTAGTTGGAGAGGGTGCATGATGTCTTCCATGTATCTTAGCTGAGGAGATACGTGCATGACACATCTCCCGTCATCGACAATGGCTAGATAGGAATTGATGATATGGATATGTTCATGGATGTTCCTGTGGAGATTGAGGATCCACAGGAGAGTATCCTTCGTGGATGATCGATACCTCTGGTGTGCATTCACTGGCAGCGTGGAAACCTCCAAGAGAGAACATGGCAGCGGGAGGCTCAGATTCGTGCTCAGTACCCCCATTTTTTTCTTAGTTTGTGTTGTGGATTTTGGGGACGAAAGGCCCTATGGTTGGGAGAATGTAAAGACCCATATTTTCCATGTAATTTTTTTAATTATATAAAATTATTAGTAGTCTGTCAAAATTGGCGGTGCATGAATCCAATGTCGGGTGTGCCCAGAAATAATTTCTGAACTTTTTAAAGGTATATTCAGTAAAAGCGCGAGCTACATTTTCAAAATTTTGAACTGGTGCTTGGATTAAAATACTAAGGGCACTGTCGAATCCACAGCACCAAAATTCTCTTAAGGGAGGATTTACTTTGACCACAGTAGGTCTGGATAAAAAGTAAGATTTTAGGAACTTTTTAAAAGAATAATAATAAAATAACATTTTTATTTTATTACATTCTTTATTTTCCTCCAATGGAAAAGCGGCATCATGCGACCAACTTTCTGTCAATCCATTAAATTTCTTGACCTTCCAAATCCTATGTAATAGCGTCGTTATAATTTAGGATGGTTCCTATTAATTTAACCCACATAAATTCTATGAGTGTTTCTCACCCTCCCCCTCTCCTATTTATATAAAGCTTGGGAAGAGGTAATGTCACAACTTCACCAAGAAATGAAGTGTTGATAATTTTTCATGATTCCAACATTGGAGGATGAAACTAGTTGTAGTGAGAAGTGCTAGGTGATGATGAATTGCAAAAAATAGGACGACGCTTGAGCGACAACATTGGTAGATTGTTGCGTGGACAACTAACACTACCCCACTTCTTCAATCGTGGGCTCTCTCCATCGTTCTTGATGTAGGGATATATTTTGTTAATTACATTTGATTTTTGAATCCAAACCCTTTGCTATAAAGATAATGCAGAGGGTGTCGGCCAAAAAATAAGGCTTAGATAGTCCTCCCATATTGGAATTTTGGTGTGTTCATCACAAACATTATCCTCGGGTTGGGTGAGACCCCAAATGGTTGAAGATGGAATCAGCCTACACCGGTCAGCCATGATGGAGGTGTCACATTGATGTGTGTCATAGGAGGAGGCCACAACACAATGGTGTGGTAGTCAACAGAGTGGTTGAAGTAGCCGGCTGTGGTGGTTATGTGGGGCGCCGTCGTGCACCTCCGGTGGAGAAGGGTCGTGGCTTTCCATTCGAGGCAGGGCCATGCAGGGCGACCAGTAATGGCCGGCCATAGGTGGAGGCAGCGACACAAAACTACACACCGCCAGAGGAGCCTCGGATATGACGTTGAGGTGGGGGGGCACACAGTGCGTCCCATAGGTGACCTGGCAGTTCACGTTAGGTGTTTCCGCTTAGCCTTCCAAATGGAGAGGGGGAGATCCCCTTCTATGCCATCTCAGGCCAACCTCATGAGCTAGTGGGTTGCACCCAATTCTGGTCCTGGCCGCGCATCCCAGTGGGTCACACCCCCTTGCAGGTCGGGTCGTGCATGCCCAGCGGGCGCACCTCTGTGAGACGGGCCACACGAGCCTAGTGAACTATGAATCCTTAGTCTAGGCCCTATGATCCCTGCTATCCAACCCGTTGCGGGTCGGGCCGAGCCCTCCATAGCCTATACCAGCCGGTTAGGACCCGGACAGGGTCAGGCCGGGTCGGTCCGACCAGGTGTGACTGGACCCAGAAGCAACCAGGCCCAGTTTCTCTTAAATGGCCATAACATAAAATCTGGGAATTCATTGGACTAACCTTTTGAGGTTCTAGGAACCTTGGATCAAGATGGTCCTTTTTGTATACTCCACATGATTTTTTGAGACAGTGGTAGTATGGTCAGGTTGGATTGAACATGAATCCAACAGGGCCTTCACAACATAAACGATTATAACTCACAGACTGGGCGTCTGATTGACACATCGTCTATCGCGTTGGAACCCTTACAACATGTAGGTCTTTTGGGTTACTACTTTTTGAATCTTAGTGGTAGTAGAGGTATGATCGATATCTTGAGGGTTAGATTCAATGGATCTCTAGCACACCGGGTGCGACGAATCTTGTGGTAGGCCGTAACGGCAAGAAAGAACACCGATCCTAAGTGGGTCAGCATCTATTGATCCTATGTTGGTCAGTATCTATTTTATTCTATGTGGGACAGTGCTCAATGATCCTGTGTGGGTCAACGCATACTAATCATGTGTGGATCAGATCCTGTGTGGGTTAGTGGGGGTTATTACCTATTAATCCTGTGTTGGTCAGCAGTAGTGTCTCCTAAGAGAATAAGATGATATAGCTTATGACTAATCATCTATAATTCTGTAATTAAGTTATACCTTGTGTGAGATGAGTCTTTACCTTCATAGTGTTATATTTATGGTGTTACCTGGGTGTTACTTCTATCTTCGTGGTGCTACATATGTGGTACTTCTACCTTCACGGTGTAATCTTCCTGGTGTTATCTGTGTGGTACTTCAATCTTCGTGGTGTTACCATTGTGGTACTTCTACCTTTGTGGTGTTACCTTCATGGTGTTACCTTCGTGGTGTTACCTTCGTGGTGTTACCTTCGTGGTGTTATCTTCATGGTGTTACCTTTGTGTTACTTCTATCTTTGTGGTGTTATCTATGCGGTACTTATACCTTCATGGTATTACCTTTGTTGTATTCTTCCCTCATGTAAGAAATGAGTATATATTGATGACTTAGGTATTTTTATGAGCATATACCTTAGTAGAGATGATGTCTATCAATTAGTTCTTGAGATGGAGGTCTTGCTTTATGGTTTTTCCTTTGTGGAACTCTGGAAGACCTACATGGGTCTCAGGGTCCCTACTGAGTATCGTTATACTCACCCCTACATGGGTTATGCCCGCACTTTATTGTGTCTTTTGTAGATAACAGACAACATTGATTGATGATGAGGGATCCAGGACTAGATGATAATCAAAGGTGGACCATTTGGAGTGACGTAACATAGGTACTACTATTTTTGAGTTGTACCTACCCTTCAGGTAGGATCTTCGGTGGACGATCCAGGAGTACTTTTTCAATTTTCAGTTGTATTTGTACTTTTCATTTGTACTTGTACATTTCATTTGGGCTTCTATTGCGGCCCATTTACTTTCAGCACACTTTTACTACAACAGTTACTTCGTGGTTGCTTCTTGTTGTGTTCTTGGACTGTGTGTATGTACAGCTTAAAAGGAAATGCCTTCCCATTTTAGGGATATCCCATTCCAATGCTAGTCGACCACCCCTGGCTTATTGAAGTAAGGCTTTGGGTAGTCATACAACAAGCCCCGAGGGATGGGTTATGAAAAACAATATGTTTAAAATAAGAACAATATTGTATTGAAATATTATTATTTAATATTATATTTATCACATAACCATTATATTAATAACTATGAATATGATAAAAATCAATAATATATATATATATTGAAATTTATTCCCTAATTTAAATTAATTGATAAATTCAAAACAAATAATCATCCAATTTAAATAAAATCATTTCATGATTAGAAGTCATATTTATTAAAGAAATATATGTTCCCTAGTGTTATGTACTTTCATATAGAAAGTAATTTTATTAGTATAATTTGATTCAAATAAAAAATATAATATTTATGAATATTCATTCATACATTAGTTACTTAATTATTATGAATGATGATAAAATCATTTTATGTTAAAAATTGTTATATTTCCTAAAATGATTTTTTAGTGTCAAATGATTCTTCCACATAATAACTTGAATAATTATTTTAAAATTAATTTTGTATAATAAATTTAAATATTATCTATAAAATCATCCTCTTCATTCACCTTGTAGTTTTTACATCACAAGGAATGAATGTAAACTATGTTTTATTCTTAAAATTCATTTTTATATAAATTGATTTTTTTGTGCACTTATTTTAATGTTAATTTATAACACATATAGAAATTTAATATTTTATAATGTGTTAGATATTTTAAATTTTTAAAATTTTTATAATTTAATATGTTTAAAGAAATTTCACTCTATAATTAATATAAAAAATATTAAAAAATTATTAACACGGTAGGTTCAATATAGTTATATCTGCGTAAAAACTAAATTTTTTTTAAAAAAATTACATGCAATATTCTTAATATCATATTCTTTTAAGAGATTTAAACCTTATATTATGTTAATATCTAGTCATTTTATTCAACTTGCATAAGAAATATACCATATGTAATTTAAATATTTTAATTAATTTCAGTTGTTTCCTTCCACTCAATTATAAAAGGGACAGTACTATCCACCATTATTTAGATAATTTAAGACTTATATCAATTAATAAACATGCCAAAATAACTAATTAATTTCCTCCCCTCTGTTATTTATATTCTTTTTTTACCTAATATCATCTTAATAAGACATAAAGTGTAAGGCGCCAGGGGTATCTCGAAGAATAGGTAATCGTCTGAACCAATTATTTAACAAATTTATTTCTTATTCTACATCCAATAAATATACATCATATATTCTAAAATAATTTCTAAAATATCATAAATATAATTATATTTAATTATAACTATGGGTCAACAATTTTACCCTTTCTTTTTTACATATAGAAAATGATAGAATGGCTCTTGTGTACTTTTGGACTACCGCCTCCATATAGTTATATGATTCAGTTTAATCACATTAATTCATGGATAGGTATTATAATGGATATAATATTTATATATAATATTTATTAAATATTTATTCTTATGTGAATATAATATCTTATCTTCCTTCTTACCTTCACAAATGTTGTAAAATGATATTGTTATTCATGTGTGTGTGTGGATTGCCACCTCCATTAAGAAATGTGATTCGTTTTTCATTTCCAGAATACATGATGAACAATAATAATATATTTCATAAATATGTATATATATGTGATATTTATGAAATAATTATTATTCTAGAGAAGTGAATAATTATTTACACTTTGTTAGTTCAATCAATTAAAAATGTGGAAACATCGCTAGTGGGTACTTATGAAATACCACCTCCACGTAGTGGTATAATTCATTTTTATGAAAAAAAAATATTATTTGTAATAAAAATGATATAATTATTAAATATAATACAAATTAAAAGATTAAAATTCAATAGTTTAAGGATCCATGATCATGAATCAAGGTTCATAAATGTCAAATCGAAACAGATATAAAGAACAAATTAGTGAATAAAATAAATGATGATAATAATGAAAGACTATTAATGAAGTGGTTATAAAAGGATTTTGATAATCCATGTGTAGTATTATATGTATGAATTTGATTCCTTATTATATGTATAATAAATATAAATTTGTTATACAAGAGTTTAAAATCACTTACAAATTAAGGGAGACCTATTATAAGGGTTTCTTATCTCACCATTGTTTTTATATGGAATATTATATATTCACCACTTGTTTAATTCATGTGGTTTATATACTATCCCATTGGTATGTTATATAATCAAAATATTGATTCTCATTTTATATAATTTTTCATTTTAATTTATTTCATTAATTTTTTATATGATTTAAAACTTAACAAAGTAATATGGTTATATGTTCCAATCTCCTTTAATTTTAGGATTTAATATGTTAAATTTACATAGGGAGAAATTATATGTATATTAACCTTTAAACCCCATTTAGTTTCATATATACTATTTATTAATTGATTTTCTTTTTATTAGATCTATTTTAAACACATTTATACTTTATAAGATCAATAAAATGTTTTTATGAAAAATAGACCATCATTGTTCTATGATCGAATAATTTGTCCACCTACTCCATATTCCTTAAAATATAATTAAGAATTTTATTTTCAATGATGAAACTATTTTTTGAACTATTTTTAAACTATATATGAACTTTACTTAAGAAAGATTAAAAATACTTTTTTTTAAAAAAATGGATATTTTTCGTATGACATTTAAAAAAAATTGAGTAATCTATCTTCGTTTTTACATATATAACATGAACGGATTTTCCGGACATCATGAAAATAGTTTAATTTTAAGATCAAATTTCATGTTACTTTGTTTATTTTTAAAGAAATTTTATCCTCGATATTAATTTTATTTATCTTTATAAAATTTTCCAAAATAAAAGTGATGTTTTCCATTGATTTTTAAAGAATTGTTTAAATAGTTTTTCATATATATGAATGTAATTTATGTATTTTCATATTTAATTGGGGATATAATATTATCATTACATCAAATGTTTTTGATTACTTTTGATAATTATGAATTTATGGTCATTACATTACACTTATTTATTTTACATTAGTTAATTAATATGTGATGTGATAATGTACTCTCTTATGAAAACGTCCATTTCACAACTCTATGCCACTTATGATTTTTAGGTGATGATATGTTTAAAAATCCCATTTATATTACATTATTTATTATATAATGATATTATGAATTTTTTCTGGTCTACTGGAACAAATTTATATGGTTTTAATTATTTAATGGGTGGAACAAGAATTATATATCCCACTAATGTATTGGGTAATGATGATAGAGTAATGAAACTCATAAAAATGGGATGAATTTATGATTATCCATAGACACAATAGTGTTAATAAATTACAAAGTGGTTACCTTGTTAAATAAATATATCCTATATCAAAGATAATTTTATGATTATCCTTTTAGGTAAAATGAATATGAATGTTTGATAACCAATGTTTTGTTATTATTTTATATGATTAGGATTGGGCCCCATAATTATTACGAGTTGTTTTTATGATTATTATATAATATATATTACCATGATTCATTAATTATGATTTTATACTCTTATGAATCCTAACTTTTCAAATGTTGATGCATTATGAAATGATGCATGATTTATGATATATGATTGATTGGGTAAAAAATTCATAATCTAGGATCATGATATCATTCATTTATATTTATATTATTCTCATTTCTGATCATTTATGGATATTTTCTACGTCTACCATAATATGAATCAGATCACACTCTTTTGTTCAATGTAGTGACTAGACACCATATAAATTAGAGCTGGTGTCTGCTATCAATTTCATTGGCATTATTATAAGTAATCAAGTCCTGATGGACCATGATTTTAGTAGTATTGATAAAACTGATAGAAAAATGAGAAAATAGTAATTTAATTACAACATAATTTTTTTATTCCTTATAAATAAATAAAATTGAGAACAACTTTATTCCATCTAGTAAATGCATGAATATCATTCAAGGTACGCTTCTTGGATTCCTAGGGAAGAACATAATAAGGATGAGCTCAAATTCTTAGTAAAGGAAAAATATAGTGGAATAAATAAAGAATAAATAATAATTATAATTATTAAATGGTAAATAACTAAACTCACATCCCATATAAAAAATAAACTTAGTCGTGCATAAAAAATATGGCATGGTAATAACTAGAAGCACATTACATTCAAATAACTAGATGAGGGGAAATAAATATGGAAGTTTATGAAACTAAAACACTTGAAAATTAATTAATGAATTGAAAATGAAATTTACCCATATATATGTTGATGTAAAATAACATGTATGAATAATTACTAAAACTACATGTGGGAAATTATTGATTATTGGATTCCATGTTTCCCGGTATATGGTAGCTTTACCATCAATATCATTCACAATATGTTTTACAATGTACCACGTAAAAAACCACCTTTTGAGGCTAGAAAAATTAATTTTCCCAAGACACTACTAACGAATCATGTGGATATCTAAAAGTGGACCCCACCCTTATCATACTAGTCCAAAACATTCCTCGTATATTTAGTAATCAAATTAATAATATGCCTTATCAAATATCTGTATAGAGTAAGAGATATAGATTTATCAACATTTACCCTAATAATCAAATTACTATCTAATTAGGAACCATATGTAAGATGATATATGGTTTAGGAAATGAAAATATACATGATAAATGAAATGGAAATTAAGGGAAATTCAATTTTCAGTGATCATACGAAATTTAAAATTTCAATGGGACAAAAGGAATCCAGTAATTGAATGTGAATACTATCCTTGGCCAAATTAGTCAAAACTCATCCAGAGTAAGATTAAGGATGGTATAAATACAACATAAACCAATTTTATTAAAATAAATTTTGGTTTAAATTGATGAATGGAAATATTATAAGAATATATTTTAAAAAATGAGGAAATTATCTTTCAATTTGTAAGGACCTTTTGGAAAAAAATTTCATTGAAAATAAATTTTATAAACATTTTCATTAAGAAATAACCTTTTAAAATGAATAGGAATCATAAAAGTTATGGTGGTGGGTAAATGTGTACATTTCATACAAGTTAAAAAGAATAATCCTTTTTCATGATAAACGGATTAGAAAAAGGAAATCTTTGGAAAGAAATAGAAATATTTCATTGAAAAAATAGGTAAAAGTAGAAATGATTAAAATTTATATTTCTAAATCATTTTTAAAAAGTTTTTTAAACCAGATTAATAAGAAATTATTTTTATAAGAAAATTTTTTCTCTGACTAAGAGTGTAATAAATTTAGGTTTTCTAGAAAATATTTTCTAAAACATATTGATTTCCAAAGAGTGAAAAATGGTAAAAATACATGAAACATTTCATGAATAACTTGAGGATGAGAAAATTAATGATTTTATAGATCCATGGTCCTATAATTTATTAGAATGTAAGTACCATTTAAAGATCATAAATGTTATTATTGAGTAAAATATTATTTAAACATTACAAAGGGTCCCATAACAAATTGGAAAATTTGAAATCATAATCCTCATGATGAAAAAAATTATATGAAATATATAATATCATTAGAGTAATGATTTTAATGATATTTCATGTAAAATTTTAGTATATATATCATATAAAAAACTATGTGCATAACAACAAATAAGTCTCAATAGAATGTGAAATGAGATTAAATCTCTTACCTTGTGTTTCCATTTGGGTGAACATACTTAAAATTCAGGTACAATAAACTTATGGTGACTATCTAATTTATTGATAACTATTTTAATTTTTATTATTAATTTTAATTAACTTATTTCCATGTTATATACAACTAATTAATCAATTACATTTACATCGGGTGTTTTGATGAAATTTGGATTATGAGTCAAAAATAACTTGGGTAGGTCAACTATTGTCAAAGGGGATCATTATATAACATTTTTATAACAATAATCATGAAATAATTGTCATATTTTTCATAAATTAAACATTTAAATAAAATAATTACATATGGTTTTGAAAAATTAATCGATGTTAAAATCATGGAGACGGTAGGTCATACGAACGCATCGGTAATGTTACCATATGTTAATGATTGTTATAGAAAGAAGGTAAGTAACACCATATATTTCCATAATGATCATTATATCATAAATATAAGGTTATTTAATCATATATACTTATATATATAATTATTCAAATATAAAATTAATCACATAGTTTCAAGGAGGCAATGGTCAACACATTGATGAATGACATGGTCACTTTTTAATGTGTGAAAGGTTAATAATAAAAATGATATATATATATACATAAAAAATATTTATAGAAACGTGTTTATTTTAAGAACATAATATATAGGTTTTTTATTTCATATGTGATTAATTAAAACCATCCTTCATACAATATATTTATAATGCGACCGAATCACATCACATTGAGGGGGTGATAGTCCACACTTCCACAAATGATGTTAAAATTTTTACAAAAAATGGAAAGTATAAAGATATGTGTTTTAATAAAATTAAAAAATCATAAAAACAAAATAAATATCATCTATGACATATATAAATACAATTTACATAATAATGGACACCATGAGCCATATTAAAGGAAAAATGAAAAATCATCATTTTGTGAGGCCATAGTTCACCGTACATAGAAACAATATGTTCATTACCCATTAAATGGAGGTGTGATTAAGTGTAGTAATAATGAATAATAAAAATAAATAAGAGTATATTGATAATAATTTTTTCATTATATAATAATTATTTAATAATAATATATAGGGTGTATGACTAAATTAATGAAAATAAATTGTTTCAAAGTATTACCTTTAATATCGAGTATCTCTTTTTGGATCACACCAAATGGATTCCTTGGAAGTAAACGTTACAAAATATATGATTCATGTAATAGAGGAGGAATTTAAGGATTATATGTTGGTAGATATTGGCTGATTCTAAGTGGTTTTAGAGTTTTGAGGAATGGGGAGATGGGTGGGCTTTTATTTTATAGGAGTGGTACTTTTGAAATATATTGGCTAAGGAATTATTCCAACATTTTCCAGGTTTCTAATGGTCCCAATAATGGTAAAAGTTAAATAAAAGATAGTATAGGGTAGAAATATAGCCATACAATATCACTTGGACAATTTTATATGTCATTTTGGGCCTTAAGGCTATGGTTTAGTCAATTATTAAGCTTAATTTAACCTTAATCATTGTAATTAATTTTAATTCATTTCAAAAATATTTTTTGTCAAAAAAATATATGGTATTATTAGACATTTTAAATTATTATTTATCAAAATATTGAATCCATGTTTCTAAATTCTAGTCATAGAATTGGAATAAGTGGATTTAAACTTAACCCTAGAAGCCGGATGATAATTCAGGGATTTAAAGTAAAAAAAGACTGAATGTTTGCTATGTTTTTTATTCAATTTCAATTTGAAATTTATTCCAATGACATTAATTGTATTAATTATTTAAATTACTATTTAAATGAACATTAATCCAAATTAATAGTATAATTTATCCATATAAATAAATTATATGAAAAATGTGTTTGGAACTAAAATTCAGTATTATTAATATTTCATTAAAAATGATATGTTTCTGAGAAATATCATAAATTCACCCTAACCTGATTTTTATATTTATATTTAAAATATTAAGTTCATTTTGATATATTAAGTCATTGAATACATCAAAATTAATATTTAAAATGTGTTCAAAAGGCATCTAAATTATCTTTATAAAAATATAGGTTTTTCTTGTGTGAAATTGTGTTTTTTCTTCTATAATTCCTACCAAAACTTATGGATTAATATCAAATATATTTGTTTGAATATGTAACATATATATTGAATTAAAATAATTCACTAAATCTAGTTAATTGTGTTTATTATTAGAAACCCCTTTTGGAATCATTATTGTATTTCTTTTTATATCAAATTTATTTTTATTTTCATTTCTCATTAATTGGTAACCCACAAATTTGTTTTATATTTATATAAAAACCTAATTTTCATAAGATAGTTAATATTATTCACAAACACTAAAATAACAGCTAGGTTATATAATATTATATTAAATAATTATATTTTAATAATACATTGTTATTTGGTGAAACTGGATCTTGCATGTAATGCTAGCTATCATTGAATGTTCTCTTGCATGTAATGAAATCTATTTAGGAAGTTCTCTCTGGAGTTTAATTCAAGATAACATAGTTTTTAATGTATTTAAATATTTAGAATATATATTAAATTTTAAATATATTATAAATTATCTGGATATTACATTCCCCAATGTGCTCGGTGTGGCGTGTCTTACACGCTATCAAATACCGAGTTCTTAGATTAGAATTATGGGTTGTAACATTCTTCCCACCTTAATTAAAAAATTTCATCGTTATTTAAGCAATATATTTGTTATATATTTTTTGATATTTACAATGTTTAAATCCCAATATGTGAGAAGTATTCATAAAACATCCTCTAAAAAAGAGATAATGGGAAGTACAGTGGTTACATGGAATGACATATAACTAGGTCTCTGTTTAGGATAACATCAGTGGAATGTAGAGATACATACATTGAGAAACAAATATTTATAAGGAGGTATTGAGGTCATAGATCACAAATAAGTGAATGATTAATTTAATTTTTATGGAATAAAATTCATAAATCATTGATTATTGAATGTTCAGTAAGTTCAATAAAAATTATTGTATTAAGACAACAAATTCTTTTACCATTTTCCAAATGTTGAGTAATTATTTTACTTATTAAGAATACAAGAAATATAATTTCTTGATACATTTCAATTTCATAATAAAAATTTATTCTTTTTATTATTCTTTGAACAAATTATATTTCATCCCTTTACTCCTAGAAATTGATTAGTAGTAATGATTTTTTATGCCTGAAGTACTAATTTTTTTTTGAATGATTGTATGGCCTAAAAAGAGTAACATGTCTCACTATTTGTTTTTAACTATCATAAAAATAAAACATTTTTTATAGATTAATCTCTAATCCTATAATGCTATATTACCGGTTAATCGTTAACATTTATTCATGAAATTGATTAACTAAAAACAATGAAAAATTAACCATGACATTTTGTAGGTTAGTGGTTGGAATGAAACCCTTATCATCCTTCGGTCATGGGATCAATACTCATATCCTTTTTTAACTTTATAGGGTTTCACTAGGCATACATGTTGTCCTTTTCTAAAACCTTGTCAATATAATTTACAAACTAAATTTCATAGACATCGTTAAAATTAGGTTAATCACTAAATAGACAATTAACTATGGTTTCTAATGCAACCTGCATACATAAATACTTCAACTATTTTATTTTAACATAGGCCCTTCTGTAACGTCCTGAATCCGAGTGCCACACCACGGGTACCCCAAACCTAGTTGGTCACATGACCTAGAGCGCATTTCCCCAATCACCGGAGGCTGCCAACTAGTAGTGAGGGCCTAAGTCTGATAGTGGGGAAACTATGCCCTCATTTTTCAAAGTGTAGTGCAGAGGAGAAAATACAAACATACTAAAAGAGAAGCAGTAAACAACACCAAGCTGTAATGGACAACGGTACTGAACTAAAAGATGACCAATAGTCATATATATGATGATAGAATATGTCCCTAATTCTAATAAAGCAGCAAAAATAGGATACACTGCAATCTAAAACAATACAACACATGATACAAGTACAGTAAAGAAAAATAAAATAGTGCAGCAGGAACTCAGCAGCATCGCAAGCCTAAGCTTGGTCCCATTCTCTCTTACTCCACTGAAACAATCAAGTACCTATATAGGGACTCTTTCCCATATCAACACATACATCAATATAATAGTTTTGGGCCCAAGACATGACCCAAACATGGTGTGAGAAATAAATCCCAGTAGGCAACCACAAAGGCTCGTGCCCAGCTGTTAGTGAAAATGTGAAACAGCAGTGTGCAATAATGAAATGAAGTAAACTAAGAAGTACTCAAAAGTAGCTAGTCCTACCGGTTCCATTACCATTTAATTATTATTTAACAATTCAATACAATTGAATTATAAGTTCCCGAGACCCGACCTCAACTGAAAATCTATTATACAGTTCCACAGTAAAAACCAAAATAGGGTATCTCAAAAGTAGAAGGTAAAACAATATAAAGCATGTGTTGTAGGTTGGTAGGTATAACATGAGAAATCACCACAGTGAATATTCAAAGTAAACCATGTCCTCAGACATGAAAATCCTTACCCTTAGGTAATTAGAATATAAACCCTCAAGTGATTGCCCTCAAGCATTACAAATATTGACCTCAGGGATACGAGATATTTCCCTCGGGCATAGAACCTACTACCCTCAGGCATATGAAACGTTGCCCTCAGGCTAAACAAAACCTTGCCCTCAGGCTAAACAGAACCTTGCCCTCAGGATAATCAATACACTTCCCTAATGCTAAGAAAAAACACCACCCTTAGGCTAAGAAAGTAACCGGGCCGATCCCAACAAATAAGCAAGAAATTTATATACATTTTCTCTCAAGGAAACTCAAAGCATTCTATAATCACGACATTCCAATGGGTATCCTAGCCAAATGGATAAACAAGGGAAATACATTCATGGGGTGGCCCTAGATCAAGGAAACGATCCCAAACATTAGTTAATACATAATAAAAATATTACCTATGCAATTATAGGTATTTAATCAGTCAAGGACTCGGCCATACGACACCCCAAACATGGGCACGTTGCACAATGGTACACGAAAACAACTCTACAGTTGGAAATAAACACCAGACCATCTTCCTCGATCTCCTCTGATTGATATACATGAACGACGCCTCCCAAAAAAACTGTGAACGACATAGATATAAGTTAAAAATTTACTCGTTAAAACTCAAATTACATCCCTTATTGAAAGAATTGTAATGAGAGCTTCAAGAAGAGAGAAGAACTCACCCTCTTGGTTCAAACAAGATTGATGGTGAAGGAATCAGAGTCCCGGTGTGCAGTCAAGAGCTCCTCCATGTTCTGGCCTACTCTCCAATGGCTCCCATATAATTCTATACTTCCTCTATCGAAAGAGGAGGCTACTTCATATTTTTAATAAAAAAAAATAACTACACGACATGGACTCTCAAGTACATAGTGTGTACTTTCCATTTCATAACTGTTCCTCTAGGGACTTCTTTCCATCGTGTTACTATTCATCAGTCGACTTAGTTACATGGAGTGTATTTCTAAGTACACGGCGTGTACTATCATTTCACTGGTGGATACTCCCACCACCTTATTGTTCACCTGCCGACTGATTTCATGGAATGTATATACTAAGTACAGGGCATGTAGCTAGTTTTTACACCCTACATCGCTGACAGGACTACACACCTTGTATACTCATCCCACATGGACAAAGTACACGGTGTTTGGAAAAGTAAATGGTGTGTACCCATAAATTTTGGGATTTTTCCCCATTTCTCTTATTTTCTCAAAAACCCTAAAGGAAAAGGAAATGAATAAACCCGTACCTCAATAATAAGAATCGAATTCTTACAAACTTCCCCCCTTAAAGAAATTTGTCCCCGAATTTCACTTCCAATGGTGGTGAAGATAAAGTAGAGAACAACTATGGCCACTGAGCACGTATGTTGGTCTCCCTCTCCCAGGTTTTGTCTTGCACTTGGTCATGCTTCCATATAACCTGTACGACGGGAACTGACCAGCCTCATAGAACCTTTGTTCTCCTATCAACGATACAAATTGGATGCTCCTAAAAGGATGCATCGACATGAAGTTCAACCTCCTCGGGCTGAAAAATGTGAGACGGGTCTTAGTGATAACGGAACAGCTGAGATACATGGAAGATTTCATGCATGGACCATTACCTCTGTGGTAACTTCAACCGATAGGAAACTGGCCTGACTCTCTCTATAATCTCAAACGTCCTTACATACCTCGGTGAAAGTTTACCCTATCTCTTAATCCACCTATGTCCCAATCTTGGTAAAGCATGCAAGAAAATGTGATCCCCAACCACAAACTCCATGGGTCATCTATGGTGATCAGCATAAGACTTCTGAGGAGACTGTGCAGTAGCCATCCGCTTCTGTATCAATTGTACCTGCTCTGAAGTCTCCTGCATGAGACGTGGTGCTAGTAAATCTGCCTCACCTACCTCCAACCAGCACTAGGGTGATTGGCATGGCCTACCATATAATTCCTCATAAGGTTCCATCTCAATTGTTTCCGAAAAACATTTATTGTAGGAAAACTAAACTTGGGGTATGTGATTCTCCTCAGAGACCCCAAAGTCAAGGTGCATGCACACAGCATGTCCTCTAGCAGTTGTATTGAATTCTATGACTGTCCATCAGTCTGAGGGTGGTAAGCTATGCTCAAAACCACCTATGTACCCAGTTCCCTCTGAAAATTTTTCCAAAAACAAGACATAAAATGGGCATCCCTATCTAAAACGATAGAACGAAGGACCCCATGAATACGTACTACCTATTAGATATAAAACTTCCTGAGATCGTCAACACCGAAGGTCTCCTTGATCGGAAAAAAGTGGGCTACCATCGTATGTCTATCCATGACAACCCACATGACATCATTTCCTTGAGGTGACCTCGGAAACCCGGTCACGAATTCTATCCCAACATCATCCCATTTCCACTCCGGAATGGGTAAAAGTTGTAACAGTCTAGCTGGTTTCTGATGCTCCGCCTTCAACTGCTGATAGGTGGAACATCTTGTAACAAAACCAGCTACCTCTCTTTTCATACCTGGCCACCAATACATACATCTTAAGTCACGGTACATTTTGGTAACTCTAGGATGCACTACCCAAGATGAAACATAAAATTCCCAAATCAACTCCTCGCGTATATCCCCTAGAACCCACACTCATCCACGGATACACAGTACCTCATCATCGCCTATCGTCTAACCAGGAGGAGGGTCCTCACTTACCACTGACTCCCATAGAACTAGGCCTTCTGAATCTGATAGTTGTTTCATCCTCACTCTATCCAGTATAGTAGAAGTCACAGCTATGTATGAAAGATAAGTTCACCCATGACTATTGTGTACCTCCAAATACATCTTAGATAACAAAGCCATAAGATGTCACACACCACTGGCCTCCTATACTGCTTGTATCTGAGTCCTCCTACTCAGTGCATTGGCTACTGCATTACCCTTACTATGTGTATAGGCAAGCTCGAAGTTGAAGGACTGAAGGTATTGAACCCACCTTCGTAATCTCAAATTCAATTCACGCTGGGTAAAGATGTATTTAAGACTTTTTTGGTCAGTAAACACCAAAAAATTTTCTCCCAAGATATAATGTCTCCAATAGCGTAACACAAGAACAACTATAGACAACTCGAGATCATGTGTCTGTTAACTCTTCTCATGTGGCCTCAACTGCCGAGACTCGTACGCAACTACTCAATAACCCTACATCAACACTAATCCCATCCCAATACCTGATGCATCACAGTATACATTATATCTCTTCCCTTGCTCTATAAGTATCAGGACTGGTGCTAATTTAAACCTTCCCTTCAACTCCTGAAAGGTTGTGTTGTAAGCTTCTGACCAAATGAACTTCACACCCATCTTAGTCAAACCCATCAATGAAACTTCTAAGTAGGAGAAGTCATGTATAATGTTCATGTAGTAACCAGCCATCCCAATGAAACTCCGTATTTCAAACACGTTCTTAGGCTTCTCCCAGGAAACTAATGCTCTCACTTTCTCTAGGTCCACTGCAACTCCTTCCTCTGAGATAATATGAACCAGGAAGTGTATCTGGTCCATCCAAAAGTGGAACTTTGAGAGATTAGCATATAAATTATTCTCTCTAAGTGTACTCAGTACGATCTCAAGATAGGTGGCATGGTTATGTCGAGTGTGTGAGTACACCAAGATATCATCCATGAATACTACCACAAAAGAATCCAGATATGGGTGGAACACACGATTCATCAGAGCCATGAAAACTGTTGCCACGTTCATGAGTCCGAACAGCATAACCAAGTACTCGTATAGATCATATCTAGTCTCAAAGGCTGTAAGCGGTATGTCTGATGGTCTAATGTGAAACTAATGATATCTGGATCTCAAGTCAATCTTCGAGAACACTCGTGATCTTCAAAGTTGATCAAAAAGATCATCAATCCTTGGTAAGGGGTGTTGGTTCATAACTGTCAATTGGTTCAGCTTCCGATAATCCACGCATAGTATGAGGGCCACATACGCCTTCTTCCCAAAAATGACAAGAGAACCCCAAGGAGATGTACTGGGTCAGATGAATCCATTTTCCTGTAACTCCTCTAACTGCCTCTTGAGATCCTGAAATTCTAGTGTAGCCATCCTATAAGGAGGAATGGACACGGGTGCTACTCTTGGCATAATATCAATAGATAAATCCACCTCTTGCTCTGGAGGTAGACCTGAAAATTCTTCCGGAAAGACATCCCTGAAACGATCAACCACTGGAAGGAAATCCTTCTGATATGTTCCCTGGTCATCCAGATATAAACTTGTAATTTGGGCTATCACTCCACCTCACCCACGATTCTCGGGTTAATCTCGGCTCACCTGGACATCTCTTTCGTCCTTGTATAGAAACTCTCCACCCCCTGGTAATGTGAAACTCACCCTGTGATGATAGCAATCTACAAAGGCTCTAAAGGGTACCAACTAGTCCATCCTGAGAATGAAATCATAGGCTATCATCTCTAATACATAGTGGTCCCATAAAAAGTGACACCCACCAACCTCAAGGGGAAACTCCGTGCACTAAAGCACACCTACTGTTATTTTTCCCAACAGATTTTCTAGAATCATGTTATCAGAAGAAGAATCACAAATCCCAAGGCTCTACACAATGGACACAGATATAAATCTATGTGTAGCACCTATATCAAAAAGTAATGAAGATAAAACAGAAGCAACTAGAATAGTACCTATGATAGTGGATAGTCTGAGATCCTGCTCATGTTGGGACTATTGCACTGCATATGCTTGCCTAGTGTCACGACCCTGTGACACAGCCTGGCTACCCTGAGCTGGCCCACCCTGTTGTCTCTAAGATCCTAGTGTCTGGATACCATGGCCACGACCACCACCTCGACTTGAACGTCCTGACGTATTCCAATTCCCTGACTGGTGAGAAGCTGTTGGCCCTGCTCCTATATGCGTAGTATACATAGAACCCCTCTCACTAGTAATTGGTGGAATCACCCAGCAGAAACGCTGAAGATGACCCTTCTTTCCACAAGCTTGGCACTCCACTAGGTCACATGGACAATGAGGTCTCTTGTGCCCCACTTTACCACACTAGTAGCACATCACCTGGCCACCTGAAGAATTTTTCTAGCTAGTACTACTACCATGAGAGAAATACATTTGAATCTTCCTCTTTTTGGTAGAAAAAGTACTAGAAACCGGTGTCGAACCACCCTGGCCTGCACCACTACCTTCCTGTAGGTTCTCCTCAGTAATCAGTTCTGGGTTCACAATAGCATGCACTGTAGGCAACCTAAAAAAATTCACCAGTGCTCAGATTTCATATCGAAGACCATCCTCAAATCTTCTATCACTCAACATATCATCACCCACGAGAGCAGGTGAAAAACGTTGTAGCTTAGTGAAGTGGGGGGAATAATCCATCACTGACATGGCGCCCTGCTGCAGATTCATGAAATCTCGAGCTCGATATACCCTCAGTGTCTCTAGAAAGAAAAATTCATAGAAGACTTCTTGAAAATCGTCCCATGCAATGTCTTGGTGATGCTCAGTCTGCGTGATAACATCCCACCATATCTTCATGGAATCACGCAACATGTAAGTAGCGAGCTTGACCCTCCTCCTAGGAGGCATCTCCGGATGCCCAAAGATTTTCTCTATAAAACCAATCCATGACTCCACACCCTGTGGTCTTCCATCCTCTGAAAAAATACATGGATGCTGCTGCTGAAATATATGTGTCAGCGTTTCCATAGATGTGAAAACCGGTAGTGTTCCTTGGATGGTCTGCATAAACCGCATGAAGCCTTCACGGAACTGTGCATCTGCACCTGCATCCAGTATAATGGCTGAAACCACCTCTGGCACTTCTGTAGGATCCATTGTAATCCCATGTTCTACCATCTCCGGAGTATAATCATTATCGCTCTCTTGGTGAACAACTTGTGGTCGTCTAGGCAGCATGACTCTACAAGGTCAAACACACGCCTTAGATTAAGATCAACAAGGACCAAGATTTGGAAGCAAAAGAAGGGAACATGAGAAATAAAACATTCAAGTTTTACAAAATAATACTACGCGGAATGTATAATAACTACACGGTGTGTTCCCTTAAGTATTTCACATGGGCATGTACTTCTTCCAGAACTGGTCATGTAACACCCCAACCACACGGCGTGTTGTCCACACACACAGTGCGTACTTGAATTTTTCTTCCCCTGCTGAGTCCATCTACATGGAATAGCCACATGGCTCTCTTTTTAATGAGACTACAAGGAATGTATATGGTCTACAGAGCATGTTCTAGACAAGATTTATGGACCCATCTTGTTCGTGACACGGCTAGGTACACAGCTCACACTACACGGCGCGTTCCAGATAGACACAGTTTGTACAACATAGATTCTAACTGCCCGTGTTGTTAGTGACACGGCTGGCAACTCGACTGACACTACACGACATGTTACACCTGTACATGGCGTGTACGCCACCCCATTTCCACAGCCACATATCCAAGTCTACATGGCCTCTTACTAGTCAAGACTAAACTGCATGTCCCACAGGTACATAGCGTGTACTAGATGAGCTTCACCTACCTGTGTTGTTTGAAACACGACCAGATACACAACTCACACTACATGGCATGTTCCAGAGGGACACAGCGTGTACTAGAAAGGATAACACTGACCCGTGTTGTTAGTTACACAGTCGGATTCCTAGATTACACTACACAGTGTGTTCATAAGTGACATGACATGTTTAAGAGAAGATTTATCCATCTGTGTTGTTTGTCACACCGGCGGGCACAAGATAAACATGACTCATCGTGTACAACCAGTACACGGTTTGTTCCCTCAAGAGTTTCCATATACCGTGTTTCTGCCTACACGGCCTATAACATGGTTAGAGACTACATGGTCTGTACATAAGGTACACTGCATGTACTTAAAAAAATTCATTTCTACTCGAACAGAAGAGTACATGGAGTGTGTTCATATAACCACACGCCGTGTTGTCTGGGTTTCCAGACAGTAGACCTCAGAAACTACTCTGAAGCCCCTTTTCCTGAAATTTCAAGCATCAGTCTGCCAAATTATAATCTGTGGGGGCCCATAATCCCCGTGAACCAAAGCTTAGCACCTAAACTTTCCCATTATTGTACAAAACACAACAAAAGTCTGGATAATGATCCACTAAATTCCAGGCCAAGAGAGCCCATACTTCTCAAGAACCAAATTTTAGCATCCATCAACTCAACTGCAACTTGTACCAATACCCTATAAAAATTAGGTGTATCTATCAAGGTTCCTATCCCAAAAACTTTCATTTTTCTAACATAACATCTATCACAACAACATGCAATTTCTAATGCACCTACATGGCATGGAGACTATGCATGGCATGTGATTCAAACATGTGCCTAAATAATTCATGAGATGGAATACCCTCATCTCATCGGGTTTCAACTCAATAGAACCCAATATGAAAATATAAAATTCACACCACAATTGCGTCACCCAATGATGAAAATCAAATCAACAGTAAAATTGAAAAACCAGATAAATTGTAATTAAATAAAGTAGATTGGATTTTCCCTCTACAGGGGTTAGCTACTCCCGGGCACAACTTATTACCAAATATCAATTCCATCCAATCCCTGAAAATAGGCTCCAAATAGTAATTCAATGAAAATAAACTCCTCTGATACCACTTTATAACATCCTAGATCCATGTGTCACACCACGGGTGCCCCAAACCCAGTTGGTCACATGACCTCAAGCGTATTTACCCAAACGCCAGAGGCTACCAACTAGCAGCGAGGGCCTATGTCTGATAGTGGGGAAATTATGTCCTCATTTTTAAAGTGTAACGTAGTAGAAAAAATACAAACATACCAATAGAGAACGTAGTAAACAATACCAAGCTGAAATGGACAATGTTATTGATGCAAAAGATGTCCAACAGTCATATATATGATGATGCAATATGTCCCAAATTCTAAGAATGCAGCCAAAATAGGATACACTGCAATCTAATACAATACAACACACGATGCAAGTACAACAAAGCAAAACAAAATAGTGTAGTAGGAACTCAGCAGCATCACAAGCCTAAGCTCGGTCCCATGATTTCCTACTCCACTACAACAATCAAGTACCTGTATAGGGACTCATTACCTTATCAACACCTGTAGCAATATAATCTCTTTGGGCCCAAGACATGACCAAAACATTGTGTGGGAAATATATACCAATAGGCAACAACCACTACTATAAATAAGGCCATTAGCGACCGCCATTGGCGATCGCTAGAGGGATTTAGCGGCCGCGCAGCGACCGCCATTGCCTCGTCGCTAGAGGCCTTTAGCGACCGCCAATGGCGGTCGCTATAGCAGGCCGGCAGATCGGCCTTCAGCGACCGCTTGGCGGTCGCTGAAGGCCCTCTGCCTGGCACCCTATAGCGACCCGGCAGCTCAGCCTTCAGCGACCGCGGCGCGGTCGCTGAAGGCCCTCTGTCGGGCAGCTATAGCGACCGCCTATGGCGGTCACTATTCTAAAAAACAAAATTTTTTAAAATTTTTTTATTGAATTGAATATAAATAAATAAATAAATATATATATATGTAAAAATATTCATATATATACTATTAAATACAATATTTTAAATATATATATATATATATAATATATTTTAAATGTTTTAATTTATATTTAATATATATATAATATCAAATCATTGTGCTATAATAATTTAAAAACTTCGATTCAAGAAATAATCTCATTTCAGGTCGTTCGGAGCACGTTTGCTCCGAATGGGACCGCCACACGCCGTTTTGGTGTTTAACGGCGCCGGAAACGCGTTTCCGGCCGCCGCGGTCACACGGCACCTCCGAATGAGGTGCCGTCAAGCCGAACATTTCAAAATTCACGCCCCGGATGTTTTCATACGGTTTCGTGGCATTCAGAGGTCGTTCGGGTGGTTTTGACCCCCCAACGCGCCATTTCAGCGCGCGCCGCGCTGCTGAAAACGACACAATCGGACGTGTCGTGCGCACCGCACGTCCGATGGACGTGCGGCCTCCTCCTGCATCTCAGGAATAATATTTCGATCGTTCCCGTGCGGTTTCAGGTCGTTCGGAGCACGTTTGCTCCGAATGGGACCGCCGCACGCCGTTTTGGTGTTTAACGGCGCCGGAAACGCGTTTCCGGCCGCCGCGGTCACACGGCACCTCCGAATGAGGTGCCGTCAGGCCGACCATTTCACAATTCACGCCCCGGATGTTTTCGTACGGTTTCGTGGCATTCGGAGGTCGTTCGGGAGGTTTTGACCCCCCAACGCGCCATTTCAGTGCGCGTCGCGCTGCTGAAAACGACACAATCGGACGTGTCGTGCGCACCGCACGTCCGATGGATGTGCGGCCTCCTCCTGCATCTCAGGAATAATATTTCTATCGTTCCCGTGCGGTTTCAGGTCGTTCAGAGCACGTTTTCTCCGAATGGGACCGCTGCACGCCGTTTTGGTGTTTAACGGCGCCGGAAACACGTTTCCGGCCGCCGCGGTCACACGGCACCTCCGAATGAGGTTCCGTCTGGCCGACCATTTCACAATTCACGCCCCGGATGTTGTCGTATGGTTTCGTGGCATTCGGAGGTCATTCGGGTGGTTTTGACCCCCCAACGCGCCATTTCAGCGCGCGCCGCGCTGCTGAAAACGATACAATCGGACGTGTCGCGCGCACCGCACGTCCGATGGACGTGCGGCCTCCTCCTGCATCTCAGGAATAATATTTGTATCGTTCCCGTGCGGTTTCAGGTCGTTCGGAGCACGTTTGCTCCGAATGGGACCGCCGCACGCCGTTTTTGTGTTTAACGGCGCCGGAAACGCGTTTCTGGCCGCCGCGGTCACACGGCACCTCCGAATGAGGTGCCGTCAGGCCGACCATTTCACAATTCACACCCCGGATGTTGTCGTACGGTTTCGTGGCATTCGGAGGTCGTTCGGGTGGTTTTGACCCCCCAACGCGTCATTTCAGCGCGCGCCGCGCTGCTGAAAACGACACAATCGGACGTGCCGTGCGCACCGCACGTCCGATGGACGTGCGGCCTTCTCCTGCATCTCAGGAATAATATTTCTATCGTTCCCGTGCGGTTTCAGGTCGTTCGGAGCACGTTTACTCCGAATGGGACCGCCGCATGCCGTTTTGGTGTTTAACGGCGCCGGAAACGCGTTTCCGGCCGTCGCGGTCACACGGAACCTCCGAATGAGGTGCCGTCTGGCTGACCAATTCACAATTCACACCCCCGATGTTGTCGTACGGTTTCTTGGCATTCGGAGGTCGTTCGTGTGGTTTTGACCCCCCAACGCGCCATTTCAGCGCGCGCCGCGCTGCTGAAAATGACACAATCGGACGTGCCGCGCGCACCGCACGTCCGATGGACGTGCGGCCTCCTCCTGCATCTCAGGAATAATATTTATATCGTTCCCGTGCGGTTTCAGGTCGTTCAGAGCACGTTTTCTCCGAATGGGACCGCCGCACGCCGTTTTGGTGTTTAACGGCACCGGAAACGCGTTTCCGGCCGCCACGGTCACACGGCACCTCCGAATGAGGTGCCGTCTGGCCGACCATTTTACAATTCACGCCCCGGATGTTGTCGTACGGTTTCGTGGTATTCGGAGGTCGTTCGGGTGGTTTTGACCCCCCAACGCGCCATTTCAGCGCGCGCCGCGCTACTGAAAACGACACAATCGGACGTGCCGCGCGCACTGCACGTCCGATGGACGTGCGGCCTCCTCCTGCATCTCAGGAATAATATTTATATCGTTCCCGTGCAGTTTCAGGTCGTTCGGAGCACGTTTGCTCCGAATGGGACCGCCGCACGCCGTTTTGGTGTTTAACGGCGCCGGAAACACGTTTCTGGCCGCCGCGGTCACACGGCACCTCCGAATGAGGTGCCGTCTGGCCGACCATTTCACAATTCACGCCCCGGATGTTGTCGTACGGTTTCGTGGCATTTGAAGGTCGTTCGGGTGGTTTTGACCCCCCAACGCGCCATTTCAGCGCGCGCCGCGCTGCTGAAAACGACACAATCGGATGTGCCGCGCGCACCGCACGTCCGATGGACGTGCGGCCTCCTCCTGCATCTCAGGAATAATATTTCTATCGTTCCCGTGCGGTTTCAGGTCTTTCGGAGCACGTTTGCTCCGAATGGGACCGACGCACGCCGTTTTGGTGTTTAACGGCGCCGGAAACGCGTTTCCGGCCGCCGCGGTCACACGGCACCTCCGAATGAGGTGCCGTCAGGCCGACCATTTCACAATTCACGCCCCGGATGTTGTCGTACGGTTTCGTGGCATTCGGAGGTCGTTCGGGTGGTTTTGACCCCCCAACGCTCCATTTCAGCGCGCGCCGCGCTGCTGAAAAAGACACAATCGGACGTGCCGCGCGCACCGCACGTCCGATGGACGTGCGGCCTCCTCCTGCATCTCAGGAATAATATTTCTATCGTTCCCGTGCGGTTTCAGGTCGTTCGGAGCACGTTTGCTTCGAATGGGACCGCCGCACGCCGTTTTGGTGTTTAACGGCGCCGAAAACGCGTTTCCGGCCGCCGCGGTCACACGGCACCTCCGAATGAGGTTCCGTCTAGCCGACCATTTCACAATTCACGCCCCGGATGTTGTCGTACGGTTTCGTGGCATTCGGAGGTCGTTCGGGTGGTTTTGACCCCCAACACGCCATTTCAGCGCGCGCCGCGCTGCTGAAAACGACACAATCGGACGTGCTGCACGCACCGCATGTCCGATGGACGTGCGGCCTCCTCCTGCATCTCAGGAATAATATTTCTATCGTTCCCGTGCGGTTTCAGGTCGTTCGGAGCACGTTTGCTCCGAAAGGAACCGCCGCACGCCGTTTTGGTGTTTAACGGCGCCGGAAACGCGTTTCTGGCCGCCGCGGTCACACGGCACCTCCGAATGAGGTGCCGTCTGGCCGACCATTTCACAATTCATGCCTCGGATGTTGTCGTACGGTTTCGTGGCATTCGGAGGTCGTTCGGGTGGTTTTGACCCCCCAACGCGCCATTTCAGCGCGCGCCGCGCTGCTGAAAATGACACAATCGGACGTGCCGCGCGCACCGCACGTCCGATGGATGTGCGGCCTCCTCCTGCATCTCAGAAATAATATTTCTATCATTCCCGTGCGGTTTCAGGTCGTTCGGAGCACGTTTTCTCCGAATGGGACCGCCGCACGCCGATTTGGTGTTTAACAGCGCAGGAAATGCGTTTCCGGCCGCCGCGGTCACACGGCACCTCCGAATGAGGTCCCTTCTGGCCGAGCATTTCACAATTCATGCCCCGGATGTTGTCGTACGGTTTCGTAGCATTCGGAGGTCGTTCGGGTGGTTTTGACCCCCCAACGCGCCATTTCAGCGCGCGCCGCGCTGCTGAAAACGACACAATCGGACGTGCCGCGCGCACCGCACGTCCGATGGACGTGCGGCCTCCTCCTGCATCTCAGGAATAATATTTCTATCATTCCCGTGCGGTTTCAGGTCGTTCGGAGCACGTTTGCTCCGAATGGGACCGCCGCACGCCGTTTTGGTGTTTAACGGCGCCGGAAACGCGTTTTCGGCCGCCGCGGTCACACGGCACCTTAGAATGAGGTGCTGTCTGGCCGACCATTTCACAATTCACGCCCCGGATGTTGTCGTACGGTTTTGTGGCATTCGGAGGTCGTTCGGGTGGTTTTGACCCCCCAACGCGCCATTTCAGCGCGCGCCGCGCTGCTGAAAACGACACAATCGGACGTGCCGCGCGCACCGCACGTCCGATGGATGTGCGGCCTCCTCCTGCATCTCAGGAATAATATTTCTATCATTCCCGTGCGGTTTCAGGTCGTTCGGAGCACGTTTGCTCCGAATGGGACCGCCGCACGCCGTTTTGGTGTTTAACGGCGCCGGAAACGCGTTTCCGGCCGCCGCGGTCACACGGCACCTCCGAATGAGGTGCCTTCAGGCCGACCATTTCACAATTCACGCCCCGGATGTTGTCGTACGGTTTCGTGGCATTCGGAGGTCGTTCGGGTGGTTTTGACCCCCCAACGCGCCATTTCAGCGCGCGCCGCGCTGCTGAAAACGACACAATCGGACGTGTCGCGCGCACCGCACGTCCGATGGACGTGCGGCCTCCTCCTGCATCTCAGGAATAATATTTCTATCGTTCCCGTGCGGTTTCAGGTCGTTCGGAGCACGTTTTCTCCGAATGGGACCGCCGCACGCCGTTTTGGTGTTTAACGGTGTCGGAAACGCGTTTCCGGCCGCCACGGTCACACGACACCTCCGAATGAGGTGCTGTCTGGCCGACCATTTCACAATTCACGCCCCGGATGTTGTCGTACGGTTTCGTGGCATTCGGAGGTCGTTCGGGTGGTTTTGACCCCCCAACGCGCCATTTCAGCGCGCGCCGCGCTGCTGAAAACGACACAATCGGACGTGCCGCGCGCACCGCACGTCCGATGGACGTGCGGCCTCCTCCTGCATCTCAGAAATAATATTTCTATCGTTCCGGTGCGGTTTCAGGTCGTTCGGAGCACGTTTGCTCCGAATGGGACCGCCGCACGCTGTTTTGGTGTTTAACGGCGTCGGAAACGCGTTTCCGGCCGCCGCGGTCACACAGCACCTCCGAATGAGGTGCCGTCAGGCCGACCATTTCACAATTCACGTCTCGGATGTTTTCGTACGGTTTCGTGGCATTCGGAGGTTGTTCGGGTGGTTTTGACCCCCCAACGCGCCATTTCAGCGCGCGCCGCGCTGCTGAAAACGACACAATCAGACGTGCCGCGCGCACCGCACGTCCGATGGACGTGCGGCCTCCTCCTGCATCTCAGGAATAATATTTCTATCGTTCCCGTGCGGTTTCAGGGCGTTCGGAGCACGTTTGCTCTGAATGGGACCGCCGCAGGCCGTTTTGGTGTTTAACGGCGCCGGAAACGCGTTTCCGGCCGCCGCGGTCACACGACACCTCCGAATGAGGTGCCGTCTGGCCGACCATTTCACAATTCACGCCCCGGATGTTGTCGTACAGTTTCGTGGCATTCGGAGGTCGTTCGGGTGGTTTTGACCCCCCAACGCGCCATTTCAGCGCGCGCCGCGCTGCTGAAAACGACACAATCGGACGTGTCGCGCGCACCGCACGTCCGATGGACGTGCGGCCTCCTCCTGCATCTCAGGAATAATATTTCTATCGTTCCTGTGTGGTTTCAAGTCGTTCGGAGCACGTTTGCTCCGAATCGGACCGCCGCACGCCGTTTTGGTGTTTAACGGCGCCGGAAACGCGTTTCCGGCCGCCGCGGTCACACGACACGTCCGAATGAGGTGCCGTCTGGCCGACCATTTCACAATTCACGCCCCGGATGTTGTCGTACGGTTTCGTGGAATTCGGAGGTCGTTCGGGTGGTTTTGACCCCCCAACGCGCCATTTCAGCGCGCGCCGCGCTGCGGGGGGGCTCTCCGGGGGGTGCGGGGGGGGGGGGCAGTACGGGGGGGGGGGGCTCTCCGGGGGTGCGGGGGGGCAGTACGGGGGTGCGGGGGGGGCTGTACGGGGGTGCGGGGGGGATGTACGGGGGTGCGGGGGGCTGTACGGGGGTGCGAGGGGGGGGGGGCTGTACGGGGGGTGCGGGAGGCTGTACGGGGGTGGGCGGGGGGCTTGTACGGGGGTGGCGGGGAGGCAGTACGGGGGTGCGGGGGGTTGTACGGGGGTGCGAGGGGGCTGTACGGGGGTGCGGGGGGCTGTACGGGGGTGCTGGGGGGGGGGGGGGGGGGGCTGTACGGGGGTGCGGGGGGCTGTACGGGGGTGCGGGAGGGCTGTACGGGGGTGCGGGGGGGGGGGGGGGCTGTACGGGGGTGCGGGGGGCTGTACGGGGTGCGGGGGTTTCTCTGGGGGTGCGGGGGGCTCTCCGGGGGTGCGGGGGGCTCTCCGGGTGTGCAAAGGCCATCCATTGATTACAAAAGTGAAAAATAAAAGTGATAACATCTAATTTAATACATATTTCTTTTATCGATACCATACTGAAATTTATAAAAAATATATTGGATAATACATAATCTATAATATCAGATTTATTGATCTGTTGGAATTAGTTCGACTTTTTCAAATGTAGAATCATTCAAGATTATCTGATCAAAAACTCAATATGTGTATAAATATTTAAAATACCACCATGGATTGTAATAATGCATTACTTAAATGAATAAATACAGTACATCAATGTCAAACCCTACCAGTACAAACAAAATACATATCTCGTGAATATATGGTGCGTCACGTGTTGCCATCACTGCTACCTCCTTCTGGTGGGCCAGGTGCCTACAACAAATAAACATTATAAATATTTTAATAACAAAAATAATTTAAATTAAATAAATAAATACAGTATATACCTGGTTCGTATGATCCCTTGTACCATCAGCTCGACGCACATATTCCCGCAGTGCTCTAACCTCAGCTGTCAATTGCGCATTTGTCTCCTCGGAAGCGCGCAGCTGTGCCTCAAAATCTGACATCTGCTGTGTCATATGAGCAACAGCAGAACCGACAACCGCAGCGCGTGACACTACAGAACGAGGAATCCCTGCTCCATAGGTCAAACTATAGCCATGCCCATCCCGACCAATAATGCGATGAAAGATCTCATCCCGTCGCATGGGGAAGCTGTCGCTGGTCCTATGGCAGATGTTCTAACTCAGCTTCAAATTGATCCTGTGAAATATTTAAATATATATAAATATTATATATGTTAATATATAGATTTATGTAATTATTGGTAAGTACAGACACTTACTATCAATGCTTGCAACCTCTGGATCATTGCAATCACGAGTCCTTATCCACACCGACATTTTATCAGTTGCTGCACCTTGCCCTCGCAACTGTATATTAAAAGAATATAAACACAAAACCATATTAATTAATAAATTAAAAAATGAATAATATATACCTCATGTCGGATCTGAGACACGTGACGAGTCCCGAGCCTGTGAGCTGGTCCCTACAATGCTCGATTCTCCAAATGGCGTGTTGACACCTCCTACATTCAATTCATTCAAATTTCAAACAAATCACATATTCTTGAAAATATATATACAGAAAAATAATTAATATACAAACCGCAACACCCTCAGTAGACCAATATGCAACCAAGTCACGCCACTGATCCGGGTGGACACCTCTTGGGACTTTTTCCAAAATGTCAAGGGCACCCACATTTGGTACGTAGTGGTCCCTCTTCACTTTGCCTTTATAATCTTTCCATAGCTTACGTCATTTGCTCATACACACGGGCCGAAACTCTTCAGGGCATACTTTCAAATTTTTCTATAATGAAAATAATCAAACATATTAGTATTATTTATAAATAGAAAATAAAGTAAAATTATTTTCTTACCTGAACCTCCCTCCATAGACGATCTAATGTGTCCTGAGGGATAGAAGCCCAATCACGCGTGGTCAATGGAAATCGATGTGGGTCACGTATGATATGACCCAGCTGACGAATAAATGCCAGGGCATTCGGTCCCACGGGATGAAATACCTCATCAAATGAAACATCTGTCGTCGTGTCGGAATTCCATGATAATATGCCACGACCAGGGCCTCTCCTGCGAGAGGAAGAAGCAGCCGAGTCTGATCCTGTTGAAAAAAAATTTATATATAAATTGACAAATGTTATATATATATATATATGTCAATTACATAAAAATTATAGACAATGACATTCAAACATACCTCGACCCTGAGACGTAGATGCCTCAGATGGATGATGTGGATTTTCTGCCTCTTCCCCTGACATGTCTGCAGTCATACAAAATAACAGTAATGAGTCCAAAGTGTTTAAAAGATAAATTGGATTGTTCTTAATAAATCAAACTTGTACAACTGTTAATCAAACAAAAAATGTATTGAATAATTAGTTGTAAATGAATTTTAAAAAATCAGAAAGTTAATCAACCTAAATATTTATGACTGAATTAACTTACAAAAGTGAGGATTAAAACTTATAAGGATTTATAAAATGATTAGATAATTTATGATATCCTAGGACATTCTACTGAATAGCGGGAAAACAATTATACCTTTCATTAAGCATGCAAATCGACCGTTTCTCCTTCAACAGCCTCTCTGACCCAATAAATATCTTCTTCACGTTGAACTATGGTATGTTGATCAAGTTTTTGGTAAACAAACGGAACAGTCTCGGGTTCATCTTCTTCAAATAAAAACACTCCTCGCCGAGACATTTTGACAACAACTTGCCAACTTGGATCCGAAGGCAAAGTAACGAAGAATACTTGTTCCGCTTGTGATGTCAAAATGAATGGTTCATTCTCAACTCGTTCATTATTTCTGTATAAAATATAGTTAAAATTCACCAATGAAAACTGATATTGATCGACTTTACATCCACGCACTGGATCAACCCAATTACACTTTAACAATATGTACTTCAAACCGTGTGTGTATACAACTTCAATGATGTCTATCAATTGACCATAGTAATAACCAGAATCGACAAAGGGACAACCGATGCCACTGTTTTGTGTTGATCGTTTGTCGTCAACATCTTTAATGCGAAATCTAAAACCATTAGCATCAATAGCTTTATAACGACGAGCCGTTATAGATGGACCCTCAGCCAGTTGGATAAATACTTCAGGTAGCGTGGGGTCCCCTAACTCCCTCAGCTTACGAACCTACATAATTTATAAAAATCAATACTGATATATGCAGAAAGAATTAGTTTAATACTTCACTCATAATGAAAATCAATTTATACATACATAATCCTTGAACCAATAATGAAATGCCGCATAATGAGATTGTTGAATTTGCAACTCAGTCGCACGATGCATCTCTTCTTTTATCTCATTAATGTGTTTCCTGCAAATTATTACGCGATGTTTAAAAGATCAACTTATGAAAAGAAAACATGTAAAAGTTATACAATCACATTGATAAGATACTTACTGCATTAATGGTGCAACTGATGGAGTATTGAACAAGATATATCGATGTGCTTGTATCTAGTCGATGTTGTCCATATCAAATGTGGTTCCTTCTCCAACTAGACCATCATCAATCCGAGAGGGCTTATCTAATTTTGTTTCAACATCTATAAGATATTCTGCACAAAAGGTAGTACACTCATCCATCAAATAACCATTGGCTATTGATGCCTCTGGACGAGCTCTATTGCGTACAAATCTTTTCAATGTACTCAAATACCGTTCAATAGGATACATCCACCTGAATTGCACTGGACCAGCAGCCATTACTTCATCAGTTAGGTGCACTGTCAAGTGGACCATAACATCGAAAAATGAGGGGGGGAAAAGTTTCTCAAAGTGACAAAGCGTAAGTACAATCCGGTCCTGCAAACTTTTTAAATCACTCATTCGTTGATTTCTTAAACAAAGCTGTCTAAAAAAATTACTCATCTCAATCAAGGGCTGAACAACATTGGGGGATAAACAATCACAAATTGCGATTGGAATCAACTGCTGAAGTAATATGTGATTGTCATGACTTTTCAACCCTTGCAATGTCTTGCTCGTCAGATTCACACACTTCGAAATATTAGAAGAGTAACCATCAGGCACCTTGACCATCTTCAAAATGGAAAGAAATGTCTCTTTCTCCTCTGTAGTCATCGAATACTGTGCAGCAGGCATATATGCCTTGTTTCTCTCAGCTAACTGTAAATGAAACTGTTTCCTTAAACCCATTTCTTCCAAATCACGGCGTGCATTAACATGGTCCTTTGACTTTCCACTGACACCTAAAATGGTCCACAATATGTTATCACAAACATTTTTTTCAATGTGCATGACATCCAAATTATGCCTCAACATGTTAGTTTTCCAATACGGAAGACTATAAAAAATACTTTTCTTTTTCCAATTGTGACTGCACTGCCTACCCGCAGCACGGATATTACGTACTGGAGGAGCCACCAAATCCTGAATTTCATATACCGTGCGGATGTTTTCTTCCTCAATCTGCGATAACATTTCGACTCCTGTCATGATCTTTGGTGCTGGGCTGAACTCTCTAGAACCATCAAATGCCACTCTGTCCTTTCTGAACCTGTGCTGGGGAGGGAGAAAATGCCTGTGACCCATGTATGCCCATTTTTTGGAATGTTTAAGCCATACAGATTTTTTACTTTTATTGCAACAAGGGAAAGCAAATTCCCCTTTCGTACTCCAGCCTGATAAATTTGCATAAGCTAGGAAGTCATTGATTGTCCACAATAAAGCAGCATGCAGTTTGAACATTTCATTCGTTTCGCAGTCATAAGTCATCACACCATCGCCCCAAAATTCATTCAACTCATCAATCAATGGCTGAAGGTAAACATCAATCTTATCCCCCGGACTTTTAGGTCCATCAATAAGAGTGGAAGGTAATATAAATTGTTGCTTCATACAAAGCCACAGAGGAAGATTATATGGAACCAACACCACGGGCCATGTGCTATGAGTTGCACCAACCATAGACTTGAATGGATTGAAACCATCTGCTGCCAATCCCAATCGGACATTACGAACATCTTTAGCAAAGTCGGGATGTCTCTTATCAAAATCCTTCCATGCATGAGAGTCTGCCGGGTGGGTTAACATGTCACTTTCATGAACTCTTTCTGCATGCCATCTCATTAAATTAGAAACTTTAGATGACATAAAAAATCTTTTCAACCTCGGTTTAAGGGGAAAGTAACGCATTTGATTTACGGCAATCGGTTTCCCCTGTATCGCAATCTGACTTTGATGAGTCTTATTTCCCCTGTTCTCTTTCCACCTGGAAGCGCCACAAACCGTACAAATATCCAAATGAGCAGTTTCATTTCTAAACAACATACAGTTGTTTGCACATGCATCTATAGTCTCATACGTAAAACCTAAGTTCTCTGTCAACTTACGAGCATAGTAATATGACTTAGGAATCTTAGCGTCGACAGGAGGAACTTTTTTCAATAAAACCAAAAGCATGTCGAATGATGTGTCTGACCAATTATTCAAAGTCTTCAAATGCAACAACTCCATGATAAACGACAGTTTATTGTAAGAAGTACATCCAGGATATAATTCTGTTTTCGCATCATCAAGTACTTCATAAAACCTCCTCGAATCAGGATCTGCACCAGAGCGAAGATTTATCTCACCGGTCTCAAGATTATGGATGTCAATGCCTTCAGGATCAAACCCACGTACCATTTTAGTAAGCATTTCATGCATTGGATCAGTCATCCTTGCATCAACATCCATCTGAGCTGCATCTGTATTTTGACAACGAACATATTCTTCTCCATGACGAGTCCAACTCTTATAATTTTTCAGAAATCCATTAAAGAAAAGGTGCTCCCTCACAGTATCTCGTGTGAATTGATATCTGTTAGCACATTTTCTACATGGAAAACTAATATAGTCACTTTCAAATCCTCTCGTGAAGTCAATAAACTGCATAATGCCATTGAAATATTCTCTAGACGTTCGATTTGGAAGATCAATCCAACTCTTATCCATAATAATATCTGTATAACAAACACTTACACAATACTTATTACATTTACATTTTTCAAATCAACTATATTCAAAATAAATATTAACCTTTTGTTTATGAACCATAGATAAAATAATAATGTAACTGAAAGCTCATGTTACCTGATTGAGCTACAAACCTGAAAGGGAGGGGAGCCGAAGGCGGTGCTGCGAGGGAGAGGAGGCAGCGAAGGGGAGCCGGAGCCAAAGGCGGTGCGGCAAGGGAGGGGACGGGCGGCGGCGGCGGCGGGGAGCTGGAGGAGAGGAGGCGGTGAGGGGACGGGGGACGGGCAGCAAGGGGGGGGGGGGGTGTCCGGGGTCGGGGGGGGGGGGGGGGCTGTCCGAGGTGCGGGGAGGGGTGTCCGGGGTGTCGGGGGCCTGTCAGGGGTGCGGGCAGGGGTGTTCGGGGTGCGGGGGTGTCCGGGGTGCGGGGGAGGGGGGGCTGTCTGGGGTGCAGGGGGGCTGTCGGGGGTGCGGGGTGGGGTGTCCGGGGTGCGGGGGGCCTGTCCGGGGTGCGGGGGGGGGGGGGGGGGGGGGGCTGTCCGGGTTCGGAGGGGGGGTGTCCGAGTGCGGGAGGGGTGCTGTCCGGGGTGCGGGGAGGCTGTCCGGGTTCGGATGGGGGTGTCTGAGTGCAGGGGGGGGGGGGGCTGTCCGGGGTGCGGGGAGGCGTCCGGGGTGCGAGGGGGTGGTCCGGAGTGCGCGGGGGGGGGGGGGGGGGGGGGGGGGGCTGTCCGGGGTGCGGGGAGGCGTTCGGGGTGCGGGGGGCGGTCCGGAGTGCGCGCTGGGGGCTGTTCAGGGTGTGGGTGCCGTCCGGGGTGGGGGGGGGGAGGGCCGAGAGGCCGGAGGGCGGCGGCCGGAGGCCCGAGGGCGGAGGGCAGCGGCCGGAGGCCCGAGGGCGGAGGGCGGCGGACGGAGGCCGGATGGCAGGCGGCGGGGGAGGGCTGGCGGCGGGGGAGGGCGGGCGGCGGGGGAGGCCGGGCGGCGGGGGAGGGCGGGCGGCGGGGGAGGCCGGGCGGCGGGGGAGGTCGGGCGGCGGGGGAGGGCGGGCGGCGGGGGAGGCCGGGCGGCGGGGGAGGCCGGGCGGCGGGGGAGGGGAGGGCGGCGCGAGGGAGGGCGGCGAGGGAGGGAGGGGGTAGCTAGGGCGGAGGGAGATCGAGGGCGCGGGGGGGGGGGGGGGCAGAAACCCCCCGAATTGTTTTATCCAGGTTAGCGACCGCCATTGGCGGTCGCTAATGGTGAGCTATAGCAACCGCCAATGGCGGTCGCCCGAGTCTGGGGGGCTCCAATGCCCCCTTTTCTAGTAGTGCACCAATGGCTCATGCCCAACTGTCAGTGAAAATGTGGAATAGTAGTGTGCAATAATGAAATGCAATAAACTAGGAAGTACTCAAAAGTAGCTACTCCTACCAGTTCCATTACAATTTAATTATTATTTAAAAATTCAATATAATTGAATTATAAGTTCTTGAGACCCAGCCTCAAATTAAAATCTCTTATACAGTTCCACAGAAAAAACCACAATACGCTATCTAATAGGTATAAGGTAAAACAATACCAAACATGTGCTTTAGCTTGGCAAGTATAACATGAGAAATCACCACATTGAATATTGAAAGTAAACTGTGTCCTCAGACATGAAAATCATTACCCTTAGGTAATCACAATCGAAACCCTTAGGTGATTTCCCTCGGGCATAACGAATATTTCCCTCAGGCGTATAAGATATTTCCCTCAGGCACAGAATTTACTACCCTCAGGAATATGAAACATTTCCCTCTGTCTAAAAAAACCTTTCCCTCAGGATAAATAGAACCTTGCCCTCAGGAAAATCAAAACACTTCCCTCAGGCTATGAAAAACATTGCCATCAGGCTAAGCAAGTAATCGGGCCGAGCCCAACACATAATCAAGTAATTTATATACATTTTCTCTCAATAAAACTCAAAGTATGCTATAATCATGGAATACCCATGGGTATACTGGCCAAAAGGCTAAACAAGGGAAACACACCCACGGGGTGGCCCTGGATCAAGGCAACGATCCCAAACAGCAGTTTATACATAATCAAAAGATTACCTATGAAATTCTAGGTATTTAATGAGTCAAGGCCGGAGCTATACGACACCCTAAACATGAGTGTGTACCATAAAAGTACACAAAACAACCCAATAGTTGGAAATAAACATCAGACCACCTACCTCGATCTCCTATGATTGATATATGTGAATGACGCCTCATGAAACAATCGAGAATTATGTAGATCTTAGTTAATCATTTACCCTTTCAGACTCAAATAACTTCCCTTAGGGAATGAATTTGAATGAATGGTTCATGAAGAGAGAAGAAATCACCTATGCGGTTCAAACGAGATCGACGGTGAAGAAATCAGAGTCTCGGGGTGTGGTTAGAATCTCCTCCAAGTTCTGGCCTTCTCTCCCACAGCTCTCATCGAATTCTGTGCTTCCTCTATCAAAAGAAGAGGCTACTACCTATTTTTAAAGAAAAAACTTAACTACACAGTATGTAATCTCAAGTAAATGACGTGTAATTTACATTTTTTAATTGTTCCTCTAGCAGCTTCTTTCCATCACGTTACTTTTCATCAGCCGACTTGGTTACACATCGTGTATTTCTAAGTACACGACGTGTACTTTCATTCCGCTGGCAGCTACTCCCACCACCTTACTATTCACCTGCCGACTGATTACATAGTGTGTATATACTAAGTACACGGTGTGTAGCAAGTTTTTACAACCTTCATCACTGATAGGCCAACACGCCCTATATACTCATCCCACATGGCCAAAGTACACTACATGTGGAAAAGTACACAGTGTGTACCCTCAAATTATTGGATTTTTCCCATTACCCTTATTTTCTCATAAACCTTAAAGGAAAAGGAAAATAAGAATATCATACCTCCAGAATAAGAATCGAGTTCTTATACCTTCCAAGGTCTAATGTTTATCTATGATATCATTTATAGGTTCTCAAATCCATGACACATTATCTTCAATCTAAAACACCTTATGTTTAACTTAGTCTATTCATTGTCATTGTAAAATCAAAATCTTCATTAAGGTCTTTTATTAAAAATTTGGATTATCCTAATCATATCTCCCTAGAGTGTCAAAGCATCTGTGCAATAAGGTCTATTGTCTTGTACTAGGTTACCCCGTGTCAAGCTTGGAACACCATTTTGAAGTTATTAATCCAAGGTGTATCTATGATAAAACCACATACACTTGTAGAATCTATACATCGATGTATATCTAGGAATACCCACATAATATCCACCATACCAGAATTATTAGATGTTATTCTATGTAACACCCTGAGATTTTATGAAAAATATTCTTTATAATTTCATTAATGTCTCGTGTTTTACGCTACAACAAAAGGAGCTTGCACAACACACATCTTTGACTTGCCTTTCATTACACGCAATCGCGACCTTCCTCGATAGCGTGTGTAGTACGTAAATACCGTGTTTCACTAAACAACGATATGCTATAAAATTATTATTAAAACTAGCCATTATGAATAGTAATAACCACCTTTAATTTTTTTTAGAAATTTTATCTCTCAAAATGGACTTCATTTTTGGATTTGGAATATCGAAATTTTCTTATGGTGAAATTTTGGTACTTTTTGGATAACTTTCATATTCTGATGAATAGTGAAAATTACTAAATTTTAATTAAAAACAACTTTTTAATCAAAATAATTAATAGTCATAAATTATTAATTTGAGTGGTTTTAAAGTATATTTAGAATATATTTTTACAATTTAAAACAATGTTGGTCATTGGATGTAATTTCACATTTAAACCAGACATAAACAAGTGTCAATCTTTTGGTAGTTATTATCTCTTAAAAACACGCTATTTATTTTGATGACTGGAATTAATTTTTAAATTAATTAATGTAAATGATGTGTTTTGAATTTTGTAAAATAGACATCATTTTTGAATTCATAATATCAAATATAGCTTAGGCCTAATTTTTTATATTTTTCTGGAAACGTTCATTTTTTGATGAATAGTGAAACCACTAAGTGGTAGTTAAAAAAACTGAATTTTTCATAAAACTTAATTTTACCGCTTCTATGAGTGTAATTTCTAAAATATGAGAGACACGGTTAATATCAAAGACTATAATGTGGTTCAATGAGATGAAAATAATTTTTGGTGAATAGTAACTTTTTTACTTTTTTTAACCACGTTTAAAAGTAAATAGGGTAATTAAGGGTAAAAATTATATTATTATTACCCTAAAACATGTTCTAATTCTATTGGATAAGTGTAATTCGACCAAAAACAATCTTAGGAATAAAGTATGACCATTTAAGCCCACTTGGATTAGATTAGGACATTTATTATTAATTTATTTAAAGAAGGGTTAAAATAGTTAAAATCAATGTTTAATAAGTATATCATTTTTAATATAGGGTTATACATAAGATAAATTCGACTATAAATATTAATTATAAAGCTAAAACGATTTCCTACATAATGATATTTTATTTGTAATTTTTAGAATTTAAATAATTTAATTTATTAATGACACAATGATGATGCAGTAAATATATTATCAATGAAATATTAACATAATTGATGAAATAAATACCCAAATAAATGTAATTTGAGACTTTTTATGAATTCCAAAAATTTTATATGTTAATATGACATCTTAGTGTTGATTTAATTAACTATTTTAGAACTAATAATTCTGTTATGATTTTTACAAAAATCAATTACCAAATCGTCTCAAAATTGACATAAAATAGTTTTTAAAACAAATATTATATTACTGATTGTTATTTTATTCCTAAAAATCTAAGGTCCATCCAAATGACATAGATAAGGTTATATATATTAATTATAAACAACTTGGGGTTCGTTTGTCTTGTTATAGTAAGTTTATTAACCATATATTTTAATAACACAAGAAGACATGGTAAAAGTAAAATTATTTAACTTAATGATAAATCTAAATGATAAGGTTAAAATAGGAACCTAAACTTGTATAAATTATATTGGATGAGAGGATTTAGACCCATCCCCACCTTAGCTTCTACATAAATAAATTTGGATCTATTTAAAACCGAATATGACTATATAATACAATAATAGTTTTAGTTTTCCAAAGGAGCCCCTCTCTTCCCTTATAAAAGGGAACCTCCTCTCTCTCTTCCTCACACCACATTGAGCCTTCAAGCTCAGCCAAACCCTGCCAATTTCATCTCTCCACTTCCCTAGAGACATCCTAGAGGTCCGGGTCTTCTTCAAAGACCAATTTTAGTGCCCTAAAAGGAGGTCTCAAAGAAGCGCTTCAAAGAAGAGGTAATGCCCATTACCGATTCTTTCATCTTTATTTCTTCTTCCACTTCTTCTTTAGTTTTTTCATCATGAAGTAATAACATATGTATCACTCATATACTGATATTTTATTATAAGTATTAAACAACCATATTTCACCATCTATCCATCCTACGGAAAATGAAATCACCGCGCGTGCGTACGTACGGAATACCATCTCCACGCCGTGGTGTAATCTATTTTCCACCACCACCTTACTTGGATGGGTATAATGGTGTAAATAATAACTATATATGATTATTTTAAAGTGATTTTTATTCTGAGATAGTATACATACACTCCAATACAGTCCCACGATCATTAGAACGATATCATCACTCGTGCGTACGTACGGACTACCGTCTCCACGACGCGATGAGATTCATTCTCAATGTTAACCATTCATGAATGATTATAAAGTATATATAATAAGTAATCATGAAATATATGAAATAATAATGATACTGGATTTATGTGTATATATATGTATGTCATCTACTTAATTTAATTCAACTCAATAAGGAAACGAAAACAGCGTTCATGCGTACGTACGACCTACCGTCTCCATGAATGGTGTATTTCTTTCCATTTACTGATTTATTATTTATATGTATATTCTGAATATATATTATATATAAATCAATTTTATATTCTGTAATTAAGTAATCATGATTTAAGTAATCATATGAATAATTACAAGTCCCAACACGTACGACAAATGAAACAATTTTACCCAAAACGATCTTTAACATGGAATTTACAAAAGATCGGGTAATATAAAGTAATAAGTGAACCATATATGATTTCATAACAATGAGTATTATTCTGTAATATGTCAATGACTTTATTTAAATCATTATACAGGTGTTTCGGACACTTACGAAGCAAATCAGACCAAAGGTAAGAGAAATATCACAATCTCATTTTTATCCAAGATTGTTTATACTTTGGTATTTACTGGGGTGTATTTTATCATCCACATCCATGTTACCTCAATATGTAATATTATTTCCATCCACCTACAATTTTTTAAAACCTATTTTACCCTTTGGTGAGTTTTTAGTAAAATATATGAAAGGAATCTTTTGTCGTTTTTCGTACGAGGTACTTTTTGACTTTTCCGACAAAAGTACGAGAAGAATGTTTTTTTAACTTATACGGCATGAATGGATTTTTAAAACAGTATTTCCAAGAAGCATCCTTTAAAATTTTTCATGTTTATTTTTAATCAACTTATTTTAGTTTAGAATTGTACGACATGTTAAGAAAGGAAAAGTGTTTTTAAAGCAGAAAAGATATTTTCCTCAAGAATGGAGTTCAAGTGTTTTATCAAAATTATTTTCTATCTAAGATAATAAAGGGTTCTGTTTCTATCCCAATTATTACATTGATTTGGTTATGTTGAGATGGAATTATATTATTATGAATTCCTTTATCTTATATGAATTGTTTTATGATGTCACGATGTTTAAGATTCCCATTTGTATTACATGTGTTATGCTATGATGTATGGTTTCTGATTTTGTGGCACACATAAGAATGGTATCATTATGAGATGGGTGGGACCTATATATCCCTCCAATGCATTGGGTAAAGATTTTATATCTCATGAGATAGACATGGCTAGAACGGTAGGTTATACCGGTTCAGTGAAACAGGACTGAAACGAGGAGTGAACTCGGTTCAGAAAGGGACTTTGTTTACTATGATAGTCTTGGAAATGAGTCTTGAATAATAAGAAATGATTCTCTACGATTATGTGTGTATGCCACAATGTTTCATGTTTTAAGTTATGATTATTGGGATTACATTTCACTACTATGATTTATCCCATGTTATGATATTATGATCTCTTTTTCATGTTAAGATTTCCAAAATTTTATGTTCTTATGAATATCATGTGATTGATATTTCATTTGTTTACCCTTACTGATCATTTGAGCTCACCCTTTTATGTTTTCTTTTCCCCAGGATATAAATAAAGGTTTTAGGTAAAAAAAGGGGGAAGATCTTTGTGGGAGATGTTGAAGATCTTTCACCACGATTAGAATATTATATTTCGAGTTTCCAAAGACACTAAACTATTACGGTCCTTGTGTGTCTGTTTTTGTTATATATTAAGTATTCCGCAAAATTCATGTAATTTCCATGTACGTTAAGCTTCGTGTCTCTACAGTTGGTATCAGAGGAAAGGTTTAGTCAACCTTTGGAAACTAGGATACGAAAACGTTAGTGAGATCCCTAGAGATATTTCTAGGGTATGTCTAGGGATGCCCCTAAGGATAAGTATGCGTATAGGATATAGTCCTAGAACTATGGTAACGATCATAGAATTTAACCTAAGATGTTAGATATTGAAGTTAATCCCCCTTTATTATGATTTTTTCCTCTAACACTATTCTTTTTGGGTTTTAGAAAATGGATGGAAACAAGATGATTCACAATAATGGAGGTTATTATGGACAATGGAATGATATTCTTCATGAGAAAACAAATGAAATGGGATTTGGAATTCCTACCATAATTATTATTCCGAATCAGAAATCTCATAATATGATCAATAAACACAAATTTGGTATGTTTCCTGACTCGGCTAATAAGAGAAAGATGGAGTTTCATGATGATCATAGAGGAATGAAAGTTCACTTTCCCCTATGTAAATCATGTGGGAAGAGGCATAGAGGAGAATGTTTCCAGGGAACTGGAAGATGCTTTGCGTGTGGAAAAGAAGGACACAAAGCCAGTAAGTGAAAAGGAAAAGGTTCAATTAACAATATGGATGAGGATAATGGTATTTCTATGACATCAACAATGGTTAAATGTTTTAAATGTGGAATGTACGGGCATTATGAAAACCAATTCCCTAAGGGAAAGTCTCATGAAGAGAATCAGTATGGCCGTATGGGTAGTATTTATGTTAATGATGATGAAGAGACTAAAAATGATATGTGAGATGACAGAAATGTTGAAGCTCGGTCAATGGTTTAAGAATGTAGTGGAATGATTACATGTTTATCATGTGTAATGTTATATAAGTAATCTCATGGTACTATGGAATAAAGAGACATCTAAGGATTGTTACATTATTGTCTTTCCTTGAGTTTTGAAAGTGTAGGATTAATGCTACCAGTATCCAAGAAATGTTATTCAGATATTTTTGGAATGATGATGATATGCACATAATGAAGGGATAAGGAGAAAATTAAATGTTTGATAGTATTCATGAGCTCATGACTGATATAAGGAGAAGGTTATATCATGGTTTGAGTATATAGAATTTTTGGATTTTGGTATGTGGTAAGAGTTAACTTATGACAGCATTCATGTTTTCACTAAGGTTTAATGGGTATTCATTTTTCAAGAGAATACATGATTAAGGTATTCACATGATTGGAATGTGACCAACAATATATATGGGGGATAATTGATGGTATTCACATGCTTGGTTGATGACATTTCAAGTAATCGTTTTCTTTATACTATGAGCTTGGACCGAACTATTTTGGATAAGCCTAAAGATTGGAATGGATTATGTTGGACATAAGTTAGTATTGTTTAAGGATAGAAGTTTTTTCGATATTATTGATGGGATGTTATAGTAGTATAGCTTTAGAAAAAGGACAACCTGCAGGACGGGCGGCAACCCATCGCGTCGGACAAGGCTGTGGGAATCGAACCCACAACCGAAATGCTACTGGCCTTTATCTCCTACCACTAGACTACATGAAGTCCCTGGTTAGTAGAAACTAGTTTTATTTTATTATACGGTATTATATATGAAGTATAAGTTCATTTTTGGAATCGTATACAATGAACCTCACCATAGATGGACTAATTTATTTTTTGATAACTTTTCTAACCTTTTCTTTGAGACAGATGGAATGACCCATCATTCAATCACATGATCTTCTAACACATCACGAATGAAAAATTCAACTTCATTTCTTTAAGAGATGAAGTGGAAATTGTCCAAAGAACTACCAATGGTGAGACTATACCAAAATCACGAAAGTATTTCTTCTAATTCCAATTTCATCAACTTTAGGGAAATGATCTTGAAAACAAAAAATGTTGTCCTAGTGCTCTTATATCTGATGAATTAGATGGTACCTTTGATCGTCGCAAATTTATGGCTTTGTGATTGCTGGATTTTCCATAGCCATGTTCTCTACCACTCTCCATCAGAACATGATGGTTAGATTTCTCTTCCATATCCATATCTTCACCTATGTGGAAACCCAGTGATTAGTTTATTTGGGTAACCGTTACGTTTCATACTTTTGTTTTTAAAGATTGGTTTTGGTATTCCTTTTTACGATGAAGGTTTCTATTAAATAAACATTCGAGTTGTAAACCATTTATAACCCCGACAAATTTCGAGGGCGAAATTCATTTTAAGGGGGGTAGAATGTAACACCCCGAGATTTTATGAAAAATATTCTTTTTAATTTCATTAATGTCTTGTGTTGTACATTACAACAAAAGGAGCTTGCACAACATGCATCTTTGACTTTCCTTGCATTACACGCAATCGCGACCTTCCTCGATAGCGAGTGTAGTACGCAATACCGAGTTTCACTAAACAACGATATGCTATTAAAATATTATTAAAACTAGCCATTATGAATAGTAATAACCACCTTTTAAAATTTTATAAATTTTATCTCTCAAAATGGACTTCATTTTTGGATTTGTAATGTCGAAATTTGCTTATGGTGAAATTTTGGTACTTTTCGGATAACTTTCAAATTCTGATGAATAGTGAAAATTACTAAATTTTAATTAAAAACAACTTTTTAATCAAAATAATTAATAGTGATAAATTTTTAATTTTAGTGGTTTTAATGTATATTTAGAATAAATTTTTACAATTTAATACAATGTTGGTCATTGGATGTAATTTCACATTTAAACCAGACATAAACAAGTGTCAATCTTTTGATAGTTATTATCTCTTAAAAACACGCTATTTGTTTTGACGACAGGAATTAATTTTTAAATTAATTAATGAAAATGATATGTTTTTAATTTGGTAAAATAGACATCATTTTTGAATTCATAATATCATATATAGCTTAGGCCAATTTTTTTTTATTTTTCTGGAAACGTTCATTTTTTGATGAATAGTGAAACCACTAAGTAGTAGTTAAAAAAACTGAATTTTTCATAAAACATAATTTTCCGCTTTTGTGACTGGAATTTCGAAAATCAGAGAGACACGGTTAATATCAAGGACTAAAATGTGGTTCAAAGAGATGAAGATAATTTTTGGTGAATAGTAACTTTTTAATTTTTTTTACCACGGTTAAAAGTAAATAGGGTAATTAAGGGTACAAATGATATTATTATTTCCCTAACAAATGTCCTAATTCTATTGGATAAGTGTAATTCGACCAAAAAAAACCTTAGGAATAAAATATGACCATTTAAGCCCACATGGATTAGATTAGGACATTTATTATTAATTTATTTAAAGAAGGGTTAAAATAGTTAAAATCAAAGTTTAATAAGTATATCATTTTTAATATAGGGTTATGAATAAGATCAATTCGAATATAAGTATTCATTAGAAAGATAAAAAGATTAACTACATAATTATATTTTATTTGTAATTTTTAGTCTTTAAATAATTTAATTTATTTAGGACACAATGATGATGCAGTAAATATCTTATTAATGAAATATTAACATAATTGATGTTATAAATACCCAAATAAATGTAATTTGAGGCTTTTTATGAATTAAAAAAAATTTATATGTTAATATTACATGTTAGTGTTGATTTAATTAACTGTTTTAGAAATAATAATTTTGTTATGAGTTTTACAAAAATCAATTACCAAATAGTGTCAAAATTGACATAAAATAGTTTTTAAAACAAATATTATATTATTGATTGTTATTTTATTCCTAAAAATCTATGGTTCGGCCAAATGACTTAGATAAGGATATATATATTAATAATAAACAACTTGGGGTTATTTTGGCTTGTTATAGTATGTTTATTAACCTTATAGTGTAATAACACAAGAAGAAACGGTAAAAGTAAAATTATTTAACTTAATGTTAAATCTAAATGATAAGGTTAAAATAGGAACCTAAACTTGTCTAAATTCTATTGGATGAGAGGATTTCGTCCCATCCCCACCTTATCTTCTAAATAAATCAATTTGAAGCTATTTAAAACCGAATATGACTATATAATAAAATAATAGTTTTAGTTTTCCAAAGGAGCCCCTCTCTTCCCTTATAAAAGGGAACCTCCTCCCTCTCTTCCTCACACCACTTTGAGCATTCATGCTCGGATAAACCCTGCCAATTTCTTCTCTCCACTTACATAGAGACATCCTATAGGTCCTGGTCTTCTTCAAAGACCAATTTTAGTGACCTAAAAGGAGGTCTCAAAGAAGGGCTTCAAAGACGAGGTAATGCCCGTTACCGATTCTTTCATCTTTATTTCTTCTTCCACTTATTCTTCTTTAGTTGTTTCATCATGAAGTAATAACATCAGTATCACTCATATAATGATATGTTATTATAAGTATGAAACAACCCTATTTCACCATATATCCATCCTACGGAAAATGAAATCACCGCGCGTGCGTACGTACGGAATACCGTCTCCACGCCGTGGTTTAATCAATTTTCCACCACCACCATACTTGGATGGGTATAATGGTGTAAATAATAACTATATATGATTATTTTAAAGTGATATTGATGCTGAGATAGTATAAATATACTCCAATACCATCCCACGATCATGAGAACGATACCATCGCTCGTGCGTACGTATGGACTACCGTCTCCACGACGTGATGAGATTCATTCTCCACGTTAACCATTCATGAATGATTATAAAGTATATATAATAAGTAATCATGAAATATATGAAATAATAATGATACTGGATTTATGTGTATATATATGTATGTCATCTACTTAATTCCATTCAACTCAATAAGTAAACGAAAACAGCGTTCATGCGTACGTAGCGCCTACCGTCCCCATGAACGGTGTATTTCTTTCCACTTACTGATTTATTATATATATGTATATTATGAATATATATTATATATAAATCATTTTTTATATTCTGAATTTATGTAATCATGATCTAAGTAATCATATGATAAATTACAAGTCAACACACAGACGACAAATGAAACAATTTTACCCAAAACGCTCTTTAACATAGAATTTACAAAAGAACGGGTAATATAAAGTCATATGTGAACCTTATATGATATCATAACAATGAGTATGATTCTGGAATAAGTCAATGACATTATTTAAATCATTATACATAAGCTTCGGACACTTACGAAGAAAATCAGACCTAAGGTAAGGGAAATATCACAATCTCATTTTTATCCGAGATTGTTTATACTTTGGTATTTACTGGGGTGTATTTTATCATCCACATCCATGTTACCTCAATTTGTAATATTATTTCCATCCACCTACAATTTTTTAAAACCTATTTTACCCTTTGGTGAGTTTTTAGTAAAATATATGAAAGGAATCTTTTGTCGTTTTTCGTACGAGGTGCTTTTTGACTTTTTCGACAAAAGTACGAGAAGAATGTTTTTTTTAAACATATACGGCATGAATGGATTTTTAAAATAGTATTTCCAAGAAGCTTCCTTTACAAGTTTTCAAATTTATTTTTAATCAACTTATTTTAGTTTAGAATTGTATGAAATGTTAAGAAAGGAAAAGTGTTTTTGAAGTAGAAATGATATTTTCCTCAAGAATGGACTTCAAGTGTTTTATCAAAATTATTTTCCAGCTAAGATAATAACGGGTTCTGTTTCTATCCCAATTATTACATTGATTTGGTTATGTTGAGATGGAATTATATTTTTATGAATTCCTTTATCTTATACGAAATGTTTTATGATGTCACGATGTTTAAGATTCCCATTTTTATTAGATAGGTTATGCTATGATGTATGGTTTCTGATTTTGTGGCACACATAAGAATGGTATCATTATGAGATGGGTGGGACCTATATCTCCCTCCAATGAATTGGGTAAAGATTTTATATCTCATGAGATAGAAATGGCTGGAAAGGTAGTTTATACCGGTTCAGTGAAACAGGACTAAAACGAGGAGTGAACTCGGTTCAGAAAGGGAATTTGTTCACTAAGATAGTATTGGCAATGAGTCTTGACTAATAAGAAATGATTCTATATGATTATGTGTGTATGACGATAAGTTTCATGTTTTATGTTATGATTATTCGGATTACATTTCACTACTATGATTTATCCCATGTTATGATATTATGATCTCTTTTGCAGGTTAAGCTTTCCAAAATGTTATGTTCTTATGAATTTGATGTGATTGATATTTATTTTATTTACCCTTACTGAGCATTTGAGCTCACCCTTTTATGTTTTCTTTTCCCCAGGATATAAAGAAAGGTTTTAGGTAAAAAAGGGGGAATATCTTTATGGGAGATGTTGAAGATCTTTCACCACGATTAGAAGATTATATTCTGAGTTTCCAAAGACACTAAACTATTACGGTCCTTGTGTGTCTGTTTTTGGTATGTATTAAGTATTCCACAAAATTAATTTAATGTCCATGTACGTTAAGATTAGGGTCTCTACATTCTATACATATCATAAAATTATACCTTAGGTTTATGTTATATAAGCTATTTTCTCCTTAATATAATTCCAAAGGTTTATACTAAACTTACTCTAATACAAACTATAGTGAACCGACCCTAGATTACTAAGATTCGTTTCCTGTTATCAATTTTTGGCATGATTAAAAGGAATAATTTCCCAAAATACTGAGAGTTTAGTAGTCTTTCTAAATGAGATACATACATGAGAAAATAATACTCTAATTACAATATAATTTTTTTTCTTATATCCAAAAAAAATTAAGAATAAATTTATTTTTCATAATCAATCCTTACTTATCCTTCAAAGTATGCTTCATGGATTCTAAGGAAATAAACCTAATAAGGGTGATAATAAATGATCAGTAAGGAAAAAATATTATGGAATAAATAATTAATGAATGAGAATAATAATTATGACATAGAATATAATAAAACTCACATGCCATATAAACAATAAACTAAGAAACAAGTTCTTAAACAATATGGAAAGTAAATAAATTGAATCACATTCCATTTAAATAACTAGATAAGAAAAAATCAATATGGAAATTTATGAAACTAAAACGCATGCCATTTAATCAATGAATTGAATGTTAAATGTATCCATAAGTGTATCGGTAGAAAATCTAATGGATGAATAATAACTAAAACTAAATGAGGTGAGTTCTTGATTATTTTACTCCATGATTCCTTGTTATATGTTACTTTTACCATAAAGACCATTTATAAGAAAGTTCCTAGCATACTTTGTTAAAACCCATCTAAGGATTCTAGCCAAATGACTCATCCCAGGATACTACCAATTCATTCTGGGGAAATCTATAACTAGTCTTCACCCATTTCATACTAGTTCAAAATATTCATCATATATCAAATAACTAATTTAACAATGTTCCATGTCATATATCCGTATAGAGTATGAGATACGGATTTATCAATATTTTCCCAAATAGTCGAATAACTTTCAAAGAAGACACCATACATAAAATGATATATGGTTTAGATAGTTAAAACATACATGATAAATTATATGGTAAATTATGGGAAATTAAATGTTCAATGATCAAAGGAAATTAAATATGTCAAGGGCAAAAAAGGAATCAAGGATGTGAAAGTGAATACTATCCTTGGCCAAATCAATCATAAACCATCCATTGAAAGATTATGTATGGTATCTATAAAACATACCCCGTTTCATGTAAAATAATTTGTTTTTATCATTGATAAATGGAAATATTATAGAAATATATTTTAAAAAAATCTTGAGGAAAATATCCTTTTGATTTGAAAAAACTTTTGAAAACCATTTTCATTGAAAATAAATTTTAGAAAAAATTTCTTTAAAAATTTATCTTTAAAAAAAGAAATTAAATCTTCGAATGAATGATTTATGGTAAATATATAAATGTCATTAATGTTAAAATGAATATTACTTTTTATGGTAAAAGGGTTTCAAAATGCCTTTTTCTAATAGTGATAAAATGATTCCATTAAAAACAATGATAATAGAGAAAAAGGGTAAACCAAATTTTATGAAATCAATTTAAAAAAATTTTAAACACTTTTATTAATACATGGTTTTTAAAAGAATAAAGGTTCTCCAAATAAGATATAAATAATGTTGGGTTTTCGAGAAAACATTTTTAAAAACATTTTGAGTACCGTGTAGTGGAAAGTTGGTGTTGATCCTTCAAAAAGGTCATGAATAAGTAAATGATAATAAAATTAATTTTTTTGATAAATTTTAATCTATTTTTCTTAAATTTAAATACAATTGAATCTTCATTAATGTTATTTTTGACTAAAATAATAATTAATCATTTTGAAGTGTCCCATTGAATTTTGAAACATTTTAAATCCAAAAACTCATGAAGAAATAAAATTATATGAAAGTTATGATATCATGAGAGTAAGGATATTCATGATATAACATATAAAGGTTCATCCTGAACATTGTATAAAATAACCTACGTTCATAACAACAAATAATTCTCAATAGAATGTAAATTGAGAAGAAATCACATGCCATGAATTTTATATCAGGTGAACATTGTTTAAATTACTATATACTAAAATTATGTTAATTATATATTCTATTGATAATATTTTCATGTTTATTATTCCTTTTAATTCTCTTATTACCATGTTATATAAAACTACATAATCAGTTACATTTACGTTGGGTGTTTTGACCAAATTTGTTTTATGTGTCAAAAAAACATGTGTAGCTCAACTATGGTCTAAGGGGGTTATTATATTACATGTATAGAATAATAATAATGAAATATTTATCATATTTAAAGATCAATTTCAATTTCTAAAATCATTAAATATGGTCTTGAAAAATAATTCAATGTTAAAATCATGGAGACATAAGTTTGTATGTATGCATGACCAACGTTCCCATTTTCAATTATTATTATGGAATGAAAGTAGGTAACACAATATCCTTTAGGAATGATAATTATAACATAAATACTATTTTCATTACAAACATATACTTATATATATAAATCTCGTGATGTAAAAGGAATCACATCTTGTCAAGGATGTGGTAGTCTACACATCCATGACCAATAATACCACTTTTTAATGTGCGAAAGGCTAACAATGAAAATGATACATTTAAATATATTATATTTCTTGGAAATAAGTATGTAATTAATATAATATATACTATTTTTCTTTCACATATTTTTAGTTAATATCATTATTTATATGTTCCATGTATAGTGTGACTAACATATACTTTATGTCATCAAATAATTTTTCAAAATTACGATTTAAAATGGGTTACCATTAAAGGGTGGTAAAACAAACTTTATAAAAATATAGATTTTTATTTGTTAAATTGGTGGTTTTCTTCTATAATTCTGATAAAATCTAATGGAGGAATATAAAAAATATTATATTGAATATATAAAATATATATTTCATTAACATCATTTAGTAATTGTAATTAATTATGTTTATTAGGATAAAACTATTTTAGAAACATAATAATACTTCTTTTATATAAAATTAGTTATTATTTTCATTTCTCATTAATTTGATACCCAAGAATTCAATTTTTATTTATATTAAATATAATTTTTTATAAGTTAGTTAATACTATTCATACACTCTAACACAAATTCCAGGTTATATCATATTATATTGAATAATAATATTTTAATAATTCATTATTATTTGGTGAAACTTAGTCTTGTGTGTAACACAAGATATTTTGAAAGGTCACTCTTGCATGTATCGAAAGCTATTGAGGAAGGTTTCTCTTGCTTGTAATGTATTCTGAAATGGTTCTTCATGCATTGAAATATATAGATTCTATTTTAAATATTATATATGTTATAAAGTATCTAGATATTATATTCCCTTCCATGCTTGGTGTCTCATATAATACTCACTATCGAATACAGGGTTCTTACCCTATAATTTTGGGGAGAAAAATTTAAATATTCCCCAAGTTTAAAATAAAGGTATTGTTAATGATTTTTTTAATAGTGTTATAATGAAAGAAGAAAATGGATTGATATTTTGAAGATCATTTATGAAATTATTTACCAATGTATCTAGTATCAAAACACACCAAAATGTTTTTGTCCTCAAACAATATAATATTGTAAAATATATTTAATATTAATAAATAATTATGCAATACTTTAGTATGTTGTTCTTCCTTTTCATAAATTGGTATCAGATAATTGTTTACTCGTTTTTTTGACTATGATTAGATAACTCTGTTAAAATCCAGGCGTTTTAGTATATGTATAGTAAAACATTTTAAATTTATGTAAAATTAGATATTGAGGGGGTTGCCTAGAAAATAAATCCATGTCTAGATACTAGAATGTGTTTGAGGTTGTGGTCTTGATACACCTAGTAGTTGAAATGGAATATTGGGAATTAACTCCATAATCACCGTTGCATGGTGAATGGTCTTAAGACAAAACACTTAATATGTCACTCATGTGGAATATTCTTATGTTGATATAAATCATAATTTACAACTATAATGAATTATTTGAATAGATAATGACCATGTATGACCTATTATAATACTAATATCTCATTCATATTAAAGAAAGTTATATCATTTAGACATTCTATAAATTATTTTTCATGATTATATGACTTCTTACTATTATTATTGGTTATCTTGTTAACCTTTTTCGAGTATGTAAATAATTAAAGATACAGTCAATGGGATAAATTTACAATTATTATGTCTTTGTGATTTTAAAATTTCATATTTTTATACGATTCTACACACTATTCTAAATATATTTAACTTTTAAGCGTATCATATCACAAGCTCAATGAATAAATGTTGAGCTATTAGTAAAAACTAGTAATTATTAAATGAAAAAATATTATATCTATACCTCCACTATGATATAAGTTCGTAGGAATATGATTCTTATAAATTTTATTATTATATATTTAGTTGAATTGGATGATATTTTGGGAATGGATTGGATTTCAGTACAATGACACAATACCAGTTTCCATGGATAGTAATCCACATTTGATATTATGATTCAACATACAATTTTCATTGATTGTGGTGTTTAATTTTACTTTCCAATTGACATTATAACTATTTGATTGGTATTAATAACTCATCATGATGATTATTTATATCAAATAGTTATGGACAAAAAACATTGAATATATGCCTATTTTTTAAGATTATTCTAAGGTATTACTTGATACCTTGTATAGTATGCCTCTATTTCCTAAATTTATCTTTATAATATAAATTATGCATGGTTACACCACTAATTCAAAGATTCAATATTAAATATACCTCATTGAATTGTAGGAATTGAGGAAATAACTCTAGGAGAATAATGATATGGGAATAATATTTCATAATCTATCACCATGGTTTACACATTTTTTTACAAAATATAGATAGGTAAATGAATATTTAATTTGATTGTCAAGAACATAAAAATATTACTATCTTGAACAAATATCCACTACCCTTTTTTTATTATTATTTTGGTAAACTGGTTGACCTGAATAATTTTACTTGGTTGACCTTCAATACATGAATTGATAGTCAAGAAGGAGGATATACACATGAAAACCATTGATACAAGGTATGGTAATTATGAATTTATAGTCTGATATTTAGACTTAATAATTCCCCAAATATCATTATCAATTTAATTAATAGTCTTTATAGATTACCATGATCTTTTGTGGTAATCCTTATTGGTGATATTATTATATAGTCCATGAGAAAGGAAGATCATGAAGATCATTTTAGGTTTATATTAAATACTTCAGTAAGGATAAGATGTATTAAAAATATATCAAATATGAATTATTTCCATAGAAAGAATCATTCTTGGGTTATATAACATAAATAATGGGTTTATCCATAGTTATACCAAAGAAAAATGTTATTGAAAAATAGTGCATACTGACCACATTAACTAAGATCCATATTTATCTTTAGTTGTTTTTATATTATCAATTATTTGAGAGGGATTTCACATGGCTATCTAATCCAACAAAAATGTTGACTCGGAAGGGATGTGTGTTTCATTGGATAGATGAATGTGTGGAATATATCAAGAAATGAAAGAGAAGGACGGTCAGTGTGCTTGTTATCACACAACCCTATAGTGGTGAAGATTTAGGGATCCATATTGGTGGATTGAAGAATTGAATGTGATATATCATCAGGATGAATTATATACAGATATTATATTTCTCAGAACATTTGATAATTCCTGAGAAAAAATACATGACACATAATTTTTATTTGGTTTCCATAATTTATTTCAATGAAAATACATTGGTGATAACATTATGAAAAAATATGTGATATATATATTGATCATAATATATTTCAGTATACATTCACATTAAAAGTTATAGATACATATTAAAGTGGATGGTTGGAATGGATTAAATATTTACACCAATCAACACATTACCACCCTAAGAAAGAGAAAATGGTGGCTGAGGCACTAACTGAAAAAAGAAAATGGTATTATCTTCATGATGAGGATTGAAATTAATTTAATACTAATGTATTTATAGAAGAAGGGTATTGAAATAAAAAAAGAAAACTTTTTCATTCTCATATGAATGTTTCGTTATCAATCTATTTGACCATTAAAAATGTATATAAGGATGATGTGGAACTATTGATGATGGTGAGAAATTAAATTGCGATAAAAAATGATTTTAATTGAATTCTACAGTTTATCAATTGATTATGTGTTGCTTCAGTACCAATTTTGAAGAAGGAACAGTTGGGTAAATATCATAGTTCAACATTCTCTATGAATATTGAAATTATGTAGATATATAGAGATATGAAATAGTTTATTTGGAGGGTAATAAAGAAACTAATAAGTATATATATCTAAATAATGGGTATATCGACTAGTTAATGGTATGATTCAAAAGTCTATGTGAATTTTATAACCATTACCAATACCAAAATAAAAATGAAAAAATCTCATAATAGATTTTGCGATCAGAAAACCTAAAAAATTTAAATTCAATAATAATATTTTTTTTAGTTGATTACGTTAAAAATTTGTAATATTTTAGTGAAATAATAGAATATTTTTGTCTTGATCATCTTTCTGTGATATAAATTCTATGAGTGGTAAGGGTTCATGGTGTACAATATTCTATGTAATTTGATCAAGATCCAAGGACATTCTTGATTTTCTAGAGAAATATTCAACATGATTTGAATACAAGGATCAAATAGAACATTATATATTATTCTCACATAGATTCTATATATGAGAGAACCATTCAAATCCTGGAAGATTTATTTATAGAGTATTATAAATAATTCAATGTTGGTTGTTATGAATACCTTTCTCTACTCTATTTTATTTATAAAAATATGCTCACTCAAGAATTAAGATACGTCCTTAAAAATATCTATATGGAAGGATATGTAAAACTCCTATTTTATGGGATAAATTGGTATAATTAAATATATTTGGACCAAATATATATGGAAAAATGGAATAAAATTTTATATCCATCAAAAACACATCTGGGAAGATCATAGTAGAAAAATAATGTTATGCTTTTATCATAAGATGAACATAAAGATCAATGTTTATAAAGGTGATACTATTGATATTTACATGGAAAATGTTAATGGAGTTTATAAAGAAGGAGAAACATATAAATAGGTATATCATCCCTTTTTAGATTATTGATTGGATCATTATATATTTTTATCACTTCTCACATCCATCGAATCCCTCTCATACTCATGATGTGTTCCATAAATCACTTTTGAGGAAATACATAAAAAAAATTTCACATGTATTTAACTACCAATGGACATGATATTTCTTATGAGTAATAACCAATGGAGATTCTGGATCATAGATAGAAATTTTTGTTTAACAAAACCACTCTCATAGTTAGTGTTTTATGGAGAAACCATAAATTTGAGGGAGCTATGTGGGAACCCTATAACGAGATGATGTTGAAGTATAAAAATTGTTTTTGTGCCAAAAATATGAGATTTCATGGGATAAATTTATATGTTAGGGAGGGGTTAAATGTAAGAATACATGATTTTATAATATATTTCTCTTTAACAAAATCTAAATTTGTAGATATTTTTCATTACATGCAACACTGGTTTTCAAAGAACCTCAAAATACCATTGAATTATTATTATTTTATGTGGTAGTGAAATTCAATATATTTTATTAGTGTTAAGAAATATGATTATTTTTTTAAATATATATAAAACTGTTCCCTTAACTAAAATTAATAAATTAATTCCTATAAATTAATTATTAAATTTTTAAAAAATCATTTCGTGATTTAGACACCTATATTATGAAAAAAATGTAATTTTCTGGTAGTTATGTTCATTTATATAAAATATATATATAGGTCTATTAAAAAGGTTTTACAAATAATTATATTATTAATTTTTTAATAATCATTCGTACAATAGTTATGTAATGGTTTGTAATTAAGATAAAATCATTTGAAAGTAATAATGTTTTCTTTTTTAAAATAATAAAATTGTGTGTGTAATATTATTTTATAATAATAATTAAAACTAATATGTTTATATTTATTATGATAAATAGGTTTTTAGATTATATAATCAATTAAAAATTTAACATTCATCTAATATATTTTACTTTGTATTAAATTATGGTAAACTTAGTTTTATGATTAAAAATGAATATTTTTAATGGATTTTGTTTCATTTTGCACAATTATTTTAAAATAAATTTCTACCAATTATGAAAATTGAATCTTTTAAAATGTATTATATATTTTAAATCATAAAAAAAATTAATATGTCCATCTTAATGTTTTGTAACAATTAATAGTAATAACATTAAAAACAAATTACAATGTAATGGGATTAAAAGGGTTTATCGTGGGGATTAAATTAAGTGATAATGGAAAAAATTTCACATAAAAATTTATAAATATTATTTCATAAAGATATTATGAACAATTATTATCTTACCATGAATTTTTTTTTCATATTTATTCCACTTCAATAAGAAGTTTACCTTATATTATTTTATCTCTTAAATAATTCAAAGTTTATCCTTCTCCTCTCATATAAAAGAGGACCTCTTCTAAAATCTTATTTGCACAATTTTTCCTTATAATTCAGTAAAAACCTTCACAAAAACATTGATATATTCTTTCTCATTATTCTATATCTAATTATCTTTCCCTGTGTTAATCATATGAAGGCATAAGGTGTAATCCAAATGATGTTCCATAAAGAATAGATAATCATGTTACCTAATTATTTCAATGCACATTTTTTCTCAACATAATTTAAATATATTAGGTCCATCCTAAAATAATTAATCAAGATAAATAATATTATTATGATGGTATTGTGACTATTTTATAGCAATTTTCCCCATCCTTTCCATGAAATGTGAAATGATATTATCACTCATGCATATGTTTTGAATACACATCTACATATCGATATGATTCATTTTACATCACCATATATCATGGTTTGAAATTATTATGAATTTAATTTTTATATATGATATTTATTGGATTATTATTCTTTTATAATAAAATTATCTTATATACCTTCATAAAATATCATCTGTAGGAAAACGATAACATTACTCATTGTACGTGTGGACTACCACCACCATAAAGCGATGTGATTTTTTTTCTTTATTTTATATTTACTTGGATTATAATAAGGATAAATTTATTTAATATTAAATAAATTTATGATGAATGAATTATTTTATAAAGGTTAATTATTATTTAAATTTATTTCTTTACAACCATGAAAAAGTGGAAACTTCACATATATACACTTACAAAATATTGTCTCCATGAAATGATGTAATTAAAGTTTCATCACTAATTTATATTAATGATAATAAAAATACAAAAAATGATTAAATATAATAATTATAACAATATTATGATTCAATATATGATGGTAACATTGTCACGATGAAAGTACCACAACTACTAGATAGAAAAATACATACAAAACGAAGCAGTTAACAACAAAAATAATGATGATGATTAAATATTGTTAAATAAGGTGTCATAATTTATAACAAAAAAACCATGAATGATGTTATATATATTAATATTATTTATATATGTTATTATAATTACTTTTAAAAAAATAGGATATTAAAATTATTAACAATGGAAGTGAGACATGAGGATAGGGTTTCCCATGTCACTTGTTTTTCTGAGACATATGCCATATTCACCATTTGGGTCTTTCATGTGGATAATATAATATCCTTATTATATGTTATATCATGAATATATTTATATTAATTGTATTTAAATTACAATTTTAATTAATTTCATTCATGGTATAAAGATTCAATGTTAATAAAGAGGCAATGGTTTATACAATAATCTCATTTCCTTTTGAGGTTTTCTATGAAGAATATTAATTAAGATAAATTATATGGGTATTACCCTTTAAAACCCAATTATTTTTTTATCCTCTACATATTACTATAATTTTATGAGTAATTATAATTTTTTCACTCTGTTAAATAATATTATTGAGAAAAGTTTCTTATTAAAAATTTAATTTATTTCCACTTTAGTCAGGAAATTTTTCTTCCATGTAATTATTAATTAATTTTTTTAGAAAAATAAATTAATATGATGAAATTATTATTTAAATTTATTTTCTAACTTATATATATTTACATTCAATATCTTTTAAATTAATTTTTGTAATGTTTTCTAAAGAGGATATTTATCAATTTTTAAAAAATGTGTGAAAGGAATCATGGTTTAAAAATTTACTGCAAAAAATTATTTTCCCTATATCTTGAAAATAATTTTACATTATTCCTTGTTTTCATGTTTACATGGTTATTTTAAAGAAAAATAATTCTCTAAATATACTTCAAATAATATTTCATAAACATTTCCAACATAAATGGGTTGTTTTCTAATGATTTTTAATGTGTATTTTAAAAACTTTTTTATCATTTTAATAGTCATTTATGTATTGTTATATTTTATCAGTGTCATTATATTTTGATTCCATCAACTTTTCTAGATTACAAGTAACGACTCGAGAAACCATGTTCTGAGTAATGACATGTTTTTTTCAATTCCACCTATTAAGTGAACAAACAATCAACTTATAAGATAATAATAAAAATAAAATAGAAAAAATGAATCAAATGAATAAAAGAAAATTTTATTCAAATCAGAAAAATCTCGGTGACTATAACTCACACTGATCGTACAAGAAGTTAAGCTAACCAAAAATCGAAATTAAAAACATGATTAAAATTATAGGGAGACCGCTTAAAACCACCAGGACCCCAAGAAGGTGGTAAGGGTTTTTGGCATCCATCAGAATAAATACGAGGATGGCTGAAGCCACTGCAACTGTGCTGGGCAACAAAGGAATCACACGAACCATCTCCTATTTTCTCCTTCAGCCGCCTTGAGTGAGGGACACCGCGAGACCAGATTTTTTTTATAAGAACACTAATTCGTCCATTTGAACCTAACAGCTACAAATATAACCATTGGCTCCCCCATGATTCTCCTATCCATTAATGTTTTATTTTGGACCATTGGAGATAAGAATGGTTTACCCCCGAAAGGTTTGAAAAGTTAATTATGTAATTTGATTTAATATTTATGGCATCAATAATAACATAATTAATTTATTTCTTGTTTCCCCAAAATGTGAATTATATTTTATGTTTCAAAACAGTGAAAATTAATATTATTATTTTTTCCCACTATTCACTATACATATTTTTTAACTTGAGAAAATAAACATTTATTTTTGTAATTATATTGAATCTGATGGGGTTTTACTTTGTCTAAGAAAATATGTACTCAAACTCCTGAGTTATATATATATATATACATATATATGTTGCATCAAACCTTAAATTAAATGTATTATATTTATCTATAAATTAAATATAATAAGTAATATTAATGGGAATTTTTATAATTTGATTAAAAGTTTTGAAAACTATGTCAAATTATGATTTCATTTACTTATGTGTTTTATAATGATAATATTTATATCAATGCACTCTTATGTGTGATTTTGAAAATAATTATAAATGTAGTTATGTTTAATGTTTAATTGTATTAATAATATTAATCTTTAATTGAGGAAATTGAGATAATTAGTTAATAACGACTAATATATATATATATATATAATATGTTTTGAATAATTAATGTACTTTTGTATTAAATAAACAATTGACCAATGAATTATCATAAAATAATAAAAATTAAACCAATAATTGAATATTATTAATAAAAATAATGTTATAATAATATAATAGAATATAATATTAATAAAACAACTTTAAAAAAAACAAGAGACCCACGTTTCTCTTTTTTAAAAACACCAGAGCAGCCCGGAGCCGCCCGATCCAGCACATTAAATCGTGGCCTTCCGTTTTTTTAAATGCCGCGCTGCTTCTGGGCCGCCTGATCCTTTTCTTTTGATCTTGGCCATCCACCGTTTTTCCGTTTTCTTCACCCCGCGACTTTCATCTTCCTTCGTTGCACTGAACCAGTTGGGTATGGCGTCTTCTTCTCCCCTAGGACGGAAAGTGGACCATTCTTCCCCACTTTTTCCATAGGTTAGGCATCGAATCCCCTCGGATACCCGCTCCATGCAAGTTGGTTCTGCAGTTTTTTCTTTTTTTTAAAAACCTCGGTATTCACCGAAGGCCGGAGAGTTTTTCACCCGTGCTCCTTGGATCTCCGACCACCTGACCGTCTTCGTTTTCTCCCTCTAGTCCTTCCCTCTGAATTGGTAAGGGGACAGATCCTACCTCGTTTTTTTAAAAAGCTTCAGTATGTATGTTTTATATACAAGTTTATATATATATATATATACCTATAAGTACATAGCCCCTCATTATACACTTAAGCATGTCTTTGAGAACCATACTTGTTCGCTTCTGAGTGGAATCCCCATACCAGGGTAATGGTACCCGGAGGTCCTATTTTATTTGGGTTCGGGTATTTTCATATGCACTTTTTGTATATATATAAATTTATATACATATATTTATAAAATGATATATGCAAATATACAAACATTTTCTCAATGTTTATAACCCTTGTTTTATTTCACCTATGAAAATGGAGATTTCGGGTAATTGTATGAACATATAAAATCATGCAAGTGTATGGAGAATAATGATATATATATACATTTGATTATATCGATGTATATGTACATCAATGTGCATAAGGGATGAACTTGGTTCTCTTGTTTTGTAATTTATTACAATATAGTATGATGATTAAAATTTTATTTACCCAAAATATTATTATTTCAATAAAAGTACCAAAACTATTTTTTTACATGTTCATATGTATGATGAAGATTAAGGATTTGTTGGTATCAAAATAATCCTTTCAAATTTTCATTTATCACCATTCTTGATAAATCGTGATTTTGTTTTGTGAAGATGGGTAGTGTGAATTCCTTAAACGTTTACAAGTGTATATATATGTATTCAAATATATATGTACTCATATTTATGGATCGACCATGTGGTATACATGAATTAATTTATGCCAATAAGGTTATTATGAAGATTATGTTCACTTATTTTTATGTAAAACAACCCCATTCGGTTTTACCAAACATTAATTTTGTTTAATGTATAACATGAGAAATATTATTGAGTATGGTTTAATTTGGTAAACCCATGCACATGTGTATATGCACCTAAATTTATACATATATATATATATGTATATATAACCATGTATCAATACGTTGTCTTCAAATACAAGTTCTTCCTATGATGGTTGAACACTTTTCAAAGGAAAGGTCATGTTATTCAAAGTGCAGATGAGTTTTTACACAACCACATATATATTCATGCAGTTTGCATACATATTTACATGACATCCCAAGATGAACCTAATTTCACACTTTATATCCCTAACTATATGTATATTCACACAGTTTTTATTAAACACCCACAATACCCATTTATCATCATGTGTATTAGTTATGAACGACCGTTTTTTAACTTGGTATTATGATGCTTTGGAATGTTAAAGTGTTTATGTTCATTTCCTTAAAACCCATATTTTCATTTGTTACGATAATTTCTTATGTGTACGGATTTTTAGCATGCATGTATTTGTTTTATTAATGATTGAATTGTCTTCATGTTATGAATATGTATGTGAAAAGGGGGTTTTATTAAGAATGTATGAATGAAACCCTATGAATGAAAGACCATGTCAAGATATGTGAGGGATGTATTGGACTTAAAAGTGACGGGTGCGCCCAGAATTATATAGCGCAATATGAATGACGTGACCAGTGCGCCCAGAATTATACAGTGCTCCAATGCATTGGGTAAAGTATGAGTCTCATGAGACGTTATGTGCGACTGTCTTGGCAATTACCCTTGGCTTGGGCTACCATGGAAACGGGATTGGCGGTTAGCCTTGACCCGTTAAGTATGTTTTACGGTCTTGACGCAAGGTCTTGACAAATTTCGGAATTTACGTTCCCTCTGCATGTGATGTTAAATGGTCAACTAGGGGTTAGTTCAACTGACAGGACATCCCCTAGTTAAAAATTCCCATGATTATGAAAATGTAATTATGTGATAAGAATTGTATTTCATGTTGTAAGTTGTTAGAATAATTGTATGAGCTCATGAATCAGGTTATGAATGTTTTCCCTGCTTACTCATAGATATCTTTTAGAACTAAAGTAATCTTGGTTGAATATTATGCATTATCTATTCTACATGTGTTGTGCTCTCCGATCATGTTTACTTTAAAGTTTATTTTAAGCACGTACTTCTTATCTGTTCAAGTGGTTTTCAAAAATGTTTATTTCATGTTTAAAAAATGATAATGCTTTGTTTTTAGTGAAGTGTTTTATTCTCTTCAAAAAGGACTACTTTGAGAAATATTTTTCTTAAAACGATTTTAAAACCCCTTACTGGGCATATTTTCTCACCCTACGTTTTTGTTTTAAATTTTTCAGGCATGGTTTGTACTAACAAAATTTATTAGAAGCAGCTGGTTTCCCAGAATCCTGAGCCTCGCGATCTTCTGTAGTAATGGGACATGATTTCTAATTTGTAAATGATGTAATGAAATGTTAGTATATCATGTCTCATAGGCACCCTGGGATCGGGGTCACTATAGTCGGTATCAGAGGATGGGTTCAGGAAACTCTGGAAAACCAGGTGGTATGAATGTATTACTATGATTGACTAAGTAAAAATGTTATAAATTTCAAATGGCTGAGGAAAATGTACCTACCGACCTACTGTCACTTCCCACTGAGGCTCTAAAGAACATTGTATCTCTAGCTATCCGTGAGAACTTTCTAAATTATGCCCGAATTCGCATGACATGTAAGCACCTGTATGACGTGTCAAACTCACCTCGGGTGCTTAGACTTCACCGGGGATTGGGGGTGGATTATCTCCTAATGATGATGACCCAATTTCTCTCTTATGTACATTGGGGAAAGTAACACGAGGGAATCTTCCGAGTGTTCACAACTGGTGCAGAATTTGGCATGATGCTTGATAACCCCTTTCAAGAAGCTGCTGCTTCCGGAGACCTCCGAGCGGCTTACCTATGCCAGATTTTTCACTACGGCTTTTGGGGCCAGTTAATGTACTTTGGAGAGTTAGAAGATGAGTCCATTCGATTGTCTCTTAGGCAAGAGTTGTATACTGATGTTTCCCAACTCCATACCCCTCACGTTAAACTCAAGAGGCGTTATAGATGTTCCCATGAGTTTAGTTCTGTCTGTTCAGCCTGTCTGTGGTTTTAAGAGTTAGGGAGTTTTTCCATTCATTGTGGTGTACGTTTAGTAAACTCATACTTTGTTATTAAACTTTTGAATAAATGAAAATTTCATGTTTCCATTCTCGCCTCTACCTTATCAATGTTGTTAAGAGTTTCCTCTCGAATGTTTTTTTCAGATGGTTGGTCAAAAAAACATCTCATCACTACCCGATGAGTTAGTAGAGGTTATCATGGTCAGGACATGCACGGTGGATTATCCATCTTTTCTCCTCCTCTGAGGGTCCTTCCAGCGTCTTCTGGATGTAGCAAACGATCCTGAGATTCTTTGTTTGTGTCAAGAGGATGATCGTGTTTTTCACCTTATCGCCACTGCTCAACTCCCCTGCTATAGGTGAAGGGGAAGGTACCATGAAGTTCTCTTCCAGTTTTTTACTCTGGCATAGACCTTTTCTGCCAGAGCGTGCTTCTTCGTAGTTGCCTAGGATGTCCACCTAAGTGCAGACTATATGTTCCAGGTCTTGAATTTTAGTCTCCTCAATCGCATCATTCCTCTCGACTACCTTGAGCATGATGTGTCCCGAAGAGTTATCAGGGAGTTCATCTACTCGGACATTTCCGAGCTTTTCACCGCACGAGCCTCCCTTTGGAAGCCCGTGTGCAGTACGCACGAGCAGGAGTTCAAGACGTATGATTCAAAGTGTATCTGGGATAGGGAAACGGAAGAACTATGTGCCAACTATGGTATTCCGTAAACCGAGCCAGATCCACTATTTTGGTGATGTTTTACGTGTATGGTTTCTGTTTTTTATCTTTTTATGAATAAAATTTCGAGGGCGCAATTTTTTGAAAGGGGAAGTAATGTAACGACCAGAGAAACCGTGTTTTGAGTAATGACAATTTTGTTTTACAATGCCACCCGTTAAGTGAAAAAAAAATCATCTTATAAGATAATAATAATAATAAAATAGAAAAAAAATGCATCAAATGAATGAAAGGACCTTTTATTCAATTGAGTAAAATATCGGTGACTACAAATCACACTGATCGAACAAGAAGTTAAGATAACAAAAAATCCCAATTAAAAACCTGATTACAATTATAGGGAGACCGCTTAAATCAACCAAGAGCCCAAGAAGGCGGTAAGGGTATTTGGAATCCATTAGAATAAATATGAGGATGGCCGAAGCCACTACAACCGTGCTGAGCACCAAAGGAATCACACGAACCGTCTCCTTTTTTCTCCTTTATTCCCCTTGATTGAGGGACACCGCGAGACCAGATTTTTTTTATAATAACACCAATTCGACCGTTGGAACCTAACCGCTATAAATATAACTGTTGTCTCCCCCATGATTCTCTTATCCACTAATATTTTATTTTGGACCGTTGGAGATAAGAATGGTTTACCCCCAAAAGGTTCAAAAAGTTAATTATGTAATTTTCTTCAATATTTATGACATCAATAATAACATAATTAATTTATTTCTTGTTTCCCCAAAATGAGAATTATATTTTATGTTTCAAAACGGTGAAAATTAATATTATTATTTTTTCCACTATTCACTATACATATTTTTTTAACTTGAGGAATTAAACTTTTATTTTGTAATTATATTGAATCTGATTGGTTTTTACTTTTTCTAAGAAAATATGTACTCAAAATCTTGAGTTATATATATGTTGCATCAAACTTTAATTAAATGTATTATATTTATCTCTAAATTAAATATAATTAATAATATTAATGAGAATATTTATAATTTGATTAACAGTTTTGAAAACTATGTTAAATTATGATTTCATTTACTTATGTGTTTCATAATGATAATATTTTTATCAACGCACTCTTATGTGTGATTTTGAAAATAATTATAAATGTAGTTATGTTTAATGTTTAATTGTATTAATAATATTAATCTTTAATTAAGGAAATTAAGATAATTAGTTAATAAGGATTAATATATATATATATATATAATAATATGTTTTGATTAATTAGTTTATTTTTGTATTAAACAAACCATTGACCAATGACTTATCATAAAATAATAAAAATTATACCAATAATTGAATATTATTAATAAAAACAATGTTATAAAAAGATAATAGAAAATAATATTAACAAAACAACTTTTTTTAAAAAAAAGAGGACCCGCATTTCTCTTTTTAAAAACACCGTAGTAGCCGGGAGCCGCCCGATCCGGCAACTCAAAACACGGCCGTCCGTTTTTTTTAAAAGTCGCGCTGCTTCTGGGCCACCTGATTGTTTCCTTTTGATCTTGGCCGTCCACCGTTTTTCGGTTTTCTTCACCCCGTGTCTTTCTTCTTCCTTCGTCGTGCTGAACCAGTAGGGTAGGGCATCTTCTTCTCCCCTAGGTTGGAAAGTGGACCCTTATTCTCCTCTTTTTCCACAGGTTAGGCACTGAATCCCCTCGGATACCCACTCCATGCAAGTTGGGTCCGCTGTTTTTTTCTTTTTTTAAAAACCTTAGTTTGCACCGAAGGCTGGAGAGTTTTGCACCCGAGCTCCTTGGATCTCCGACCACCGAACCGGCTTCGTTTGCTCTGTCTAATCCTTCCCTCTGAACTGGTAAGGGGACAGATCCTACCTCTTTTTTTAAAAAAGATTCAGTATGTATGTTTTATATACAGGTTTATATATATATAAACCTATAAGTATATACCCCCTGTTTATACACTTAAGCATGGCTTTGAGATCCATACTTGTTCTCTTCTGAGAGGAATCCCAAAACCGGGGTAAGGGTACTCGGAGGACCTATTTTATTTGGGTTCGAGAATTTGCATATGCACTTTGTATATATAAATACATTTATATACATATATGTATAAAATGATATATGCAAATATACAAACCTTTTCTCAATGTTTATAACCCTGGTTTTATTTTTCTTATGAAAATGGAGATTTCGGGTAATTGTATGAACATGTAAAATCATGCATGTGTATGGAGCATAATGATATATATATACATGTGATTATATCGATGTATATGTAAATCAATGTGCATAAGGGATGAACTTGGTTCTCTTGTATTGTAATTTATTACAATATAGCATGATGATTAAAATTTTATTTACCCAAAAGCATATTATTTCAAGAAAAGTACCAAAACTATTTTTTTACATGATTATTTGTATGATGAATATTAAGGATTAGTTGGCATCAAAACAATCCTTTCAAATTTTCATTTATCACCATTCCTAATAAATCATGATTTTGTTTTGTGAAGATGGGTAGTGTGAATTCCTTAAACGTTTACAAGTGTATATATATGTATTCATATATATATGTACTCATATTTATGGATCGACCATTTGGTATGGAATAATGATTTTATGCCAATAAGGTTTTTATGAATATTATGTTCACTTCTTTTTATGTAAAAGAACCCAATTCGGTTTTACCAAACTTTAATTTTGTTTAATGAATAACATGAGAAATATTATTGACAATGGTTTAATTTGGTAAACCCATGCACATGTGTATACGAACCTAAATTTATATATATATATAGGTATATATAACCATGTATCAATATGTTGTCTTTAAATACATGTTCGTCCTATGATGTTTGCAAACTTTTCAAAGGAAAGGACATGTTATTCAATGTGAAAATGAGTTTTTACACAACCACATATATATTCATGCAGTATGTATAAATATATACATGACATCCCACGATGAACCTAATTGCAAACTTTATATCCCTAACTTTATGTATATACACACAGTTTTAATTAAACTCCCACAATACCCATTTATCAGCATGTGTATTAGTTATGAACAACCTTGTTTTAACTTGGTATTATGATGCTTTGGAACGTTAAAGTGTTTATGTTCACTTCCTTAATACACATGTTTTCAATTGTTAAGATAATTTCTTATGTGTACGGATTTTTAGCATGCATGTCTTAGTTTTATTAATGATTGAATTGTCTTCAAGTTATGAATATGTATGTGAAAATGGGGTTTGATTAAGAATGTATGAATGAAACCCTATGAATGAAAGACCATGTCAAAATATGTGAGGGGTGTATTGGACTTAAATGTGATGGGTTCGCCTGGAATTATATAGCACAATATGAATGATGTGATCGATGTGCCTAGAATTATACAGCGCTCTAATGCATTGGGTAAAGTATGAGTCTCATGAGACGTTATGTGCGACGGTCTTGGCAGTAAGCCTTGGATTTTGCTACCATGGAAACAGGATTGGCGGTTAGCCTTGAACTGTTAAGTATGTTTTACGGTCTTGACGGAAGGTCTTGACAAAGTCCGGCATTATACATTCCCTCTTCATGTGATGATAAATGGTCAACCAGGGGTAAGTTCAACTAACAGGACATCCCCTAGATGAAAATTCCCATGACTATGAAAATGTAATTATGTGATAAGAACTGTATTTCATGTGGTAAGTTGTTAGAATAATTGTATGAGCTCATGAATCATGTTATGAATGTTTTCCCTACTCACTCAAAGATTTCTTTTAGTACTAATGTAATCTTGGTTGAATATTATGCATTATCTATTCTACATGTGTTGCGCTCTCTAATCATCTTTACTTTAAAGTTTATTTTAAGCACATACTTCTTCTATGTGCAAGTTGTTTCCAAAAATGTTGGATTTCATGTTTTAAGAAAAGATAATGCTTTGGTTTTAGAGAAGTGTTTTATTCTCTTCAAAAAGGACTTCTTTGAGAAAGATTTTTCTTAAAACGTTTTTAAAACCCCTTACTGGGCATATTTTCTCACCCTAAGTTTTTTGTTTTAAATTTTTCAGGCCTGGTTTGTTCTAACGAAGTTTATCAGAAGCAGCTGGTTTCCCAGAATCCTGAGCCTCGCGATCTTCTGTAGTAATGGGAAATGATATCTAATTTGTAAATGATGTAATGAAATGTTAGTATATCATGCCTCATAGGAACCTTGGGATCTGGGTTGCTAAATTAAATATGATAACAATGATATTAGGATGATTACATGAAACTCATTACATTCGAATGGGTAAATTAAGACATGATGAGATAATAAATTATTTTATTATACCTTCCCCTTTATTTCTCTTGGTACATTTTGATTTTTTATATTGAGATGTTTATAAAAACCTTTTATTTTATATAGGTTATACTATGATTGAATTAGAAATATTTTTTTGATCATATTCAACTATATTTATGGTTTCTATTATGTGACTTGTAATACTATAATTTTATATCCCTAAAATAAATTTGTTAATGATTATAGAGTAATGAAACTACAAAGAGATTATGGTGATAAGAATCACATGTGAGATGATAAAGTTATTAAAATCGTCAGAGATGATGGTGTTAAATAGATATAAGTTTCTCCCAATTGAATACAGATATTTTACTTTTTATGAAATTCCATGATGATTGTATTATTTCTAATATATATTTAATATTTTATACAATTATGATTGGGAAGAATAATTCCTATGAATTATTATTATTCTTATGATATATTCTCATGGATCATGTTTGATTAAAAATAATTTCAAAGTCTTACGACACATTTATCATGAAATTACATTTTTTCATGAATCATGATTTATGATGTACGAATGATTACATGTGAACATTTTATGTTATAGTCATGACCTTATAACCTTATTCTTATCATATTCTCAATGATGAACATTAATTAATATCTATTATTTTTTCCTTAACCTTGTAAATGCGCTCACCCTTTTTTTCTTTACATATTCCCCAGGTTTTGAAGAATCATATTACGTAAAAAAAATATGATGGTTACTATGAGAGAAAATTATTTTGGTATTTTTGATGATATTTTATAAAATATTTTGATTATATATATATTCTCAAAATACACCAAACAATTACAACACTTAGGCATGTATAATTTTAAAATGTATTGTATATTAATAAAAAATGATGAAAATTTTATTTATGTTATACTCTTGTCCCATATTAATGTGTGTGAGATGATTCCTTAGATCACCCATGTTTTGTATAATGGGGAATAGTTAATTTCTACAGTTTGGACAAGTAGAAGTGTAATCCCCCAAATCAGGGTATGAAATTTACTCTGGCTTCTCTAGTGCCCACATCCCCTCTAAATCATGCATTAAAAAAAATAATGTCAATAATAATGTAATGAATATTTTATGGATATGTCACATAATATTATACCCTAGAAAAATTAATTGGTTAAGAATTATATTATTTACTCACATATGATGGATTTCAAAAGAAATTTTGAATTAGATTAAGGTAGATTTATTATAATAATAATTTTTACTTCTTCAATGGAGTAAAATCATGATTATCATTAACCATGAGTTTTATATAAACATAATGTCTAAAAATAGATAAATCATATTTTTATACACTAATAATATGGGTTGGGAAGATTTTTCATGTTGGATATATAATGGAAGAGTAACATCGGACACTTTTGGGGAAATTTACTTAGTAGTTATATTGCCCCTAAGATGTTTGGTGTAGATTCTAATGGGCTTTTATAAATTATCATCATACAAGGAGAATCATTCCTTGGTGAAAAGGATTTTATCCCTAAGTTTAGTGGGTTAGTTATGGATTTATGAGAATGATTCCTTTTCTCTTAATCTATATATCTTGGAGGAGGTAGTATAAAATTATATAGAGGGAATCCAAAACTTTTACCCAAAATTGGAATCGTGGTACATAAACCCACTACATGGATGTCAGTGTGGAACACATGTTTTTTTTAATATTTCATCATCACATTCCTCTATTAATCACCATGATCATAGATATTCATAATAATGAAACAAAATACATTTAATTATAATAATTAAATAGCATGAATCATACCCACATATTTCTTGGAGTAGCGAGGGGACATTTGACCCTTGGAAAACCCCTTTGGGAGAAATAGTAGTCCTCGTATATCGTTTCCTTTTTGTTAGAAACTTTTATTACATACTTTTGGGGGCATCATCATTCCTCCTCAATAGATGGTGATAATAAGGGAGTTTCTAAAAGATCGCACTAAACACATCCAAAATTTGAAAGATATATCAGAATCTGGAATGATTTTCTCTGTATTTTACAATGAGGTCAATCAAAATCAATATAAGAAAAAATTATCTTAGTGAAATTGTGATAATAATTCTATCAAACCAATAGGATGATATTGGTTTGGAGCTAGGATTTTCATGTATGATACCTTCTCTGAGGTTAAAAATTTAAATGATGGTTGTGGTAAAAATTACCCCACCCTAGTTAGATGGGGTAACTCTTATAATACAACTGAGGTAGAAAATATTTCATCTTTATAGTGATTTAATTATTTAACCCAACTATGTGTCTAATGATTTATACATTTTCGTTGTGTGACGTTCACCATTGGGGTTTCTCAATAGTTGGGATATTTTCATTCATCAATTAGGAGGACTATTTGACTTTATTAGTAATTAGTTTTAAAATTTTAACAATGGTATACTCTCATAGAGTATGTTATTTCTAATGAATATAAATAGAAATATTATTCATGTCAATGAAACTAGAATATTTTGATTTGGGGCATGAAACAAGACCCCATTATATGAGGTTTATTTACATCGAGGTCTTTGTTTAACAACATATAGAGAAAAATACAATGTATTATACTCACCAAATAATCTAATATATATGTAAGGTGGGAATTAATTTTTACCTGGTGGAGACTCTTTATACTATAAATAAAATAATGTTTAAGTCTCTTGTGATGATTCTTTGACTTATGTATTCTATCCATTAATGATATGGTGATATAAACTCATTGATCAAACACTCTTATCACCATGGTATGGTTTGTGTATTCTATATAATAATGATTCTTCTTCTAAGGGTGTTATAGATTAACACATATGTTCTGATTAATAAAACTACAAACTTCCACTTCCATTACTTCTAGAATTTCATCTCAGGATTTGATGAAAGGCTATAAAATTAATAAAATATTGTATATAAGGATTTATTTCCCCATGCCCACAACATATTTCATATCAGTAGATATAATTTCATATTCTTAATCTTTCTATATTGGAAATTCGTTAACATCATTATCATTGGAAATATTTTTATTAAGAACATCACCAGTTATATCAGAAGATATATAAACTGGGATATGTGAAGATGATGACCATCACCCAAGAAATCATTAGTATTAGATGAGATTTTATGAGACTGTAATGATTTGGTCAATGTTATAGGCTCAAAATTCTTAATTACCTCTAGATATAAGTGAAATCTAGGTGTTTTTTCTTACAAAAAGAGACCATTCAAACTAGGATGGGTGGTCATTGTGGGTAGTTCCTCCAAAATTATCACCATAAATAGAATTTTTTTTATAATATCCTAGATTATATTTTGAGAACCTCCATGGTTACTAATTACTTATAGATCAAAAAGAGAATCAACTTCCAACCTATTTCTCATCATACAATGTCGAGGTTCTATATTGTTTTCACTATGGGGACCACCTATAAAGGTTATCTTAATGTTTCAATGAAGTGTAACTCTTTGTTATATAATTATTGCATGTCCTTCTATGTTATTGATATATTCATGTCAAGGTTGAATTATATAATCATTAATTTTTTCCCTTGTTAATGTAAATTCATCATATTCTTGGTCCTCTATTTAAATATTTTAATGAACTTTATAATACCATTGTCTTTTGGGTTAGGAATATGATCATTATATTTGAAAAAATACTCACTATAATGATATCTTATAGATATTCATGGTTTTGATACTATATCCTCGTCAATGAAAATTATAGTAACTATATAGTGCACACAACAACACTAATTCATACAAACTATCATACATGACCTTGTTTATATTGTCAAAAGATTCTATAGTGATTCTTATACCATTATTATGATTTATTCGTGGGAATGAAAATAGCTATAAGCAACATTGATATGGTAACATTTCTAGTCTTTAATCACTATCAAAATATTCTGATAGGCTTTCTAGGTGAGGATAAGAATAATTTAATACCATCCATAATGTTTTTCACTCGAATATGTACATGAAACTCATATCAATTTGTCAAAGTATGGTCCAAACCAAATTTCATTAACATTCCATGTTTTGAACTCCTCTAATAGGATAACGGATATGAGCCTACTCCATATCAATAACCAAAATATGCTAATGAGATTATATGGTAGTGGTGAAGATATCATTCAACCCAGATTTGTTTGTCCAGATACCCCAAAAGCTATATTTTTAGTGATGATATAACCCAAACCATGATCTTTATGACTCACTATAATATAGTGATGATCCATAAATATTAGAGTGCGGATATTGGTCCACTCCTTAGTAGCTACCCAATTGTTTCGAAAATATCATTTACCATTGGTATCAGATGAAATATGTGTCAACCCCATGCTGAATGTATAATTATTCCAACATGATCCTTTTGATTAAATGATAGTATGACGGTATAATTTATAGGTGTGAACATGAATACAGGATATTCTCATTAAGTGACTGAATGTGGCCAACATCACAAATGATTTCACAATAGTCATCCATTGGTTTTATAGTCTCTATGTCTTTCTCAGCTAGAGGCTCTCTCATATTGCCTATTAAGTAGGAATAAGGTCATTTAGGGGATACTATTTTACTAGTGATTCAACAAACTATAACTGTAAGTACCACATTGGTTACAACATCTGTTTTTTTAATGTGGTAATAGCCTTTGTAATAGAAAATTCATACGTCTACATCCTTGTTTTTTATGTATCCATAGGAGATTCATGATAGCTTCTAATCACGTAGGGTATCATATAAAGTAGATATTCATTTTTTATTTCATTAATTTATATTTATTGAGTATCTAGTTGGGATTATGAAATTTTCCTTATAGTATTAACAAAAACAAACAAGAAACCTAACAAAATAGCATCACAATCATGTAAGAGTTTAATTGATCTATTATTTTTATAGTCAAATAATTTTTATCATGTTCAACATTCTATTTCCTATGAACGGAACATCCAAAACATTATTTTTGTTGGGATAGATAGTCACTTAAAATGTATACAATCACAAGAGAATTACTATTGATTATTATAATTCCCATTAGTTGATAAGATGATTTTTTTCTCAGCAAACTATTTTGGGGGGAGTTATTTCTTACAGTGAGACTCTCTTAAAATATTTAATGCATATTCATGAATCATTCCATAATTATCATGTGGTATTGGTTATAATTATGGTACTGATATAATTAAAACTATGTATCAAAGAGAATATATATATGTGTGTGTGTATATTAAAGGCTATCATTTTTTAGAACTACAAAGCCCCAGCTTTGAATATTACTTAATCATGAGATAATATAATAATTTGAAATTAATTCACATCGAGGATCTTTTCAGGTTTAGAGATTTAGGTAATTAGGTCATAAATTTTACATAACTACTTAAATATTACAATTAGACACTTCTACTCACTATCCATTTTTTCCATAAAACAAAAACTCTTGAAAAAGTAACATGGAATCATTTCATGTTTTAACATAATAACTTCTTTTTGATCCCATCCTTGACTCTATTCTTATTTATGTCCAGTGTAAAACATTTCAAAAAGTGGGATGACCCTAAAAATCTTACTAAGGGATACACAAAGAAGGAAAACTATTGGTCTTGGGATAACATTAAAACAATGAATACTTTATCATAATGTTAGACTTTTCATCTTTAAAAAGTAGTAAATATACCTCACTGAATATAATCTCATTTTTTACCCTTTTTGTAACCAAAATATTGTCATAAATCCCATAAAAAGAAACATGTATCATATAAAGGTATCTTGGGACATAAACATAAAAAAAATGGAATAACCATACAATCGACTTCCACCCATATTTGGTTTATCACGTAACCACCCATCAAATGTCCAAGTACCATTATATAATCATAACACATAAAATATTTCAAATTTAAACATTTAACATTTCATTTGATATCACAAGAAATTATTTCAAGATATTGAAATATATAATTAATTTAAAACCCATTTTCAATACCAAAAAACCCAAAAAAGGAATAAGTGATTTCATTTCCGTTTAAAAACATTAAGGCTTATAGATGAAGCCAATATAAAATAATGGTTACAGTGGTGGAGAGGTCTTTGTCGCCGCATATGTTAAAAACATTCCATTTTTCATTTAGTAAAATTCTTTGTTGAAAAATATTCCCTTTTAATGAAATTCAAATTCAAATTTTTTTATTATACACTATATTAAATAAGTTCATATATAAATAAAAATGTGCCTTAATGAAAGAAGATTGAGATGATGTTTCTTGCCTTGAATCTGACTTGTATCATTCATTCATTATATTATTAAACCATAAACATAGGTAAATATCTACTTACATCAAAAACTTTTCCAATTATATTATTCATTTTATATAACTTATTATCGTGTCCTAAAAATTATATAATTCTTTAAGTTCATATTGGTCGTTTTGTCGATATTTGGTACCTGAGTAGAAAATTAACTTTTTTGATGTAAATATTATATGTGGTCAAAAGTACATCATCAACTGAGTATTATTAATTATTTAAATACCAAATATATACATTATATATGTATTTATAATATTACATAACATTTTTACCTGAAAAATGAAATGCATTGTTCATGGAGATGGTAGGGAATACGTACACATGAACGCTACATTAATTTTTTTGTCATATTGACGGAATGAAAACTAAATGATACATAGGTGTGTTATAATTAAAGTATAACAAATATGTTATATATTTTACATTATTTCATTAAATCCATCCTTTATATGTTCCATGTATGGAATGATTGAGTCATTTCACTTTGAGGGGGCGGTAGTCCGCACTTCCTCAAATGAAAATATAGTATTTACGCATTATGGAAAGAATGAATGTATATTGTAAATAAAAATTAAAGAATCATAAAAAAATCTAAATATAATATATTTCATTTATAAATAAATTTCCATCATTATTTCCACCATTAGAGGTGGTAGGATAAAATTGAACAATCGTCGTCTCGTGAGGCAATAGTTCACCGTACACAGAAGCAGTATGTTCGTATCCATTAGATGGTGGTGTGTGTAAGTGTAGTTCTAATATTTCTCATAACAACATCCAAGTATATTTTGGATTCTATTTTTATGTAATCAAATAATATGAATATAATATGGACTAGAGAAAGAAAATAATGGAAAGGAACTTGAGAGAAGACATTACCACTAAATCGGGTAACTTCTTTTTATTTGAGCATAATGTATTTCTATAATTTACTTCATTCAATGGTAAGGATTATAAGTGGAATATAGGTATTTTCAGAGAATATTTGAGCATAATTTTTATGACCCAAGGGACTTGATAGGTGTGATTAAGTGGGTAGAGTAGGTTTCCTTTTATAAGAGAGAGGAGGGGTACTTTACTAAAGGCTTGAAATCTTAATTTAATATAAATTAAATTTCGATTAAAAATTGTCCAAAACTCATTTTAGTCGAATATAAGATGATTTTGGTTTGAATAACCATCATCCAATAATTTTTAGACATGTTTTTAATATTTTCTTATCCTTTTCTTTTTGGTTTAACTTTTGTTTTACCCTTTTAAATCTTACCATGATATCATGTTATTTACACATTGTGGGATAATGTAATTGAATTTCATGTCAAACGACCCAAAAAATTATTTATGACATATTTGGACTTATATTAACCATTTATATGAATCTGATATTTTTTGGACTATTATATCATTTAATAAAATAGTATTTTTTTTAAAACTCATTTATGTCTATTTTGACAATATTTAGAAATTGATTTATGTTAAAGTAATAAACAATTTATTACAGAGAACCAAAGTAATTAACTCAAAAATCATATTTCAGTATAATCCAAAAAATTGTTGGATGGAATTAAAATAATAAAATTACTTTTAATTAAATATATATAATATCATTTATTTGAATCTTTCATTAATAATATAATGACTGCATCATCAATCTGTAAGAAATTAAGTTATTTATTTAATGTCTAAAAGTTATAAATAAAATACTATGATGTTGGATATATTTTTATATTTATAATGACTATTGTTAGTCTAATATTTAAATTATATAACCCCATATAAAGAAAGTTTAGTAAAATATACATGTTTAGGTTTTATTTTTCATTAATTTAAATTAATTATTATAAAATGTCATTATCACGCCCATGTGGCTTCATGGGGTCCCAAAATCGACCCATGGATACCCAAGTCTGGAAATATATCATCCAATAGAATTTGGACATGTGTTAGGGTTGTTTAATATTATTATAATATTAATTATTTACCCTTATTTACCAGATTTACCCTCTGATCATAATAAATAAAATAATTACTAAAGTTACTATTCATAATGTCCAAAAATAAAAGGTAATTATTTACAAAATTGGGACCTTATGATTGAAAAAATGTAATCCATTTATCAAAAATCAAAACATATAATTGGTAAAAATTAATTTAAAATTAATTCTCGTTGTCAAAACCAGAAAGCAGTTTCTTAAGAAATAATAAATATCAAAAGATTGACATGTTTTTATGTCCAATTTCAATCTGAAATTACTTAAAATTACTAAAATTGTATTAAATGATAAAAATATAATCAAATTACACTTTAAAACCAACTAAATTAACAATATAACTATAAAAATAAATTAGATGAAAAAGGATTTTTGAAATAAAATGCAGTATTTTTCACTATTCATTAAAATATGAATTTCATCAAAAAAATACCAAACATTCAACCAAAGTAAAAAAAATTTATCCTCTTCTAAGGAGGAATTTTTTTCCAATAAGACATATAAAAGTGAAAAAAAAACAATATTTAAAATGGGTTCACCATCAAAAGGTAGTAAAATGTCCTTTTAAAAATATTAGAGTACATTATGATTAGAATTGGATTCATTTTCATTTTAAGCCTCTAAAATGTATTTGATAAATGTTTAAACATTTAAAAAACATGTATAACCATGTCTTAGTTATTTATTTTCATTAATTCTTATATAACATCTAGGCCTTAACTACCATTTATAATAATAATATTATTATCATATTATTTTTTAGTATAGCTCAATTTTGTGGGAAATGTAAGATTTCGGAGAAACCTGTTATTGCATGTCGAGTACACTATCGGAATAAGTGTACTCTTTAACATAAAATTAATTTCTTCTTCATGAATATTAATATATATTAAAATGTATTATTCTATAAATATCGGGGATACTACATCATTCCACCCTTTTGGAAGTTGTGTCCCCGCAATTTTATATACTTATCAAATAAGTGATGATTTTTCTACCTCGTAGCATTTTCAGATTCCCACGTTGCCTCTTCAACCATTTGGTTTTTCTAGAAAACCTTTATATAAGGAATCACCTTATTCCTCAACACTTTATCTTTACATTCAAGAACGTGTACTGTGTATTCCTCATAAGAAATATTATCTTCCAACTGAACTACCTCTGGACTCAAAACATGTGATGGATCCAGCATATACTTTCTCAACAATGAAATATGAAAAACATTATGTACCTATGATAAACATGGAGGTAAATCTTCCATGTAGGAAACTGATTCATCTTTCTCCAATATTTCATAGTTTTAAATGAACCTCAAACTCTGTTTTCCCTTTTTACCAAAATGCATCACACTTTTACATGGAGAATCATTGATAAAGACATGATCACCTACCTAGAAAGTAATATTTATCTTCTAGTTATCTTCATAACTTTTCTACCTACTATGTGTTTTCCTTATGTGCTTCTGAAACAATTGAACTTTTTATGTCATCTATTCTAACAATTTTGGTCCCATATAGTTCCTTTCACCTACATCATCCTAAAAGTTGGAGTTCGACATCGCTTTCCATATCATTACTCAAATGGTTCCATATGTATACTGGAATGAAAATTGTTATTATATGAAAACTCTGTCAAAAAAAGATGTTGATCCCAACTTCCCTGTTATCCATTGAAAAAGCATATAATATATCCTCCAAGGTATGAATTTTTTGTTCTAACTGCCCATATAATTGAAGATGAAAAGCTGTACTGAAATTTAATTCAATTCCCAATGACTTATGAAGGCATTTCCAAAACTAGATGTGAACCTGAGATCATGATATGATACAATGGAGAGGATAACTCCATATAACCTGACTATATATTTAATACATAATCAAGAATGTAGATCTAGAGATAGAGAATCTACAATAGGAAGAAAATGAGAATATTTAGTCAATCAGTCAACAATAACCTTGATTGCATTGTTACCTCGAGATGTTTTTGGTAACCTCGCTATGAAATCCATAGACACATATTTCCATTTCCACTCTTGTAGTGTAAAATGCTAAATAATCTCTTTCGGTAACTACCACTCTACTTTAACCTGCGGACAAGTCAAACACTTAATATTAAAGTCATAAAATATCATTTCATTCCATCCCACTAGAAATACTCTTGAAGATCTCTATATATCTTATTCCTGCCAGGATGAACTGAAAATGGAGAACTCTGAGTTTCACATAACATCTCTTTCTTCAAATGTGACTCACAAGTCACACATAATCTCTTTCCAACCCTCAAAAGTCAATCTTTATAAATGTTAAATTTAGTTAACTTACTCTTCTGAACCAATTCTACCTTTTTCTGCAAACCACTATCTTCTTTCTGATATTACATAATTTAACTGATGGGGATTATTTAACTACCACATAAAACAAAAGAGAGGAATTACCTTGACCAAAAAATTAAAATACAAAAATTATCAAATAAAAAACTAAAGGATCTCATTCAGATCATAGAATGGTTAATATATCATTACTCTTTTGACTTAAACTGACAGCCACATCATTTGCCATTATCGGATGGTAATGGATTGTGCAATCAAAAATTTGATTAATGTAACACCTCAACCCCTCTAGACCAGATCCAGTGCATTACATAATACATTTTCATGCCTAAAGGGAATGAAATCCTGAAGGAATGATCAATTTAATAGTCATGAAGAAACTAGATACATATATGTAACTCAAATTACATTGTTAAAGGTAAAAAAAATGCCTAACAAAAAATAAATAAATTGCATCCAGAGAAACTCAATAAATGATCTCATCTTAAAAACCAATTGAAGGTAAAAATATTAAAGGGCTGAGCTCAAATGATATGTAAGTGTTACAAGTAGTGGAATCATGAATCAATAATAACTGAATCATAAACAAATATGTATTGGTGAATAAATGAAAAACACATAACATTAATAAGCAGAGAAAGAGCCTTCATCCATATATTTTATCATAGAAAAACAAAAATGATAGTAATAACTAAAAATTAATAAAGAGATATGATTACTAATTGGATGACATGTATCTGTCACATGATGCCACTATACCATTGAAACAGTTTAATTCTATGGGCTGAAACCCGTCTGATTTTTGGTAAAAAACTCGAAGTGTTTGTCGCCAACTGATTTATTTCCGGGGGCCATTCAATGCATCATTTATCTATATCAGGCACCACCCATCACTGCATGTCCAAAAAATTCCTTATATGTAGATTTAATTCATGTATAATATGAATTATCGATATCCGTATTGAGTAGAGAATACCGATTGATCAATATTTCCATAGTTAAAACAACATTACAAACAACACTATATGTAAAATGTTATACGGTTTAGATAATAAACATATACATGATATGAGAATATTGATATTTAATAGAAATATAATTTAAAACTAAAATTTATCTAAAATGGGATGTTAGTACACAACATAAGGATTATTAGGTGTACAATACAAACTAAGTCACAATGAAATGGAAATTGAGACAAATTCCCTTACCACAATGTAATCACTAGAATCATATGACCAAAACTAATAACCATAAAATTAATCACATGATACCATGAATATAAATAGAATCGTGATAATATATATAAAATAGCAGTACAAAATACACCACATGCAAGAAATAAGTGGCGAACCCTGAAAATCTAATGGAAATAAAAGTGATATTAGAAACCCCTTACAAACATTTCGGTATGGTAAGAGGTGTTCTTGTGAGGGAATAAAGAATATTAAAGTGGTATCCCATCATTTAAATATCATAAGGGCAGTATTGGGGATGTTCAAAATCATTCCCCATCATTAGGAATTAAAAAAATAAAAGGACACAACATATGGGGAATTCTTGAACAAAAGTGAGAGAGAGGATCCCTTACCTTATGCCCGAAGGTGTTCTCGATTGAACAAACTGAAATGAATAATCAAATTTAGATTCATTAATTAATAATTCCTGAACTGCATCAAAATTTAATTGATTTTTTATATCCTTATTAGGTTCATTCATTCTATTTTTATATGGGTTTAAGAGATTCAATTTTATAGTTTTGGAAGAATTTTATTCCTTGGTTTCCATGACCGGTCTACTTGTATTCGTGAATGGAAGTTCATTTGAAATGTGGTTAAATATCCAAAATTATAAATATATATTATTAGTGTCATTATAAATGATCTTATAATGATTTTGGGTTATATACCTTGAGGAAAACTCTTTAGTTAAAAGTTATTGATAAACGCTTGGATTAACATAGCGATTTTGTGCGTAATGAACTTTTTTGTGTTAATATTTTATATTATGAGTGTGTATGGATTATAGAACATTTAATAAGGTAAAATAGATATATATGATCTGTTTAACCCATTAAAAAATTTCATGACTAGTCTTGAAGATATTATTTTAAATTGAAAATGTGTCTTCTTGGAATGTGATAAATTAACACATCTTGGGCGTTATTTTCATTTTTTGTGTAAGAGGTGGGGAAAATAGAGATGTAGATGAAATAATATATTATCATAATAAAATTACATTCCATTTAAGGTAATAGAATTATCATAGATATAGGATGTGTGGAGGTTAGGAGAGAGCAACAAAATAATGGAACTTGTAAATAATTTGAAAGATTAGAGAAAAGATTTTCACCTCTTGAGTACTCCTCCTTGAAAATCTCCTCAAGGCCTTTGTTTTTGGAATTTTGGTGAGATCAGAAGGTATTGTATGTGGGGGAGTAGGTGAGGGAGAATTTTGAGAAAGATTTAGTCAAGGGTTGAATTTTGAGTGGTGTGGGAGAAAGAGGGGGTGAGGTGTGGTTAATATAGTGGAGGGGAGGTGGGATTTTATATTATTTTAGTCATTATTTTAACATTGTTTCACAAGACTATGAAAAGTATTCATTAATGTAATCCCACATAGTAATAATGGCATGTGAGTTAGAACCAGGTGGTATTACATCATCCTTGTATCACCTACTATGCAGTAAAACAAGTATTTATCATTTATCGTAATTTATCAAATTTTATTCTTCATAAAAATTTCAATAATTTTAGAAATATACCCAAAAAATCACTCTAACCATTTTTCAATGTGTATAATACAAAAAGTAACATAATTTTTCAAAAATAATTTTCTATATATTATAAATTTAATTTTTAATTAAAATAATTATTTAGTCAAAAAACTACTAACATTTAAAATATTTTTCTTCATTTTTACGGTGCCTAATTTTTTTTATAAATTCATGATTAAGGTTACCACTCATAAGGATCATATTAATATTCATAAGGTTAGGTTACTATTCATAGGGTTATGTTTCTATTCATAATGGTAATTTATTATTCACCTAAAATTAACATGATTCTATCTGACCCCAAATATCACCATGATCGCAGCCGTGTATGTTTGTTTGTCAAAATTCAAAACACAAAAGTGGAAAATTTATGTTTAATGGATATTTTATGACTATCTTCTAAATAACCAAGTGTTATTTCAAATTAAATCAGTGCTTTATGAAGTATTGGCTATCTAATTAATCAAATTAATTTAAGATAAACATACCATAAAATGTTTGGGGTGTTATATTATTCCCTCCATTGGAAATTCCATCCTCGAAATTTTTCATGTATAATTCCCTCTAAAAAGATTTGGGTGGTTATTATTCATAACATCCTCAAGTTATCATGTTTCTTCCACTATATTATGTTTTCTCCAAAGAACCTTTACTAGATGAGTAATCCAATTTCTCAATACCTACTCTCTTGTGTTAAGAATCTGAATAGGCTCTTCACGGTATGACAAATCAGGTTCCAATTATATTTCATCATAAGTGAGTACATTCATTGAATATGGCATGTATTTATTCAACAACGACACATGGTACACATTATGAACATTAGAGAGACTTGGTGACATTACTAAATGATAAGATACAGCTCATAACATTTCCAGAATTTCAAACGGTCCAATGTACCTGTGGATCAGTTTCACTTTTTTACCGAACCTTAAGACACCCTTCCACAAAGATACTTTTAAAAAGACTTGATCTCATACCTGTAATTACAAATCCTTTCTCAGGTTGTCATCATAACTCTTTTTCCTACTTTGGGATGCTTTAATATGGTCATGAATTTTCATTACTTTTGTTGTTGTCTCTTCGAGATATTTTGAGCCTAAATATTTCCTCTCGCCAACTTCATCACAACAAGTTGGAGTTTAACAACTCTTACCGTATAATGATACATGGCACCATTTGAATGATATAATGGAATATATTATTGTATAATAACTCCACCAATGGTACGTATTGATCCCACATACCTTGAAAGTCAATATAGAATGATCACAACATATCTTCTTATGTTTGAATAGTCCTTTCAGACTGTCTATCAGTTTGGGGGTGATAAACAGTACTCATATGAATCGCAGTATCCAAAGCCTTTTGGATAATTTTCTACAATTTTTATGTAAATTGAGGATCTTGGTCGGACAAAATTGATAGAGGTGAATCATGAATTCTTACAATATAATTTCGTTCTAGGTGCTCAAGTGGTAAATCCTCTGTTATAGCAAGGAAATGTGCTGATTTTGTGAGACAATCAAAAATTACCCATATTGTATCATTCCTTCTAGGAATCCTCGGTATTCCTGTGAAAAAATTCATTGTAATTTACTCCCACTTCCACATAATAATAAGAAGAGGTTTAATGACCCCTCTAGGATGTAGTATCTCTGACTTCACTTATTGACAAACCAGACACCTTGACTAGTAGTTAGGAATTTCTCACTTCATATTATCTCCCTAAAAATATTTCTTCAGATCTCTATACATATTTGTGGTACCCAGGTGTATTTATAATTTTGAGCTATGAGAATTTCCTAATAGTTCCATTTTTATCTTAGGTAGTGATGGAACACATAACCTCTTCCCAAATTTAATAACTCATTCCTCATACACAAAGTCTTCCAATCTCCCATCCTTAACAGCATTAATTTTCTTTGCAGATTCTCATCAGCATATTGATACCATTTTATCTTCTCTAGAAAAGATGTCTTATCAATCATTTGAAATAGGAAATATTTTTTAACTTCCATTACAATTCCCAAATCCATATTTTGTAGATCCATGAATATTAGATCTATCTCAATCCACATTGGGGTCAGAAGTCCATGATCACTCCTACATAATGCATCTGCCACTTTATTTTCATTTCCTGGGTGGTAGTGTATTGAAAAATCATAATCATTGAGTAACTCAATCCATCTCCTTTTCCTCATATTGAGTTCTTTCTGTGTGAAAATATATTTCAAACTCTTGTGATCTGTATATATCTTACATCTTTCACCGTAGAGATAATTTCGGCATATTTTCTAAGAAATGATTATGGTATCTAACTAAATATCATGAATTGGTTAATTTTTCTCATGGGTCTTTAACTGCCTTGATTCATAAGCAATAACGTTATCATTTTGCATAAGGATGCAACCCATTCCATTCATTGATGCATCTCTATATATCCCAAATCCATCATTTCAAGATAGAAGAGTCAAAATTAGAGCATTGGACAATTTTTTTTCAATTATTAAAGCATTTTGTACATTCTTTTGTCCATACATACTTGACCCTTTTACGTGTGAGCTTGGTTAGAGGGAAAGCCAATCGAGTGAAATTATGAATAAAATGCTGATAGTAACCTACTAATCCAATAAAACTATGTACTTCAGTTATGTTTGTTGGCATGGACCATTATTGGATTGCCTTTGTCTTCACTGGATCAACTAGGTTGTCATCCTTAGAGACAATATGGCCTAGAAAATAAACTTATTGAAGCTCAAATTTACACTTTCTAAACTTCCCATATAACCCATTCCTTCTAAGATTTTTCAGAATAATCTGGAAGTGATTCCCAAGGTCTCCATAGATTTTATAGTATATCAGGATATCATCGATAAATACCACAAAAAGTTATCAAGATATTTTTTTGAAAACATTATTCATTAAATCCATGAAAATAGTGGGTACATTAATCAGTCCAAAAGGCATCACTATAAACTCATAATACTCATACTTGGATTGAAATGTCGCCTTTGTAATATATTCTTTCCTCACACAGAGTTGATGATATCCAGATCGAAGTTCAATCTTTAAAAAATATTGTGCTCCAAGAATTTGATCAAATGAATCATTAATTTGAGGTAGAGGATACTAATTCATTATTGTAATAGAATTTATTTCTCTATAATCAATGCATTGCCTCATTGATCCATCTTTCTTATTAACAAAGAAGATAGGGGAACCCCATGGAGAGAAACTAGGTTCAATAAATACTTTTTCCCTAAATTCCTCTAGTTATTTCTTTATATCCACTAATTCCACAGTTTCCATTCTATATGGAGTCTTTGATATAGGTATTTCATCTTGAATTAAATAAATAGAGAACTCAACTTCCCTCTCTGGTGGATGACTAGGTAAATCTTTTGGAAATACGTCAATGTATTCTTCCACTATACGCGCATCTTCAATTTGAATATGTTTTCCCCACCCATACATATTGGGTTCTCTTCCTCTCCATGAAATTCATTCAGTAGATTTATTGGGGGTAGATCTAGATAAGAATCATATGATGAGTTTTCTTCTCTAAAAATAAGGGATTCTATACTATTTTCAATTATTGTAACTTCCATCTTCTTACAATAAATATTCACATCATAATTTGACAACCAATTGATACTGAGAATTATATCAATCTCAGTCATTAGTGTGATGATAAGGTTAGAAAATAAAGCATGTTTATGTGTCATGAGGGGGACTGATCGATATTCCTTTGTTGCAATGATACATCCCCTAAGATTTTTGACTAACAACTACTGTATTAAATCAAATTAGACATGTCTAATTTTCACGGAAAACTGAGAAGATATAATTGAATGTGATGATCCAGAATCAAATAATGAATTGGGTAAGTTTTAGGAAATAATTAAAGTAACTTCCACCACATCATTAGTAAATTCAACCTCCACAGTTTTAATCACATAAGCATTCCCTTGCTCTTGTGGCCTTTTCTGAGGCATGTTTCTTGGCTCTTAGGGAACTCATTTTCATATTGTCCCATATCTCTTCAATTATAGCATTAAACATCATCAACTTGTTTCATCCCCTTGCATTCATTAGATCGAAGACCCTTTTCTCCACAATTATATTAGACTCTCATGCCTTTCAATAATTTTCCAAGATGATTCTTTCCATAGTTCTCACATAGTGGGAATTCTTTGTTCCCTTGTTCTTCTTTAGTGCTTCACCTTTTCTATGGTTATTAAAGTACGGATTCTGATCTTATTTTCCCTTAAACAAATTAGATCTTGTAAACTACCTCTCTATTTTTATGACATATAATACAATTCAATAACATGATGAAAATGTTTGAGAAGCCAGAGCCCTTATAATACATGGCTTAATACCTTTAAAGAAAAGATCAATCTTGTCTTCTGGGTCACGTACATAATATTTGGCATACCTGGATATTATTTTCAAGGTATTCTCATACTCTACAATACTTTCTTCTTCCCTTTTCATTAGACCAAGTAATTTCCTCTTCATTTTGGTTCGTTTCTCATGATGGAAATATTTGTCAAATAATATTTCCCTAAAAGTCCTACATTCCATATTTTCTATTTCTTCTTCCTCTGTGGTATTCTGGATCAAGGACCATTATTGTTGAGTGTCACCATTGAGATAATAAACTTCCAGCACTAACTTTTCATTTTCATTGCATCTTAATTCCATGAATATCTTTTTAAGGGACATGATTCATTTTCACAAATACCACCGGATTATTAGTCCCACTGAAATGTGGACGTTTTTTCTACATAAAATTATCCAACACAGGTGTAGCATGGTTATTCGTCACAACTTGAGTATGTTTTCCCAATATGGTCATGATTTGATCCACTCCAACATTGACTGTGTTGACTTGAATTGTGGGGAAATGCCTACATTCTCCAAGATTATTGATTCCCCTTCTTCCATTAGGTGCGATTTCAAAATAATGGCATACATTGAATTAGGTTATGAATCATAATTTATAGTCTCAACTATAAAATGTTTTAACATAAATGGAAATCCTATGCATTGCTAATCTCATAGACATGGTTTATCTGAAGAAAATTTTACATTAAAATCCATCATAATGGCTTGTAAAGAAAATTTAAATTATCAGAATCATATCCCCTAAGAGTGTTAAACCAAGAGTGCAAGAATGCCCATTTTTGTGTTCCAGGATACCCTAGGTCAAGTGTTAAACTCCTTGTCGGAGTTTTCACTCCTAGGTACATCTGTGCTAGAGACACCTATACCTATTTGTATCTAGAAAGAGAAGTATTTACTATAAAGATACACATAATTTATTCCTTTCCAAAATTCCAGGACGTGCTTTTATGTTTTTCTTTTAATACTACCTTAGGTATTTGTTCCCTAATCTACATTTTCTAATCTAGTTTCCATGTTTTCTACTAAACTTCCTATGATTCCAACTCTAACACCACAATCCCTCTAGACCGGAGAAGCTGCATTACTTAATACATTATCATTCTTAAAAAGAATAAAATTGAAAAGTAACGATCATTTTATTAGTCTTGAAGAAACTATATACATATATGTAACTCAAATTATGTTGCGAAAGGTAACAAAAATACAATACATATCAAAAACTAAAAAAACTACATCCATGAAAACTCAATAAATAGTATCCTCTTCAAAAACTATTAAAGGTAAAAAATGAAAGGGGTAAGCACAAATTCTAAGTAAGGGTTACATGTAGTAGAATAATGAATCCATAATAACTTAATCTTAAACAAATATAACATATTTTATAAATGAAAAACACACACTATTAATAAGCTATTAAAGATTCTACATTCATAGATTTTGTCATTGAAAAAATTCATGGATACTAATAACTGAAAATGACTAAATAGATATAATTATTAATTAGACATAATGTATCGGGAACATGATACCATTATACCGTTGAAATGGTTTATGTCTGTGGGTAGAAACCCGTCTAATTTTCTGAAAGAAACTTGAGGGGTTTGTCACCAACAGATTTATCTCATAAGACATATTGATGCATCGAGGAGCTATAGTGGGCCCCAACTGTCACTTCAAGTCCAAATAATTCTCTGTGAATATATTTAATGCAAGTACAATTTTCCTTCTCAATATCCATACAGAGTAGATACTATGGATTAATCATTATTTCCATAGTTAAAACAACATTCCAAATAAACACTATATGTAAAATGGTAAACGGTTTAGACAATAAACATATCCATGATAAAAGAATATGAATATTTAATATCAATGTATTTTCAAATAAAAATTGATCTCAAATGGGAAGTAGCTACACCATATAAGGATTATTAGGTGCACAATACAATGTAAGTCACAAAGAAATGGAAATTGAGACAAAGTCCCTTACTACAATGTAATCAGTCGAATCATATGACCAAAAATTAATAATGATCAAATGAAACACATAATACCATGAATATAAATATAATCATGATAATATATATCAAATGTCAATAAAAAATATACCACATTCATGAAATATGTGGAAAACAATTGAAGTCTCACATATATAAAAGTGAGATGAGAAACCCCTTACAAACATTTCGGCATGGTCACAGGTGTTGTTGTAAAGGCATAAAGAGTGGTAAAGGGGTATCCCATAATTTATATATCATAATGGAAGAATGGGGGAGGTGTGAAAACATACCCCATAATTAGTAATTAAAAAATTAAAGGGCACAACAAAGGGGGAATTCTTGAATAACAGCGGGAGAGATGATCCCTTACCTTATGCCTGAAGGTGTTCTCGATTGATCTTAATTACATGAATAATAAAATTAACACCGATAATTAATAATTTTATGACCTCATAAATAATTAATTGATTTATTATAACCTTATTAGGTTCATTATTTCACTTTTTATTGGTTTAAGAGGTTCAATTTTATTGTTTTGTAAACATTTTATTCCTTGGTTTCCATGATCGGTCTACTTATATTCATGAATGGAAGTTCATTTGAAATGTTTTTAAACATCCATAATTGTAAATATATATTATTATTATCATTATAAATTATCTTATAATGATTTTGGGTTATATACCATGAGGATGACTCATTAGCAAAAATTTATTGATAAACGCCTTTATAAACTTGGTCATTTTGTGAATATTGAACTTGTTTTGTATTATTATTTTATATTATGAGTGTGTAAATATTAAAGAAACTTTAATAAGGTAAAAAATATATATTAATATCTTTTTCAACCATTAAAAAGGTTTCATGACCATTAATGACGATATTTATAGAAATTGAAAACCCATCGTCCTTGAATATGATAAATTAACACATCTCAGATAGTATTTTCATTTTTAGTGTAAGAGGTGGGGGAAAATAGAGATGATAATGAAATATTCCACTAGAATAATAAAATTTTATTCAATGTAATTTACTGTAATTATCATAGAATTTTGATGTTGGGAGGTGAGGATAGAGCAACAAAATAATGGAACTTGTAAAATAATTTGAAAGAAAAAAACAAGAGATGTTCACCTCTTGACTAATCCTCCTTGAAAATCTCCTTAAGGAATTTTTTTTCCCTTTTGGTGAGACCATATGGTATTTGACGTAGGGGAGGAGCTTAGGGAGAAATTTGACCATAATTTAGTCAAGGATTGGAGCTTGAGTTGTGTGGCAGGAAGAGGGGGTGAGGGTGGTTTCTATAGTGGAGGAGAGGTTGGATTTTACATTATTTTAATCATTATAATAATATTTTTTTTCTCAAGACTTTGAATAATCTTGATTAATGTGCTCCCAAATAGTAATAATCGCATTTTATTTTGATCCAAGTGGTCTTACATCAGCCTTGAATCACATATGATGCAGTAAAACAAGTATTTAGAATTTATTTTAATTTATCATATTTTAATATTCATAAAAAAATCAAGAATTTCATAAAAATCCAAAAAAATACCCTAACCATTTTTTGATGTATAGAATCCAAAAATGAACTCCCTTTTTCAAAAATAATTTTCTAAATATGATAAATTTAATTTTTAATTAAAAATATTATTTAATCGAAAAATACTAACACTTAAAATAATCATCTTCATTTTTAAAGTGCTGAAATTTTATTTATTCATTCATGATTATGGTTACCAATCATAAGGGTCATAATAATATTCATAAGGGTAGGTTATCATTCATAATGGTATGTTACTATTCATAACGGTAAGTTACAATTCACCGAAAATTAAAATGATTTTATCAGACCCCAAATATCACCCTGATCGTAACTGTGTGTGTCTATTTTTAAAAATTCAAAACACATAAGTGGAAAATTTCTATTTAATGTCTAGGTTGTAAAAATATCCTAAATAACCAAGTGTTGTTTCAAAGAAAAACAATGATTTATAAAATATGGCCTATCTAAATAATCGAATTCATTTAAGAGAAACATCCCGTAAAATGTTTGGTGTGTTATAATTATTTCTATCCATCTCCTTTATCTTATGTTTAATAATTTCTGTGTGAATATGTACTTAATACTTTTTTTATCAGTATATATTTCAAACTTTATGCCCTAAAAATGGTTCCTTCAAATTTTTAATGTGAAAACACCAACAGATAATTCTAACTCATGTGTGGGGTAATTTAGATCCCGAGGTTTCTTCTAATGTCATGCATAATCAATTATCTGATAATTCTATATTAGGACACAAACAAGTCCTTTCAATTATTCATCACAGTAGATAACAAATTCACCATTCCTGGAAGGCAAGGCCAAAACTAGAGGATTACTAATATTATTTTCAGTTCCTGAAAATAATCATCACATTCTTTTTTCCAGATGAACTTAACTCCATTACGTGTTATCTTAGTTTTTGTGCTCAATAACTAAGAAACGTTTTCAACAAACCCCCAGTAATAACCAGTTAATCCATGAAAAATAAGAATCTCTATGATATTGGTAGGTCTTTTCCACTCATCAACAACTTTTGTTTTAGAAAGGCCACTGTTATTCCATCTTTAGAAACAATATAACCAAGGAAAGAAGTTTTTTCAACCAAACTTCACTCTACCTAAAATTTTTTTCTAGATTCTTTTCTATTATGTTTTGAAAAACAATAATTAAATAAATTTTAAGTTCCTCTTGAATTTTAGAATATACCAGGATATCATCTATAAAAACAACCAAAAACTAATCTAGAAATGGATGAAATATTCCATTCATGAGATTCATAAATACAGAAGGTCAATTAGATAACCCAAAGGGAATAACTACAAACTCATAATGCCCATATCTCATTTGGAAATCTGTATTTGGAATAAGAACCTCCTTGAACTTCAGATAATGGTACCTGGACCTCAAATTAATCTTCAAAAAATAGTAATCTCCCTATAGCTGATCAAAAAAATCATCGATATGAGGAAACATATACTTGTTCTTAATAGTGATGTTATTCAGGGATTTGTAATCAATACATAGTCTCACAGAACCATATTTATTTTTCAAAAATAAAACTAGAGCACCCATGGTGATGTGCTAGGTCGAATGAAACCTTTATCAAGTAATTATTGCCACTGATTTTTTAATTCCAATAGTTTTACTTGATCCATTTGATAAGAGGGTTTAGAAATAGGTTTTTCCTCAGGCACTAAATCAATAGTAAATTCAACCTTCATATTGGGAACAATGCCATGAAATTTATCAGGAAAAAGATCTGTGAATTGATTCACTATTATAATTTCACCAATCAAAATTGTTTCTTTATTTTCAACAACATGAGATTGATAACTTTCACTACCATATTTAATAAATCTTTAAGCTTCATGCGATGTTATAAAATTTATTAAATCATTGAATAAAACTTTATTGCATTTATAATCTATTTTAGCATGATAAACTAAAAGCCAATCCATACCCAAAATGATATCAAATTACACTATGGAAAGTTCCACAAGATTATTAGGAAATATAATCCCACTAATTATAGTAGGAAGATTCCCATAAATCTTGGTATCTTTAATAATTACTCCCTGAGTTTTTAACAAATGTTCTATGTCACTTTAACGAGGTTCTATATCCAATTTATATAAAAATATCTCTAAAATGATAGAATGTGAAGATCCATAGTAAAATATAGTGTTGGAATATTTTTTATGAAGTCAGTAACATACCTATCACCACTTCATTTGATGGTCCCACATCAATCATAGTAGTTGAAAATGTTTTTTACATGCCCTTCTCCATTCGATCTTTCTAGTTTCCACCATGGGTAATCAACTTTGGACACAAATTGGCCCTAATGGCCCGAAGACCTTCATTTTTATTGACTTTTGATTACCCCCCTTTCAAGGGATGAGGGGGAACCCTTACAAGGACAACATTCTTAGAGATTACATGGCCCATAGGCTTAGAAGATTACATTACCGGAAGGTCTTAGGGAATTCAACCAGACTATCTACAAGGAACTGACCCTCCCCAACATCTGCATCATGATTATAGCTCTCTACCTTCGCATGGCCGTCTGGCTAGGCTTCCCATGCAACCACATACTGGTTTTTATTGTCTTCCTAATAATATTCAATATAGTTACGAGCAGTATGACCAGTCCTTCTACATCAGAAGCACTTCCTAGATATTAAGAGACATTTTACAAGAAGCTTTTTACCACACTTCTCACGTGATGGAAATTTTTATTTCATAGCTCTAGGATTATTTGATAAATTATTTTCCATTTCCTACCAACATGACCGCTTATTTTGTTTAATCTCATGGAATATATACTCATATGAAAACTCCATTTCTACCTTCTCAGCACAACATAAAAGTTTCTCATAGCTTTTGAACTCATGAGAAGCTAATGCACTTTTATTTTTCATCTTTAATCCTTAGTAAAACCGATTTATCTTACTATCAATATCCCAGATAAAATTTGGAATGAACTTTTACTAACATGTAATATCTTCTTCATATGCAGCCATAGAATCTTCCTCCTTTTATCTCAATTCCATAAATTTATTTTCCATCCTAAGTCGAATATCCATAGAAAAAAATTTATCAAGGAATATATTCTTAAATTCATCATATTTCATGGCGTCAATATCATCACTTTATCTGATATTTTTAATCATTGACCAAAACTGATCATCTTCTAATTCAAAATGTTAAACAAAAAGACTAACCTTTTGATTTTCTTAACAACCCATTAAATCAAAAAAAAATTCCAATGCATTAATCCACCTTACACCTTTATAGGGTCAGACGATCCTCTAAATGATGGGGGTTGTTCCCTTGTGAAATTCTCTACGATTGACATATGACCCTACGGTTGGTCTAGTTGATCTTATGCATGGACACCCCCACTAATTATCACCTAAGTCAATTGATATATTACAGCAAAAAACTATCCAGTACCAATTCTTACCATCTCAGGATGTTAAATTGGAAGGTTATTTCCCTTTATAAACCCTCCCAGCATAGCTCCCTTATTTCCTCTTTGGAAACCCATTATGAACAAACATATCATAGATGAATCAATTTGGTAATCTTCATATTCTATACCATTTCAATTTTACCATAATGTAAAAATCGTTTATGAATATTCTATTAAAAAAATTCTAACTCCAAATGTTTTATAAACCGAACTCTAATACCAACTATAAGGCCTTAACCTTGAATATTAATTAATATTTAGATATGTCAATAATTTGACTTTAATTAACATCAAGTATCATTTCAGGTTTAGATCATTAGATAATTATTTCATAAATTATACATAAAAACATAAATATTACAAGTAGACACTTATACACACTATCTCTTTTTTCATAAAACACAAAATATTTAAAAACAAACATGGAATTATTTCATGTTTTGACATCATAAATTTTTCCTTGATCCCATCTTTGAAACTATTATATTTTGTCCAATTAAAAAACATTTCAAAAAATGGACAGAATATAAAAATCATAGTACGGGATACAAAAAGAAGGAAAACTATTAGTCTTGGGACAACATCAAAACCATGAATACTTTATCATAAATTACTTCTTTTACCTTTTATAAAGTTGTAAATATACTTTACTGAATATAAGCTCATTGAGTACCCTTTTTGTAACCAAAATATTACTATAAATCCCTTAAAAAGAAACATATAGAAAATAAAGTTAAGTTAGAACATAAACATACTTAAATGGAATAACCATATGGTCGACTTCCACGCATATCACTTATTGGAATAGTCATACGACCAACTTCCATACCCAATGAATTGGATGTTATAATGTAGCCACACATTCATGGTTTATCATGAAACCACCAGTAATTTGGTTTATCACATAACTACCCATCTTTGGTTTATCATGTAACCACCTGTCAAATATAAAAGTTCCATTATATAATCATAACACATAAAATATTGAAAATATTGGCATTTAACATTTCATTTGAAATAATAAGAAATAATTTCCAGATATTGAAATGTCCAATTAATTTCAAAAACCATTTTCATTACCGAAACTCCAAAAAATGGAATTATTTATTTCTTTTCCTTTAAAAAAAATTATGTCTTATAGAGGAATCCAATATCAAATAACGGTTATGGTGGCAAAGAGGTCGTTGTCACCGCATATGTTAAAAACAATCCTTTTCTAATTTTGTAAAACTTTTTGTAGGAAAATATTCCCCTTTAATGAAATTAAAAGTCAAAGGGTTTTATTATACACTGTATAAAATAAATTCATATATAAATCAAAATATGCCTCAATGATAGGAGATTTAGACAAAATCCCCTACCTCGAATAAGACTTGTCTCTTTAATTCATTATATTTTTTAATAATAAACTTAGGTTAAGTTATACATTCATTAGAACCTTTTTGAAGTATATTATTCATTTTATATTACATATTATCATGTTATAAAAATTACCTAATTATTTAAGTTCATATGGGTTATTTTGTCGATATTCGTTACTTGAGTCGACAATGAACTAGTTTGATGTAAATTGTTCATGTGGTCTAATTTCTGTCATCTATAAAATATTATTCATGATTTAAATATAATATATATATATATATATTATATAATTTTATAATATTCCACAACATTTTTATATAAGAAATGAATTGCACTGTTCATGGAGACAGTAGGTCTTACGTACACATGAATTCTACTTTCATTTCTTTGTCATATTAAAGGAATGAAAACTACATGATAGATAGGTATGTTATAATTAAAATATAATATGTATGTTACATATTTTACATAATTTCATTAAATACATCCTTTATATTTTCCATTATTTGCATGAATGAGTCATGTCATTTTGAGGGGGCAGTAGTCCACACTTCCTCAAATGAAATTATCGTATTTACACATTACGTAATGCATAAAGGTATGTTGTAAATAAAAATTATAGAAGCATAGAGACAATATAAATATCATAAATATCATATATAATTATAGTTTCATCATAATGTCCACCATGATATGTGTTAGGAGGAAATTAAACAATCATCGTTCCGTGAGGTAGTACTTCACCATACACAGAAACAGTATGTTTGTATCTATTAGATGGATGTGTGTCTAAGTGTCATTTTAATCCATATCATAAAAAAACCTAGTATATTGGGGATACTAGGGTTTTTATTTGACCAATTGAAAATAATATCATATGGAGCGGCGAAGGAAAATAAAAAAAATGAACTTGAGAGAAGACATTGCCTCTAAATCGGGTAACGCCTTTTGATTTGTGCCAAGAGGGTTTCATGAATTGTATTATGCCCAGGTTAATGCTTTTAGTTTTAAGGTATGTATGTTGGGAGACTATTTGGCCAGAATTTGGATGAGGCATGGGGCTTGAGAGCTATGAATAAGTGGGTTGAGTTGGTGGCCATTTATAAGAGGGAAGAGGGGCACTATATGAATGTCTTGAAATATTAATTTATTATAAATTCATTTTCGATTAAAAATGGTCAAAAACACATTTAAGTCTAATATAAGATTATTTTGGTTATAATACACATAATCAAATAATTTTTAGAGAATTTTTGAAATTTTTTTTTATCGTAATCATTTTGATTTAACCCTTGTTTATCCCTTTTTAATCTTATCGTGATATCATGTTATTTACACATTGTGGGTTAATGTAATTACCGTATCATATAAAACGACCAAAAAAGTCATTTATGGAATATTTTTTTTCTATATTAACTATTTAGAAGAATATTATATTTTTATGACTATTATATAATTTAATAGAATCGTATTTGTTTTGAAAACTCATTTGTTTTAATTTTGACACTATTTAGAAATTTATTTTTTAAAAGTCATAAAAACATTATTACTTTGACCAAAAGGAATTCACTCAAATATAACATGTCTATAACATTCATTAAATTAATGTATGACATAAAAATAATCAAATTACTTTTATTTTAATATTTATAACATCATTTATTAGAATATTTCATTAATGAGGTAATCATTGTATGATCATTGTGTCATAAATAAATTTATTTAATGTCTAAAAATTATAAGTAAAATTCCATGATGTAGGAAATAATTTTATCTTTCTAATTAATATTTATAGACTTATATAATAATTATATAACCCCATATAAAATTTGTTTTAGTAAAAAATACATGTTTATGTTATATTTATCTTTACTTTAAATTAATTCTTATAACATTTCATTATCACACCCAAGTTCCTCAATGGAGTCGCAAAATAGATCCAAATATTCCCAAGGTCTTATATATCTCCAAAAAATAGGATTAGGACACATGTTAGGGTAGTTTAATATTATTATAATATTATTTTTGTACCCTTATTTTCAAGATTTACACTTTAACCATGGTAAATAAAATAATTACTGATGTTACAATTCATTATGTCGAAATATAAATGATACAAATTTACACAATTTGGACCTTCTAATTCCAAATATGGAATCCATTTTACATATTAAAAATATATAATTGGTAGAAATTAATTTAAAATTAATTCTCATTGTTAATACCAGAAAGTATGTTTTTATGAAGTAATAACTATCTGAATATTTGCATGTTTTTATGTCCAATTTCAATGGAAAATTACTTCCAATTACTAAAAGTGGATTAACTGATAAAAACATAATACAATGACACTTTTAAACCAATTAAAATTACTATCTAACTATATAAATAAATTATATGAAATGTTTGTTTTGAATTAAAATGCACTATTTTTCACAATTAATCAAAATATTAATTTCATCAGAAAAATACCAAATCTTCAACCAAAGTAAATTTTTATGTTCTTTCTGTAAATAAGATATTTAATTTGTCAAATATAACATATAAAAGTGACAAAACTATATTTAAAAAGGGTTCTGCATCGAAAGGTTCTATAACGTCCTTTTAAAATATTAGAGTACTTTATACTTAAAATTGGATTCATTCACATTTTAATCCTCTAAAATTTAATGGATAAATGTAAAAACATTTAATCAACTTGTATAATAATATTGTAGTTAGTTCTATTCATTTTTACTAATACAATGGAAAGGCATTAACTACCGTTTAAAATAATAATAATATTATTGTATTATTTTTCGGTATAACTTAATGTTGTGTGTAACGTAAGATTTTGGAGAAACCTGTTGTTGTAGGTCAAGTACGCTATCGGAAAAAGTTCCCTCTTTAATGTAAAATTAATATCTTCTTCATAAATATTAATAGATATGGATAATTATTATTATATAAATACCTAGGATGTTACAAGAACCATCAATATATATATTGGAGGATCACTATTAGTGGGACCATTAGTATATATTAGAAGTTCTCTATAATTGTCATATTAGTTGTTAATAAAATTGGTTAATGAAACATTACTAAGAACTCTATAATATAATTCCATATAATGGGTAGGTATGTGTTAAATAATTTTCATCATTCCTATGAATGTGACTTCTTATGAATCCTTGCAATGGAAAAAATGACTCTTTGTTGTAGATATTTATCGAAACACATAATACCTTTTGTGGTAATACATCCATGACCTATTTGGATCATTTTATGGACATTTAGACATTAATATTTGATGCTTCATTTATTTTTATGCATCAAGGACCTACTAAAAGTAGTTTAAAATTAAAGAGAATGTACTATTAGATGAAAGGATCATAGAAATGGTTGGTATGTGAATTAGACATGGGTGGACCATTAATGTAGAGACCCGTATCTTGACGTACATGGACATTACATTACTTTTGCGGAATACTTAGTACATAACAAAAACACACACACAAGGATCGTAATAGTTTAGTGTCTTTGGAAACTCGGAACATAATCTTCTAATCGTGGTGAAAGATCTTCAATATCTCCCATAAAGATCTTCCCTTTTTTTTACCTAGAACCTTTCTTTATATCCTGGGGAAACGAAAACATAAAAGGGTGAGCTCAAATGCTCAGTAAGGGTAAACAAAAGAAAAATCAATCACATCATATTCATAAGAACATAACTTTTGGAAATCTTAACCTGCAAAAGAGAGCATAATTTCATAACATGGGATAAATCATAGTTGTGAAATGAAATCACAATAATCATAACTTAAAACATGAAACTTTGTGGCATACACACATAATCATAGAAAATAATTTCTTGTTAGTCAAGACTCATTCCCAAGACTATCTTAGTGGACAAAGTCCCTTTCTGAATCGAGTAACCCTCGTTCCAGTCCTGTTTCACTGAATCGGTATAACCTACCGTTCCAGCCATGTCTATCTCATGAGATATAAAATCATTACCCAATGCATTGGAGGGAGATATAGGTCCCACCCATCTTATAATGAATCCTTTCTTATGTGTGCCACATAATCATAAAACATACATCATCGCATAACACATGTAACAAAAATGGGATTCTTGAAACATCATGACATCATAAATCAATTCATATAAGATAAAGGAATTCATAAACATAATTCCATCACAACATAGTCAAATCAATGTAAAAATATGGATAGAAACAGAACCCTTTATTATCTTAGATGGAAAATAATTTTGATGAAACACTTGAATTGAATTCTTGAGGAAAATATCCTTTCTTCTTCAAAATCAATTTCTTTTCACAAAACATCATGCAATTTTAAAAGAAAGTGATTTTATTGAAAATAGTCATGAAATATTTTAGAGGAATCTTCACGAAAATAAGGCTTTATAAAACAGTAGAAATCCGTTCGTGCCGTATAAGTTAAAAAAAACATTCTTCGTACTTTTGTCGGAAAAGTCAAAAAGTACCTCGTACGAAAAACGACAAAAGATTCATTTCATACGTATTACTAAAAACTCACCGAAGGGTAAAAATGGATTTAAAAAATTTTAGGTGGATGTAAATAATATTACATATTGAGTAAACATGGATGTGGATGATAAAATACACCCCAGTAAATACTTACGAATAAACAATCTCGGATAAAAATGAGATTGTGATATTTCCCTTACCTTAGGCCCGACTTGCTTTGTAAGTGTCCAAACCTCCTGTATAATGATTTAAATCATGTTATTGACTTATTACAGAATCATATTCATTGTTATGATATCATATATGGTTCACTTATGACATTATATTACCCGTTCTTTTGTAAATTCCATGTTAAAGAAGCGTTTTGGGTAAAATCGTTTCATTTATTGTAGGTGTTTTGACTTGTTGTTCTTGACATCATTATTACTTATATCATGATTTACTCACTTACAGAATATAAAATATGATTTATATATCATATATATTCAGTATATATATATATATAATCGGTAGATAAATAAAATGAAAAACACCATTCATGGAGACGGTAGTCCGTACGTACGCATGAACGCTGTTTTCCTTTCCTTATTGTCTTGAAATGGAAGTAAGTAGATGACATACATATGTATATATATACATAAATCCAGTAGCTTTATAATTTCATATATTTCATTATTATTTCTTATATATAAATTATAATCATTCTTAAATGGTTAACATGGAGAATGAATCTCATCGCGTCGTGGAGACGGTAGTCCGTACGTACGCACGAGCGATGATATCATTTCTATAAATATTGAATTTAATTGGAGTGGATTATACAATATATCAGAATCAATATGATGTTGTAATAACTATGTATAGTTATTCTTTACACCATTATACCCATCCATGTTAGGTGGTGGTGGAAAATAGATTACACCACGGCGTGGAGACGGTATTCCGTACGTACGCACGCGCGGTGATTTCTTTTTCCGTAGGATGGATAGATGGTGAAATAGGGTTGTTTCATACTTATAATAACATATCAGTATATTAGTGATACTGATGTTATTACTTCATAATGAAACAACGTAAGAAGAAGAAGTGGAAGAAGAAATAAAGATGAAAGAATTGGTAACGGTAATTACCTCTTCTTTGTAGTGCCTCTTTGAGACCTCCTCTTAGGGAACTAAAATTGGTCTTTAAGGAAGACCAGAACCACTAGGATGTTTATTGGGAAGTGGAGAAGAGATTTTGGCAGGGGTTGGACGAGCTTGAGTGCTCAAATTGGTGTGAGGAGGAGGGGGAGGAGGTGTCCTTTTATAAGGGAGGAGAGGGGCACCTTAGGAATATCTCAAAATATTATTTTATATTAAAGTCAAAATCGGATTATAATGGTTCCAAAGGGTCTTATTTCGAAGATAAAGTGGGTATGGGTCGAAATCCTATCAACCAATAGGATTTAGACATGTTTAGGTTATTATTTTAACCTTATCAATTAGATTTAACTCTAAGTTAAATAATTTAACTTTTACCGTGTCTTTTTGTTTTCTTTCACTATATGGTTAATACACTTACTATAACATGCCAAACGAACCCCAAATTGTATATTATTAATAAATATATCATTATATAAGTCATTTGGCCGAACCTTAGATTTTTATGAATAAAATAACAATTAATAATATAATATTTGATTTAAAAACTATTTTGTGTCAATTTTGACACTATTTGATATATAATTTTTGTGAAAGTCATAACAGAATTATATGTTCGAACCAAGTTGATTAAATCAACATTAATATATCATAGTAACCTAGAAAATTAGTGGAATTCATAAAAAGTCTTAAATTACATTTATTTTGGTATTTATATTATCAATTTTTTCAATATTTCATTAATAAGATAATTACTGCATCATCTTTGTGTCATAAATAAATTAAATTATTTGATGTCTAAAAATTACAAATAAAATATCATCATGTAGGAAATATTTTTATCTTTCTAATGAATATTTAAAATTGAAATTATCTTATGTATAACCCCATATTAAAAATGATTTTCTTATTAAACATTGATTTTAACTATTTTAACCCTTCTTTAAATAAATTAATAATAAATGTCCTAATCTAATCCAAGTGGACCTAAATGGTCATATTATATTCAAAAGGTTGTTTTTGGTCGAATTAAACTTATCCAATAGAATTAGGACATGTGTTAGGGTAATAGTAATATCATATTTACCCTTAGTTACCCTATTTACTATTAACCGTGGTAAAAAAAAGTAAAAAGTTACTATTCACCAAAAATTATTTTCATCTTATTGAACCACATTTTACTTACTGACATCAACCGTGTCTCTCGGAATTTTGAAATTCCATTCACAGAAGCGGTAAAATTAAGATTTATGAAGAAATTAATTTTTTTAACTACCACTTAGTAGTTTCACTATTCATCAAAAATTGATGTTTTTCAGAACAATGCCAAAATTTCATCCGAAGATATATTTCATATTCCGAATTCAAAAATGAAGTCTATTTTACCAAATTCATATCATAGAATTTGCATTAATTAATTTTATAATTAAATCCCGCTGTTAAAACAAATAGCGTGTTTTTAAGAAACAATATCTATCAAAAGATTGACACTTGATTATGTCTGGTTTAAATGTGAAATTATATCCAATGACCAACATTGTATTAAATTGTAAAAATATATTCTAAATATACTTTAAAACCACTCAAATTAATAATTTATCACTATTAATTATTTCGATTAAAAAAAGTTGTTTTTAATTATAATTTAGTAATTTTCACTATTCATCAGAATATGAAAGTTATCCGAAAAGTACCAAAATTTCACCTTAGGCTAAATTCAATACTCTGAATCCAAAAATGAAGTTCATTTTGAAAAATAAGATTTACAGTGTTTTAAAAAGTGGTTATTACTATTCATAACGGCTAGTTTTAATAATATTTTAATAGCATATCGATGTGTAGTGAAACTCGGTATTGCGTATTACACACGCTATCGAGGAAGGTCGTGATTGCGTGTAATGCAAGGCAAGTCAAGGATGCGTGTTGTGCAAGCTCCTTTTGGTGTAGCGTACAACACAAGACTTTAATAAAATTAAAAAGAATATTTTTTTATAAAATCTTGGGCTGTTACATTCTACCCCCCTTAAAATGAATTTCGCCCTCGAAATTCGTCGGGGTTATAAATGGTTTACTATTCGAAAGTTTCTTTAATAGAAACCCACATCGTAAAAAAGGAATATCAAAACCAATCTTTAAAAACAAAAGTATGAAACGTAACGGTTACCCAAATAAACTAATCATTGGGTTTCCACATAGGTGAAAATATGGATATGGAAGAGAAATCTAACCATCATGTTCTGATGGAGAGTGGTAGAGAACATGGCTATGGAAAAGCCAGTAATCACAAATCCATAGATTTGTGATGATATAAGGTACCATCTGATTCATCAGGTATAAGATCACTAGGACAACATTTTTGGTTTTCAAGATCATTTCCCTAAAGTTGAAAATTTGAATTAGAATAAATACTTACTTTATTTTGGTACAATCTCACTGTTGTTCATGCCTTGAACAATTTCCACTTCATCTCTTAAATAAATGAAGTTGAATTTGTTATTCGTGAAGTGTTAGCAGATCATGTGATAGAATGACGGGTCATTCCATCTGTCTCAAACAAAAGGTTAGCAAAAGTTATATACATAAGTCGATCTATAGTGAGATTAATCACATATGGTTCCTAAAATGGACTTATACTTCATATATCATACTTCTTAATATAATAAAACTAGTTTCTACTAAACAGGGACTTCCTGTAGGCCAGTGGTAAGCGATAAAGGCCAGTCGCACTTCTGTTGTGGGTTTGATTCCCACAACCTTGTCCGACGCGATGGGATGTCGCCCGTCCTGCAGGTTGTCCTTTTTCTAAAACTATATTACTATAACATCCTATCAATAATATCGAAAAAACTTCTATCCTTAAACAATACTAACTTATGTCCAACATAATTTATTCTAATCTTTAGGCTTATCCATAATACTGCAGTCCACTCTCATAATATAGTGAAAACGATTACTAGAGATTTAATACTATCGTTAATCCCCATATATATGTCCTGTTGGTCACATTCCAAACATTCAAAGGCCTTAATCATGTATTCTCTTGAATACCCATTGAACTATAGTGAAAACTTGAATGTAGTTAAAAGTTAACACCTTCCACATACCAAAATCCTCAAAATTGTATATACTCAAACAATGATATCACTTAGTCCTTATATTAATCATGAGCCCATGAATACAATTAAACATTTCATTTTCTCGTCTTCATTATGCGCATATCATCTTATTTCCAAAAAATATCTCAATCACTTTGAATTCCACATCAATAAATATTGCAATACTCAATGATAAAACATTATTTTGGAATCCCATTACATAAACACTTAATCATTCCACCACATCGTTGTCATATTCTACATCGTCAGTAGTGATCGCATGTGACTTCCCTTTGTCCTTTGCCTTCAGTGGTTTCTCATGTTGATCATCACTAACCCTTCGATTAGGGCACTTATTAGCATAATGCCCCATATCCTTGCACTTGAAGCATTGAAGTGTGGGTGGTGAATTCTCTGCAGTGTTTGATTTATTCACATCATTAGAAACCCTTTTTCCATTACTTCGACACTCAGCTGCTCGATGACCTTCTTTTCCACACTTAAAACATTTTCTAGTCCCTTTAAGACAATCTCCACCATGCTTCTTTCCACACTTTGTGCATAAGGAAACATTCATCTTCTTTTCACCATTATTCTGAGATTTCTCCTTGAACTCCATCTTTCTTTTTTTGTCAAAACCATGAGATGGATATGTAACACCAACTTCCATTTCTACCTTGATAGCACAACGCACAATTTCTTCATAGCTACTGAAGTCTCTTATAGCTAATGCCCTTCGGAGACTTGGTTTTAAGCCACTGAAAAATAGATCAACTTTACTTTCAGGTTGGATGATAATACCAGAAGCGTACCTTGCAAGTCTTGTAAAATTCGCTTCATAGGTACCAACAGATTCATCATCCCTTTGCTTCAGTTCAAGAAACTCTTTCTCCATCTTTGTTCGGAGAATACGAGGGAAGTACTTATTGAAAAATAAGTTCTTGAACTCGTCCAATTCCATAGACTCAATTTCATCCCTTTGCCTCGTATTCTTAATAAGATTCCACCATTGATCAGCATCTCCTTCTAAACGATACACTGCTAGGATGACTTTATCATGTTCAGAACATTGAAGAACTGAAAATATCTTTTCAGTAGTACTAATCCATTGTTCAGCAACTAATGGATCAGTAGACCCACTGAAAGAAGGTGGACGCTGCCTCATGAAGGATTCAATAGAATGTTGCTCCTTCCTTTGCTCGTTTGGAAGTCCTGCATGATTCATAGCTTGAGAAAGTTGTGTGAGCATGGCTACAAGATTTTGCATTCCGGCTCCCATATCATTTGGTTGCTCCGGGGGACAATCATTGCATTGCCCATCACATTCCGCATTAACACGGTTCCTTCGGGTTCCAGCCATCGTCTAAAACCCCAAAAGAATAGTATGAGAGGAAAAAATCATGCTAGGGAAAACATCATAATAAAGGGGTAGTACCCTCAATATCTAACATCTTACGTTAAATTCGAAGATCGTTAGCGCTATTCTAGGACTATAACCTATACGTATACTTAACCTTAGAGACATCCCTAGACATACCTTAGAAATATCTCTAGGGATCTCACTAACGTTTTCGCATCCTAGTTTCCAAAGGTTGACTAAACCTTTCCTCTGATACCAACTGTAGAGACCCGTATCTTGACGTACATGGACATTACATTACTTTTGAGGAATACTTAGTACATAACAAAAACACACACACAAGGATCGTAATAGTTTAGTGTCTTTGGAAACTCGGAACGTAATCTTCTAATCGTGGTGAAAGATCTTCAATATCTCCCATAAAGATCTTTCCCTTTTTTTTACCTAGAACCTTTCTTTATATCCTGGGGAAAATAAAACATAAAAGGGTGAGCTAAAATGCTCAGTAAGGGTAAACAAAAGAAAAATCAATCACATCATATTCATAAGAACATAACTTTTGGAAATCTTAACCTGCAAAAGAGAGCATAATTTCATAACATGGGATAAATCATAGTAGTGAAATGAAATCACAATAATCATAACTTAAAACATGAAACTTTGTGGCATACACACATAATCATAGAAAATCATTTCTTGTTATTCAAGACTCATTTCCAAGACTATCTTAGTGGACAAAGTCCCTTTCTGAATCGAGTAACCCTCGTTCCAGTCCTGTTTCACTGAACCGGTATAACCTACCGTTCCAGCCATTTCTATCTCATGAGATATAAAATCATTACCCAATGCATTGGAGGGAGATATAGGTCCCACCCATCTTATAATGAATCCTTTCTTATGTGTTCCACATAATCAAAAAACATACATCATCGCATAACACATGTAACAAAAATGGGATTCTTGAAACATCATGACATCATAAATCAATTCATATAAGATAAAGGAATTCATAAACATAATTCCATCACAACATAGTCAAATCAATGTAAAAATATGGATAGAAATAGAACCCTTTATTATCTTAGATGGAAAATAATTTTGATAAAACACTTGAATTGAATTCTTGTGGAAAATATCTGTTCTTCTTCAAAATCAATTTCTTTTCAAAAAACATCATGCAATTTTAAAAGAAAGAGATTTTATTGAAAATAGTCATGAAATCTTTTAGAGGAAGCTTCATGAAAATAAGGCTTTATAAAACATTAGAAATCCGTTCGTGCCGTATAAGTTAAAAAAAACATTCTTCGTACTTTTGTCGGAAAAGTCAAAAAGTACCTCGTACGAAAAACGACAAAAGATTCCTTTCATACGTATTACTAAAAACTCACCGAAGGGTAAAAATGGATTTAAACAATTTTATGTGGATGGAAATAATATTACATATTGAGTAAACATGGATGTGGATGATAAAATACACCCCAGTAAATACTTACGAATAAACAATCTCGGATAAAAATGAGATTGTGATATTTCCCTTACCTTAGGTCCGACTTGCTTTGTAAGTGTCCGAACCTCCTGTATAATGATTTAAATCATGTTATTGACTTATTACAGAATCATATTCATTGTTATGATATCATATATGGTTCACTTATGACATTATATTACCCGTTCTTTTGTAAATTCCATGTTAAAGAAGCGTTTTGGGTAAAATCGTTTCATTTATTGTAGGTGTTTTGACTTGTTGTTCTTGACATAATTATTACTTATATCATGATTTACTCACTTAAAAAATATAAAATATGATTTATATATCATATATATTCAGTATATATATATATATAATAGGTAGATAAATAAAATGAAAAACACCGTTCATGGAGACGGTAGTCCGTACGTACGCATGAACGCTGTTTTCCTTTCCTTATTGTCTTGAAATGGAAGTAAGTAGATGACATACATATGTATATATATACATAAATCCAGTAGCTTTATAATGTCATATATTTCATTATTATTTCTTATATATACATTATAATCATTCTTAAATGGTTAACATGGAGAATGAATCTCATCGCATCGTGGAGACGGTAGTCCGTACGTACGCACGAGCGATGATATCATTTCTATAAATATTGAATTGAATTGGAGTGTATTATACAATATATCAGAATCAATATGATGTTGTAATAACTATGTATAGTTATTCTTTACACCATTATACCCATCCATGTAAGGTGGTGGTGGAAAATAGATTACACCACGGCGTGGAGACGGTATTCCGTACGTACGCACGCGCGGTGATTTCTTTTTCCGTATGATGGATAGATGGTGAAATAGGTTTGTTTCATACTTATAATAACATATCAGTATATTAGTGATACTGATGTTATTACTTCATAATGAAACAACCTAAGAAGAAGAAGTGGAAGAATAAATAAAGATGAAAGAATTGGTAACGGTAATTACCTCTTCTTTGAAGTTCCTCTTTGAGACCTCCTCTTAGGGAACTAAAATTGGTCTTTAAGGAAGACCAGAACCTCTAGGATGTTTCTAGGGAAGTGGAGAAGAGATTTTGGCAGGGTTTGGACGAGCTTGAGTGCTCAAATTGGTGTGAGGAGGAGGGGGAGGAGGTGTCCTTTTATAAGGGAGGAGAGGGGCACCTTAGGAATATCTCAAAATATTATTTTATATTAAAGTCAAAATCGGTTTATAATGGTTCCAAAGGGTCTTATTTAGAAGATAAAGTGGGGATGGGTCGAAATCCTATCAACCAATAGGATTTAGACAAGTTTAGGTTATTATTTTAACCTTATCAATTAGATTTAACTCTAAGTTAAATAATTTAACTTTTACCGTGTCTTTTTGTTTTCTTTCACTATATGGTTAATACACTTACTATAACATGCCAAACGAACCCCAAATTGTATATTATTAATAAATATATCCTTATCTAAGTCATTTGGCCGAGCATTAGATTTTTAGGAATAAAATAACAATTAATAATATAATATTTGATTTAAAAACTATTTTGTGTCAATTTTGACACTATTTGATATATAATTTTTGTGAAAGTCATAACAGAACTATATGTTCGAACAAAGTTGATTAAATCAACATTAATATATCATATTAACCTAGAAAATTAGTGGAATTCATAAAAAGTCTTAAATTACATTTATTTTGGTATTTATATTATCAATTTTGTCAATATTTCATTAATAAGATAATTACTGCATCATCATTGTGTCATAAATAAATTAAATTATTTGACGTCTAAAAATTACAAATAAAATATCATCATGTAGGAAATATTTTTATCTTTCTAATGAATATTTACAATTGAATTTATCTTATGTATAACCCCATATTAAAAATGACTTACTTATTAAACTTTGATTTTAACTATTTTAACCCTTCTTTAAATAAATTAATAATAAATGTCCTAATCTAATCCAAGTGGACCTAAATGGTCATATTATATTCATAAGGTTGTTTTTGGTCGAATTACACTTATCCAATAGAATTAGGACATGTGTTAGGGTAATAGTAATATCATATTTACCCTTAGTTACCCTATTTACTATTAACCGTGGTAAAAAAAAAGTAAAAAGTTACTATTCACCAAAAATTATTTTCATCTTATTGAACCACATTTTACTTACTGACATCAACCGTGTCTCTAGGATTTTTGAAATTCTATTCACAGAAGCGGTAAAATTAAGATTTATGAAGAAATTAATTTTTTTAATTACCACTTAGTAGTTTCACTATTCATCAAAAATTGATGTTTTTCAGAACAATGCCAAAATTTCATCCTAAGCTATATTTCATATTCCGAATTCAAAAATGAAGTCTATTTTACCAAATTCATATCATAGAATTTGCATTAATTAATTTTATAATTAAATCCCGCTGTTAAAACAAATAGCGTGTTTTTAAGAAACAATATCTATCAAAAGATTGACACTTGATTATGTCTGGTTTAAATGTGAAATTACATCCAATGACCAACATTGTATTAAATTGTAAAAATATATTCTAAATATACTTTAAAACCACACAAATTAATAATTTATCACTATTAATTATTTCGATTAAAAAAAGTTGTTTTTAATTATAATTTAGTAATTTTCACTATTCATCAGAATATGAAAGTTATCCGAAAAGTACCAAAATTTCACCTTAGGCTAAATTCGATACTCCGAATCCAAAAATGAAGTTCATTTTGAAAAATAAGATTTACAGAGTTTTAAAAAGTGGTTATTACTATTCATAACGGCTAGTTTTAATAATATTTTAATAGCATATCGTTGTTTAGTGAAACTCGGTATTGCGTATTACACACGCTATCGAGGAAGGTCGTGATTGCGTGTAATGCAAGGCAAGTCAAGGATGCGTGTTGTGCAAGCTCCTTTTGGTGTAGCGTACAACACAAGACTTTAATAAAATTAAAAAGAATATTTTTTTATAAAATCTTGGGCTGTTACAATTAAGTTTCAACCTCTATATTAGTAATAATACATGAGAGGGAATTATAAGTTAATATTAAATATGGGCCCAATAATAATAAACTATTTAGGTCTTGGGTAATATATTCATATGAGTATGTGTTCTATAATTCACATGGAATATGACCTAGATTCTATATATATCTATAAGTAATATTGCTCTATGAAATTATAGATTAGGATGTTATTTTTTTCCTTAATGAGTAATTCTAGGCATCCTTGTTAATACGATTCAAATATAGCATAATTTAGGTGGTGAAATTTAATGTTATGTGACGGGACAATGCAATTCATTGTAACATCATCCATTTTTACATCTTGTAATAAGGAAATTTGTGTCATAAAATGGTGATACTGAATTATTATATATATATATTATTCATTGGTGTCCCACATATGTCTCCCCCCTATGTACTATAGTGCGGACAAGGATTTAATACTAGATTTACATGGGATAAGACATTGTGAGGATGGATTTAGGGATTACTCATAAAATGAGTTATCCAATATAAAATACAAAGCACATTGAGTGGAAATTATGGTCCCTCTAGGTATTAAGTATTTAAAAATTATAAATATAGGGTAGCCAATATGAGAATCAAGATCCAAGAGATGTTTCATCAGTATCCTCATGATATGAACCCATATAGTCAATGTAATATATAAATGTAATTAATCTAAAGATATTATCAGTTTGGGATGGAAAATGGGATAAAACTATTATCAATGTACTAAATTATTTATTTGGTGTACAATAATATTCATAGAATCTTATCCATGTAATTTTTTCTATGAGTCATACTTCATGGAATAGACTTTTTAGAATTTTTATCATAGATAAATGGATACAATAAATTAATTTGGATTAGTAAATCATGTGTATTTGAACTAGATGGAAATAATTATTATAAGGAAACCCAATTACACATAATTTAGTTTCTTTAAAAAGTTCCCATTATTCAATAATATGGTTTATGATAATGGACCATTTGAATGAGGGAAAAATGTATTAAAAGAAACAATATTTTTTATATCATTTTTTGTTTTACACCAATGATCATTAAATAGAATTTAATTTTTAAATTTTTAAAATGGTTATTCATGAATTTCTATTCAATAACTATATTCTTGGGTTTTCTCGAGGAAGGATCCTCATAGGCTACCCTTCATGAATGATATTTCAGGAAATGCATCAAAAAAGGGATCCTCAAATGTGTGTTGTGATCAATGTTCTATATAGTGTGCCTCACACTAGGGAATTGGGATTTCTTATCCCTTATGGTGCTTTAAAAAAATTCCATTTTCCCAAATTTTTCTTAGGCTTAGAAATTACCTACATGATATGTTTTCATGTCTTATTAGTGAAAATTTTTATGGATTATGGGATCATCAATAGGAAATTGTAACAACCTTAATATAGGAATAGTTTAAGGGGATTTAAATAATTTACATTATTCCCACTCTTTATTTGGATTAAAAATTACATAAAATATATAATATCAATTTTGATTAATTAAAATATTAATGAATTATGGGATCATCAAGAGGAAATTCCAACAACATTGATATAAAAATAGTATTCCCTAAAAATAGGGAAATTTTATACTTTTATGAACTATGAAACCATCATTTATAGAAAATACCCCCATAAACATCTCTCAAGATATATATTTATATGGATTAATATCATTATGTGATAACTAAGGAACAAAATATTGATGACTTACATGATATCGGGGCATAATGGGGCCACATGAGTGTGAATAACCATGTCACTCAATTGAAAGGAACATTATTCGTGAATGTTCATTCTATGATAAAGGAACCTTATGAATGAAAAGGGACCATAAAAGCATTAAATAAATTCATCACTTCACTAAAAACTACCAATTATTGTGAACTTTCTATGAGATCATGAAACACTGACCATTATAAACTATCTATTGAAGTGATATTTCGTTTTCAATATTTTACTTTAGAAATTTGTATAATGAACATAAGTTATAAAATCACTATCCAATTGATCAATATTAATTTATGGGCATAAAGTTTTTCTAAATAATAGTCACTAATTGCAAAATAATTTTCAATTCTAGTCCCTTGGAGGGATAACTCCGCATCAGTGTGAGATGAACCTAAACTATAACCATAATACTCACTACTATTATTCTAATCAAGACACACCCACATTTAAAAGGTTTCTATCTAATATGTCTCCTATGAAATTTAAATAACAAGTAAATAAATAAATAATGAATGAAATATTAATTTTTAAATAGTTAAGTAAAAAATATATGAATCATAATCATTCATTGCCTCCAATTAACAACCAGTATACTAGTACAACTACAAGCATTATGAGTCGCATCCTCTTTCACCCAACGTTTTTGTATACAGATAATATCCACTTTCATTGATCATTAATCCAAGAATTTACATACCCTTTATAAATTGGTAAGAATATATTCATGAAAATTATATATTCAATGATCATTTTTGAATTTCAAGGAAACAATTTTTATAGATCTCCTCTAAATGATAGGTAAAAACTAAAAAAAATTGGTTCACGTCTATGTCCATGTTTCCTCCATGATCTAGATTCTTATGGAATTTATAAAAATATGCTATATAAACTATCTATGATTAATAATCATAAATAATAAATTTATTTTATTTTATAAAAAAAATAATAAATATTTTATAAACAAAACAATTATATAACCTACAATGAAACCTATCCATTAAAACCTAATCCATTGAAAACTGTACAGTATAAAATATTTTAATATCCTCAAAAATATTGAGAATTTCTCATATATAAAATCTATGGAATTTATATATATATTATATTAAATGAAATGATTGATGAAATAAATTTATCATAATTTCATACTATCTCATACAATGATCATAATCATGAGATAAATGTTTTTCATGAATAGGGATAGGAATTATAAAATTGGAATATCCTCTAACCATCCTAGATGGATAACCTATTGTATCCTTTCTATGTGGATTCGATTTTGGAGCGTTGGTGAAATCAAATTTTAAGGTTTACTAATTGATGATATGATTAAGATCGAAAAAACTCACATTTAATAATTTAAAATTTAAAATATAAGTAATATTCATGATAATTATTTACTAAAACTATATTAAAACATTTAGAAAAATGTATTAATTTTTTAAAAAATAACAGTCTCACTCTTCTTTTATATATATGTAATATAATATTATTTATCTTTATCTTTATTTCCATAACTATCTCTATATTAATTTTTATCAACCATCAATCTCCATAATATCTATATTTTCATTATTTTCATAGTTACATATTCATTAATAAATAATTCATCCACAAGGATATGACTATATACATTCAATTTGAATATATTATAAGTGATATATATAACTTTTTAAGAATTGTGTGTATTGGGTGTTATCTCTTGACATTTTTTTAGAAATTTTCAAGTCGAAATATAATAATTTAATTTTAAATAATATAATTGTAAAATGTTTTCAATTTTATTTCACATAATATACTAATTAAATATCTCTCAGAAGAATAATAATTACCATGATAAATATATTTTATTGATGTGAAATGGTAAAAGGATTGCATGATAAAGGATGAACATTATACTTTTTATCAATAATAGTGGTCATCAAATTAATGTGAATCCCCCAATATGCATCAATCCAATAATATATAAACATAATATAATATTTTATTACCATTTATGATAAGTAAATTATTGTATACAACATCTCATAGAGTTTAGCATCACTTTCTCTATGATTAATTCCTTCTAAACAAACACCACAGATTATTGATTTATATTACTAGTCATATTGTTTAATCTGTAATTATGTTGAATTTAAATTTTTGTATCCATATTTTAAAATACTATATTAAAATTAATTATTGGTTACTATTTTTTATATTACTTAATTTAATTTAATTTTCCAAAAAATTATTTTTTATTTCATCTTAAAATTCACATAAGTCTTCATGAGTCCATGCAACACTTATAAATTCAATAATATGAACATTATATTTGATAGTGTGAATGACATGTGACACGAATCATGTAAGGGAATATAATATCTAGATACATTATAATATATTTACTATTTAAAATATATTCCACATATTTCAATTCATGAAACATCGAGTTAATGTGTGTTACATGCAAGATAGACCTTCTTTTTTTGATTGTGTTACACATAAGACCATGTTTTATCGAAGAATAATATAATATAAAAATATTATTAATAATTTAATATGATATAAACATTCCATTATGAATATTATTTACTATATTATGAAAAATTATTTTTTATAAAAGTATAAAATGAATTCAAGGGTAACCAATTAGTGATTATCGATAATAAGAACCTACTAGATTTAAAAAATGAAATTTATATATTTTTAAGCTTTTAAAGGAGTTTTATCCAAATAAAAATAATTAATTACAATTATTGAATGATTTTTATAAAATATATATTTCATATATTCAATAAAATATTTTTATATTAATAATTTACGTTTGATATGCATAATATAAGAAAAAACTCTATATTACACATAAAACCCATATTTTTATAATGGCAATTTTAGTGCCTCTTAATAGAGAAACCATTATTAATATTTATTTTGACACCTCAATTAATTTTTTATGTCAAAATAAACCTCAAATTTGAAAAAAAAATTAGGCCTGGTTGATTTTTTGATATTTTTCTCAAACATTTCATTTTTAATAAATAGTTAAAAATACTAAATTTTAGTTTAAAACTATTTTTTCATATAATTTATTTATAAAGATAAATTTTAATTTAATTTTTTTAACGGTTTAATTTGATCAAATTTTTTTGATATTAATTATTATATTTAATTGTAATCAATTTCACTTAAAAATTGATAATAAAAACATTGAAAACATTCAGAGGTTTTTACATTAAAAACATGCATTGTCATCCCAACTACAGGGTTAAATTTAAATCAATTTATGCCACTTATATGATTGTAATTTTTAAAAATAGATTCCATATTTGAATTTATAATAATATATATTTTATAATAATATAAACTTCATATTTGGAAAAAAAATATTAGTGAAAGCGATTAAAGTGAATTACAATGATTAAGTTATATTATGATTAATAAGGGAAAAACATTAAAATTAAGGCCCAAAAATACCTATACACTTTTCGAATATCTATTGGATAGAAATATTTAGACCGTATACTCAATTTTTTCTTAATTGGTGTATTATTTGATCCACTTTAAACATTAAAATGTGGATGGAATTCCGTTGTCAAAATATTATAAGAGTGACACTCCTACTCCACTATAAAATGCCACCACTTCTCCTCATTACTCACACCTCTAAAAACACTTAGTTTTGACCATGATCTACCCATATATATTCACAAAATCAAACCCCTACACTTTGAATCCTCACTTTGGGAAGAAATACATCGATGTAAGCCCTTTTGTATATACCCAAAGGAGTTACCATTCTTTTAAGGTAATTTTTTCCAAAGATCTATTTTATTTCATTTACTAAATCACCCTTAAATTATTTTTAAGTAATCATTATATCATGAAACTAGTATCCTAAATATACTATGATGTTTATTTATTAATGGTTATACCTGCAAGAACACACACTTCCATGTAATGGGTAAAAAATATATAGTTTATGTGTACAGTGAACTACCACCTCATGAAATGATGATTGTTAATTTATCATATTAACTCTTATCATGGTGGATACTATGATGTGAAATATGTTTACATATAATATTTATGATATTTATTATTACTTTATACTTCTATAATCCTTTAATAACATAGACCTCTTATACTTTCCAATTTGTCTTAATATGATAACATTGTTTGAGGAAGTTTGGACTACTACTCCCTCAAAGGGATGTGATTCATTAACACAACACATAGAACTTATTAAGGATACTTTTACAAAATGTATATGACATAGATATGATACTAAAATTATAATATAAATATTTATTATTAACTTTTCATTATTTTAAATTAAAAATAAATGAATTTAGTGTTAATGCATAGGCACAATATACCATCTCCATGAATGATACATTTCATTTCTTATCTCCAAACATTATATATTATACTATGTACACATATACTCAATATATATGATAATTATGTTATGGTTATCATTTTGGAGATGATGAAATGATGTTCCAGTGAATAGTAACAACAATTGACAATTAAAAACCTACTTTATAAAACTAGGTAATTAACACCCAAAATAGTTTAAATAATGAAAGAGTGTCAACAAATGGGTTATAAAGTATTATAAGAAGTAAACATATGATTTTATAAACATGAGTATGGTTATTTAATGATTTATTAACACATTTTAAAACACTATAAATGGGGATAAATACTAAAAAACAAAAGTACTATTAAGGTTAGTAAATTTCATCTCAATTTACATTCCATTGAGACTTATTTTTTATTTTGTGCCAATTCATATTTATTGGGTGTATATACTACAATTTTTTTGTATCATGAATCCCCTTATTTTCATGATATTTTAAGTTTAATTTAATGTCATAACTTTCTATATATTATTATTCAAATGTTTCAATGTGGTATTTGATGCTTTGGAATGTTTTATTATTCTTCACCTTTAGAATTTTCTTAATTGTTATCATTGAAATCTCCCCTTATTTTGTGATTGTTAACCTTATCTTAAAATAATCAATTTATTTTAATAATTTCTCATTAAAGTTTTAATTTAATGTCCATATTCTCATTCAATGGATACTATTATTGCCTAAAACCTGTATCATTTTACATACGGTGTTCAACTTGACATTTATTTGATTAAGTGGAGATTTACTGATAAAAAAATATATTTTTTTCAATAATAATATTTGATAAGGAATTTTTTATTTTATTTTTAGATATTAGGAATTATTTGGACTAGTAATGAAGGGTGGTTATCAAAAATTATATATCCCCTTGATGCATAAATAGGTTCTCATGAGACAAATAAGTTTCAAAAATGAAACAGGTTTCTATCCATAGTTTTAGACTGTCATTTAAAATGTATTTAAAGTAATGGTTTTCATGTTCCTAAGAGATTATTTCCATTAAGAAAGCATTTCCCTCACATAGTTTTAGTTATTATACATCGATTTTATTTTTCATCGACATATCTATAGATATATTTCATTTTCAGTTCGTTAATAAAATGGCATGTGTTATAGTTTTATACCTTCCCATATTGATTTTCCCTCATATAGGTATTTGAATGTCATGTACTTTTAGTTATTTACAATTTCATGTTAATTTATTCTCATTGATTCATTATTAATTCCGCATTACATACCCTTACTAAACATTTGAACTCACTATTACTATGTTTTATTTCCCCAGGTTATGAAGAAGAAACCATTAAATATGTGTTCATGGATACAGTTTATTAAATTTTATTATGTATCATGTTTTTAATTAATATTTTCTAATGCAATATGGGTATGATGTATGTCATCTGGTTTTCAAATACTATTAAACTGATCGGTTCTTCAACATTTGATTTATTCTAGTAATGCTAATGTAATATATTAATGCATTAACTCCGGGCTTCAGGGGTTGGGCTATTAATATCCATATTTTTTAAAATATTTAATATATAAAAAACTAGAGTTCATTCAGATTTTTCATATTATTTGAAATCATAAAACTATTATTTTACTCAAAAGATATTTAAACCATCTTGTTAAAATTTTATTTATAATTTATTTTCCATAGAAGTTAAAAAAATAAATTTTTAAATAAATTATCAAGGAAAAATGTTTAATATTCACACAATCTACTGTATTTTTAAAATTATTTTGGTTTCATAATTATTTTTCTTCTCTCTATGATAATTAAAATGATAATTTCATGATTTATATTTAAAAATTCATAATAATTTTTTTACATTTTAAATTTATATTGAATTAAAATTTTAAAACTCAAAATTTGTAATTATTATAATTCAATACAACAAAAATGATTTAATAATATATATGTTTAGTATTCACATTTTTAAAAACAAATAATTTTTTCATTATATAAAAAAAAATTTCTTATAAATTAATATTATATGATATATTTTTTGAAAATGTATTAATATATTAAATAAGAATTTTTATTAATAATCATAATTTTAAATACATTATATTGCATTATTTAATTAATAATTTATTATATTTACTGAAATTATACCAAAAATAATCTAATTAAGGAAGTTAACAAGTAAATTAAAATATTTAGTTGGTGGGTAAAAAAATAATAATCTTATTTACCAAAAAAAAAATTATTTTCTAAACTTTATTAAATAAATAAAATATACTTTAATTTTAAAAATGTATAATATTTAATGAAAGAGATATATAAGGTATTTTTATAAATAAGAAATATAACTAAATAAAAATCAATAAAACTTTATTTTCCTACCACAAAATTCTTCAAAAGTAATATTTCTCTATAAATCATCATTATTTCTCCCAAGAATATCAATGTAAAAATTTGTAGAATAGAATTGCACAGTTTAATTTTAAATGGTAGAAAATAATAAATCGAGGTCAGTCCAAAGAGAAAATAAGGAAATGATATAGAATAATTTTAGGAATATAAAAATGAAAACATAGGGATGAATGTGGTTCTCAAAAAAGAGATTTAAATAGTGTAATTATTTGACGATATAAACGGATATGTGAATGAAAATAAATTTTTGGTTTTTAATTGGAAAGGTGTGAAGGAGATTTAACAATTTATGTTTTAGGTTTAATTGGATTTATAAATTAACTTAGTTTACTTATGTTTTGTGTTAAATTCAGGGTGATAGAGATCTAATGGTCATGGTATCTCATCCATGACGCAGAAACCCCCCCTTTTTCGAATTTCTAGTAATTTAGTTAATTACTGAATCAAGTTTTTTTCAAAACCATTTCTGATACTAATTACCCTAGAAGTGAAAATTTTCATTCCTAAATATTTTTAATTTGTTGTGTATGTAAAATTTACATTCTTGGTTCACCAATCAATGGTATTCATTAAACAGAATGAAATAGATTGGAATTTATATTTCAAAATTGTGGAAACCCAAAGAATGAAAAAAATAAGAAAATAAAATATAAAAAAACACATTCCCTATTCATCTACATCACCCTAGAACATGGCAGGTGGTATACTTTTATTACAGTAATGTGGGATTATGTGAGATGGAGAGAATAGAAAGAAATCAGAATGAAAGGTGGATAAAAAGGATGGTGGAGGACTTTGCAGCAACATAGAAACTCTCCCCAAGTTTTCTCTAGACGTAAATCCATGTCTCAATATATTAAATAATTATTAATAAATCATCAAGGAAATCAGAATTGATTAATGTCACCAACAAATGTAGCTCTAATGAGTCTCATGTCCATCCCTATTTTAAATATCCATTATAACAAATAAATGCAGTTCTACATTGAAAGAAACATTAAAAGAAGCATTTTTTAGTGTATTATCCATTTATTTTAAAATTAATAACTATATAAGATAGTGTAAAATTCACACAAAACCATGATTTAACTATTAATGGATTATTATTATATTTATTTAAACATTATATAGTATACATTAAATTAGAATGAATGATTTTTATTATTTTCATTATGAAATATATAATGGTATTACACATTTATTATCTATAGATTAATTATTATAAAATAAGGATTCAATTTTTTGTAATGCCATTTTATTCTTCCAAGATATGTTTTCATCAAAAAATGCATTTTTTAGTTTTTGGGAGAAAATAAAAAAATAAATTTTTGGAACATTCATAAATCATATATGATAAAATAAATATCAATTTTTATGATAACATATTAAAACTGTCTAAGGTAATTTTTTTGTATTTTTCGAAAAATATTGTTTTTTCTAGTAATAGTAAAAAATACTAGTTTTTATTGAAAACTATATTTTATTTTAATGTAAATAGAAATTAATATTATATTTATAATTTTATTTAAAATTTAATTACTTACTTTTCATAAAATAATACAATTATTGATTTTGAAATGGATATTATACATCAATTTAGTATAAAACATAATATATTTTAAAACCTCATTTTTTTTATAAAAGTTTTTGTCATTGAATTTGCCAAATTTGATTTGAAATTAAATTATAGAATTTTTTGTGATTAAAATTTTGGAAAATTGATTCCATATTTGAAAATATATGGACAAAATTTTGTCAGTATAACTTGTTTTCGATCAATATGAATAGTAATAATGCTAAAATGTATTACCACTCTGAATGATAAATTTGGTTTATAAAGATTAAAATTAATCAACAAGGGAATAATCTGTAATTCTAATTATTTTTAGATACAAATAATTCATTCATTATCACCTTATAATTATATTTTATTAGTTTAATGAAATCAACTATATGAAAATAACTTATAACTTAATTAAATCTATGAATTTTTTAAAATTTCACTCTATTAAAGTCTACATGTAGACAAATATAAGTTATGAAAAATCTATCTATCTACCTTGAGATTAAAAAAGTTATTTTTATGATGATTGTTTTTATAATTTTTCATAATTATATTATTCTCCAAACTTTTTTTTTGAACACTGTGGCATTATTTTACCAATACATAAAAAACTAAAATGTTTATAAATTTTATTATATAAATATAATTTTAGTGATTTAATATGTTTCACAAATATTATTACTAAATATAACATATTATCAGTTTTTATAGGAATATATTTTAATTGAAATATTTACTTTATTCATTTTATGTCAAATAATGTAAATATAGTCAAAATTTACATTTAACGTTATTATATGGGATAATATTTTACTAAATCACATAAAAATAAAAATACTCCTAAAATGGGATTAAAGGGATATTATATTGTAAAACATTTCATCAATTTTCCATTTCAATTTCATCTGGAAAATTTTCTCTTGATATTGAATTCATTATATTTTAATCTTTTAAAACAATCTATCAGTCCCCCCCCCCTCTCTTATAAATTGGCACATCTTCTTCTCTTTCCTCCACTATTCATGAACAATTTAGTTCAGCCAAGCCTTGAACAAATTCATTCCATGAATCCCTCTCCACATTATATATATCTTTAATTAGATAAAATTATAACCTTATTGGTCTTGAGGTTTTATACAATGGGTTTTTCTGATGAAAAGTTAAATTTTTTAATCAAGTTTTTCCGTTTTAATGGAAATTTTCTTTCATTTTCCAAAAGAAGTAATTTTTTAATTTTAAAAATATAATATGAAATTAATTATTTTTAAAATTATACATAATGAATGTCATTTTCCATCATCATGAAACCTCAATTAATTTATGGTTGGTATAAAATTTTACATTTCCATATTAAAATATATTTTTTATTTTAAAATTTGGTAATTTTTTTGAAAGAAGAGTTTTCAAAATGGAATGATTATTTTCCTCAAATATTATTCCCAATTATATTTCAAAATAAATTTAAATTTATTATTAAATAATATGATTTTATTTAACATTTATTTTTAATAAAATCCATATATATCAAACTGATTCTTTCTCTCGATGGTTTTTGTTTACGATGACAATATTTTTTTGATACTCATTCATTTTCAAGTGTTATAATATGATGAATGGTTTATATTCCTAGGGAAAAATATATATGATTTTCATTATTTTATGTGTGGAGAAAAAAACTACCTCCAATAAAATCTTCAAATAATTATATATCATGATATAGCTTTGTGAAACCAGTTGATGTCCTTGATCTATTACAGGAAACAAGTCTAAGTGCTTAAACTGTTATGTGAAAAAAAGTAGATCCACTTGATCTTATATGGGAAACATGTGTGGAGGTCTGATCCAGTGGTTTGGTAATTATCCACGACATATTAAATGGTTTTGATAGGTATGATTATTCTATAAATTTTTTTTAACATGAACCAATAGTTAATGATTGTGTTATGATGAGTTCTATCTTCAGTCTATTTATTTATTCCATATCCATGTTTTTTTTAAAATATATTAAATACATATTTTAATACAATAAAATTATTCTCTAAATATATTCTCACTCTTGTATGAATTTTTTTTAAAAAAATTATAGGAATATCCACGTTTTTAACAAAACAATCATGTTTCTCTTTTATCAAAAATGTTAAAGGATACATTGTTTTAATGTATACAAAATTAATGGTCTTTCTCTCAGTCATAATTTTTTTAGAACATACATTATAAGTTTAAATGATTATTTCCAAATAAAATTGTTTCCAATGTATAATATAATCATGTTTTAAGAAGACTTGAAGGAGATGGTAGAAGTAATAGACAAATATGCTCGATTAAAAATGATACATTTTCTTCAAGAAACCTCTTTTCCATAACACCTTAAGACTAATAATAATGGTATTATATCATAACAAGAACAGAGAGAATGAGTGGGTGGATTCTATGAAGGTATTAGTCCAGGGTGTGGAAAAACCAAATGATTCTTGAATCGTGATGGATCAAGAAGAATTGGTATCCTATTATAAGAGTGGGGAGGGGAACACATGGAATTTCTTAAAATATTAAAATATAATTAAGATAATACCGAGAAAAATGATTCCAAAATACCTATAAATGGATTTAGGATTACATTTTCAGCCTTATAATATCCACTTTATCCTATTTTAGGATTTTTAGGATTTTTATAATATGTAATAAAATCTTATTCTCATAAAAATCATTGTTTTCAATTTACACACTATTAATTAAATTTGACATAAAATACATAAAAAATGGTAATTAGAATATAATCATATAAAACAACACTAATAATTTATATTCACTAAAAAACTAATATCACATATTAACTCACTAAACTTTTGAATCTTTTAGTATTTTAAAAATTATTAATTATATTTTTTATTAATTGGATAAATATTTCATCATTGTTTCATAAGTAAATAGGGTCATTTTATAATAATTATAATTTAAAAATAAATTTCTATCATTAAAATAATTTTATTATTCTCTAATTAGACACATAGAATCATTCAAAACATACCAATTTCCCTACGTTGACACAAAGAGAGTTAAATTTTGTAAATTTATTTGATTTAAATAATATATATGTTATTTTCATGGACATCTGTCCATTAAAAAAATTAAAATTATAGTTTAGGGTGATATGGTTCACCCTTTATTTATCCAATAATAATTATGATGGAATCATATGGCCTTATAACTTATTTGTTTATCTAGATTAAAACACTTTATCCTTTATCGATGTGGTAAATTTTAACATGGTAACTATTTATACTACCTAAAAATAAAATTCTTATATATATTAAAATGGACCTTTATATTCTAAACACAATTGAATTTATTTTAAACGAAATCTGGAAAAACCTAATGAGAAATGGTTTTTAAGATAAATAAACATTTAAAATAAAAAAAAATTATACTAAATTCATGTACAAAATCTTATTCAAAAACCATAATTGGATTATTTTCAATCAAAATGTTCAAATTAAATTACAAAAAAAATACAAAATATAATTTTACTTTGAAAATATTTCAATATTAAAATCTTTTTAGAAAAATCTAAATTTTTTCACTATTTATTTATTAATCAATATTTTAAAAAAAATATTAATTTTTTTCCCAAACCTAATTCTAATATGATAATTTTTGAATTTATATTTTTTTATCATATTAAATTTCTAAATTTTCGGAAATTAGCTATATCATTTTATCAAAAAAACTAATAAAAACTATTTTTAGAAGAAATTCTTTCAATGAGTAAAATATATTTACTAAAATTTTAGTTTTCATTTTCTAATCATCAATCAATATCTTATAATGAGTAAAACCATTATATATTTCATATTTTGTTGAATACCATTCATTCCCTTTCATTTATTATATAGTTTATAGTGCTCAAATATAAATAATAAAAATTAATTATACATTTATAATGCATGTTTTGTATCTTTTACACTATTGAACATATCCTTTCTTTATAAAATATCATGATAATAAATTTTTCATATATTCAATTATTCACGACATGACTTATTTTTCACACAATGAAAATATTATTCTCTCCTCTAATTGAGTTTTCATTCATGTGGTGATTTTATTCCTTATTTCAAGTTCACATCCAGTATAGGATTCATGATGTGAATCACATAATTATAACACCATAAGCTCTGTTTCACCATGTTTCTTAAATATCAAGACTTGAAAGTATTCCATAGACATCCCATGTCATGGGAGATCCTCCTTCAGTTGAAATATAAATTGGTTTAGATCCTCTTTCTCATGTTTCATAAAACATTTTATCATGATATAATTGAAAAAATATATTAAATATAATTAAATAATTAATAATTTAAATCATGATTGAATTTTTTTTAATATTAAATGTATGTATTAAATGTTTGTATCAACTCCCCATACTTAAATTAATGTTTTTTACTCATGAATGGAGTCTTATCATACTATGTATTATTCCCACCATTCCATTATTTAAATATAAAAAAAAATAAACTGATATAATGGGGAATTAAACATTTATGCATCACATAAGGAAAATGATTGTCACTACACTTTTCAATGAAACAGATAAAATATTAGAGCGGGAACATGATACCTAAAGGCATAATGAACAAATCATCACCTCTTTCTCTTTTTATTATATTTTCCCAAAATTTATCCATTAAGAGAAAACACTCATTCACCACTAAAACCCATACAATCAACGAGACATCAGACAATTAATGGTGATATTTTATCATCCCATGACACAACCCATTTTCAATTTATTTATTTTAATTATATATATATATATATTCTCACAGGGGGGTGAATAATAAGTACAATAAATTATACATGATATCTCTTCAAATCACAATAAAGCCACATAAAATCTTCTTCAATGTAGTATATCTTGATCCAATAAGGAAAATATAACACTCACACTTATTCTTTTAAATGTCATGCAACACACCATGAATAGTATATAAATGGATATAATAGGATTGTAAAATGTATTAGTACTTAAAAGCGTCATTTATTACCTCTATGGGGAAAATAAAAAATACAAATTGTGGTTAAATGTTTAAAGGGAAGTAAAATAACATTCCCTAGCCTTATTATCACGGATTCTATTCATTCTTATTTTTAATTTTTTTCCAAAAATATTTTTGAAGAGAATAATATTGAGTCTCATATTAAATATAATATAGATATAATAGGAAACATTTAGTCCAAGAATGTATCAGGAATGAGAAGAATGGTTGGAAGAACTAATCATGGAAATTAAAATCATTAATAAAATCAATAAATGTATATATAATAAATTCAAGGCATTCATATTTTCAGAAAAAATTCATTTCCAAATATCAAATGCTCCCCCTAAATCATGAATGATCAAATATAAAACCCCATATGTATCCCTAATAATTAAATTTTCTCATTAATATCATTATATTTTATTTAAAATTTTATTTATAATCATGGAAAGGATTGTATCCTAATATGATATGTATTATAGTCTCAATGATTAACTAAAAAATTAATGGTGGGGAATTAACTAGATGTTAATTTTTTTAACAAAATCAAATGTGGAATGTATAATAAAAAATATTGAATTGAAATTCTTACTCCCCTTTCTAATGACACTTCAATATCAGGATGAATAAGTTTTATTTTCGCCAAATTCACGATGTGTATTTGGATCACGACATGTATTGTTTTTATTTCACAATGTTAATAGTCATTAATACATGTGTTTTTTGAGTCAACCACTTCTTATCATGTTTCCTTCATGTGTCTTAGTGGACATAAAAAATAAAAAAACCTAAGTGAATATATATGTCCTTTTCTATACAATATGAATTATTTGTGGAAGTGTCGATTCATATAAAAAATTAAATAAAAAACACGGTTTCCCTCCTAGAATCTATTTTCTTATCATCGTTGTCACAACCTTACCTCATGATTCTATGTGATTGAGGATTTGATGGAGGTTACTAGATCCAGATTTACAATTTATCAAATCATTAGTTACTCCTTATAGTTAGGTACAATCCATTTTTTGATAAGTCTCCACTTTCCATTTAGATATTACTTTCATAACCTCTATTGATCATATAGTGTGGATTTTAGACCATCTTAAAAAACAAAATGGTAGTTCACTGATATCTCCAACCTGATTTCCTTCGATGAATTATTCAGGGATAACATTACCAGTAATGTCATTATGATTTTTCCATAAATTTTTACATTTATTCATCTATGATTCAGCATTATAATTCATGTTTAAAAAAACAATATCAATTATTCATCCATGGAAAACACTTTCCTACACATCTAGTAGACTATCCACTATAAACACTTCATCTTAGTAATCTATATTCTTCACCAACTAATGTAATTTAAACCTCACTTTTTCTCCACCAACAATTAATATTATCTCCCCATTTTTAATAAAAATAAATTTATTTTCTATATCCAAGAAGGATCTTCCCTAGAATATTGGAATATTATATTTATCAATGTCTATTGATAAAAAATTTGTTCAAATTTACAACTTGTCTACCATGAAGATGAAATATTCAAGTATTCCTTGAGGACAACTTGCAATTGTATACTCTAGTTAATTATTAAATTGGGTTGGTTTCATTTCTCTCAATATTATGATCCAAAATTTTGAATTTTGATTTATTTTGAAACATTAACATGAGTTTCAAAAAACGCTATTATACTCATCAAAACAAATACTAATCAGAATAAAAAAGATTCCTAGATCCCTTTTCTTATTTAGTGGGATATTTGATTCCATCGTTGAAAATTTCCCCATTTGTGGGACAATGAAAAATTCCTTATTATTTATATTATTTGACACTAAATACTTCATGATATTTTTTTAGATGAGAATGTTTAAGACTACCTTTAAAATTGGAATGCGGATATCCAAGTTTTTGAAAATCTCTATAAACTATTCCCTTTTTACATCAATATTGAACTAGAATATTCAATATAAAAATGATGTTGTTGGTCGGTGTAGTGGTGGATCTTATTTTTGAATTAATTCCTCATATTATTTATTTCTCTCCTTATTTACTTCCAATTATTGATTTTCATATTGTCTAATAAATTTTAATATAACCTATTACGTTGTCTTCCCAATTCTAAGGGTAATGTATTAAAATTATACATGAGGGGGGTTGTTTTATCCATCCTAATAGTACTCCTATCTATCTCTGACAGTGTTTCTAAATAATTTTACTATCTTGAATCTCCATATTTACCAAAATAAAAATTTGGTTCCTTGATTTTCCCTCAATTTCTTTGATTACATGTGTATTTGTGGTTATAAATTTGGAATATTACTCTTCCATGGTATGAAATTAACTCATCAGTGATGACCATAGGTGTTGATATTAAAAATATTATTTTATTGGATAAAATACATGGCCTTGGTTTTTATTTTTTGGATTTCATAGAATCCGTCCATATACATAACTTTTTTATTATAATCCATATAATTCACTTCATTATAGAACATACCTTTTGGAACATTATTTCATAGTATATCAACTTTTTTCGTTGACATGTCATTCATATAGGTGGACACCTAGCTATTTTCCACCATGTGGTATCCTTATAATAAACATTCATCATGTTTCCATTTAAATTTTTTCATGAAATATCATCCAACAACTTTTAAATATCCTCTTGAAACTTTCTCAAAAGGGAACTTCCTATGGTAGAATGAACTATTGAATGATTTACCTATGATAATACATTATAAAAAAATTAATTTGGGTCCATGTTTTTTTGAAATAATGGGGGTATCATTTAATAAATATTTTACATTCTTCACATTAATATATAAATACTCTTCCAAAAATTTATAAAAAATAATACTTACCTACATATTCATATATTTTGAGGGTGGAAATATATTTTCAATAATTTTATTATAGAATCCTCTCACATGGTTTTCTTGTGAACCTACTAACTTTGGATCAACTCTCATGTTTTCTTCTTCAAAAGGAATTGGAAGAGGCCTTCACTATAAAAATCGGTTGAAATATTGTTAGACTGAAATATTTCATAATGTTCAACAAAACTACCAGTATAAAAATTTGGGAATTCATGAGGTAGGCTAATGAATTAGACTAAATGTTTGATCATTTCAAAGAAAACTATTTTGATATCGATGTGTTATGTAGAGACTGGAAAAATTATAATTCTTTTATTAATTCCCACATTGTAGGGTCTTCAATAATTTATTAATACATACACTCATTGGTTTCTTCACTGGATATCTTGGTGCACTACCTATTTTAATTCTTGAAATGCACCATAGACTATTCCTCTTCCTTACATGATTCAATTTTTTTTAGAAATTTATTTTTGTTACTCAACATCTTTATGATCTCTAGATCAAAGGAAGTCCCCCTTTCATTTATAATTTTTTTAGTTGAGTAATAATGTGAACAATAGGTCCATGAAACTATAGAAAAAGAAAACCAATTTTAAAATGGGGGAAAGGGGAAATTATTATATACTCTAAGATTTACTTAGCATAGTTCTCTGAAAATTACCCCACTTTTCAAACATCCTTAAAGTGTTATTTTTTATCCCCTGTATATAAAACAGAAAAATTATAGACTAAAAATAAACTTAGTAAAATTAAATTGTAGTAAAGTACAAATAAAGGTAGACACACAATGAAAAAAAAGAAATAATTTAGAATATTATTAGGAAAATTAAAATGAAAGAAGAGGGTTGTAATTGTTTTTGTGAAAATAGAGAGATGTAGTTAAATTGTTTAATGAAATAGAATAATAATTGTAATTAAATCATGTTTTGAATATCAATTGTAAATGTGTGTCATGGTTTTATATATTAAGGGGTAATGTGTAATTTTATTTATAAATTAAATTTATTAATTCATTTTTTCTATTAGATTCAGGATAAGAAATATCAAATGGTCACGGTTCCCCCTTTGTAACATGACCATCTCCCTTTTAGAATGGTTAAGTACATTATGGAATTAACGAATCTAGTTTTTCATGATAACATATTTAAATATAGTTAACATAGACATGATAATGTTCATGCCTAATTTAGGTTAATTGGTAATGAAATTAATGTTTACTTTTTAGATTCATCAATAAATAGTCATGATTAAACAAAAAAATAATGATTTTTTAATTTTGATTTAAATGTTGTGGAAACCATAAGAATAAATAAATAAATAAAATATAATCCAAAATATCACATTTCTCATTCATCTATATCACTTTATAACATCTCATTAGTTAACCCCACATTCGAGAAATGTTGGAGTATGAGAGAAGGAGATAAGTGAAATAAATAATGGTAAAAAGTGACGAGAAATGCTAGTGGAGGAATCTACAACAGCACATCCACTAACCCTATCCCTTTCTCTCTAAATAAATCTTATTAAAAATAAAAAAAACATTATATTTATAGATCTTCATGTGGATTTAAATTTACTAATGTAGCTAATAAATTTATCAACTCTAAGTCATAGGTCCATCCTTATGTTATATAGTTATTCATAAATATATATGAAGATCACCATTGAAACTAGCACTGTAAGAAGAATAATTTTGGCCTATCTGAACATGTTTATTGAGTGACTTATGTTTCACTTCATGAAGGTATCTATATCTCCTATAATTAATTTCTTTTTCATGGGGTGTGTTCATGCCTTGTTTCTTATTCACATCATCAACATGATTCCTGATGATTATCTTTTAATTCTTGAACCATAAGATCTATTTCACTTTTTTTCTTTAGTATGATGCCACAAAAGTATCCCATAGGAATCCCATATTATTATTAGCCCTATTTTATTATAGGTATCAATTTTTTTGGAAGACTCATTATTTTTTCATAAAAAATTATATCCGTCCGTAGATGAACAATTATATTAAACATTCATCAAGCATTAATCATTTAAATCATAAATGTAATTTATTTGAATACAAAAAAAGTGTGTCTGGAATGTGAATATAGGGAATATATTTACATTAGAAAATAATTTAAAAAATAAATCTATAAAATAAAAAGGAGGAACATGGAAAGAATAAAAAATATGGTTAAATAGAATATATTGAATTTTGGGAATAAAGATATGTTGGAAACCTCTATTTATAAAAGGATTTAATTTTTAATGGGAAATAGAAATAGATGAAAATATATTTTTTATTGGCTACCCAAGATTTATTTTGTGAAGTCAAGTTACATTTTTGTTTATGAAAACTTTTGATTGATAAGGGGTTCATCCAAAAAAATAATTCTAAATTTTTTGACATTGTCATGGAGTATAAATGATGAATATTTGAGAGAAATTTTTTTTTCATTACAAAGAAGACTAATATCAATTATTAGAAGCATTGTAATACAAAAATAATGACCTTTTAGATATTTCAATGCATTAATTATGATGAAAATTTGATAAAAACACATTATATAGATCAGATGTGCTCATATTGGGATATTTTTGTTGACTAATAGGTTAAAACATCAATATAAGATTAAATAATTAGGATGGAATATATATTTTAATGAAAATAAAACCAACTATTTATTCCTAATTTTAATGTATAATAAATTCATTTTAGATGTAAGAGTAATAATTTTTTGTAATTTTTTTCTATATAGTTCATTAATGTGGCTTTAAATCAACTTGATTTTCCGTATCATTTATTAATGATTTTAATCATTTAATTTATTATTCTTGGTGTTTTTGTTAAATAATTACACTATAATTATTTTATTGTTAAATTTATCAATTTATCAATTTTTTTATTATTAATATTGTATATTTAACTTTTAAATTAATTATGTGTGTTTTACTTTTGTTATAATTTTATGTTCTGGTAATGCTTAAAACATTAATTCTATTATACATTTAATAATTAAGTAAAAAATAATTATTTATTTAATTAACTACATGTTTAGTTCAACATTTAATCTAATAAAGTTTTTTCGTAAAATATATTAATGTCCTTAATTAATTCAAAATAAATAATTAATTTAAATATTTTAATTCAATTTTTATTTATATTTGTTCTACTAACTTTTGTTCATTTTTACTTTAATTTATATTTTTTGTTTTTAGTTATTATTTTTTGAATTAATTATTTTTTATTTTGTTTTTAAAATTTCAATTATTTAATCTTCTCTTTGTTTTTAATTCTTTTTAATTAGTTTAATTTGTTTTTATTTCTTATTTTTATTCTTTAATGATTTAATTTTATTATTTATTAATTAATAATTTTTTATTTTTTTTCTACAAATGATTATTGTTGCGGTATGTTCTGTCATCCACCTTCCCTTACAAATTTTACATGACTCACCATTTGACCTACCCAATGGTGACTTAATTCACTTTTTCAAATTTACACTCCAATTGTGAGTCCTTTACTCAATGTTGGTACATACTATGGTCACTCCTTCAGTGCAATTATGAGACCTTCCCACCCTTCCCTAGTACAGAAAACTGAACTCGGAGTCACTGGTACACCTCTCCCTTCCTTCAACTATGACTTAGAGTCACCATTGCACCCTCTGTCATCTATTGACACTATCTGCTCCTCCATTACCTTCTCATCATTCGACTAAAATGGTGAGATGCTCACCCGTCTATTATCCAACCACTCTATTTATCTCACTGCCACTCCTCCACCATCAAAACTTCATACTGCCACTCTCATTCCTTTGCTTCCACCACTGAAAACCAACGGTGTCCTAACACACCATTCCTCTCCCATACACCATTCGTTTCATACCGTCATCCCACTTGTGAATCCACCTTCAACCATAAATAGAACAAGAAACCATACAAATTTACTAATTTTAATAATTTTATCTCATATTTACACACATGTATCTCTCTACCACAAATTTATTGATATAGTTATAGATCTATGTTCTTGGTGTGGAAGACAAATGAATCTGGAACAACCGAAGATGATCTCAATTCCCTGTGGATTAAAACCTGAGGTTGATCCGCACCACTATTCCTTCAATCATGAGATGCTGGGGAAGACCATAGCTACTACCATTGTGATACGCCGGAGATGGAGATCCCAAGAATCACCGCACATAGATGGAGCTAGGAAGATGATCCGTATAGAGGATCTACCATCGCCACTGGTCGAAGATTCCTTGTAGCCTCCTAGAGTACCCACCGCTATGGTGACATGCTGGATGGAATTCATCATGATCCCCCCATCTTCCTAAGGAGGAAGACACCCAATGAGTGGCATAGAAGAACATGGGAGAGAGAAAAAAAATAAATGAAAATTTTAAACATAACAAAAAAACAAATAATATAACATAAATTAAATTAAATTTATTATTATTATTATTATTATTACAATTATAATTTAAAAATTTTGTTTTCAGTTTAATATAAATAATTTATCTTTTTATAGATATAAATAAATAACATTAATGATTCAATTTAAATTTAAAAATTTTAATTTTAATTTAACTTTATTAATAAATTAATTGTAATAAATAGAATAATAATTATACTAAATAAAATAAATAATTAATAAAATAATTATGTTCAATCTTAAAATAATAATATTATTAATAATCATTTATAATGTTTTTAAAATATTAAATTTAAAAAATTTAATTAAATAATATTATAATTAATAAAATTTTTAAATAAAATAAAAATAATATAAATAAAACTAATCGATTAAAATATTTATTATAAGGAAATAACTAAAAATAATTATTAAATAGTAATATAACATTAATTTATAAATAATAATATTTATAGTTATTAAATCTTTTCATAACGTTTAAAAACAATTAATCATACTTTGATTTCCATGCAGATTCAAGAAGAATAAAAAAAACATCCAGTTTCAACCAAACTGCCCGGCTAGTTAGTTAGAGGGGTTCTGATAATGTGACAGTCATTTCAGACAAAAAAACATGTGTACAACGACTTGGTGAAAGACCAAGTCTAGTCAGCGTAGGTAGGTGGCAAATTAGTAAAGTGAATTTTATTAAAAAAACTAGGCAGATGGAGATCACAGAAAATACTTCCCATTCACACTTCACATTCAAGACATCATTTGACACTTTCAAAGAGATCTAACATATTATTGAGGGAGGTTTTATTTAGACCTTGTGGACTGAGAAACAGAGCATTATCGCTGGAGTATTATGGGATTTTATTTTACCATTCTGTTCATTTTCCTTAACATGTAATTGAATGATTTCAATTCTTGTTATTAATTTGATTTTTGGGTAAAAATTTTTGTTCGAGGGATTTGTAATCTACTAGGTGTTAAATATTTACTAATTCACATGTTCATTTGAAAATTTCAGAATTTGATCACCAAGATCATGTCTGAAATCAATTTAATTTTTTTGTAGCTTTTTATTTCATAACATTCGATATGATCAGTGAGATTGTTTCTAATTGCTTTTAATTCTTACTTTGATTTAAAAAACTCTAGAAACAATTGGTGAGATTATTTATAGTTACTTTTCTTTCAAATTCTATTATCGTTGATGTCTCGTGAGTATCAAACTCCAAGATTCATTTTTATACATGATTACTCTCCTAGTTAGGGGTAATGATACATCCCATTTCATATATTTTTTTTAATTAAGATTTATGTGAAGTAGAAATATTAAACAGCCGAGAAGTATTAACTTTTCCCTAGGAACCTATCTTGATTGTACTTCCTCACTCCGTTCCCTTGTTTCTAATTCATATTTGGTTACATTTACAACTATTGAACATATCACCATTTAATTGTTTATAGAAAATAACAATTTCATTTTTTTCTTTTAGATGTTTAAAAAATTAATTAATAAAACAAATTAAAAAAAAGATAACCCATTATTGACAACAGTGGATGGATTTTTTTTAAATTTGTTAACTCATCTTTCTATTTAGTCTTCCCTTGAGTTCAACCCTAGTTTCCACTCACTACAACAAATATTCCCTTTATCAGCGCTAGAAAAGGGCATTAATAGTGCTAAAAAATCCATGTTAATCAATCCAAAGATAGGGGTCCCTTTTATCAGCTCTTAAAAAATTGATTATAAATTCCCCTTTTATCAATTCTTTTAAAAAGCACTGATAAAAGTTAAAAAAATATTTAAAAAATAAAGAAATATTTTTTTTATTCTGGGGTGATTCAACAGTGCTTGAATCCCCCATTTAATAGTGCTCCAACCCCATGGTATCCCACGCACGACCCATCCAGCTCCCCCAGCCCCACCCCCTTTAACAGTGCTAGGTTATTCCCCCAACCTGTGCCTGCGACCTACCTCCCCCATGATTCTAACTCGAGACATGTTGCTTGCGCGTCTAAGCCTTTACCACTCCACCATATTGCTTTGCTCTTAATTTATTAATATATCTATTTATTTATATATATATAGTTATATTTACTCATATATTAATATATATATATATTAAAATATATATATTTATATTAATATATATAGTTATATAGTTATATTAATATATATATATATATCTGTCTATTAATATATATATATATATATTAACATATAAATAGTTATATTAATATATATATCTGTATATTAACATATATGTATATAAATATATCGGTATATATATTTAGTTATATTAAAATATATATATATATTAATATATGTATATTTAATTATATTAATATATATATATATATGTCCATATATTAAAATATATATATATATATTAACATATACATATTTATATTAATACATATATATATATATTTAGTTATATTAATATATATATATTTAGTAATATTATTATATATATATATAGTTATATTAGTATATATCTCTATATTAATATATATTTATATCTATTTATATAAATTTTTTTAGTTGTAATTTTTTATCCGTATATTTATTTGTATATTAATATATATTTATAAGATTGGTTTTAAATAAATTTATAAAATATGTTCTCATATGTGTGTCTATAAATAAATAAATACATACACACATACATACATATATACAACACACACATGTATATATATGAATAAATACATATATATGGGTATCTGAAATGCCATTGAATATTAAAATGACCATAACATCAAATCCAAAAGTCAGTTTCAACTCCACAACAAGTCAAATCGGAGAAAATGAATGAATCTTTGATATGAGATATGGTATAGACCTAGAGGACATCTGTATTAGAAGTTATATTTGAATGTTAAAAAATTTGGATTTCCGGACTAAAAACTCAGTTTTGGAGGCCTTCTAGGCCTTTTTTTGCCTCAAAAAGTTTGATAGAAGGTTCTTTTCAATCACTAGCGTGTAGAGCTCATCGTAGACATCTATTTGATATGTTGTAGAGCTCAAACGGACTCCTAGATTAAAATTTATGGTTGTTTGAAGTTTGAGTTACATTTTCCACTTATTTTAGATGTTTTATTAATTTTTTTATTTTTTTTCTTTAAAATGTTATTAAATGATTATTAGTCAATGATAATTAAAAAATTATTAATTAAAAATATTTTCTAAAATAACTTGTCATCCTCTTTTACTAAGTATCTTATATATTAATTTTATATTTCCATTTATCCTTATCTAAAACATATTTAAAAAATATATATTATATTTATATCAATATAAATATACTTATATATCAATATATAATTTTTTATGAAAAAGGTTTTTTTTGAAATATACACTTTATCATCGCTTGAAAAAATCACTGATAAAGCCCCATTTTACCAGCACTACTAAAAAAATCATGGATAAAGGGGGCCCCTTTAATAGCACTAAAAAAGCACTGATAAAGAGGGTGCCTTTATTAGTTCTAAAAAAACACTGATAAAGGGTCACTTTTAATAGAGCTTTTTTTAGCATTGTTAAAAGTGCCTTTTTTCAATGCTTTTTTAGCACTGATAAATTTACCCCTTTATTAGCGTTGTTAAAGGGTGGCGCTATGGAAACCCAATTTTGTGGTAGTGACTAAACTATAGTTAGATAAAAATATAAATACTAAATATTTGACACTATTTAAATTACATACAGTTCACGTCTTTGTGCTATTTTCGAGGAGGGATTCGAGAAACCACCTTTCTAAAAAACTCACTACTACAAATATGTCTTTTATCAGCGCTAAAAATGGCCATTAACAGTGCTAGAAAAAGCGCTGATAATGCCGGTGAAGATAAAGGGGGGGTCCCCTTTATCAGCGCTCCAAAAGGGGCTGATAAAGACCCCTTTTATCAGCGCTTTTTTTAGCGCTGATAAAAATAAAAAAATAGAAAAAAATAAAAATACTGCCAATCTCGTGGGGGGGGGGTTTACAGCGCTTGAGCCCCCCTTTATCAGCGCTTTCCCACACGTCCAGCGCCCACCCACACTACCTACACCCTTTATCAGCGCTAGCCCTTTAAATCACCCTTGTGTGTGCGCCCTTGCCTCCACCTGGATTTGATCTCGAGACCTCCCCGATGTGCACCTAAAGCCTTTGCCACTACCCTATATTGATTTTTTCTCTTATTCATGATATATCTGTTTATTTATATATTTATTTTGTTATATTTATTCATACAGTAATATATATTTATATTAATATATATATATACAGTTATATTAATATATATATAGCTATATTAATATATATATATATACAGTTATATTAATATATATATATCTATATTAATATATATATATATATTATTAATATATATATATATGTAGTTATATTAATATATATATATAGATATATTAATATATATAGTTATATTAATATATAGTAGTTATATAAATATTCAAATATTGGTATTTTAAATAAAATGGATATTAGTTATTATTTGGATAAAGCTAATATATTTTATATGTAAATATGTTTAATTATTTATTTAAAAAATTTAATTTCTAGGTGTTAATATATAAAAAATATGTACATATAGTTATATATTTGATTATAAATAGAAGTGAATTATAAATAACGATAAAATTTCAAAGACATAATATCAATATGAATGCAATACCTTAGAATAAATTCAGTCCCCACAAAAAATCCAATAATATCCCCTTAAACGAGGCTGAAAATCGAAAAAATGTTAAAACATCTGGGTACCCCGACTAAAAACTCATTTTTTGAGGCCTTCTGGGCTTCTTGAGGCCTCTAAAAACGCTTGATCGGGATTTCCCGGTCATAGCGACGTAGATCTCGTCGCATGCTTTGATTTGATATGTGGTAGAGCTCAAATGGACACTCGGATCAAAAGTTATGGCCGTTTAAAGTTTGAGTTGCGTTTTCAACATATTTTGGATCTTTTTTTTATTTTTTTTATTCTTCAAATTGTTATTAAATGACTATTACTCCATTATAATTATTAAATTATTAATTAAAAATATTTTTTAAATTTTTTAAGAATCCATTTTCAAGAAATATCTTATATATTAAGTATATCAAGTGTAAATGTACATTTATACTTATCTAAAATATATTTAAAAATTATATATTATATTTATATCAATATAACTATATAACTATATTTATATATTAATATATTTTTTAAAAAAAAATTAAAGTCGACCCTTTATCAGTGCTTTTAAAAAAAGCGCTGATAAAGACCCCCCCCTTTATCAGCGCTACTAAAAAAGCACTGATAAAGGGGGTCCCTTTATCAGAAACAAAAAAATCACGGATAAAGGGGGGCCTTTATCAGTGCTATAAAGAGCGCTGATAAAAGGGTACTTTTGTCAGCGATTTTTTTAGTGCTAATAAAGGCACACTTTATCAGCGCTTTTTTGAGCTCAGATAAAGCCCCCCCCCTTTATCAGTGCTTTTTAGTTAGCGCTGATAAAGGGGTGGTACTGACCTTGCCTAGTTTTGTGGTTGTGACTATTCAATAAAATAAAATATAAAATAAAATATTAAAAATTAAAAATTAAAAACTGTGTAAAAAAATTCAATTCTATGATGTTCTTTCTATTTTAACTTTTTCTATTACTTTAAATTAGTTTTTTGTTCTTTTACTACTTTTATATTACTAATTTTTTTTTTCTAGTTTACTCTAGTATGAAATTTTTCATGAACACTAGATCATTTTTTGATATATTAGGGCCTATATACCCTAAAATTGAAAAATAATTAACTTCTCTAAAAAATAAAAATATAATTGAAATGGAAAATCTAGGAGAAAGAGTTCCTATACATAATCACCCAAAATTTCACCCTAAACTCTTAGAAATTAATTAGTGACCTATGATGAGGGAATTCAAAATCCCTAAAGTGTATACCAATCCATCATCCATTATATTATCTCATAGAACCTAAAATTATAAATTGAAACAATCTCACATGTCACTGCTACAATCCATTAATAGACTCTCTATTGAGGTATCTCTAGCCTCCATTGGGGATTTCTAAAATACTATGAACCTATTAAATCTCTTATGACTCACTGAGAATGAGATTAGAATGACAATATTTCCCTTTTTCTTAATGGGAATTCTAAGAATTTTTTCTTCATCCTATATGAGAATATATTTGAAAATTAGGATTATGTTTGTAATTCTTTCATCGTGAAATTTTATCCCCAAGGACATTATGGTGAATATAGACTAAAATAACAAGTTTTTACTGAGATGATGGATAACCCTTTCATGAGTCTTGGAAGAGATTTAGGGGTGTTCTTAGGTATTGTCTCCATCATCATCTCTCATCTCATGACCTCACATACTCCTTTTATGATGTTTTTTCTTCCTATTGTCAAACCATGGTGATCAATCTGCTGGGGAATACTATAATGAGTAAAAAATGAAAGAGTTAAGAGAAAATTTTAACATCCTCACTTTAAATTTTCAACATAAAAATTCAAGAAGGAATATAGTAAATATATATTTTAATAATACTGGTTCAAGAAATGACACTCATGATCAACATTCTGAAATTAGTAATCAACTTCAATGATTAATTAACTGGAATTCCAAATAATTTGTTAATCAAATGGATAGTTAAAACACAAACCAATTACTTTGGGAACAATATTCTCAATGTTGGATGTTTGGTCACACTAAAAATTTTTTCCCAACATTTTCATGCTAGGATAACAACAAATAAAACTCAAGCTATATTAATTACGGTCCTAGGAATCTTGTTAAGGATTACGCATTTTCAAATAGTTACAACCAAGGCTATAGGATCCATCCCGATTTTTCATTTAAAGAACAAGGAATTATTAAGTAACCCAATGCCCCTAGTTATCAAAACCTACCTAGAAAAAAAATTCAAAAACAACAGAGGAATGAATCGGCTAATTCATAAGGAAATTATGAGGGTAAAATGTTTTCAAAACTAAATCAAATCCTAAACAGAATATACTATAAAGAGGAAATATTCAGTACTTAACTAAATAAAATAACGAACCCAATATAAATTTTATAAAATTCAAAATGATGTTAGAATGAAAAATATGAAAACTCAGTTAGGCCAACTAGATAGAGACATGACTTCTAGGGATAATGGAAGGTTGCCTAGTACAACTGAATTCAACCATATGGATAATGTCATGGCTATTATAAATATAATTGGGATTAATAATCAATATGTAGCTAAAAAAGACTTTGAAAAAACAAAAACTAAAAAAATATCTGAATTTGGATATAAAAATTTTCATTAAACACAATATGGAAATCAAAAAATAATTGATAAAAAATGAATAAAATCTCAATTGTTCACCTACAAATAAATCAGAAATTTTTTTAGAAAATAAAATAAATAATAATAAAGATAAATCTATTGAATAAATGAGATATATTATCACGACCCATCCCTCAGGGCCCATGCCATAACTAATTGGTATCAGATAAGTTGGTTCTACTATAAAACATTGGACTCTGGTCCTTTTAACAGAAATAGTGCTAATTTTAGTGAGTGTGGTTATCAGTTTAGGGAATCCAGTGTTGGTACGGTGGTCGACTTATCCATACACCAAGACCCTGACTTCTGATTTCCGGCTCAGTCCATGAAAAAACTGATTGCGTGTAACTTTTCAAGAGTTTTCTTTATGATCTCTTTGATTCAGTTCATCAGGTATAACTTTTCGACTGTGGAACACCTGTTTCCTTTCAGGATGACTCCATGCAGACAACCAGCTAGGTTTCTGGATATAGTACACATTGATAGACCATCGAGTGATGAGGCCTCGATGCAGGGCCCTCTTACAGTAGAGGCACCAGCAGAGGCACCAATGGTACCATTACCCATTGGGCCACTGATTCCACCAGCACCAGCAGTAGTGGGTACACACCACTTGAACGAGTTGCACGAGTTTTAGCGCCAGAGGCCACTCAGGTTCAGGGGAGAGACGGACCCACAGGCAGCTGAGGATTGGCTGGAGGCCGTAGTGAGGGTCTTCCGACTGGTAGGGACACCAGCTAATCTCATGGTTATCCTTTTCACCATCATTTTACAGGCAGTAGAATAAAGATGGTGGAGCTTGGTGCTCTAGGTTTACGATGAGGTGACGCTTCTCTGGGAAAACATTGAGAGCCTATATCGGGAAAAGCCTGTCCCAGCAACTCTTAGTGCAGTGCGCATATCGGAGCTTCTTCATCTGCACCAGTGCAGCATGAGTGTGGCTCAGTACTCAACGAGGTTCACTAACCTCTCACACTAATCCACTAATATGGTTCGAGACCCATTCTTCAGGTCTCAGACCATCGAGTAGGGACTCAGGTGCGAGATCAGGGTTTTGATGATCACACTCATCATCCCAACATAGGCGGGGGTGTTAGAGAGAGCCCTCTTAGTGGAGAGTTTTCTTACGGAATTGTCATCATTAGTGAGACCCACCACTAGTCGCCACGTAGCAGAGTCTTCTGTAGAAGGCATCTGACAGATATCACAGAGGTCCAAGATGACTAGGCATGCAGGTGGATAACTTCATGATTCAGGATTAGTTGTGTGGGGTACCAGAGACAGAGACAATCATGTGAGGAACATGCAGTGTTTCAAATGTGGCGGGCAGGGTCACATGGCATGTCACTGTTCAACCCATCATACAGATGATCAGCATAAAATCGAGGGACCGCCCAGGTAGAGACAGAGGTTCAACTAAGGAGGTCCGCAGGAAGAAGGCGGACGTGGCAGAGGAGCTATCTGTGTAGCTGGTAGTGGGAGAAGATTCGAGATTTTACCACCACCACCAGGTGGTCCACCCCGACCATTGGGAGCAGGTGGACAGGGGTGATCTCAGCTCTTGGTAGCTGATTCCTATGACCATAGCACTCTGGAGATGATATGTGGTACGATCTGTGTCTACTCCACCTTAGCTGCAGTACTTATAGAGACAGGTGTCAGTCATTGTTTTATTTCCACTGCCCTCGGTCGGAGCTAGGAGATTCCGACGAAGATATTGGCTTGATCCTTATGGATAGAGACTCCCACGGGAGTGTATTTGATGATTATGCACTGGTTCCAGCAATGTGAGCTTACTCAAGGAGGCGATAACTTCGGCTAGTATCTCCTAGTAGCAGCATTGAGCCCTTACGATTTCATATTGGGTATGGACTGGTTATCAACAGTTCATGCTCATATTGACTGTATTAGGCGCAAATTGTTGTGTGTTTGCATGGATGGGACCAGGTTTACCTTCACCTACGAGAAGAAAGCCATTGCATCAAGGATGGACTTACTCGGAGGAGATTAAAACCGACCACTCATTAGTTGGATAGCCTTACCCTTAGAGCTATTGATGTGGAGAGTCTGATCTATCCTGTAGTGGTGGACCAGTACGCATATGTCTTCTCTAATAATGTTCTGGGTCTACCTCCTTGTAGAGAGGTGGAATTTTACATTGAATTGTACCCTGAGACAACACTGATATCTACACCAGCATATAAGATGGCTCCCATGGATCTTTTTGAGCTGTGGGTATAGCTGGAGGACTTACAGGGGAAGGGATTAATTCCACCCACTATTTCTCCTTGGGCAGCCCCGATTTTGTTCACCAAGAAGGCAGATGGGAGCTTGAGACTTTGTGTTGAATATCAGCGCCTGAACCAGGAGACCGTGAAGAACAAGTTACCCCTCCCAAGGATTGATGACCTCTTTGATCAGTTGAAGGGAGAACGGTGGATCTTGAAGATAGACGTCAGATCAGGATATCACCAGCTTAGAGTGCGAGACAAGGATGTGCATAATATAGCTTTGAGATGTCGGTATGGCCATTACAAGTTCTTGGTTATACCATTCGGCATAAACAATGCTTCTGCAGTGTTCATGGGACTCATGAACATGATCTTTCATACATACCTTGATCACTTTGTGGTGTTCTTCATTGATGGCATTCTGATCTACTCAGTTACTGAGGAGGAGAATTCCTATCATTTGTATGTAGTACTAGACACACTTCAAGAGCACCAGCTTTATGGAAATCTCTCTAAGTTCCAGTTCTGGATCTGAGAGGTTCGCTTTCTGGGACATTTCATCTCAGAGGTACGAGTTGCAGTGGAGCCAGTGAAGATAGAGGCGTTACATTCTTGGGAGCTACCCCGGAGTGTGACTAAGGTACGAAGTTTCCTGGTTTTGGAAGGATACTACTAGAGGTTTTTACTAGATTTCTCCAGAGTTACATCACCTTTATCAGCTTTGACGAAGAAGGGGAAAACCTTCGTGTGGTTGGAGAGATGCCAGCGGAGTTTTCAGGAGCTGAGGAGGAGGCTGACTAGTGCCCCTATCTTGTGGCTTTTGGAGGAGGGCGTAGCGTATGTAGTCTTCTACGACGCATCAGGGACTGGAATTGGATGTGTCTAGATGTAGGAGTGAGTAGTGATCGCTTATGTTTTTCAACAGCTGAGAAAACATGAGTAGAACCACGCTACCCTTGACCTGGAGTTAGCAGCAGTGGTATGCACCTTGAATATATGGCGACATTACTTGATGGTTGACCATTTTATAGTCTACTCAGATCACAAGAGTCTCAGGAATATCTTATCAGAGAAGGACCTAAACCTGAGATAGTGAGGTTGTATTGACTTCCTCCAGGAATACAACTTCGAGATAGTCTATACTCCTTCGAAGGGGAACGTTGTAGCAGATACACTCAACATGAGATCTAGTATACAACTGCTAGTTGAGGTGATAGAGTAGCTGGCCACTTTGCAGATATCCTTTGTGGATCAAAATAGAGCATCTTTTCTTCAGTCTCTTATAGTCACTCCCCCACTTTTTCAGCAAGTCAGGGAGGTGTAGCATGGGGACAATGGCTGCGAGGCTCGATGTCCTCAGATATTCATAGGACATGCACATGATGGATTTTATGAATGTGGGGATCACATCATCCTTTTCAGGGGATGTAACATTGTACCAGTGTCTCTTCAGGAGGAAGTGTTGAGGGAGTTCCACACATCCCCTCTATAGGTACATCCCGGAGAGGGAAAGTTGTATCCGGACCTCCGAAGATAGCACTAGTGTCCGGAAATGAAAAAAGCAGTAGCAGAGTTTGTCTCTCTGTGCCTCACTTGTCAGAAAGAGAAGGTGGATCATTAGGTACCAGCAGGCTTAGTTCAGCCTTTAGAGGTCCCAGATTAGAAGTGGAATGGGATATTCATGGACTTCATTATAGTACTTCAACGTACATCTCGGGGTCATGGTTCTATCTGGGTGATCGTCGAACGACTCACCAAGGCGGCCCACATCTTACCGATCAAAGAGCAGGGTTTAGTAGATAGCATGGGATGCCTCTATGTGAAGGAGATTGTGCAGCTACATTGAGTACCCTCAAAGATTGTTTCTGATTGTGATACGTGTTTCACTTCCTAATTATGGAAGGGTTTGCAGGAGGCTTTCGAGATGCAACTTGGTTTGAGCACCACCTTCCACCCTCAGATGTATTTCCAGACTAAGTGGACTATTCAAACCCTCGAGGACATGTTGTTTACTTGTGTCCTCGACTTCAGCCATAACTGGGAGGATCACTTGCCTTTGGTGGAGTTTTCATACAAAAACAGTTATCTCTCCACCATAGTAATGACACATTTTGAGGCATTGTATGGACAACCTTGCAGATCACCTATGTGTTGGACTGACCCAGTGGAGTCATAACTCATGGGACTAGAGATGGTATGGGCTACCACAGAGAAAGGGAAGATCATCCATGAGCGGATGAAGACTAGAAAGAGCAGGCATAAGTATTATGTCGATAGGAGATGGTGACCTATAGTGTTTGAGGATGGAGACCAAGTCTTTCTATAGGTCTGACCCTGATGAGGTTTACAGAGATTTGGTTGAGGCGGAAAGTAATCTCCAGGGTTCATTGGACCCTTCCAGGTCCTCAACAAAGTTGGAGAGGTGGCTTACCACTTAGAACTTCCCTCTTAGTTGCACTGGGTGCATGACGTCTTCCACGTTTCCCAGCTGAGGAGATACGTGCATGACCCTTCTCACATCATCGACCACGACGAGCTGGACGTCGATGATGGGGAGATGTTTATGGAGGTTCCAGTGGAGATTGAGGATCGAAAGGATCGGGTCCTTTGTGGGTGGTCTAGACCTCTGGGGCGCGTTCACTGGAAGCACGGAAACATCCAGGAGAGCACATGGGAGAGGGAGGCTTAGATATTTGCTTAGTACCCCCAGTTGTTTTCCTAGTTTTTTGTTGTGGCTTATGGGGACGTAAATCCCTGAGGCGGGGAGAATGTAAAGACTCGTAATTTCCATGCAATTTTTTTTTAAATATATGGGAATTTTACGAGTCCATGAAAATTGACAGTGCGTGATTCTGAGGCCCAGTGTGCCCAAATTGAATTTATGAACTTTTTTTCGGGTACGTTCAGTAAACGTTCATGTAGGTTTTTGTAACATTTGAACTCATGCTCGGAATTGAAATCTGAGGAAACTGTTGAACTTGCAGCATTGGTTTTTGAATAAGGATACTTTCACCTCAATGGCAGTTGGTCGAGGTTGAAAGTTAGTTTTTGTGTTTTTTGTGAAAAAATAAAATAAAATAATTTTTTTTAACATTTTTATTTGTTGAAACCTCTCATGTGTATGATATGGAGGTGGGGACCAACGATCCTAAAACCCCCATTTTTAATTTCTAGTGGTGGGGACCACTTGAACCCTCGTAATGGGATAAACCCATTGAACTCCTTCATTAATGAAGAGTTAACCCATGGACTCCCTCCAACATTAATTATGTCAACACTTTTCATTTAATTGAGTAAATTAATTGAGCCAATTAATTATGCAAACGTGCCAACATAATTAATCTACCCAATTTAAATTATATTGGTACCTCTTTCCTTTGGTAGGATTTGGTTGGTGAAGGAGATGTGGAGAGCTTGGAGAACTTCTCTCCAACGAAGAACAACCTCCATCAAAGAACGATTATTCGAAGAACTGATGAACGATCCCGGGATCGAAGGAATGTGGCAGGCACAACAAATGTAGAAATATTTGAATTATTTCTTGTGCCAACATCAATGAACCTTCAACGTAGGGTGGTAATTTGAATTCTCCTACCTGTTCTTGAAAATTCTTCATAAATCATGAAGAAATTATAGCTTCTTGCTACCACTCTAACACAGATAGTGCGGGCCAAACAAACATGGCCCGACCTCTCTGATTTTTTTATGATTAATTGTTGTGTTATTAGTGATGGAGGAGGATGGAAACCAATGTCGGTGGGGCATGAGAATGGCAGTCGGCACCATAGCCAGCCGCAACAAAGGGATCGGTACAACCGCACTGTCCGACAAAAGAGAACTGCGGCTTGTGTCGCAACTGCGAAGGGAGAACGGCCAGCTGAGACGGCCGCTGGGGATGGCGCGGCGCATGGCCGCGCCGCACGGAGAGGACGGTTGTCCATCCAGCCAGCCACGGCGGACCACTGCACCGTGGTCCCCACCCTGCCCCGCGGCCCCCACGGCGCACTGCCACCGCCACCCGGTCAGGCCGGGCCCAACCCAGTGGGGTGGGTTAACCCAAACTGGGTCGGTATGGCCCAGGATGGGTCGGGCCAAGTCGGTCCGACCGGGTTGGACTGGACCCGAACTAGCTTCGACCTATTTCCACTCTTTTGGCCATAACTTTGGCACCGAGTGTCCATTTGACGAACCGTCTGTGGTGCTGGAAACCTTGGAGAGAGATAGTACCATTGGTGTACCCCACTAGAGTTTTGGATAAATTTAGGGAACAGTCAGGTTGGATTTAGCATGAATCCAACTGGTACCACTGTACCATGGTACGTCCTCCTGAAGCAACAATGGGTGTACCACTAGCGGGGATGTGTGGAACTCCCTCAACAATTCCTCCTGAAGCGATACTGGTACCATGGTACGTCCTCTGAAAAGGATGATGTTCTCTCCACCTTCTTAAAATCCATAAGGTGCATGTATTATGGATAACTGAGCATGTTGAGCCTCTCAGTCAGTGTCCCTACATTGCGCCTTACTGACTCGCTGAAGAAGTGGAGGAGTAACTGTAAGAGACTGAAGAAACGCTTCTCCATCTCAGTCCACAAAGGATATCTGCAAATAGGCAAACTGTTCCATCACCTCACCTAGCATATTTATACCAAATATCCTATTGAGTGCATCTGCTACTACATTCCCCTTCCCAGGAGTATATACGATCTTGAAGTCGTAGTCCTGGAGGAACTCAAGACAACATCGTTGTCTTAGGTTTAGGTCCTTCTGCGAGAAGATATACCTGAGACTCTTGTGATCCGAGTAGACTGTAAAATATTCTCCCATCAAGTAATGTCACCACATCTTCAAGGAAAAGACCACTGCTACTAACTACAGGTCATGGGTAGCGTAGTTCTACTCATTCTCTCTCAGCTGTCGAGAACCATACGCGATCACTTCTCACTCATGCATCAGGACACATCTGAGTCAGGTCCCAAATGCATCGCAGTGGACTATGTACCCAACACCATCCTCTGGAAGCCTCAAGATGGGGGCACGAGTCATCCTCTACCTGAGCTCCTGAAAACTTCATTGGCATCTCTGCGACCCCACGAAGGGTTTCCCCTTCTTCCTCAATGTAGATACAGGTGTTGTAACTCTGAATAAATATGCCACAAATATCCAGTAGTATACGGCCAAACTTAGGAAACTCCATACCTCCATCAAACTCCTTAGTGGTTCCCAAGAAAGTATCACCTAAATCTTCGTTGGATCCACCACAACTCCAGCCTCCGAGATTTCATGTCCTAGAAAGTGAACCTCTCGGATCCAGAACTAGCACTTCAAGAGCTTACCATAAATCTGGTGCCCCTGAAGTGTGTCCATAACTACCTGTAAGTTGTAGGCATGCTCCTCCTCAGTAGTCGAGTAGATAAAAATGTCATCAACGAAGACTACTACAAAGTGATCAATGTATGGCTGAAATATCATGTTCATGAGTCCCATAAACAATACTAGAGCGTTGGTTATGCCAAACGACATGACCAAAAACTCATAATGGTTGTATCGACATATTAATGTCTTCTTCTGCACATCCTCATCTTGTACTCTAAGCTGGTGATATCCTAACCTAAAGTATATCATTGAGAACCACCATGCTCCCTTCAGCTGATCAAAGATGTCGTCAATCCTCAGGAGTGGATACTTGTTCTTCACGGTCACCTGGTTCATGCGTCGATAGTCAACACAATGTATCAAGCTTGCATCTGCCTTCTTCACGAACAAAATCGAGGCTGCCCAAGGAGAAACACTGGGTTGGATGAACCACTTTACTTGCAAGTCCTCCAACTATACATGTAGCTCAAGAAGCTCCACGAGAGCCATGGGATACGCTGGTGTATATATCGGTGTCATCCCATTGTATAAGTCAATGTAAAAGTCCACCTCTCTATGAGGAGGTAGACCCAGATCATCATCAGGGAATACATCTGCGTACTGATCCACCACTATAAGATAAATTGAACTCTCCACATCAACTGCTCCGAGGGTAAGGCTATCTAATTGATGAGTGATAATCTCCACTCTCCTCCGGGTAAGTCCATCCTATACTAAAAAGGATCCCTTAAAACCGGTGAAGGTAAACCTGATCCCATCCATGTGGAAACAGCACACTTTGAGCCTAATACAATAAATCAGAGCATGGACTATAGAAAACTAGTTCATTCCCAAGATGACGTCACAAGGCCTCGATGTCGCTACTAGGATATCCCATCTGAAGCTCTCGCCTCCCAGAGTAAGCTCAAACTACTGGCACCAGTGCGTAATCATCTAATCCTCTCCTGTAGGAGTCTCTAGCCATATGGATCGAGGCAACGACTCAATCAGAATCTCTGAGCTTCAAACTAGGGTAGTGGAAATAAAATAATGACTGGGACCTATGTCTACGATTACTGAAGATAAGGTGGAGTAGACCCAGATCATACCTCATATCATATCCAGAGCACCATGGTTGTAGGCCTCAGCTCCCTAGAGCTGATATTTCCTTTTTTCCTTCTACACCATGTGGTTGGGGTGGACCTCTTAGTGGTGGTGGTGGTAACATCTCGAATCATCTCCCACCGCCAGCTGCACGGCTAGCTTGTCTTGCACCTCTGCCTTCTCCCTACGAACCTCCTCAGTCGAACATCTATCTCTTCCTAGGCGGTCCTTCAAACATATTCTGATCATTTGTAAAGCGGGTCAGGCAGTCTCGAGCCATGTGAACCTACACACCGCATGTGAAACACAGCCTTCTCCTTGCATTAATGGATTTGTCTCCGCTGCCACGCACAACTGACCCTGAATTCTGTGGTCATCCTCCTGTACGTCTGGTCCTCTTTGACCTCAATGACATCTATCTACGGCGAGCTACAGAAGACTCTACTACGTTATGACTGGTGGTGGGTCTCACTGCTGGTGACTGCTCAGCAAGAAAACTCTCCACTAAGAGGGCTCACTCTAACTCCCCCACCTGCATCGGGATACTGAGTGAGATCATCAAAACCCTGATCTCCTGCCTGAGTCCCTACCCAAAGGTTACTGACCTGAACAATGAGTTCCGACCATATTAGTGGAGTAGTGTGAGAGGTCAGTGAACCTCACTGAGTACTGAGCCACAATCATACTGCCATGTTGCAGATGAAGAAGCTCCTGAATGCGCACTGCGTGAAGAGTCGCTGGGACAAACACTGCCCGAAACAGGCTCTCGAAGCCTTCCCAGAGATGTGTCACCTCGTCGTGAACCTAGAATATCAAGCTCCACCATCTGTCTACTGCTTCCTGTAGATGACTAGCACTAAGGATCACCATGAGATCAGCTTGGTTCCCTACCAGTCGGAAGACTCTCACCACGTCCTCTAGACAATCCTCAGCCGCCTGTGGGACCATCTCTCCCTTAAAAATGGGTGTCCTCTGGTGTTGGAACTCATGCAATGCACTCAAGTAGCGTGAAATCTCTAATGTAGGGGCAAGTGGCATCAGTGGACCAATGGGTAATGGTACTGTTGGTGCCTCCGTTGGTACCTCTACTGGAAGAGGGCCCTACACCGAGGCCTCATTGCATGGTGGGCTATCAGTGCGTACTATACCCGGAACCCTAGCTGGTTGTCTGCGTGGAGGAATCCTGAAAAGAAACAGGTGTTCCACGGTCAATAAGTTATCCCTGGTGAGCTAACTCCAAGAAATAACAAAGAAAATTTTCAAAAACACACAAGCAATCAGTTTTTTTGTGCACTGAGTCGGAAATCAGAAGTCAGGGTCCTGGTGTATGGATACGTTGGCCGCCTCACCAACACTATATTCCCTAAACTAATAACCAGACTCATTAAACATGACAATATTGTATTTTTAAAAGATCAGAGTCCAATTTCCTACAGTAGAACTGACTCCTCTGATCCCAATTTTTCACGACCCGTCCCCCGGGGCCCGTGCCGTGAGTACCCCAAGGCCGCCTTCCATAGGCCAGGGGCTGGAGACTATCACCGAAAGGCGTATCCCCTAAAACCAGGAATCTATTTCCATTATATCCTATAAACACACTCAACCAAGCACACAACAAGATATGAATACAAGAAAATTGTATAGAAAAAGGAGTTCTAAAAGTAAGAGGGGGTCGGAATACAATCCCAACAGTAAAGGTACAAGTACAACAGAAAATACAATACAACTGAAGAAATAGAAAGACAACTACGGGGTTGTCCTTTGAGGTTCCTACCTAATGGGCAGGTACATAATGAATCCTCATCACTCCATGTCCACCTGCCTCCTCTACTTACCAACACGTTATATGGTCCACCTCCGGGCACCGTCCTATCCTGGTACCATCAACCTCGATCAACGTTGTCCGTCGTCGGCACCAAACACAACATGGTGCGGGTGATGCTCGTGCAGGGTTGAGTATATAGATACTCAATAGGGACCCTCAAACCCTCAATATCTCACAAAATCCACAAAGGACAGAACACAAATCATGTAAACTAGTGACAAACCTACATAGGTATATGCCCATACATATACCTAAGTTATCAAATATTACCCATCTCATTCATGAGGAAACACAAGGCCCAACTCCTTAGCCAACGTAAAATTGTTCCATGAAGGAAATATTTCCAAAATGGTAAGTACCACACTGGTATTCCATACATAAGAATACCAAAAAGGTATCACCATGAATGTAAGTACCACACATATATGACACACAGAAAAATACCTCAATGGTAAAGACTTAGGTCACACCAGGTATATCTTAAGTACAGTATTAGAGATTATTATATGTAACTACTAAATCATCATACTCTGTTAAGAGGCATACCCACATAGGATCCAAGTACATCCTCAGACCCACACAGGATTCTAGTACAGTAGATCCACACAGGATCCCAGTACATCAGCAGGCCCACACAGGATCCCAGTACATCATCAGACCCAAACAGGATCCCAGTACATCGTCAAATCAACACAGGATCCTAGTACAGCAGACCCGTACATGATCCAAGAGTAGTCCCACATATATTACTAGAGAATATCCATGTGGGATCCTCAAATACAGACCCACGATGGATCCCTTTCTCATGTCACAACCAGCTACAGGGTTCATGCACTAAACTCGCTTGATTCCGGGAGGATCTTCTCCTCAATCCATTTTTCAACACTCCAACTTCCCTGAAACCCCACGAAGAAGTATCCCAATGTACCATCATGTAAAAGGGGTCTCAATGTGACTGACAGTGCGTCAAAAGGACACCTGATCTGTAAGTTATTAGCCATTTAGTCTCGAGGGCCCAGTTAGATTCATGCTCGATCCAACCTGACCATACCCCAACTTTATCCAAATCTCAAGTGGGGTATACCAAGAGGTCCATCTTACTCCAAGGATTATGAGGCCGTAGAAAGTTTGTCAAATGAACGCCTGTAGCTCATGTTATGGCCAAAAGAACGTATAAGGTCGAAACTGGTCCGGGTCCGATTTTCCCAGTCAGACCGACCCGGCCTGACCTGGCCTGGGCTGACCCGACCAAGTTCGGGTCAGCCTGGACCACACTTGGAAGCCCGGCCTAGTAGTATGTGGGGTGACTCGTGCGCCCCCTGCCTCAATCACCGAATGGTCGAAGCCGTTCGGTTTCCAGGCAGCACGCGGGACGCACCGCGGGTCCCGCTTGGTCCAGCTCCGCTGACCGAAATAGTCAGCCCTTGGTCCTCCTAGAGGCGCGTCGTTGCCACCCCTCCGCAGCCAGATGAACACTGGCCACCATCCTCCATCCTCCGCGGCCAGACAAGACGCAACCTCTTGCTCCGATGGCAGCGCATCGTGCACCGCCCCTCTGTGGCCGACCAAACACTGTCCGCTCCCTATCCACCACTGTGGGCAATGGGTCATGACTCTTCTCCGAAAACACAGTCACACCGCTACCGTCTTCGTGGATGACCGCTGTTCTCAAGCCCCAGCGGTGTCGGATGTCGTCCTCCACCATCGCGAAGAACATAGCAAGAACCACAATGATTTTGCGGAGGAGTTGGGCCATGTTCATTTGGCCCGTACCCTCTGTGTTAGGGCGGTAGCAAGCGGTTCAATTATTTCTTGAATCATGAAGAATTTCCAATGACGGAAAAGGGGAAATCCAAAACAACAACTCCAACCTCAGAGTTTCCATTAGGGATCAATGAGGAGGGAAGGACAGACGTCTGCTCGTTGTCATCAAAGACTTCAGCATTCCTTGCCTTTGCAACCTATAGTTTTATACAATAAGTTATGTTTTTAGTTTATAGTTATTAGTTTTTGAATTGGTTAAATTTTCTTTTGTTTTTAAAACTTCAATAATTTATTCTGATGTTTGTTTTTCATTATTTTTAATTAGATTACTATCATTTTATTCATTATTTTTTATTCTTTAATGCTTTAATTTTATTATTTGTTTTGTTATTCTATGTTTTTTTTAATTATATTCCGCTATACAGATTTACCCATTTTACTAGTTTCATCTTTTATTTAATCTGTAGCCAAGCCAAAGAGGGATGCATTGATTTGAGGATAGGACGAAGCTGGAACTGAACCAATCTTCACTGGGGAATATAACTGAGATCGATCCACACCACCATGTCGTCAACCACGAGCTACCGAGGAATACCGTAGCCGCCGCTGTGATACGCCACAGATGGAGATCTCTGGTAGCGCAACACTTGGAGGGTGCCTGGAAGAGGATCCGCATAGAAGATCTGTCGTCACCCCTGGTTGAAGCCATCTGTAGCCATCTGGAGTATCCACCACCACAGCGACCTGCTGGGAAGAAGTGGATGCGAGCCCCTCAGCATACTGAGGAAGAAGACACCCCACGGCTGGCGCACAAGAACATAAGAGAGAACAAAAATGCTAAATGATAAATAAAATCATAATAAAATAAAACCAAAAGAAATAGTATATCATAGATTAAATTAAATTAATATTAATAACAACAATAAATTAAAAATGATATTTGTTTAATAAAAAAACTAATTATTTTAATAGGTATAAATTAATAACCTTAATAATTTAATTTCAATTTAACTATTGTAATTATAATTTATCTTTTTAAATAAAATAATTGCAACAACAATAATTATAATATTTCATAAAATATAAAATTTATAAAATAATAATTTTAAATCATTAAATAATAATATTAATAATAATATTTTATAATTTTATTAAAATATTAACATTAATAAATAATATAACAATAAATAATATAAATAAATAAAAAAATGAAATTAATATATTTATTAATAGAAAATAAGTACAAGTAATTATTAAATAGTAATATAACATTAATTTAAAAATAATTATTATTATAGGTATTAAATATTTTTGTTACATTTAAAAACTATTTTAGTGAACCTCTGTTTTTCTTTGCAGATTCAAGTGAGGAACAAAAACATGTACTTGTTCTACATAACTGTCATGCAAGTTAGTTAGATGTGTTCTGATAATGTGACAACCATTTCAGAGAAAAACAAACGTGTGTGGTGACATGGTTAATCCAAGTTGATTCCTCATAGGCAGGGGTGACAGATCTGTAAAGGACAGAAGTTTTAAATTGGGGGGAGAGGTAGATCACTATACATACTTCTCATTCAAACATCACATTTGAGACATCATTCAACACATTCGAGGAGATCCAAGAGATTCTTGATCATGGAGTTTTGCAAACATTATAGAGTAGGGAACAAAGAATCAACATGGGGGTAGTATGGGAGTTCTATTTTCCCCTTGTGTTCATTTTCATAAACCAATAATTGAATTATTTTAATTCATGTCATCAATATTATTTTAGGGTAAACATTTTTGTTCCTGGTCATGGAAATATGCTGGGTTTTTATTTTTTCTGTTTCACTTTATCTTTTTCAAATTTTACCATTTGATTGGAAAGATCATGTCCAAAATCATAATAATTGTTTTTGTACCTTTCTATTTCACAACTTTGGAGATGATCTGTGATATTTTTTCAAATGATTTTTATTTATTACTTTGATTTCAAAAACACCAGAAACAATCAGTGAGATTATTTCTCGTTACTTTTCTATTAAAATCTATTACAATTGATTTTTCTTAGAGTGTTGAACTCCAAGATTCATTTTTCACCATGATTACTATCCTAGTGAGGGGGAGTGATCCAACCCATTTTTCAAGGCTGTGTTTTCAATAATATTTAATTGAAGCAGACATATTAAACAATATAGTAGTATTAACTTTTCCCCAGGAACCAGTCTTGATTGTACTTCATCACTCCCTCGTCTTGATTCATATTCATCATTGGTCACATTTCCATTCATTCAACATATCAACATTTCACAGTTTATAGAAATTACTATTTCATATTTTCTCGTAGTTATTTAAATAATAATAAATAAAAAAAATATAAATAAAAGTTAACCCACTACTCACAGCAGTAGGGTGTGTTTTGAAATTCGGTCAGTCATCTCACTATTTAGTATTCCCTTAGGTTCGACCCTACTTCCAATTGAAATGTAGTTTGTAGGAAAATATAAATAACTAATCTGAGAAGTGGTTTCATCAATTAGAAGATCATTCATCATGAAAATTAATCCCACTACCTCTATCTAATTGTGACATATATGTTAGGTATCTCTTATGTGTGTCACCATTGAATATTTATTTTTATTGGATTATAATATATTTTCTAATATTAATTTTATTGATGAAATAATTTTTCTCAAAAAAAAATTAAAAGTAGGGTGCCCTATTTTGTGTGAATGTGTGAAAACATTATATATGGAGTGATTATTGATTGATAGTAATCATCATAAAATTGTAATTTGAGACTAAAATTGGTTCAATCAATATAAATCATCAATGAAAATCTTATTTTTTATTATGTAACAACCTATAGGAATCAAATCATCATAATAATTTTTTTTTTCTATTTTTCATGTCTTCAACAAATATATACCTCCATCCTTATGGGTTGAGAAACACTAGTGGGTTATGAATTTCTTACTCCATATCATAGTTAATGTTGAGAACCATAATTCCAGTCAATAACTTGTGATTATGTGATTACCTATATAGTGTTTTATGATATTGTTTGTGGAACATGTTATGACGTAGGTGCTCCGAATTGATATTTTAGGCTGAGTGGTGGGTTGAACTAGTGTATAGGGTAACCCCACACATGGAAATTCATTTATGTGTTTGGGAATTCACAAAATTTTTTATAAAAAAACATACCATGAGAAGGGGGTCTTGGAGACCTCATACATGACGAACTTACTTAGGTTTGTTATGTGTCATATCCCTACATGGAAATCCCTATATATAGGGTGTTTGAGTGTGAGAAATCACCCTATGTTGGATTCCCACATGTTGGGACATTATCAAATGTTTTCTTTGTATGATAAAAAATAATGGGGTGGGAATCTTCTTATGTGGACTCCCCCCTTACATGGGGCGTTCCCATCTATGAAAATGTCACCAAACATGGAGAATTATCTAATGTTGGGAGTGAATGTGTATATGTAATACCCTTACATGGGGAATAATTTTCCATCTCGGTTACCCTTACATGTATATCGCCATATAAGAGAAATCTCTTTACATGGATCACCATAATATGGGATAATCCAACTACATTGATTGGCCCCCCTATGAGGGATCCCTTTATGTGGACCCTTACACAAAGGGTTGTGAACAGTGTTTCCAAAATTTTTAATTAATAAATAAAATGAAGTAAAATTATTATTTTTTATTGTTTAAGGATTTTTCACACCATGTACATAGTAGATACGCAACCCATGAGGGGATCTTGCCACCCCATTTTTTTCTAAGGGCGTTTTCCCCTGATTCCTAATTAATACATGTTCTATTTGTTCCATTGGTTATCTTGAGGAAAATATAATAATCATATTTTATTCTTCCTCATTTTATTTCAACGTTTTTTCGTTTTTATTTTTACTATTGCAAAATTATTTTTAGTAACAATTTCCTAGGGCAATTGAGAAATCATCCGAAATGATAGATATTTTTCTAGCATCGATGTGGAAGGTCTTGGAATGATGTTCTCACTAGGATATTCATACATTCTTAAATGCTTGTCTTTTTCAGGATTTTTTTTAGTTTTTAAATTGTATTGGGTTAAATATATGGATTTGTTGAATAGAAAAATTATATGTAGAATATAGAATGTCTGAGTTTTGAACCCACAATAAAGAAAAAATTGTTTTTGAAATCAATGGAGAGACATGACAGGTTCTATTATTTTTAGTTTAATGTGCTAGGGATTCAATTTTTATAATTTTATTCAAGATTCTTGTCAAAATTAGATAAGAAATTATCCTTAGTGTGGAAATCCCACCCTAATAATATGAACACACCATTAGAATTGTCATCTAATAAATTCAGTCCTAAAACTAGGCAACCCAAAACCATATTAGAAAATAACTAATCTAGATTATGTAATTTTCATACACAAAATAGATCAATTAATTGACGTAATTAAATAAACAACATAAAAAAATCAATGATCATGCAATATGAAAAGATAGATATTTGGAATTGATAAAAAAATGTTACTGAAATCCAAAATAAGAATAATAGAGAGAAATAATCCCTTGCAAAACATATCCCTACAACCACAACACCAAACAAAAATAAAACTAATCACTCATGCTAAGCATGATGAGAACGACTAGATTGGGTACTAGAAGAATAATGGAGGTGAATAGAAGTGGAGAAGAAGGTCTCTAGATCGCCACCCAATCATATAAAAGTCATCCATTAGTATCACAATTAGTCCCATAGTCCCCCCACTCTCCTGACGGTGCGACTGATGGGTTAATATATAAGAAACCCCATCAAACGTTTGGCCACATATCATTAATTTTTCTGTTTCCCACCATCTTTATGACATGTAAATGGGTTACATGACATGTAATTTTTTTATTTCCATTTTGTGAGGATGCTACATGAATTTCTAAGTAAGTCTACCTTAATAAATTTACAAACGTGTAATTGAAATACATGAAATGTATGTTGTGGTCTTCACGGCTTGTCTTGATGGTGATTCTTATCCTGATGAAGTCAAAGTGTGTAACTTCATTAAACGATTTTTAATCGTTATTCTCTAGTTTTCTAGAGACACATCATTTTAAAAAATCTGGTGCCACTCTGCTTCACTTCCCTCAAAGTGTGAAGTATCTTTCATCTAAAATTTCATCCCATTTCATTTCCTTTCCATAAATACGTTGTTTCCTTCCATAAAACAAAAAACAAGTCAATACGTTAAAAATTTCACAAGATTAAGCTTGTAAATACCATATAAACACATTGAAATACTATAAAATTTATACATGAAATACAACTATCATTTGTGCACAACTCTTTTATCAATGATTGGTCCTTAAGAGGTGTATTGATGAGTTATTAGACATCATTCCTAATTAAAAAAATATGAAAAAAATTTATAAATTGTTTAAATTAATTAATTTAAATATTTCAGCATTATATAGGGCATAAAGATCTTATATGAGCCTAGGATATGCTTATATGAGATTCAACAAGGGTATCTAGATTTTTTATAAAATCCTTAACTCCATAGATGTGGTCAGTGGTCTGTTGATCATAATAATATGGTAAGCCCATCGAATTTTTGTATCATGTGATATGTGATCATTCTAATGTGGGAGATCAACCCATTTGATTAAATAAATTTTCATTTGGAAATTAAATTATCATTAATGGAATAAACATAGTTTCAAGGTCCATGATTGACCATTGTTCTTGGGAATGTTGTCGTCGCCCCCCGATTACTACGAGATAATCTTAGAAACATGATCCTTGAGACACATGGACCCTTGTGGTGTATATATTTAGTTAATTTAGTTAATATACAATACCTTTATACATTCCACTTAGTTCCCATGAACATGGATTATTAGTGAATTAGAATGTTTTGACCATGTGGGCTCTAATAGAACACATAGATCCATTTAATCCACTAGTCTTGTTGATATGGGAATGTGGTGAGTGTTCCTCCCCAACAAGGATGTGATTATATTATTGGGTATTACCTAGAAGATTATGGGTAGTTTTGGCACATGAGGATCGATCTTGGTTGATATTGGGAGGTTGAATGGGAATTACACAATCCCTAAAAAAATATTTCCTTTTGGAATTATCCTATATGGTCGGTTAGGCTATAATGTTGATCATGATTATTATGTGTGACATTAGAACCTTTCTGTTTGATACATGGAATAGATTTAGGATATAGTGGTATGGGAACCCATTTAAGAGGTCTATGTCGAGAAAAAACAAAAGGTTCCTTAGTGGGTTCCCTAGTGATATATCGACCATTGTGAGGGTTATTTCCAAAGAGTTGGAAATTATGAATTTGGGTGTAACATTATAACATAATTTTTAGCAATGTGATATTGAGGTGTTAATTATAAATTTGACACATATAAGGTGTGATACATAATTCTCGAATTTTCTTATAAATGAATCCTTGAGGTATCACTTACTATTCATCCTTTGAGTTTTATTTCAATCACATATGATACCTTATAGGAATTAGATTGTCCTGGATGACTATAAATATTTCAGGATTACCATAGAGGGATATTATAGTTCTTGATTACTATTGATCACCTTAGATTAACTCAAAGATATATCATTATTCCCTTAGACTATTGATAAACTCACTACTTGAATTTTACACTTTACCAATGGTTCTAAACCATTGGTAAAGGCCTGGAAACCGTTGGTATATAGAAGACCAACGGTTCCATCAACCGTGGACAGGTAAGCTGTGACAATAGGCATGTACCAATGATTCTATGAAAACTGTTGGTATAGGTGTCAAAATATAATGTATAACAATGGTTTTATACAAACCGTTGGCATATGTGTGTTAAATATAACATATACCAAAGGTTTGTGAAACCTTTGGTATATGTGTGTTACACTCATACCAATGGTTTACAACCGTTGGTATAGAGGGGATATGGAAAGCCATAAGGCTGTACCAACGTTTTTGTTATAACCATTGGTATAAACCTATACCAATGGTTATAAAAAACCGTTGGTATAGTTATATTATAGAATCTGTACTGATGGTTTTCCATAACCGTTGGTATACATTTTCTCAACTCCATAGAAGCATGCCCCTCTCCCCTCTCCAGACCTAAAGCTCTACACCAACATAGCAACACACCTCCCCCTCTCCAGACCTGCAACAACACCAATAAAAAAACCCCATCTAAAGTATTCAAAATTTAGAATTCAATCCAGAATTTAGAAATTTAGAAATTTAGAAATTCAAATGCAATAACACCCATAAGAGAAAAATCCTACATGTTATAGGAAATGAAATAACACCCATAAGAGTATTCCAAATTTATAATTTATTCCTCACTCAAACCACAACACCAACACACATAAGATTATTCAAAATATATAATTCATTCCTCACTCAAACTACAACACCAATACACACAAGAGAAATAACCTACATGTTATAGGAAGCACATGGGATGTTTAGTCACGGTCTTGGGTTGAGTATCTGAAAACCAATAGTAAACCCTGGGTAGAGTAGACAAGGATCATTATACCCATAAGATAGAAAATGGTAGTGGTCATGTGCTTAGACCTAGGATGAGTTATAGGAAGCACATTGGATGTTTATATTCCTCTAATGATATGAATCCATGTATAAATGGTTCCTGATGTGTTAGTGGGAAACATTGGCCAATCTCGACATATGAGTTGGGTTACCGGAATAGCCTACGTGTTTTTCATAGAAATTTCAATTAGAGTAATGGGATATATGGATAATTGTAATTTTCTCTCCTAGGTGTGATGTGAGATGAATCCCCATATTTGGTAGTGGGTATGAATATTCAATTAAGTCATTGGTATTGGGTTCCCAAAGGGACCTTGGTTTAGTTCTAGAACCCACTATTTGAAGATGGGATTGAGGTGATCCATGGGTCTATGGTTTCACCATATGTATTCCTCACCATTGCGGTATTTTTATGAGAGTTTGAAACTTATTTTTCAAGAATCTATGTGTAGCCTTGTTGACCAATTTGTTATATGGTTTGCTTGAGTGTTCATAGTTTTCATATGAAATCATTATATGATATTTATTTGTTGTATGTTATTGTATATAATGAACGACCCGTTATTGAGAATTAGAACATGAGTGTTGGTGTATGTTCATGATGGGATGTTGAGACTCATTCCTAATATAATTCATGTTTTTCTATATATACTATGACCCATTGTGTTTCAATCAATGCCTTGTGAATATTTTCTTTTAATAACGTATAACCAATAGACCATATTTTATTTTTTATCCCTTAATTTCATTAATCTATGTGTAGCCTTGTGAAGATTCTCTGTATTCCAGTTGTTGTTTTCACTTAAATTGTTGTCCATTTCAAACAAAAGTGAGACACATTGAGTGATACCAGTCACATCGTGCCTCAGATTGTGGTGGGGTTGACTCGTACCCATCACAAATGATTCATGGATCGTTGTGATAATGAATAAACACCTACAATTAATGTGTCCTCTGGCCGACCATGTCACAATTAACCCACAATTTGTTTTCGTCCGATTATATGGTATTTCGAGGTCGTTCGGCTGGTTTTGACCACCCCACGCACGGTTTTCAAGCGCGCAGAACACCTAAAAACACATATTCTACCATGCCGTGCAAACCGCACCTCCGAATAACGTGAAATCTTTTTGTACACCTCACGAATAATAAATCACATAATTTATGTAGGAATAAATATAAAGGGAAATTCCTAAAGAAAAATTATAAACAACTATATCGTACCAGCTACCTCTCATGATCTGACATAGTAGTGAGCCCTAATGTGTGGAGGTATTGCTTTGAATAAATGTTTTTTTGTTTTTTCATAAGATTCCTAAATAATGTTTAATAATAAATAAGATAATATTGATGGAAAATATGAAAAATATCATTCAAATACCTCAAATGGGATTAATACCTTAAATTTGGAAGTCGCCCAATCGGTAATAATTTGGCGATATTGCACTATTAGGAAGTCATCCATGATATGTACTGTCTCCAACTTCGTGCCCACTCTAGCACACCAGCCAACATACAGCTCATGCTTATAAGCTCTCTAAATCTCTCCTAGATCCTTTAAACATGATGGTCGTGCATCTTCACCATCAAGGAAGTTAAACTGAAGTTGATACCCAATAGATTAATTCATATAAATAAAATAAATACTAAATTAAATCCAATATATTTTTTTCCCATTTTTGTGCCCATGCATTATCCTTGACTTCATGTGGCAGATGTCTCCAAGAGAGAGGGCTGACCGGAATGATGTCGGCGTATTTTGCTATCGTCGCCAAAAACCCCCCGGACATTCCTGCCCATATTTATCAATATTTTTTCCATCATCATTATATTGAACCATCAACTATGTCTAGCAGTTCCATACTACACGCAAGTGAGTACGCCCCCTCCCCCGCCTCCTATCAGTAGATGGATCTGTTATTAAAGAAAAAAATATTAGTACACGTTATAATAAAAATAAATTTTGGTATAAAAATTTGTTAGAATTATATAAATATACATGTGGTAGTCAGATAAATGGGCATCACTGGATGTTCATAAGCTGAAGGAATATCCTGTATAGGTGGAGTATCCCTCAGTGTATTCTCCTCAGCCACATACATTGTTGGAGTAGGAGTCGAAAAAGGTGGAATATAATAGCTCGTAGATAATGAACCAGAAAAAAAAGATGACAGCACAGACATCTGGCCAACTGGTAGTGTAATCATTGGAGGCCTAAATATCCCGTGTTTCCCTAAAGACACACCAGGATCGAAATGGGGAGTATAAGATACATCTATGGTAGGGGAAAATTCCAATCGGGTACGACCAGTGGATCATCTAACTATCTCACCACGAGCCCTCATACCACTGGCCTCAGTACCGGGACCACCAGATGATCATCTAACCCAGACACCACCCCCTCCTACCACCAGCCTCTGTACTGGGAGCAATATCAGGCTCTTCATCGGATATCTCTCGTCTAGGGGGTGGATCCTGTAAAAATGTTTAATACAAAAGTAAACACATGATATTATAAGTTATTTAAATATATATATTTGAAATAAAATACTCACAATAGGTATGAGTGGAGGAACGATCATCTATGTCATGTGATCATTATTTTCTTACATCTTTTTCCTCCCCATCTCTTCAATGGGTGTCATTTCCTACAATGAAAACAAATATGGATGTAATTTGAAACAAATAACTAATGTGTAACCCAAAAAATAAAATATAAAAAACCATTTTGATAAAAAAAACATAAAGAAATAGAATATTTATGGTGGTTTGATGGTAAGTACGAGGATACACACTCTGAATGATGTAGGTGAAACATGTAGGTGAGAACACGGCTGTATGATTATACATATTTCCCACCACAACTTCAGGTTCACAATCATCTCTGACAATTGAGCTATTGAAGTCATTAAGTAATAAACGGATTGCTTCCAACTGCATCTTGAACAATGTGTGAGATAAAATTCATGTAGGTGACCACCGAGATGTCTATAACTATCCAGTCTATTTATATAACATTTTAATATAATTATATGTTAAATTAAAACGACAACTAAAAAATATAAAATGGTTTTCTATGGTTATGGAGAAAAAATATAAAAGGGTTTTCTATGAATTTGTTTCACGAAGAAGGAATATGTACTACATGAGACAAGGATAGGTCCCACCGAGAGTTCCCTTTCTAGATATTTTATTCATAAAGAACATTGGAATATATGGTTAAGTATTTATTATTTCTTTTGTGAAAAATAATTAGAGACCACATACTATTTTTCAATGTTGAATAAGATACTACATATGTTCTATTATGGAAAAGATAAGTGAACAATGTGTCATTATATATATATAAAAATATTTTGATAGAAACATGACACATACTTGTTATGTAACAGGCATAGTGTACACAAATTAAGATTAAAAAGATCTTCATGTTTGACATGATCTTAATAAAAGGAGTGATTTTCATGTAATACTATGAATAAAAATTACAAACAATTTCTTATGAGTTCATATACATGAAGCTGTAATATTTGGAGCATTGAGATTAAAAAAAGAACTATGAATCTTTAAAATTAAGACACAAGAAAGATACCATGCCCTTATAAATATATATGTGTAATGAAAAATTTAATTGGACAATGTGTACATTGATTTAGTGATTTATGTACAAAATTTGTAAAGGGAGTGGTGAATCATAAAATTTTCCAAAATCCCTAGAAATAGGGGAAAACGACGTGATATTTCAAAATAGTGAAATAAACTAAGAAATGTTGAGAAAAGAAGGATATACTTAGCTAATATGAGATGAGGTTGAAGGAGTCTAACCTGAATGAGGGAGTTGCAGCTAATCTGATGGAAGAGGTTCCCCTGGGCGGCCGCTTCTGGGAGTCTGGAATGCGGTTCTGGAAATGGGGCACTTCTGGGAGTCAGGGGGTTCTGTTTGACTGAATTTGGGGGGGGGGGGGTCCAAACAGTAATTAAAAACCATTGGGAAAAGAATGGATTTCCCGAAGGTTATTAAAAACCTTTGGGAAAAGTATGGATTTCCCAATGGTTTCTTCAAACCATGGGAAACACTTACCTAACCACACCTTTACCGACAGTTTATTAAAACCATTGGTAAAGGATTTATATACCAATGGTTCTTTTGAATAGTTGGTATAGAAGTGTTGGGAAAGGTATCCATTCTAGTAGTGACTACAATTTCACAATAGGGATTGGATTATACCAGATGACTAATGATCACTAATGATTACAACATTTGGGTCAAAATTATTCCTGATCAGTTTTGGTTTGTTAGGATAACATCATAGTGATCGCCTTTATTCATGATGACTATTTATCAGATACGATTTATTCATTGGGACCAGTTTCATCCTAGATTACATTTGATCACCTAGGATTACCTCCTTTGGATTATCTTATGCATGATGATTATTGATAACATTGTATTGAATCCAAGGTATTATATTTATGGATGATGATTATTAATGACTTATGAGTACAACCTAGGGATATGATTATAAGTGATGGCTATTTATTGTTGAAAACTTCCTCATATATATAATGTTATATCAGATACTAATAATTTCTCAGGACTATCTCATAAGAAACAGTGATAATGCTTACTAAAAATAAATTACTAGCATTCAGTGACTACACCTATTGAAATATTAGTTCAAAAGACATCCTAAAATTCCTGAAAAAGGTAAAATCAATATGGATTTTTACCTTATAACTCGATGATTTACATGGGTAATTTTTATATTTTATATATATTGTATTTATTTATTCATCATTGAATATCATATTTGAATACAATATATTGATGGTTATTCTTAGTACCATGCTAGTGGTTCCCTTTATAAATTTACTCATATAATGATCTTGTATCCATGGAACATAGGTTCCTGAGAAGATCATTCTGGTTATAGGTCCAGATTAGAGAGAGGGGTGGAGTAACTTTATTGAACATGATAGATCATATGGGATTATATATTGGGATGAGGATTCTTGGATATGGTATTAGAGAATAAATTTACTTTCACTATTTTATGTACATTTATATGGGATCATCCTACTGGTAAATTAGTTGTTATATATTTTCATGATGACATGTATATTTTTCCAAAAAGTTCTACATACCATTTTTATATCATTTTTTTTATTTTCATACACATAATCTTATTATTATTTGTGTTAATTTATAATTATTTCACTGTTTTATTTTACTCTGATATGAGGGTATAGAATCCTCACTCCATAAACATTATCCTTCGAGGATATTCAACAAAAATTGGTTTATAGAGAAGAGTGTCTTAGGTTATGACCATTTTTCTAGAAATATATCAATTGGGTGGTATTTTGGGACATTTATAAGTGGAATGAATGAATTTTATTTTTTATTTTTCTTTTGGTACATGGTGGACATGTGATAATGGAATGAGATAAATAATATAATAGACCAATGAATGATGTGTTGTGACTTGAACTTATGATTGATTGTACAGGTAACAAAAAATATGATATTTTTATTATTGGTTTTTTCATTTACAATTTTTTTATTTGACTGACTAAATTTCCAGAAGGCTGATATTTTCATTAAGTGTTACACACATGATTTTAAGATTTTTTATTTATGTGGTTTTGGATATTTTCCTATAGGGAAAAGACTTGTGTATTTATATTATTTTTGGAAAATAGGATTCACTGGATATAAATGAGATTGTTTGTTACATATATCACTAAATATAGAGGATTCAATTGATTGATGTTTAAACAAATACATAAATTGGGTTTACCTATATTAATTATTACTGTATTTCTAATTAGCTAGAACATTGCATAATTTCATCTAATGACATGTCATATGGATTATATAGGGGTTTTTTACTTGATGATTACTACACAATACCACTTATAAGGGATGTATAGTGACCATCAATGGATTGGTATAAATATTTATTTACTTGATGATTAATCCCTAGTAATTGATTATGATACTGGTTCTAAAAATTAAGTGGATCAAGTTTTATAATATTCGCATAACAACTAATATGGTGTGTTTTAATATAAGTTCATGATGTAATTCCACAAAACCAAACTAAATGGGTTTGGATTACTCAAAAAAATATTCATGGTATGTTGGAATTATATACTATTGGATGAGATCATTAACCTCAAGGCTATATTATTACATGTGCATTCCTAGTGAGGATTATTTCCTTGTAGAGTGATGATTTGTCATGTGATTTATAATATTCATTTGTATATAAGAAAATATGGGTTTTAAATTTCCACAAGTGAGTTCCCTTAGGATATTGGATATGGGAGTATGGAGGTTTCCTCAATAGTTAAAATTGGTGTGAGACCTTTTTTATGAGTTATATGGGAGTGATTAGTTCCTCGACTATACATCCTAGGACACTATCTATCTGAGTAAAATATGTGGGGGTATACTAAGTGAGGTGATAAGATATACTTATGAGTGAACTATTTATGAGATTCATGGGTAGATTATTTAGGTTATGAGATCTTTATATGGGATAATCTATTAGGTAATTGGTATAGGAACACTGTTACTTTATATTTTAATAGTGAAATAAATTATGTTGCATTGTTACCATAGTGTTATTTTTAGGGAAGGATTGGTAGGATACCTTACCCTGGTGACTTTATTTGTGGTTACTAATGATTTGGATAATTATGATTCTAAGAAGGTAGATATTATATTTTTAGAGTTTTAGTATATACTTCTATAATGGTGATGATTCCCATGTGATATCTAATCATGTAGTAGATTATGGTATGAGTGAAATTCCTCTTTTTTAAAAATAACTCTTAGGTGTATCACATTACACATGATTGATATTTGGTGAAGTATGCTCAATGGTTTATGAATGTGAGACTAATTTGGGCTTTATTCGACTCTATATAGTCCATGATAGATAAAAAAGTTGGGTAGTATAGGGGTGAGGACTTTCTTATTTATGCATTATATCAGTAATTGGTTCTATCAAGCACTGTTATAAAGGAAAACATGTGTGTATTAATGAGGCACACCCATATAGTTTTATAATTTCTTTTCATTTGAAATATATTATTGAATTTTTGTTTTTATCCTTCATTAATATAATGTGACTCATAGGAGAATGAGTCAGGTTATGTAAATGAGTTTTATGGGAGGTCACACCTATTAGGATTAAATGAGATTAATGTGATATTAGCTTTTATATGAATTTCCCATTTATTATGTATTAGAAAGTATATTTTTTCTGCTCAATAACCAATGTTTTTATGATATTCTTTTGAGAATGGGTTTCTAGGTGTTTGATGAGAATAGATAATGTCCCTATATAGTGAGAGGTGACATCAATGTTTGAACATGGTGTGTTGGTATATGAAAAATAATTATGTTACTTGACATGGATATTTAATGATCTATATATTTTTAATCTATTAATATTATAATGGTGTATTGATGTATAAAAAATTCATAAGGATGGGGGAGTTCAACATTTTTTGAGGGTGGTGTGAGCCCTGACATGAATGGAAACATGGAAGATGTTCAGGGTGATGTTCATAATGAGGTATCAATGTGAATTGATTGATTTTTCATGCTAGAACTTGGGTATGAATGGTTCAACATGTCTCATAATTACATGTCATAATAGATGGTGTGTAGTCCATAGAGGATCCCTCATGTTAGTAGGAACATGAATGTGGAAAGAATAGTTTATGGTTGGCCATGATGGAAATAGGATTCCAATGTTTAATTAATTACGACTCATTCAAGTTTGATGGAATATATCAGACTAAGAATCATAATTTATATTGGATGAAGAATGTGAATTAATATTGTGCTCATGATAAATTATATTTATTCTGAAGGTTGGAAAGATTAAAGATATGGAAGTTCATGTGTATAGAGTATGATGAAAAATCTAGTTGGTTACTGTTACCTCTATAGAATTACATCATGAGTCTTGTTTGAGATTTTGTGTGTCTCTTTGGATGATCTTATAGGTTTTTTGAGATTTATGGAAATGAGATCAAGTGATGTGATAATGAATTGGTAGGTGTGGTCGAGAATTTTTTTAAACGGTTGATATGAGGAAGTATGCCTATTTCATATGTAGGTTGGTATAGTGAGATGGAAAATATATTGAGAATTTAATTGTACTATGGAGAATACATTTAAATAGGCCATTTTCATGGTGAGGATTAGCAGTGCTCATAATTGGCCCTTATGAGATAATTCTTTTAGTGGGAAACATCAAAGACTCAAGAATGAATTGATTAATAGAAATGTGTTATATTATGATATATGATTTGTTTATAAGATCCATATTTCCATTAGTGTTGAAAATTATTGACTGACTTAGGTTCCATTGTATAATGAACCATGTATTTGGAGAAATATATTAGGATGCTTAGGGATAATTATAGAGCCTTGATATATTTTTATGATTTGATTTTCTTTGTATATATGACCAAACCATGGGTGAAATTTTTGTATATTGACATGATCATGTGTCTATATGACTATATACTACGATGTTTAATTTTTCGTGGAATATTTTTTTTCCTCTTAGTAAAACGGTCATTTATTATGGATATTGTATGGTTATTTAACTACCATTTTTATACTAATATGGCGGTATATTCGCCCCACTGTATAACCTGAGGACCCCAATGCTATTAAATTATGTCAATCATAAGAGGAGGTATGTATGAGGTCATGTGATGTCCAATGGTCTAAGAACAAGTCGAGTGGCTATCAATAGTTGGAAATTATAGTTAACATTGAGCCACTAATTTTCTACAAATTACCAAATTTAATATAAATCCATCATGCCAAGAATGACTACATGTGAAATAAATTTCAAGTGTGAATGGTGTAGTAGAAAAAAATGTAAATACTAACATTTAGTACAAGGAAAATGTGGTGTTTTCTAACTAAGGTAATATAACAATGTGGTATTTACTAACATGCGTAATATAATAGTGTGGAATACTTTTTATAGTTTGGACTATAATGATATGGATTAATGTTTCTGTGTGTTTTATTGTGCGATAATCATCAAGTGAGGTTTTTTGTTGTTTGTGTGTGACCTGTAATTGTGTAGATGAAAATAATTAATTTTATTCCTCACCTCCATTGATATAGGGATTCAACCTCCCTATTGAACTAATTCTACTCACATTTTTAGAATCATGTCTTGTTAGTTATCCTAATATTGTTGTAACAATTCATATATAGTGCATTAGAAAAATATCTTATAGGGTTTCATCAACTAAATTTGGACATCTATCATAATGACATCATATACACTAGTGTTGGTTTCATGTGTGAGGAGTATACCCATTTCCTAGTTTACATTAATATGAAAAACTTATAATATAAAAAAACTTGAACTCAGACATTAAAAATGAAATTAATAATAATATTATATAATCACACAATCACCATAATATGGATCACATATACATTGATGATTTCTTAGAAAATATCATATAGATTTCAGCATTCACATAATCTTATCATAGATGGAAAATATTAGGGATAATATCATTAATAAAAAACACTTGGAGAGGAAGGTAAAACACACTTATATATTAATAAACGCATTATTCATAAATACAAATGGCTGCAAAGTGGAATTACAGATCGAAAAATTAACATCCAATGACACATTGGTAGCATGTCAGGGAGACTCAAACCCGAGACCCCCATGACACCCCACAAGGCCATTTTCCACTATGTTCGACCTTAGGGGAACCTCATGGTTCATGCATTGATGAAAATGTATCATATGAGGATAATATACATTTGTCATACCTTTAGGGAAAGAATGAATTTTGAATCTGAAAACATACTCAATTATCATACAGGGGTGAAATGTTTGATCAAATATACCTAGTATATTCACTAAACGGAAATAAAGATTATTCATATATCTAAATAAAATTTTATCAATATTCTGACTAAAAGGGAAATAGAAAATTTGACATCCTACCATATAAATGATAAATATATGATTTAGGATAATGGATAAATGGTCTTAGGTTGCACAGTCCTAGGAGTAATGATCATATTCCCTTCCAATAAATTCATGAAGGATCTCTGTTTACTAAAAAATATTTATTAGAACATTTAAATAATTATATCACTTATCACAACTTATCAATTACAAGAAATTACTCTCTCAAATTGAAAAACCATATATAAAAATATTTGAAATATAATCATTTGAAATTAGGTAATTCTTTGAATCTAAACTTAAAATATTTAAAACTCCATCATTAGTATTCCACACATATTATACATAATCATTTTCATGCCATATAAAATCATTGTGACCATTTTTGTAATTCGACAATTAATTTTATTTCAAATCATTAAGTATTTATGAATTTAATTTCCATTTTTATATTCTTTTTATATTTCTTTATCATTTCTAATATAATAAAAATCACAAGGAAAAATCTGTGTCCCATTAGAATAAGAAATAATCCTTGATGAAAAAATATCACATCTATGAACCATCTCAACTAAACCAAAACCAAAATAAATAACATCAATAAAAATAACTCATTGTGTATATCACACCACATTCCATTAAATTTTATTTCCACATGTTTTAGAATATTTCTTTTAATTTATACTCGTATGTTCATGTAATATTCTAGAAAATATCAAAATTTAGTTTATAACATCATCCCAATAATCAAATAATTTGACATATATGATATTATACTTTATTTAAAATATATTATACATGTGTTATATAGATTCCTTTTCGTCCAAAAAAGATCATATTTAACAAGCTAAAAACATCGATGTTCGCAACTCAAAGTTACATTTTTTTATAAATATTTAATGTATATTCTCAATAGGTAATAATTGTAACCAATTTAACCGCCTTTATAATTTTTTTTAACACAAAATTTAATCTTCATAATAATAAAAAATTTCCAAATATTGATCATTAACATTATCAACACAAAATTAAAAAATAACTCAATCAATGATTATTTTTTGAATTCATTATGGGAACCCCATGTAAAAAAATTAATAAATTAATTAATTTTAATATTCTGGAATAATTATAAGAATTCTGGAAATTCACTCATACTTTCTTTCTTAGTTCTGAGGGCATCAGTTTCATCATTGGATTGACATTAAATGGTTCTAATCTGAAAATCTAAATGAAACTAGAATTTTTTTATAAAACATTAATATGAGGGTTGAAATCACATTACTTGAACTTAATTGATCCTAATATATCAAATATTGTTTATTAAAATGGAACAAATTGAAATATTTTTCTAAAATAATCAGAAAATGGTATAATTTTTCATTTAACCTCACTTATACTAAGTTAAAATTGACAAAAAAAAACAATAGGTATTCATATCATCGAATCACTGTATAGTGGTCCGATTATCAGATCACTTATCTAACTTGATTTTTGAATGATAGAAAATGAACAATAAGGCGAGATATGGTGGGAGAAGAGATTAAAGAAAAGAGTATAAAGGGGTTAGGAACAAGTCTCACTCCATATTTAACAAAAATTAAATGGGGGTGCAGTGTGATGCCTATTGTTATATATATATTTATACATATATGAATAGACTTTATCCAAGAAGTAAAATCATGTGGCTAGCCCTCCTCTATCTATATCAGACACTTGATTACTAGACAAAATAGATTTTTTTACTAATATATTATGAGTATTTTTCAAATACTTGTCCTCATCTCAGTCTAATTAAATAATTATATATATATATATATATATTAAAGTACAATATATATATTTATATACTGATGAATTATTATTAATAATCATCATAATACAATTTTATTTATATAATATACCAATAATAATGACAATATTTATATTTTAATAATTGTTATTAATAAATGAATAAATATGTAAGTAAATAATTGAATAAAATCATATAAATTGGTTAAAAATAATTAATAAAACATAATAAAATATTAACTACAAATATACATTTATATTAATTTGAAAATACTTTATATTATCTATTAAAATTTATCAACTATGAAAAATTAATAATTTTTAATAAACATAAAAATTAATTAAAGACATCTATTTAACATGATATATGAAATAAAATAATATAATTAGAATAAAAATTATTTTTTTAATTATTTAATTAAAATATAATTAATTATTTAGAAAAATACAAGATTTTACATTAGTGATAATACTTAGTAATATATTTGTTACACCAGGGTTATGTAACTCAGTAATAGTTTTATAATTACATAGTGATGATACTTAGGAAATGTTTTTTGATATTAATATTAATTTAATTCTTATATAAGAAAAAATTCATTTATTACTCACCTTCCATGATGCTCACTTCATTACTTATGTATCATCACTTTTCCATGATTATCTTTTTAATATTACATAATTAATTATGAATCATTATATCCCTTTAATTACTCATATTATGTGAAGTTCAACAATAATTTATAAACCATTCTCATTGATAATCTATCCAATATTTATGATTATATGTTCTACAAACCATATTTTATTTGGAATTATTTCTTAACAGCGTATTGTATAGTTTTAACACTATAACTATCTTCATTTTTCTATATGGAATTTTATTTCTTATCTTATATAAATGTGTCTAACTTAAATTTATATCATTTCTTTCTATGTCAATGGAACCTACTATATATTAATAATATAAATAAATTTCATGAATAACTCAATGATTTTTTTTATTCCTTCATAATAAAACATTCTATATCATATAATTAAAAATGACACATGATTAAAATACTATATATGAAATATAGAGAACCATTATTGAAAATTAAATTTATGAATGGTATATTATTTTAGGAGTGTATATAGGGTGAAAATAGAAAATATGATCACAATAATAACAACATTGGCTCAAAGAAATGGGGTAGTTATAATAGTAATGTGACTGTTGAAATTATAATTATAACGTGATCAATACTATTTAAAACAAAAATATAAGTAAATATATACTATTAAAATAATATGAATATAGTATTTTAATAATCATAAATTAATATTCCATGAAATGATTAAAATATTTTAATTCCTTTAAATCATATATAGAATAATGATATTTTATAAGATAATAAATTTTACTTTTAAATGTCTTGTAATTTATCACACCATGAAAACATATATTATTTAACATATTAGGCATTACGGAATTTAATTTATCATATTTATAAGTTTATTTCATAAAATAAAATTCATTTTTGGAATGGGTTCCTAAAAATTCATATAGGGTGAGATTTCATATAATTTTATTGACAATGAATAAATGAGTTAAATATGATACAAAATTGATGAAACCATAGAATCATTATGGAAAAAGTAATCCTATATGTAATAATTAATTTGGTTTTTATAGTTATTTAATACAATTTATTATCATAATGTTAGTCATTATATCATGTATTGGTCATAAAAGTGTGTTATTTTCATTATTTAATTTCAAAATTCCCCATCCTTAACACACACACACACACACACACACATCTATTTCAATCCCATTTTAAACCCACTTTTTAATACTATTACTATAAAAAAATCATTTCAAATAAATCCCTAAACCCATACTATTCACTTTTATTAACCATTGTTCACATGGAATCTAAAGCAACAAAACATAGAATGCTCTAATGAAACGTTATTAATTTTTTCAAATATCAAAACACCATTATTTTTCAAATTTAATCATATGAAATATTTTATTTACAAATTTTTTTTGACCAAAAAAAGAAATAAATTAACATAATGTACCTATAATTAATGGACTTGAAAATTAATAAGAATCTATTATAGTAGATCCTTTATACACTTCAACACTTTTAACACTTCCATTATATTTTCAGTTTATAATTCTTCAAGGATAATTTGTATAATTTATATATTATGAAAATATATATTTTCTATTTATGCTTAATCTTCTGTAATAGTATAGTTAATATTTTTATAATTTATTTATTGAGATATTCATAAAATGTTTAAGCTTCCTCAAGTCATCAAGTATGAAATAGATGAGTTATGAAAACTGAATCTAATCCCCAATATAGATTGATCATGTAATACCAAAATACATATATCATTTAAATATATTACATTTAAATATTACATTTATATTTTTTATAGATATGTCAATCCTAGGAAAATATTGAAATTTTTTATAATAATTCAAAAACGACCATTGAAAAATCCAACTGAATATCTCCTTATGAAATGTTTCAATAATGGAAGAATAATAATTAATTGTAAATGAAAATTTTAATAAATTAATTTTAGTGAATATAAAAAGGATTCTTTAAAAAATTTAATAAGTAAATTTTCATATATTAGAAGATATAGTACGTAAAAGATACAGAGTTTCAATATATGAGTAATCTTTTTCTATCTCTTAATTTTTCATGTAAAATTATCTCTTTTTCTTATATATTCTATCATATGTTAAATTATTTCATTTTAAATTATATTAATCCATTTTCCCTTCATTCTGGGTTATACTTATTACTTCTCATGATGCTATTTTGGTAGACTACTATCATTTATAAAAAATTAATTTTACCTCCATTTTAAAAATGAATCTTTCCATTATATTCTAATATTTCCTTAATATAGTATTATTTAATGATTGAAAAGTCCCATTACTTTTCTTTATTGAATTATAAGTGGCACAATTATTTTTGGATACCCTCTGAGTAAAAATTTTCTTAATTACTTTTTTCTTATAATTTATAATTTCTTTATTTTATTAATGATATTTCTCTTTTATATTTTATTTCTAACTATTTATATCATTTATTTTATCATTATATACATGTCATACATTTATATTTATATAAAACTTCTAATAATTTATATTTTTTAATTGTTTATTAATTGTATAATATATTCTATAAGATCACTATGAAATAAATATTTGTTTCTTAATGGGATATATATGTAATTAATTCTGATTTATGTGTGATTCATTACATCCTTTTTAGTTTTGGTTCAAAAAATTAATTTTTAAATATTATGATTTGAATGGTTATCATGAAATTATATCATTCAACAATTAATTAATCATTTCTTAGATATGTTTGTGAAATGGGTAGATAGTATAACAAAAAAATTAAACTCCCTTTATAATAATCCCAATCACATGTTTATAATATTCATAAATATCATTAAAAAATAATTTTTTCCACATCATTATATTACAACTTATCTTTGTCTCATACAATTTTTTTATGATGAGGCATGTGAGCTTTTAATACAACATATTGATTCATGTTTTCATATATTTCCTCATACAAATCTTTTTAACTAACCTATTAAGTTCCATGTCTCTTGTTCATTGAAATTACTATGAAAATTGTGATAAATTATAATAGTTTTATGAAGATGAAAAAAATGGCAATATTTTTTATGTTTTTATGATATTGAGCTAAACTTAAAATTCAGGAAACCTAATGATTCCTTGATTTGAAATATTATGTATTTTTATCTATAAATGATGTAAAATTATATATGTGATTATTGGAAAATTATATAAGGATTTATAGTATATTTAGCCTATTCATTTTTTTTATATTTTTATATTTTTCATAAAATCAAGAATATAACGAGTAACCAAATATGATATGATCAAATTTGATTTTATATTTTATGATATTATTATTTAAATAAATATATCTTTATTTTATTTAACGTATTATGTAATTTTTTTTAAACTATTATGGAGCCTAAGAGCTGAAATAGTGAATGATTCATTAAATGAGATCAAATGGGAAATGCATAAACCCCAAACCTAGAATTTTGGAGCCAATGCCTTCTTTATTACATGGTTATAAGATATAAGGATTCACATCCTGAGGGATGAAAATGTTTAATAGTATGGGTAAACTAGATAAAATCTTGAGTCATTCCCATATTTCAATTGAAATCACAAATTATAATTGATTTTTTTTGGAATATCTGTATTCCTTCTATTATGTACCTGCATATCCATCATATAAATATTTATGAATTCATTATGAAATGAAACAATATATGGGGATATCAAATGATCAATAAGGGTTATGTACAATGGAATCTCTTATAAATCAATAATAATAATCAATATGGAAACATAAATAACTGACTAGACTTATCATTAAAATAACTAAATAAGGCATAATCAATAGGGAATGGTAAAAATATGAAAACACACTCTATTTAATAAATTAACATAGAATTAAATTCATCCATAGGTAATATGATATTTAAAATCTCATAGATAATAGAAAATACATTTTGAATTAAGTAAACACTTAATTATTGGATGTAATATCTCAAGAACATGATACCTTTACCATCAATACCTTTTACAAGATGGTTAAAACTATAGTTTAAAATGAGTTTAATGCTACTATAAATTCATTTTTCTGAGGAGAAATACTGATGCATCACAGTGATATATGATGTTGGGAACCATCCATCACATTGAGTCTAAATAATTCCTTATATATCGAACATTTAGTTTAATTTGGAATCTTTATGCCTTAACATAAAATATCCCTGTTGAGTAAAGGAAACAAATTTATCAATATTTACCAAGTCAGTAAAATAAAATTCAATGTAAAACAATGTATATGTAAATGAGATATTATTTAACCAATAAAAATATCAATGATAAATAAAATAGATATATTATTGAAATTTAATTTCTATTTATTATAGGAAATTGAATATTTCCAGGAAATGATAATGAATATAAAAAAAATTAATCAAGGATGTGAATGTCAATACTTCCATAATAAAAATTAACATAAACCATCTAGAAGATAAATACAGATGATATCAATACAATATATACCCAATGGAGTAAGAATAAAGGGGTTTTTTCAGTTATGAATAGAAATACCCGAGAAATAGATTTAGAAACATTCTTGAGAAAAAAACCCTTTTAATTTTGATGTATATTTTGAAATTCATTTTCATTGAAAATGGTTTCTAAAAAAATATTAATTAAAAATATCCTTAGAAAAATGAAAATTAAGCTTCAATGAAAGGGAGACCATGAAGTAGGGAAATCCTATACATTCTGTAATAGTTAAAAAGAACATTCCTTTTTATCTATAAATGGTTTGGAATGTTCCTTATACATAAAATGACAAGAATATTCCTTTCACATGTTTGGTAAAAATACAAACATGCATTGTTTGGAAAATGATGTAAATATTAATCTGAAAATATTCTGTAATGTGTATAAAATGGGTTAAAATTACTTCAATAAACCATTTTGAAAAGGATAAAAAAATGGAAACTTTTCTAAAAAACATGTTTTTAAAATAAAATTTATTTTTTTGACCTAAAAGAGAAATGAAGTTGGATGTTCATAAATACATTTCAAAAAAATTAAAGTACCAATGAGTGTAAAAATTGTACTATTACTTATGAATGGTCATAAAAAACGATAATATACCAAAATTAAAGGGTTTATTATAAAAATATCAAATAACATCCTTCAATGGGAACTCAAGAAAAAATAGTCCCGATTAATATTACTTGTGAAGTAAACCCTTTGAATGATCAAAACATTGATTTGAGATTCATGCAATAAATATCTTATGTGTATTAACATTAAATCAAAAAAAATATGAAATCAAACATAAGAAAATCAAAATTCATTGTACACATAATCTTAGAGTATTAAATTCAACAAGGAAGTAATATAACCCAATGAAAAGAAATTGAGTTATGATATTATTTACCACATGATAAATCTTATGTAAAATCCCCTTACATGTAATAATTCAAATTTTAACTCTATATTACATGATTTATTAAACTATATTTACATTACTTGTTAAATGGCTATATAAACACCATATAAAAGAATCTAGGTGCATAATATTACAATATTCTTGAATGAAATGAAATTCAGACGAAATCCCTTTCTTTACGCTTACTTTTGGTTAAAATCTATTAAAATTAATGTATAATGGATTTATTATTGTAATTAAACTGTAAAAAATCCATAATTATATTTTTCATATCATATATGATCTTATTACAACATCTTATCACCCGTTTGTTAATAATATTTTTTTATTTTCATTGTTTTGTGTGTTTATTTCCTTATTTTCTCATGCGTTCTTGGTCATGAATACTGTAGTTCTTATGAATATTATATAGTTATATAATATTAAGACTATCAATAATTAAATAATTATTATATTAATTATTTAATTATAATTATATATCATCCATTTTTTGGTGGTGAAATGAGATCTACAACGCTTCGGGAAGATGGTAGTCTAAATGTACTTGAATGATATTGTCACTATTACATGAGTGAAAACGAAAGAATGGGAATGATATATTTATTATCCTTAAATAATGAAAAATATATATCATTATAAATAAAAATTATTTCATTTACATAATATATAATCATTAAATTTATTTTTACCACCTTTCATGTGAAGCATTAGTGAAAGATGAATCACATCGATTTGTGAGGTGGTCGTCCACTTTTCAAATGATCAACGTTATAGTATCTCATAATGAATGGAATTTGAAAAGATATATATGATCAAGTGACTCATGAGGTATAATTTTTTTGTAAATATCATATATGTAATTTTCAAACATCATAATACCCAACCTTGAGCGGTGGTAATGCTAACAAACATGGAATCAGTTCGTAAGGGGGTAGTCTGCCCTACACACGAATGATAATTTTGTAAACCATTTGATGGAGTTGTGCGTGGTTGCAGTTAATAAAAATAACAAAAACACATCTCAATATGTGGAATATAATAAGTATATTATATGTGATTTGGGTATGAATTATCTCATCCAAAGTGGTTTTAAAGTGTATATATGGGGGAGGAGTGAGTTCTGTTTTATTGTTGAGGATGGGTGACATTCATGTAAATACTCAAATATATTCACTATTGGGAAGTATCCCATACCTGATATGGATAAAAAATAGAATAATAATAATATCAGTTATTGTTCATCTGGTTCAGAATGTTCTCAACCACTAAAAATTAATGAAATTTTAATAACATTATTCCTTAGTTTTAAATTGACTCAATTTAACCGTTTTAGTTTTTACAATAATTACTTGTATCTTTACATATAATTAGAGAATGTATCCTTTAATACTACAAATAAAAAGAATTTTATTAGATAATTTTAATATACATATTTTATATGTTAAATTCAATTTATCTCAATAAAATACAATGTGTGAGAAAAATTAATTTTAATTCAAATGCATATAATTCCCTAAAACACTATTTTAACCACAAGTATAGTAATTAATTTTTTTAAAAAATTCAATAATCATTTTGGTAAAAAATATGTTTAAAAAATTTTAAAATATAAATTAAGATTATTAAAAAAAATTGAATAAATTATTCCAAATTAAAATCACATAACCTTCAGAATTTAATTTAAAATTAATCTCACAAGCATGATGAGAAAATGAGTTCGTAAAGTGAAAATGATCAAAAGATCAAAATGTTTTTATATCCAAATTTAATATTAAAATGATTATAATTACAATAAATATATTAAATTATAAGAAATTGAACTTATTTTACATTAAATACCATTAAAATATATTTTAACATTATAAATTATTTAAATTAAAAGTCATTTTTCAATTAAAATTCATAGTTTTCACTATTGCTCAAAAAATAAAACATCTCAGAAAAATACCAATAATAAACCATAACATAATTTTTGTATTATGATATAAAAAATTAATCTTTTTTTTGAAATACATTTTCTCAAATTTATAAAAATTAATTTTAAATAATGAGTGAAAAGCATTTGCTAAACCATGTGTTAGAAAAAAAATAGTTTTTTTCAAAAAACATTTACTTTTCATTTAAATGATTATTATTTTATTTATAACCAATAGATAGATAATATAAATCTTTAAACTGTATATTTTCATATGTTAATTAGTCCCATTATTACCCACCATTCCAATAGTTTCGAGATAATTTCCATGTGAAATACTAATATTAATAATATATTATTTTTTGGTAAAACTTTTCCTTGCATGTAACGAAAAATTTAAAAGAAACTCGTTGTTGAATGTAATAAAAGATAAGATTAGTGTTTCACGTGACATACTCTATTAATTAATTTTTAATTCATTGAGAATATTTGGGTTGTTACATTCTTCCCACATTAAATAAATGTCATCATCACAATATAAACATGTTCTTGATAGTTCATTATTTGAAATTTGGAAATAAATATTTTGAAAACCCAACATAATAAAAATTTTAATAAATTATCATCCTAATAAGAGAGACATGAATGTATAATTTTCATAAGGGATATCACATAACATGGTTTCTATATCGGGGGCCATTATTGGGAATTCAGGGTATGGACATGGAGGAAAACCATAAATAATTATTTGAGTGATTCGGGCCATTAATCACCATAATGTGAGTGATAAATGGAATTATAAGGGCCTCAAAGAAATAAATACTAGATGATATACAAGGCCACTATTTCAACATAAATGAATACAATAGGATTACATTTTTTATTACTTTCCTAATGTGGATTTATTCATTTAATTTCTAAAAATAAATCCATTGACCCAGAGTGGATTACTTTATATAAAATTGAACTAATTTTAATTTAAAAAAAATTACAATTACAATTTGATAATATAAATTATTTAAAAGAAAATACAGTGTTTAATTAAAATTATATATTTTTCACTATTCATCAAAAAATGAAACTTCTCATAAAAATCACAAAAATTTACCCTAAGATAATTTGGTATTATAATTTAAAAAATTTATTTTATTTTTTTAAATAATTTTTCTATTGTTTTTAAAATAATTTTATATTATGTTAGAATAGTGTGAATAAAAGATATTTTAGAAAAATATTATTTTCTAGAAAATATTTTTTTTTATTTTAAATGATTCTAATTTTATTTATAATCCATAGATAGATAAAAAATATGTTCAAACTATATATTTTGATAATTTATTTAATCATATTCTTACCCACCATTCCAACAACACAAAAATAATTTTCCTATTAAACATTAATATTAAAATATATTTTTGTTTAGTAAATCTCTATCTTTTATATAAAACAATCTTTCAAAGAAATTCATTTCCTTGTGTAATGAATGATAAAGTTAGTGTTTCATGTATCTTATACTATGGAATAAAATTTTGTTCTTTTATAATATATAGGGTGTTATAAGAAAAAATAATGTAATTAGAAGAAAATAATTTTACTTGGATTGGAAATAACCCCTAAATCCATGGAATGGATGACATAATTTTGCTATTTTTGAGCGAATAATTATATGCCACATAAAAATTATTGAAAAATCAGATAAAAATTATCTCATATTATATATGATGTTATTGTTTCTTTTGTTACCATAGTACCCTTATTCATATAATATTACACAATAATACAATATCTCACATTTGTATGATATATGATAATAAAACATTCATGATTAAAATATGGAATTTATGGGACTCATGTTTAGAATAATACATTAGCACTTAGGAAGGACTCAACAAACCAATCTACTTCTAACATTCTAATAACATCCCACTTTATAATGAATATAATGACTAATCTCATCCAATGATTATAATTTGTGCTTAAATATTTTTCCTTCTAATAATTATTCAATTAAATGTCTCAAGATAAGAAAAATAGTTTTTGAAATTCACTATTGAAATTTTATTTATAAACATATAATATAGATAATTGATTCCATAGATGTTTAATAATGTTATCATCCCATAAAATATTATTAATGTTATAACACGATCCTTTAATTAATTAATTTTTATTATAGAATGGAAAATGGGGTTCTTAACAAGATGTTTCTCACTAAAACTATCATAATGTAATACATTTTCCACTTGAATTATAGGTATATCCCATAATAGGTTCACCATACAAACCATATCCTCTATAAGATTTGTTATAATAGTACATTCATCTATATTAGTAGATAATTGTAGAACCTTATTTCATATATATTTTTTAAAATCAATGTCTTGGTCAAAGACCAATACACAAATTATTATTAAAAAGAAAGTGGAGATTACAAAAGTCTAAAAGAGGAAAATTTATTACAATCATTCTCATAAAGAGGGTATATCTCAACCATAATATCATCACACCATGTAATTTCCTGGTTGATTACCTTGTTATCAAGACAATCTACCACCATATATGCTTCATGATAGGTGTGAGTGGAAATATATCTAATCTCCAGGTGCAAGTTCAGGCATTTCATCCAGCGCACTGTAAGAGATCTAGTAAGGTGAATCACACCATTCCAAATAGCTTGAATGATTGTGGTAGTGTTAAATTTCAATCCAAATGTTGTTAAGACATGTTTCTTTAACAACGTTGACTACATGAATCACTGCCATCATCTCAGCCTCAAGGGAAGAGGCAGACCCATATCCTCAAAAAACAGCCATGAGCATGCCCAAGAGAGTCCCTGAAAATGACCCTAAAGCCAGTGGGGCCTGGATTTCCTTTGGAAGCACTATCAATGTTGATTTTTATCTAGAAAGGAAGTAAGGCTTTCGAAAAACATCAAAAAAGTTCATCGGTATCCTGTAGATTTCTTTGATTCTGAGACGTCTAAGATTCATGAAGTCACCAACCGAGTTATCGTAGTGGGATTTTTGCAGCATAAAAGCATCTTGTATTGCAATGATAATTCTAGGCCTACCTGCATTAATATTGAAAGAATAATTATTGTGAATAATTGCATATCTATTATACCAGATAATGTGGAGGAGCTCAGCAACTGCGGTAAGAAAAATATTTCTAATTCGGTGCGAGAGATCCATCTCAACACAATTTTTGATCAAGGCGCAAATTGAATCAGTAATTAACCATCTGTAGTCAAATATATCATTAATATAATTCCAAAGAGTAGTGGATATGGCACAAGAAGAAAATAAATGATTTATGTCCTACCTATGTTGAAGACATAGGTGGAATCTCGAACTATGTTGGACACCAAAGGACTGTAGACAAACCTCAGTAGGAAGGCGGTAATGGGAAATGCACCAGATAAGATTAAGTCTGGAGGGTTTAATCCGAGTTTTATCAAACGGTTTCAAACAATAAAAATTGTTTTCAAAATAATAGAAACGGTGGTTGTAATATGTTTTAGAATCAAGAACACCATTGTGGGATGGTTCCCAAATAAGGAAGTCATCCATATTAGAGAATGTTTAATTATCAACAACATGTTGGATATTTTCAGGGAGACCTAAATTGGGAGTATGCATAATCTCCTTTATGGTGCAACTTGTGTAAACCTGTGCGTTATGAGAAGAGAGCATAAAATTGAGAAGAGCACCAGTCCATTTATCAATCCAAAATATTAGATTGGATTCAGTGCTAAACATCCATCCGGAGTTGTGCATGATATTGATAAATGAGTTTCTAATGGATGGCCAGAGAGAAGAGTTGACATGATTCATATTACGATTTTTATGTTTTTCAAGAAAGCAATTTTTAAGAAAATAAATCTAGTCATCCTTGTTGTTTATAAGATTCCAAGTGAGTTTGGTGAGGAGAGCTTCATTAAAGTGCCTGAGATTTTTGATTCCAATACCTCCCTTCTTGAGGGGTTTACAGTAGGTGGACTGGGGAACAGAAACAAGCTTCCTTTCAGGAATACTCCCAGACCAGATAAAGTTATTTATGTAAGAATTGATTTTCATAAGAATACTGACAGACCACCTATAGATCATTAACGAATAAACCATTTTAGAAACAATGGAAGATTTCCCAAGGCAGATTCTACCAGCCATAGAAAGAGATTTTCCTTTCCAGGAAGCACGTTGATTAATTATTTGTTCAGTAATATCATTGAAATATGAAGCTCTAGGTCTGCCCCAAAAGATTGGGAATCCCAAGTAAGTGAACGGAAGTGAACCTTATTTGATACCGAGACTCTCAATGATGTAATTTTTTCGAGGGGTGGGAAAGATTTTACCAAAGAAAATAAAAGATTTGTTCCAGCCAATGAATTGGCCGGAAATCTCTTCATAGTGAGATAAGGGAGTTTTGAGATTAGTGATGTTGTGTTTCCTACCATTAAGGAATATAATTTTGTCATCCTCATAAAAAATATGAGTCAGATCATTAAGGTTTCAAGCAGCTTGTATGGGCTTGATATTTTTTTGTTGGACCAAATAATCAAGGAGACGGCTGAGATAGTCTTCTTCAATGGAAAATAGGATGGTTGAGAGGGGGTTACCTTGAAGAACTCCCTTTGAACATTTGAAATAACCCTTAGGAGAGCCATTGATAAGGATGGATACATGGTCAGAGTTGAATAGGGAATTAGTTATGTTGATGAAAACATCATTGAAACCAAAACCCCCACGAACCTTGAAAATGAAACTCCAGTCAATTATGTCAAAAGCTTTTCTGATGTCATGTTTAATGACAATGTTACCACTATTGGAAGATTTCTTGAGATCATTGGTGGATTTTGAAGAAAGATAGATTCAATATTTTATAGAATGTCCTTTGATGAAACCAAATTGGTTCCAAGATAAAATTTTATTACACAGAGAGGGAGGCCTTTTAGCCATGAGTTTGGTGATGATTTTCTAGAGAGAGTTGATAAGAGCAATGGGTCTAAACAGGTTAATTTCTGAGGCATTGGGAACCTTGGTAATAAGAGTAATGAATTGCGCATTGAGACCATGGGGAAAGAGGCCAGTAGAGAAGAAGGTCTTGACAAGTTTATAGACATCCACGTGAACTACATCCCAATGGTGCGGAAAAATCCATTATTGAAACCATCAGGACCTGGGGCACTGCCGGGGATAAGGCTAAAGACAGTATATTTTATCTCATGATCAAGAAGAGTGATCAATAGAAAAATATTGTCTTACTCTTGGACCAAATATGGGATGATCCCAGGAAGAAGATCTTTATTAATATAGTTCCCATTGAAGATATTGTCAAAATGAGACAACACATGATATGTAATGGCAGCCTCAGAGTCATAGAAAATTTCATTGTCTTTAAGAAAAGAAATGGGATGAAACACATTCCTAATCCTTTGCAGGGTATTGTCTAATTTGGTGTTACGATCACCATCAGAGAGCCATTTAGTTTTGAAAATAGGATTCTGAATTTTTTCCTTAAGAATAAAAAGTGAATTGAGATTTTAAAGAGATTTGGACCTCATTTTGAGGGTCGTCAGAGAAATCAGAATGGGTGGAATTGTTTTGAATTTAATTTAGATCATTCTCCAAGGAGGATATTTCCTTATTGTGTTGTTTTTATTTAGTGCTACACCAACCCTTAAGACAATGTTTGAGGTTCTTGAGCTTTAAAATGAAAGAAAAGTCATCCATGTGATGACTCATAGAATTCCAGCAGTTCTGAATAATATTAATGCATTCTATGTCCTCTGACCAGACATTGTTAAATTTAAAGGGAATAGAGGGTTTGAAATGCTTGGAATGGAAACCAACCAAGATAAGATGATGATACGAACTAATCCTATACACGGTAATGCTAGATATGGTGTCCCAGGAATCAAGAGCAGGGAAACTCACAAGGGCCCTATCAAGTTTTCTAGCGACCATCCAATTATAATTCCTTCTGTACCAAGTAAACTTAGTACCAAAGAGATTAAATTCAATAATATTACAGTCATCTATTGATGTTTTAAACTCCCTATAATAAATTTGAGAATAGGAAGGACCATGTTTTTCCCTAGGCAAGAGGATGGAATTGAAATCCCCAATCAACAACCAAGGGTCAGATATGAAGCTAGCTAAGAGAGATAGATCATTCCCTAGGGGCCTACGATCCTGATATCTTTTCTTAGCATAGACAAGGGAGAATTACATATGGATGTCATTGAGAAAAAATTCACAGGTGAACATTTGATCAGAATAGTTGTGCACATTAACATCTTTCAAAGAAGTGTGGTAAAAAATCCATAAGGTTTCTACTGAAATACTATTACATCAAGCACCTAAAAAATTATAACCAGAGGTAGAAAAGTGCATAAAATTTAGATAGAAAATATCTTTAGGTTCATAAATAGAAAAAAATTTAGGTTTATGCATCAGAAACATTCATCTAAGGACAGAAATAGTGTCAGAGTTAGCTACACCCTGGCAATTCCAAAAGATAGAATCCATTAAAACCTGTTTTTGGAGTGGGGGCTCCATTATTCTTCTTATACCCACCCAAGCCTTTGTTCCTCTTCTATCTCCTAAGATTTGACGAAGATGCTGGATTAGTCTTCAAAATCTATGTGCTCATAAGAGAATTAGACAAATTGTTAGTAGCTCCTGATAATATAGATTCATTTATCTTATCAGGCGGTTTTATGGCAATATCTGAGGTGTTGGAGTAGATAGTAGGCCCAATGGGTGATATTGGCATCTGAGCATTAGACAAGATCGTAGTTTTCATGTCTAATGCTCCATGCGTCTGTGAAAAGGGGGCCATAACAGTTGAATAGATAAAATTAACACATGAAGATTATTTTGCACAGTCAGATTGAGAACCAGTGGAAGACATATTTCATACCGGTGCAACATGAGAAATAAGAGGATCTGATAAAGATGGTGACGGTATACCTTGTGGTTCATCCTAGCTAGTGTGGTAAGGTGTGCCTCCTACATCAGCTTCCTTTGGGAGTGAATCATCTGTGATTTCAAGTGAAGCAGGTGTGGCATCAATGACCGAATGAGCCAGCGGCTTTATAATATTCTTTTGTGGACGCCCATGAGCCGGTCTATCTAATCCTAATACCAGGGGTACATCTTTAACAGGCTCTAGGGAAGATAAAACATCCTTCGATGAGATACTCAAAGGGAGTTTGAAAACATCCAAGACCCTTTGCTATATGTCTTCAAAAATAGAAAGATCAACAGAGACATCCTCTTCATCCTCGACTTGGTCAGCCCAATTGACTGCCGAGATTTCACATGGAAGATTAACCCACTTGACCCATACTTCTGAGGGTTTTTTGTGAGGATCTGAAATGGTTGGAGCCATAACTTTGTTTGTTTTCCTACATTTTACCTCCGACCATCCATTATCAACCAGCTGAGCCACATGACATTTAACCACACGACATTTCAAAATAGAATACCGTACGATCTTACAGAATTCAAAAAATGGCAGCATTCATTCAAATTCAACAAGAATCTCTGTTTTTTAATCATTCTCAGAGAAAGAAATGGTGTCCAGGAGCTTGGAAGAAATATATACCTCAACCATCACCCGAGCATACAGGCCAAAATCAGCATACAACGTACGTTGGTCAATTTTGAGCGGAGTACCTATCAAAGAGGCGATTTCATTGAGGATTTTAGGGTTCCAGAAATACCAGTAAAGCCCATGTAATTGCACCTATATCTGCACCATGGAGTTCCTTACCATATTCGGGTTGAAGGCATAGTCCCAGTCAGAGATGCGAAGAATGATAGGCTTCAGTTGTAGGTTGCCAAGACTCTAGACCCGGTCAAGCACTTCTTGCGTCGGTAAAATCATGTGGAATTGGCCTTTTCCGATTTGAATCAGCTTCCAATCAGAGAATCCCCAGATGATATTTATTCATTCTTTGAGATCCAGATTGGACCAGGTTTTATCACCTTTGAGATACGAAATTATTCCAATGATCAAGAATTTGCACATCTGCGACCTCTGTTGAAGGGCGTTGGGTTCGGCTTCTACCATATATTTAACATCATCCATTTTTTTGTAGAGAGAAGTACGCGTTGCCGAGTCATTGCATAGATCCGCACCATTGAGATCTTCATGAAAAGAGATTCCTTGCGGTCTCCAACGATCATCATTCCCAAATGCATGGTAGCTTTACCAAGTTAATTTTTTTAAACCATAAAATTATCCCATTTATAAAATTACCTTGAATTATATGATCATACATTAATAATTTCGTTTAAATAAATATGATATATAATTTATCCATCACTAAATGATTTTAAATAATATAATGGGTCGATAAACAACATTTTATATGATTATTTAAAAATAAATATATCAAATATTTGTGTTTATTACCTAGGTTCCTACTTTGAAAAATAATTTTTTTTCCTAGAATTATCTTACTACCAATTCATAGATATATAAATATATATTGATAAATATTTTAGATTTTCATCTTAGATATTAATGAAAGCATATTGTTTTCACATCAAGCTGATCAAGGTAAAATTACACTGACATAAACATACTAAGAACTGTGCATACATTTGTAAGATTCAAAATAGCATTATAAAATTTGATGAATAAACAACATCCATAAATTGAAATACATTCACTACAATCTACTCGTTGTATATTATTGTACCATTATTTTTTTTCCTTGACATGTTGTACATATTTTTTTCATTACCATCATTCCATTTTGGTATGTATGTTCACTCCCACATCTCTTTATCATGCACAGAATAAATTTTTATCTTCATTTACAACACACACTAGTTTGTCTCGATTATATATATCAATTATTCAACATATTTAATATATTATACATTAGAAAATAATAAATAATGAAATGAAGGTGAATAAAATATGATAATAATTTTCATCCTATTATATCACCTTGATTACACCCATGTAAGAGAATCTATTATCATTTTAGTATCTTGTTTTTATATGACTTCAATCCAAATGTTTTATAAACACCATTATTCATTACTCTGTCAGTTAGATTCAATAATATATTTCTCCTTTAACATGATTCCTTTATTATAAATCGCATTTTATTTTATGATTATCATTTTATTTTCACTACCTAATAAGTGATATAAAAAATAATTACTAATATGTCCATTTATTTATTATGTTTTATACATAATATAACATAATAAATTATTTTATAATTAATATATTGAAATCCTAAAAATTTGACTACCCTAAAATAGAAGGATTTTTCCATGACTCGAGAAGATTATAAATATGTTATCTCATTGAAACATATGGAAATATACTTATATGATTGATTTCTATATTTACCACATTAAACCAAGAAGTCTTGGGTAGCGTTTAGTTTAGCCTCATACGAAGGAACTATTTATTTAAATGAATATTCATTTACTCTACCACACAATTTTATTATGGTGCACCAGGATGTGTCCTCTCCCATTACAATTAGTTCATGACATATAATTTTATGAACTTTGTATTGTTATACTCATATATATATATATATATATATTTATAATTTTTATATTTCACCATTAAAATGAAATATTTCCCATAATATACCCCAACTACTAAAATATAATAAATAAATAAATTTTCTTTTCTAAAAATTAAATCCCATAAATTTACTATTGTATTTTTCAGAAATGACACATAAAATAATTACCTTTGAGAGAAAAGTCTTTTACAGGCCCCCAAACATCATTTTCTTCCATGTATAACATTATTTAATTTAATTTTATAACTCATTTTTCAAAATAAATGTTAATTTTATTTCCAAAGATACAATCCTCATATATGAAAACCTCTAATAACTTTATCTATAATAAACCTCCTTATATAAATATTATATTCAACCACTTTCACATGAGTTTCCAAACATAAAATTAAAAAATTGAAAATCATTAAGAATGTTTGATATTGCAACCATGAATATTCAATTTTCAATGTTATTACGTAATGTTTCCTTTTTCAACACATGAGGTTTGAACATTGTTCATAAACAATATTCCATGTACTACCATTAAATGTGAAATCAGAAACTATATCATCAAGATACCCTAAAAATGTATAATTTTATCTTATCCTAGGTATATGATTAATAAAAATTTTAATGAATAGATATCTACTGATAGTTTTAATTTTCATACCCCTTACCATAATCTATAAGGGTTCATCCTCAACCAGAAGAACCTTACTAAAATAGCCCAATTTATATTGTTTTTAATCCATTAATAATTTGAAACTGAAAAAGGATTCTAGGTATACAATCTATGACTCCATTAGGTTCTTTTTTAGTAAAAATAAAAACATAATCAATTATTTTAGCTTCTATATTTTCATAATTTTCTTTATATTCCTTCCTTTTACACTTTAACTGCATTTTGACATGTAATTTTAGAAAAAATAAATGGTAAGAATATCCCACATTTACTTTTATTATACCTTCCATATTTAATTAAATGATAAAATATAATTATATACTTATATAAATTTACACCTTCTATAATGAACCTAACTCAGGAGACCAAATCATATGGATGTTATATTGTGAAATGGTATCATATAATAGTATTATGATTAGTTTCATGGGAATAAAGATTGTGTATTTAATAAGGTGATATTATCAAAAGTTGTGCCCATAAAAGGGTGTAATAAAACTATTTATATAGATATATGAGTAATCAAGGTGTTTTGGCAGGAAACGTGATTTGAAGAACCAACTATAGGATATCTGTGAATTGTTCCCTATATGTTTCTACAACAATGGACTGTTGGGATTAATAATATGGCAATACAAAGCAGTTGGAATTTGTATGATCATACACATGTACATTATATTTCTTATGTGGTTTCTTCACATAAATATGATTTAAAAAATAATAATTTTTCCTTATTATGAAAAGAATTTAGTTAAAATTAGACAAACCTTCTTTGGTAAAATATTACTATTAAATAATCACATAAGGTCTAATATATCCACATTGAATTAGAATTAGGGTATTTGGAATGAGGTGTTGTGATTTAGGAATATGGAATTACTATGTAGTGTCTTGAGTGAATTTTATTTTACCTTTTGGTGTTATAGAAATACCTAAATATAGGGAAATTTTTTATGAGAAAGAGGATAATAATATAGGTAGTGTCATTGATTGTGGGTAATGTTTTAGGAAATTGGATATTTATAAACTCGTGATCAGACTGGCTAATGTGATCAATCAACATGAAATAGTGATAGATCTAGAAAGGAATAAAAATTTCAATCATGATATATTGTTCCCAAAGAAGAATCCATATAACATTATGGGAAATGGTGGAGTGAAATATGTTTAGTATTGGTTAGATAGGAACAAAAAAATAATTCTGTTTCTTTATAAAACAATGAAATCATTAGTAAATTCATCTACATATGTTCTCAACAGAGATCCTTTTAACTGGTGGCATATTACTATTTTGGTGAATTTGTATGAGGATATAACAAAGGTTTCATTCTTAATGATTTATAGTAAGTATTTTTATCTAGAAATAAAAATTATAAAGATGTTTTATGTGTTCTTGTATCTAGAATAACATAACATAATGGTGTGTTTGTATGACAAAAAATTTTTGGATTTGTTTTTTTTGAAATAATTTAAATATAGTTATCAACATGATCCTCAATCACGGAAAACATCTAAAACTCCCAGATTCAGATCAAATACATAAAAAATGTATTAAAACGAATATTAAAATAAACTTGAGTCAACTTATTATAATAATACCCCTGTAACAACAACAATACACTTGGAAGAGAATAATAAAGTCAAATAAAATAAAAAAATTAACAGAAAATATAATATTATAGATTTCATACTTAATGATACTCAATGTAATTTCAATACTATATTAATAATATTTAATTGAATAAGTAGAGTACAATTTTTTAATTCATGTTTTTTCCATAAAAGTGACTTATAATCATGCTAATTGATAGGAATAATAAATGAATTTAGTGACAAAAAATTTTGATCAATGGACGATCACACATTTTATTATGACCACCTCCAATTTAACATAAAATAAACTAAATCAAATGTAGTTTTGGGTGAATAATATAATCCATTATTTATTATCACTATGATAATTATCCTTTCAATACCTTTCGATATACTAAGGAATAAATAGGGTTAATCCTATATTTAGTATTCATCCATATTCGCATCATATGTGTATGGTTACCTTCCAACTGGTTTTGTAATAATTCCTTCTATATCAAACATACCTCTATTAGTCATCATTTTTTGTAGGCATTCCATTAAATATTATTCTCAAGATATGAATATTCCCTTTTCAGAATAAATTAAAAATAATACTGAATTAAGTCTTCAATCATCCTTATAAACTCCAACTTGAAGGATTATTTCAAGTATTCATTGAGAACACCAGCAGTCAGAAAAATATTGAAAACATTAACCACTAGAGAAATAGTTAGAGTCTCACCATCAAATTACAGCCACCCAAGTCCAATTAAGCCATCATATATCTATACAATTTCCAAATCTAATACCTTTTTAAATGTTTCTATCATATTACAAGAAAAATAATTTAGAATTGTGTTTATCATATTATGATTTCAATTTTTCTTCCATAACTCCAGTAATTCATACCCCAACATCATCAAGATATAACGATACAACATTTTTAAATAACTCATTCATGCATAAAACGCATTATTATATCCTAGATAAATCACACTCTGACTATCATAGAACAAAAAACCATTTTCCATATCCTTAGGAGATATTTAAATAATATATTCAGTAAGGACAATTTTTATTTTCCTATATAACAACTACATACTATGATTCTATATATTAATATGTAATTAATGGTTATATGCATAACATTTTACTAATGTATATTACTTTAAAATTGAACCAAAAATTGTGGTCTCCTTTTATTCACCCAAATTACATATATATTTCACATAACTATACTATTGTATCATATCAACTATTATAGAATAATGGTATTGTTCTTCAATAATATTCTGTTATCTAATAATCTACACCAACTATTCTCAATTAACTTATTTTATTCTGCATATAATTAATAATAAATCTCAACACATGAGAAAATTTTATCCTTTTAAAAACCATAATATACATAAAACATCCAACCATGGATGTACATGGATTTTCACCATGCACGTAGTCTCACTTTCCCTACATGTTCCTTATCATAAAATAACCAGATGTTTTTTCCAATCAGTTGGTTATAGATTTCAATCTGGTCATTTCAATCATTTCAATGAACATTATAATGTACTCGCTTCATGATAGATCCAGTTTTTTACTTTTTATATCCCTCTAGATATGAATCCCCACAATTTTGTTGAATTGACCACGATCATTCATCTCAAACCTTCAAGACAAACCCGATTTAAAAAACATAATACATTCAATAAAAATAACTATGAGGAGAATATTTTCTATCTATAAGATAATTTAAAATAACCTTCATCATTTAATACCCTCTAGTAAGAAAATGATCAATATTTCTTTGAAAACCCCCTTATCATCTATAATGGTGTCAAAAATATTGATACACTACCTCCTCCTTTTCTTAAAACCAAATAGTCTCTCTTATAGCTTGAAGAATATGTTTTAATTATAATTATCAATGAATACATATCTATTATTTATAATGATAATTTCATTTAAATAAACACAAATATATATTTTTTATATTTAAATATACAATAAATAATCCCTATGATGCTAGCAAAATAAGAACTATCCATCCAAACATAAATTTTTGTTAAGCCACTTTAAGGGAAAGTAGGATACCATAGTTTGCAAAAGAAGGACCATTACGTGCTGAAAGAGGTCACAAATTTATTAAACACCATACTAAGATTATTTAAATCCGAAACTCTATATAATTCCCAGTGCAGAGTACTAACCTGGGTGTCTAGATTCTCCTTGATGAGTTCTTCGAGGTGAGAAACCATTCTGTCCATTGTCTGGATGAATTCCTCTAGGGTGATTTTGCCTCGGTTGAAGCCATGAGCGATGATTCGGTCTTGTTTGTCGATCCATGACTATATCTCCTCAGTGGAATCAAACTGCAAACTTCATTCATAAATCCTTACAATATCCTCATCTGAAGCATTGGGCCGATGAAATTTTTCAGTAATTTATTCCTTGGAGTGGAATATGAGCCTCAGACATTCCCCTACCTCTTCTCCCAACACTCTTGGTTCTCTACTTTGATTTCCACTTTCCACTCCTTGTGGGTATTTTCATTCCTTACATACCCTTTTCGTAGATGACCTGGTTTCCATCAGTTCAGGTAAGTGTGAACAATATTTTCGTCCCTTGGGTTTTTTCCCCTGGACCACAATGTGTTTCCCTGAGTCATGCTTTCCTTTTTCCCCTTATTCCTTCTTGGGTTGTGGGGAACTTTCCATTGTAAATGGTCCAAACTGTCCACTGAAAGTTGGCTGCAACTGTCATCACCTGAATCGTCTTCCTCAACTGTCAACTTTTGTTCTTGAACTGGCAGACCATCGAAACTGTTTTTCAACTCAACCCTCGTGCTTTCTTTGAGAGGCCATAGCCTGCCCGGAGAGTCCACCTTTCCTGATTTAACCTCCATGCTATTAGTATTCATCTCCTCACTCCCAGTCTTCTGAGAGGATGAGGACATAGAAATGGGAATGTTTGGGTCCAAGGGCCCTAATACATTGGCCCCATCTTTCCTTCCTTGGCCCTTATACGGTTCTGTTGTAGCATGCAAGAAGGAATTCCCCTGCCACATTACAGATGGCTTGGCCTCCTTGCTGGAATCACCCACAAAAACACCCTTGTCACCATTGTATTCCTCCATTTCCACCATGGACATAACCCCATGATCACTGACTGCCTCTGGATGAGGTGAAGGTAGCTTGATATCTAAGTATTCATCAATGCAATACTCCTCAGCTTTCTCTGAATCAAGCGGGTCATGCTCAATCTTCTTACAATAACCTAGATTATTCTTTAGGCGGGAAAAAATATCCACAACCTTGATTTTAGGCCTTTCTACTTCCACCGCAAAATTACCTCCTTCCTGAGGTGTTGGCTCAACTCTATCAATCATTGGATCAACACCCCCACACCTAGATCCTTTTCAGAAACTGTAATCAAGATGACCTAGCTACCTACACATCTTACAATACTCCATCCTGGATTCGAAGAAGACCAGTTGCTTGCACCTGAATTCTTTACCAACAAAAACCCATACCCACTCTACCAGTGCCTTGGATACATCATCCTCAACACATATTTGTGGGTTAATCGGATGGATGACAGACATAGTCCTATTGTCGGAGCATAGAAAATTCCCAACCATGTTCCCTAGCATTCGGAGAATTGTAGGGTTTTGGAATGGCAATGGATGTTCAGGGAAAGAAACCCATATTTCTACTGAATAGGAGTCCCGATTCATATGAAAATCATAATACCAGTGAAATAAGCAAAATTTGATACTGATGCACTTATGAGGACCACTATACGATGCGCGAACCATATCTTCCTCTGAGGCGAAATGAACTATCAGGTGGTGTTTGTCAAGAATACCAACAATCGGTCACCCTAGTAAGCCCCAAGATTTCAAGACGAAGCGGTAAAATTCATATACGTAAGGACGTCGATGAGATAAATAAGCCACTAGGGTCAGATCTAAGAGGCTTGAAGCTTCAGTGAACTCCAAGAGTGATAATGGAAGTTGAGGTGTGCCTTCAAATAGCTCAAGTACCTTCGGGATAAGTGTAATGGCAGGAAAAATAGGGTGAGCGTCAGGATTAAAGAATGGTAGGAAAGGGCGGGGATTGAAATCCAGATGGGTGAAATCCTCCCCCCTCCTGATGATGGGAAGGGAGAAGGTTGAGGCCGCCTCCATTTCTGTTAGGGCATCGCCGCCAAGAGCCAAGAGTTGAGAGCCCGATTTTTTACTATCAAAATTTTTATATGCGTAACAAAAGGAGAATAAATTTTGGAGTAATTTTTAAATGAATTATATTGAATCTATTATATAGATAACATATACTTGTATATCTTACAACCATTTACTTCTTCCTTCAAATAGTAGAAATATTGGTTTTATAATGCTTTCATTCCTATACGTAATTCCATGATTTCCAATATTTTTTCATGAAAATAATGAATCCATTTCTTATTTCATATATAAATCCCAATATTTGAAATCACTAATACTCTAAAATTAATTTTGGATAATTTTCTACACTCCACCAATTATAAAAAGTATTTAATACGAATTATAAACCTCTGTTATACTTTTATAATTCATTCAAAATTCCCCAAATAGATAGATTCTATTTCTCTTTTAGAAGAAAAACTTATTGACTTCACCATAAATTATTAACCCTTTCATTTCTCCATATATTAAGAATTTTGGTATATATATCCTTATTGAAATATATATTTTCATTTATATTTTCTATGGTTCAATACTCTATTAACCACTAATAGTTTGTTTATTATTTCAATTATAATTTCATGATAATAATTTCATGACATTGGGTTTCTGGTTATTGGTTGTTCAGTAATAATTATGTTATCTTATATTCCTTTTATATATACATAATTTCAGTAACATATATGAACACCACAATAGTTCCATGAGTGGTTTTATACAATCATGATTTTTTTTTGAAATTAATAGTTCAACATAGATAACCAATATAAATTAATTCCATCATTTATCTGAGCATGTTTTTATCACCCTATTACTCCAGATATCATACATTTTCTATTTGTATTATGACATTCCCTTTATCTATTATTTTAATATCATTATCATTAAGGATATTCAAATTTATAGATCATAAAAAATCATAATCGTCCAAGTTTCCTATACTAGATATATAAGAAAATGATTCTTTGAAATGAAAAATCCATGATTCTAATGGAATTTTGAAAATTACTACAAAACATTATTATTCCTTAGATATGATATTTTTAAAACATCCAGAAGTATCCATTTTTGAATCATCTATGTGATCATTGAAATATTTGATAATCATTACCCACTTTATTTAATTAAAATATAAAGTTCTAGGAATAAACTTAATCTTCGTTACCTATTTTCTACAGCTTTATTTTAATACTTCCATTATATATAAAATCATGTACATTCAAAAGTGAACACAATTCCAAAAAGTTCATTTACTTAATTACACCTTATCTTACCATTAAAAATGTTATAAAAATGGCTTTAAATTGTAGTTCAATATTACTAATTCTATATATGATAGAGATAACCATCACGATCCTAGGTTATAGGAGTGATGATAGTAATAAGAAATTCAACACTAGATCCATAAACATAACTCTCTCTGATTCCAACTAACTCTAAATCAAGTTTATGTAATTGTCATGATCTACCACTAGCCTTCATTATAATAATTTCATGTTGCATATATCATTGGAATCATGATAAATTTGGTCACTAATATCATCCTATCTTATTTATTAACTAGATAATTCATCAATTCTCTAATTATCATTGCCTATTAATTGTGTTATGAAAAATTACTTGGACATGATATATGTATCATTCCATGTGGGTTCTTATCAAATAAATACATTTTTTATTTATCAATTTATTCTTATTATAATAATTTTCATAGAATCTAAAGGTCCTTTTGGAAAATAATCCTCTATCTAGATCCTATAGAATCTGATGTTTATCAATTCAAATATTTCAATCTATATTTTTCAATCTTATAACACAACTATTTATAAAATATATGAATCATACTATAATATAGTTTTATAAAGATATGACCATTATCAGTATGTTAGGTGATTATTAATCCAATTCTTAGTAAAAAAATCACTAATACGCTATTCTGTTTTTAGAAGAACTGATATTAATGTATCTTGTAGAACCTAAACTGAATATCAATGTTAATAACTCCCTTATTTTGAATTAATTTATGAATTTATGTACATAAATTAGAAATAATTCACAAACCTGAAATAATACTAAGATTATATACTCACCACAGAAGAAAACCCCACAAAAAAATAATAAATCTAAATAAAAGAACTAAAAGTTACTATAAGAAGAGAGTAGAAGGTTTAAACTCAATCAAAATCCATAAGAGAAAAATAAAAATTTATTTATAATAAATGGAAGAATAATATTATAATTTTATCCCTCAATTTATCCTCATGAAAATGATAAAATTATACACCTCCAAGTATCCATATACACATGACACTACCCCACCAATTTGTAGTGGGGCCCAACAGATGAAACATGTTAGAGTGACTTCTAATATTTATAGGGTGCCCACTATTGATCATTGAAAACTCTATTTTCACATGTAATTCACCACCTAAACTAATATCATTAAGTGAATTGTTCAAACAATTTTTACATAACCCTTTGTTGATTCTAATATTTTCTTTAGTGTACTTAAGTTCCCTTATACATCAATATATCAAATCCAATAAAAATTATACATATGAACTCCCATTATCTAGACATACCCACATGAAAAAATTTCCCAAAACATTTCCTTTCAAACCATTCCAACCTCAATAAGTATTTTTATTCCATAATACACCCTCTAAATATAAATATAATATTATTATCATTTAATTCTAGAAACAAAGAAATAGGAGTTGATATAATGTCTTCACAAGTCCTATCATTCTTTCATCTGAATTATTTTCCTTATTTTATAAATATTGACACTATTTGGTGAAGGGGTATAATGGGGGTTTAGTTGGATATATTCTTATGTTTTCATAAATTGTATGGAATCATTGAATTACTTATTTTTAAGGAATAAAATAACATTTTCTGTCCTTATTTGGAAGGAAGTGATGGTGAATTTGTAGTCCCATATTATATATTTCCAGAAAAAAATTATGATTACTTAATTAAAAAATATTTCGAAACATTTTAATGAATATGGGGGAATTCATTAAATTAATCTAGGTCTAATTGATAATGGTATTGTATCCTAAACATTTTATATTTATGGTATGATTCATACATTAATAAAATTCTTGAACTCATTTCAATTTTCTATAATAGTGGGGGATTTTATAGATGTACACCTAGAGGTATTCTATGGACACACACCTGAAAGGGATGAAGTGAGAACTATTCATGTTATACCATCAATGAAATTTATATTATTGAATATACATCTGGTTTTTCCTATAAATATAAGATATTTGATGACATAATTAGAGAATTTAAAGTGTAAGGGGTTTATTTGACCATGAGTTTCACTATTTGTAGCACTGGATTACTCTCCAAGAAAAATTAGGGCATGTTGGGGTTATATATTGACTATCATAGGTAGAATCAGAAGAATATATATAATAAATATCAAATTACTCACATTAATTATATGTATATTAATTTAAAAGTAAATATGTGTGTTTCAAAGATCAATTTGGGATTAGGATATCCCCAACTTAAATTGAAGGATGTAGACATTCCAAATATTGAATGTATGAGAAGATAGATTCATTTTAGGTTTCTAGTGATGTAATTTGGTGTTAATATGTAACGACCCTAAATTTTGAATAAATATTGTTTCCTAATTTTATGTGTTATTTTATTTTATTTTTATACTCAACAAAAGTGTTTCATTTGATAACATGATTATAATTAAAATAAGACCGTTGGGTTTTAACTATTATATGACCATTGGTCAATATGACCGTTGGAAACTAAACGTTTTTATTTTTGTCTCTAAATACAAGTAATCTTGGTTAATTATTATATAAAGAAGATTTTATGGCCTCGCCCATTAGTCTTGGACCGATCGAATCCTATCTAACAGAACTGGGAAAGGAGGTAGCACCACTGGGCTTTGCTCTGGACCAAACCCAAGCTGAACATTATCATGTGAAGCTAGAACGGAATCGCCTATGTGAGAAGTTCAACCTGATAGAAATTACTACTCGTGCGATGTTGGCCGAGCCTCCCTCAGATTCTCTCACCTTAGCAAACCTTACACTTAGGCCCTATGCTAGCGTGATAAGGGGCTATTTAAGGAGAGCGTAACTGCCTTGTGTAATCGTTTGTTTTAAATAAAAATTGGTATTTCTTATTATGATAATTTTTATGACTTTCAAATGTCCGGATAAATATAGTATGCATATTTTTGGTGAATTTTAGAGAAAGGATATTTTAAAAAATGTTTATGTAAACCATAAATAATTAAAAATGTGTAGTGATTTTTAAAAAAATGGTCTTCTACGATTATGTTTAGTACGAAATTTAGAGTCTAATAAGATCAACTTGATTTTTGATGAATAGTAAATTATGAATAGTGATTTTATGCTTAGGATTAGTAATGTGACCAAATAGATTAGTAACCTCACTTAAAGAAAGTATTAAAATAATCTAGGCACCTTGATTAAGTAATGTGATTCAATAAAATTGTTAAATAACGGTTTCATAAATTATTATTCAAGTATAAGTTTTTTCGGGTGAATAGTGTTTTTTAATTAAAAATTAAATTAAAAATATTTAGAAAATTAATTTTATAAAATGGTTTTCATTTCTGAACTCAGAGCATCGATATTATGTTAAGGTAATTTTGTTGTTTTTTCTGAAAAAAATGAATTTTTGGTGAATAATGTATTTATTTAAAAATATAAATAAAAATATTTATAAAATGGAGTTCATTTTTGAAATCAGAGCATTGATATTTGGTTAATGTGAAATTTTGGGATTTTTCTGAGAATGTTGAATTTTCAGTGAATAGTAAAAATACAGTTTTAGGGTTTCGGTATGTTTAATGACATCATAACTGTTTCATGATGATGTCATGAGATATTTTAAGGTTTGGCCGACCAAAGGTGAGGAATTATTGTATTGGGGGCCCCATGTGGCCTAACATCATGGGAAATATCATGGGAGAGAACATGGTTTTGAGAAAACCACTTTTGAGGTGTCTCTTGGCCATTAATGTCGTGTCCCCTCACTTTCTCTATAAATACCAAGCCCTCCTTTCATCCAATCGACTCCAAAACCATCTTCAACAATGTTATGGTCTCCTTACCTCCTAAGGAGTCCTCCCAAGGTTCCCCCAATCCCTCATGGTCCAGACCTTTGAGTTTTAAGAGTAACAATTTATGGTAAGGGATCTGACCCCTCTCTTTCTTTTCAAGTGATCTCTTTTATGTAATTTTTTTTATGCTCCATGTTCATATGTTGAAGGAGGTTATTTTATATTACCCTTACTACCCTTTTAATTTTCATATAATGAGATATCCCCTATTACTCTCATTATTTCGTTTTATGAATGTTTTAGTGGCGGCGTTAGGCTGCCGAAATTTTTGTAACGGATTCTTTCTCCCATCTCATTTTTCAAGATCTATTTTCATGTCAAGTCTTTCAAGTTTCTTTTTATTATGTTGGGGTATGATCCCTATATTTATCATACTTAACTTTTATGATCATTGATGATATACCCCATTTGATCTCTTCAATTCAGTATTTTGAAGTTTTAAGTGGCGCTGTTAGGCTGCCGAATTTTTAAGTGGTTCTTTCACACTTCTCGTTTTCAAGTTCTACTTTAATGTCAAGTATTTCAAGTTACTTTTTATTATGTTGGGGTATGATCTCTATATCTATAATACTGATATTTTATGTTCATATTATGAGAGACCCTATTTTATCTCAACAATTCATTTTTGGTTGAAGTTTATGTGATGTCGTTAGGTTGCCGAATTTTCATAACAGAAATCTTATTTTTGTCTTCCTTTCATGTTCTTCATTTCATATGGTATATTTTCAAATTTCATTACCAAGTTCTTAAATAGCTTACATTATGTCCCTCTACTATTTTATGGATCATTTATGAATGTTTGACCCATATCCCCTCTCTTTTCAATGTATTTTAAAACCCTGTAACATAGCCGTTATGCTGCAGAATTTTCGTCTCAAAATGCCTCTCTCTTTTATCAAATTTATTTTATGTTATAAAGTTAATACTCAAAGCTCTTATTTCTATAGGGGTATTCACATATATATCAAAATTTTATATTTTAAATTCTTGTATTTACATACATGAAACCAGCTTTCCCTATCTGTGGGTTTAAAGTGACATAACGATCATGTCTTTAAAGCAGTTTTTAAAACGTAAAGATTATGAAATGAAACTCATTTATTTTATGCTATATGGGTTTTTATGAAATGATTTATGATGATATATGTGGATCACATGATAATAAAGACATGTCAAGGGTGCGCCCAGATAGCGATCCATTGCATTGGTTAAAGACTTAATCTCTAGAGATGACCTTTTAGACTGATACCTTGGTGAATAACCTTGTTAATTTTTAATGAAAACTTGGGGATGGACCTTGGTGAAACGAAATTATTGTCAATATTAAATGTTGTATCCACATCTTAAAGTTATGAAAAATTTTATTTTTATTATGATATGCCTCATGATTTCATTCTCATGCCTTAATGTTCTTTTCATGACTTTATTGATGTATCTCAAGTTCATATGTAAATTGTTTCTCTTGTTTCCCTTACTGGGACTTCTTCTCACCCTTTCTTTTGATGTATGTCCCCAGGTTATGAGATGCAGTAATGAACCTAGGATTAACTTAAGGAGAATCCTTTAAAGTGTTTAAGAAGAATGTTTTATGTTGTTTTCATGTATTATGTTCCTGGTTTCCAAGACACTAAAACTTAAAGATCCTCAGTTTTGTGTAATATAATGAAATTTTATGTTATAAAAAGGTGGGATGCTATATAATAATTCTCATGTTATTATCATTTATTTAATCAATTTTATCTTCAATAAACACCATGATTTTACTTCATTATTTTTTTGGATGAAATCTTTATTTAGTTAGAATTAGTGGATTATAAAAGATGTGATTTATGGATTGTTATAGATATTATATGTTATAAAAATCTATATATGATGCTATCAAGCTATTTTTTTGGATATGTGAAATTAAATTCCTGGGAAATTTAATTTTTTATAATATTTATTCTATGGACTCACAGGAATTTCATGTAGTGATATCATGGGACTATCCTAGGAATTTAATTATTATTCAATGTTTTTTCAAGTTTATAGGATACTAACAACATTTTGTTCAATACATTTCAAAGTTATCATTTATAATGAATGTGTTATCTCTGAAAGGGTTAATTTTTTTATTAGGATGAGAAGTTCCATGAATATTTTGACATGTTAAATTATAGTCTTACATCTGCACGGATATTGGTATTTCTGTGGTTTTCTTATTTTTTTCATGTACTGTTATGTATTAGAATTTATATAGTGGTTTATTTTCATGTAACATAATGACATGATTTGTTATAGATCTTGTAAGATATGAAATATTGATATGAAATATTTAAAATATGGTATATAGTTGGTTGTATTAATTCAATCCTTTAATAGTTAATGACATACCTATTTGGTGAATCCTTTATTATATACTGATCTCATAATATTATAAATTACATATTTTATTAGTTGAATTTTAAATAATTATAGTAAATATATATTGATTACTTATAAAATTTTCATATATATTTATCCTATATTCCCATGAATAGTAATATTGTAAAGTATCCCTTTAGTTATAAGGCCTAGGTGGTAGAGGAATTAGAGGATTTTTCGTAGATGATTGGCATGATGGAGATTTTCCATTATGCAACCCATACAGTGGGACGAAACATAAAATTAATCTATATTGAAATTAAAATATTGATTTTGGAGAATTTAATTATGGGGAATGGATTATTCTATATTCGACATGAATAGTAATTCTTTGCATGGAGAGGGACCTTGGAAGTGTTGCCTCAAGTAAAAGACTCTATATTGTACTCAATCGAGAGAGTGGTGGTTTTATCGATTCCATAAAAGGATTTTTAGGTATGATCAATAAATACAATTGGTATATTAATTTTGGGATTTTGAAGATATATCAAACATTATATTGACTATTTCAGTAAGTATAAATGATGAAGAATGTGGAAAATGTATTCTCTTAGTGCATGAATTTTAAAATGATAATGATGAATATTTAGTGACCTATAGTTATTTTGTGGTTTTTTATCTTAAAATAATGAAATAATAAAACATCACTTTATGACATGGGTGATCATGGATTAACAATTAATGTTGTTATATTAATTTCCCTTTTCATAAATGATCTCTATTAAAGATCTTTTTATGTTTCATTTGGATGAAATAGAAATGCTTCATGGATATCCATTATCATTATCGTAAAATAGATAAACTCAAAAAACATAAATATTTTAAAAAACATTAATTCGGTAATTAGTACTCAAATTAAGATTATAATATCATATCCCTCTTAAAATGATGGTTATTTATAGTGGGCTATGTTGATTGTGATGGAAATGTAAGGTGATTATCTATTATATTTTGGTTAATCGTGAGATGATCATCTATACTTGGTTGGTTTGATCTACAAAAAGATCATCTAGACATCATTTTATATGGATTTTTTGTCTAATTCTATGAAATACTATACCTACCATTATTCAATTGGATTGAATTGGGAGAGAGATCACTTTTATGTCGGAATATTCTACAAGAGATGACAACCATACTTATCAAATGTAAAAGATAACAGTGATAACAAAAACTCTATAGAAGGTAGACACTGGTAATTTTTATCAACATATAAAGTCTATTATTTGAGATCAAGTATGTAAATAGTATCAACATGGATGATACATAGATAACATGATATTTAGTAGAAGTAAACACCCTAGTACATAGGACCATTGGAGGTTTGGATTTGGTTAGGGTACATGGTGTATCATATTATTTATAACCAAATTATTTTATAGCACACTACGTTTTCGATATCTCAAAACTAGAAAAGTATTAGATAACCCCATCCCATGTCCTTTTCTGTATTACTGTTAATTTCGAATAGGATGAAGAATTTATAGAAAGGTAATTGAGGATTTTTATTTGGATAGAAAGGATCTTGATTGGATGATGTATTCTACTGGTGATTTTTCTATGGAATCATGGTGTGATTCTAGGCGTTATGTAGGAGTGATAAATAGTGAAATGGGATCAAATATAGTGTCAATGAATTGAGTTGTTCATATAGAATGGATCCTAATGGTTTTGTAGGGATGAAAAGTCGTATGACTGGGAGAGTTATAATGATCTAAATTATTTTTTATGGTTCATCTTGATTTATAAGGGTACAAGTATTTAAATGCGCTTGAATATGGTTTTATGTAATAGTAGGATTCATTACCATCCTAAAGAGTTAATTTTCAATCATTAAAAAAAATGATAGTAAGAATGGATAGGTAGTGTGGTTAGACTAACCAAAACTTCTAGGTGTATAAAATAAACTATATATATATAGGGTTATTAATCATGGTAAGAGATAACCAAGGTTCGTAATCACACATAATTATTTCTAGTTAGTATTGAAGAATAGTTGGGTGCACAGACATACTAACCATGCATGTTAAACATGTTTGTTATGGAATGATAATAAAATTCAATATTTAATGCTTATATTGACACCCTAAGACACAATTAACTGCTAAATTAAATATTAGATTGATCAAGGGGTTTTTAGAATAAATTTAATGGATTTTAACCATGTGAAACAAATTTCATGTGAGGATTTTTCAAGTCGATGTGAAATAGCATGTTAGGGTTCCCATATCATTTTGGTAATATAATCTCCCAATCTATTTGTCTATATATTTCATGAATAATGATATATAAATGATTAATTTATGTATTCATTAGATATAATCATTATTTTTGAATCATTAATAGAATAATAATAATTTTATATTAATATTTTTATGATTTAGATGATCAAATTTCCACTGATGACTTCAGAACTAGTATTTTGAGATCATCCTAAGTTGTCATCTAATGTAGGTATCGATTATTATTTACATTTGATTTTATAATATAATATAAAAAATATGGTTTTTTGGACCTTTTTACTATATATTTGTTATCAAAAATTTCTTTTAATTAAATTCATTTTATAATTTTTCATTTTTCTAAATTAAACAATTTCAGATAAATTGGGTTTCAAGCATAACCTTAGTTTTGGGGAATTTTTAATTAAACCATATGAATTAGGTCTAAATTATGTTCATTGAAAATGATTATATATATATATAGTTAAATTCAATATATTGTTTTAATGGAAATTATTGATGTGTAAAATTTGTTGAATTTAAGACTTTGGTTGTAATGAGTTATCTTAGTAAACTATTTTTGGCTGTTAAAAAATTTGGATAATTGAATGTATTTTTTATGAGAATATATCTATATGTTTTTAAAATAGGATTAACGTATGGGTATTTGAAATAAATAGTAAACTCATTCATATGTGTGAAACATAGGTGATATGTTGTGATCTTCTGTAAACTCATAAGTGGGGATGATCTATATTAGGTGTGTTCTACATTCATATGTAAAAATTTATGTTAAATGGATAATATTTTTTTGATTTATACTTAGTTTACATATAATATGAAAAATATAAATGAAGTTGGTATTGGGATGAGTTGTATTAATTTTTGAAAAATAAAGGTTTATTTTATTTTAATCACATACTTTTTTTTATTTCTCCATGATAATTTATTTTTTTCAAAGGATCAATCATATTTTAAATGTAATTGTTGTTATGGTTGGGAATTGGTCTCAAAGGGACTTAATTATAGTCTTAAGGAATTTTCTTGGGTAATCATTCTCACCCCTACCCCCAAATTTCAGTCTGTGTGCATATGTCTTATGTCATGAAGAAATATGAGAATGGTAGAAATGTTATTAGGTAATGTATGTAAAGAGAAACGTTATGTATAGACATGGATTAATTTTTAATATATTTTTATTATAATTATAGAAATATCCACTGTAGGGGATTTTTCAATTACTCATCATGTTATTTCAAAAATAAGATATAATTTTGTTCAATTTTTATTACTCTATTTCTCTTCTGTTTACATTAAATTTAATATTAATGAAATTTATAATTTTTAAAAGAAATAAATTTTATTTATATTTTTTTAATGTTTAAGGTAAGATCATTCCAAACATATTTGATATATCTCTAGGAACTACTTTATATTATTTAGTGATAATTAATTATGACCAAGGGCCTGTGGTAGTCCAGTGAAGCCTCAAGATTCAGGCTCCTAGCTTGAGGTTATTACACCATTATTTATTTCTCATAGAAAAAATAATGAATAACCTTGAATAAAATCTCTAAATACCCTCAATAAGGGTTAGAACTATCATATAAATAATCTTAAATTTTTCATTTCTCTAAGAAAAACTCAAGGATCTTTTAGTAGCTTCCAAACGATCTAGGTAAAGAATATAAAAATAGTAGTACATGTAGAATCAATTATAAAATTACAATATATTTAAAATAATTGGAAATTGTATTGAGTTCATTTATGTTTCTAGAAATAATATTCCATTAAATTGTATCTTGATTAAATATTTATCACATAAAATATACTTATGTTCATGGATTTTATACATGTTTTGTTATTCTTTCATCAATATACTTTTTTTATTATATACTATATAATTTAATGATGTGTTAAATATTTTAAAATTCCTAAATACCAAAAACTACAAATCTAAAAAATGCCAATTCATATTTTCCATATTGGATGGTTTTATACCAATATGTGGAATGTAGATCCTTTACAGATTATGATAGTACTCAAATTTAATTCTCTATAAACTAAATTCATATCAATCCAAATTATTTATCATCACATATAAATCATTTATACCCATCATTAAACTCTATTAATATGAACCTCATGTGTTGAACTCAATATACAATATAAATTTCTATGGAATTTTTTAGTTTAAATTTTTTTTAAAATATTAATAAATGAAGGAAAAGAAATAAAATCAAACCAAAAACTTCTTCATTGATTATGAATACTCCCTATATAAATATAGGGTCATAATAAGCCACATTTTTTATTCGAGTTTATTTACTAGGTACATATATATTATAAAATCCCATGCTCAAAATTACTATATAACATAGTATGGTACTACAAAACCCCATGTTGTTATCGTACCTAGATCAACACAATGGTCTATAATGATATAGTACCCCACATTAGTGTTTTCCATGCTTCAATAATACTTTATATGAATCTAAAATTCCCCAACCCAAACCACCATGTCTAATTTAGAGAACCACAATACTTCATTAATTCGTCCCTGTATGCAAGAGGTTTCTTACTAGAAGTGATAGTTTTAGACCACAAGATGGGAGACTATACCCTTTGTATCATATTATTAAGTAGATAAAAATAAAATTACAACAACAATAAAAAATAAATATTTACAATTATCATTATGAAATAGAAAGGATGCAATACATGTCATACAATAAAAGAAGCTGCCAATGTTGTAAGCCACTCTAGAGAATAAACCATGGATATGTAAATTAATTAATAAGTAAAATTGGGTCATACATATTGTGTCCATTTAAGATATATCTCATTTTTTCTTTTATAATCCTTCCAACATATGACCCTTAACCTTTTCCAGATCTCAATCCATGATAAGTGCATGAAAAATACTTAGTAGGTTGGGAGTACAAGTCCAAGTAGAACACATATACCTCATCCTTAACCTATTTTTCTTATATATAACATGTTAATTAAATAATAATATTAAATCCAAAATGTGTATAAATACATAATCTAAAACATAGAGGTCGAGGGACAACCATGCTGATACAAAACCCTGGACATACCCTCTTTACCTCCATGGTGTATTCAAAAAAAGATGTGTCCATCAAAACCCAAAAAAGTCACACGCTTGTGAATACGGAGCTCAAATACCTCACACTATCATGAATACTAGATACCCATTTTCCTATAGTTTTCAAGTATGTCACACTACCCTATATCCTTTAGTCATGAGAAACATGTTATTTTGTAGTCACCAGGACACCTCTAGTGCATGGAACAAGATATAACTAGATTCCTCAATCACATCCTCAACATAGTCACCATGGTGTCCTTTTAACTCTATGTTGTGCCCAGTTCCCTCATTTTTAGCCTCACATGTCAATTGTACTCCACCACTAAGGAATACAGATCGCACGATGGTCCACCTATCTTCTGTGCCAACACAACCTACATGAAAATTATACCACACATCACAGTGTAATTAATGATAAAAAAATAATATCATGTGATAATTTATATTACCAATTCAATAAGTTAATCAACATAAACCATGGAATCTAATTATTCTATCATGTATCATGGAAATAATATCATAACAGTTCTAGTGGTCTTATATTCATACACATGCAATCACAACCAAAAAGGGTCATTATTTATTACAAAAAAAAATATGGAAACATTTCTAATAAAAATCCCAATAATGTGAGGAACATTCCATCTCATAGTTTTAAACATGACCATAAATTTTTGATGAACGCTTCATCACTCGAAAAATGTATTCACACTAAAGAACAAGGTTTCGTGAAGAAGGCTCTTAGAACCATTTCCAATCCAATATTTTATGGGTTCTATAGTAAGGATAGGAGAATAAATTTATAATAGGTATCTCATAAACATATCCAAAGTTGATCATTTGGAAATCCATAAGGTTATGGAATAGTGGGAGTCTTTATAATGAATATAGTATGTGCTGACATAGAAGTGTGCTTGAAAACACACCCCAAAACAAGAAAAAATTATAAAGTGATTTTTTTTATTGGATGATTCCATGATATAGGGTTATTCACCATGACACAACAATACACTTGGTGAATCAATAATAGTATTAGTGAGGGTTTCAATGGCACAAAGGTTCACATGAAGGACCCACCACTCTAAAGGTGATACTTATATAGTGTATAATTATGATGGAACATAATCATTTTGGGGAAATGCATAAAAGTTCATCTATGATGTATGTCTACAGTATTGAGAACGTGTTGAAAAAAGTAATAAATCTCAATAAGAATTATTTTAGTAGGAGGGATTATTTGAAGATGTGTTTTGTTGTTAAATCCATGTGTGAAATCCCACTGGATGACTCTTAAAAATACCATCTACAATTCCAAAAAGAATACCATAGTTAAAATTTGTAATAGAATATTAATATCATTAACAATCATTGAACAAATTTTGTAGAAATTATCTATATCTAAAGTAGATAATGATCTTTATAATGGTAGTTATAAATACTTTATAGTCATGGTTAGGACTAGTGTGTAACCTCCACTAGATTACAAAAACACGGTGAAAACCTTGGACTATGTGGAATTTCCTTCAATACACCACACCATTATAGTGTATCCATATCCACCATGGTGTAGCAAACCAATATGCAACATAGTTCTTTGTGGCATGGTGTAGAACAAACTTTTTTGGCAGCCATCACCCATTTTAAGATTCTACAAGCTTCTCAAATCCCATAATTCTATATAAAAAAATAGTTTAAGTATGAAAAATGATGGATAATGGAAACAATAACTTTCATTAAAGGAAAAAAGTATACATGTTTTTAAAATTATCTCCCTCATATAGAATTATTTTCCTTTAGAATAATCTCTAGGATTCCTATTTGGAAAACTCAGTCCACTGAGGTCAACCCTTATCTTCACTCTTGTGAGTCTCCTCTTGGATTGGACCATGATTCCACCAAATATGGATGATTTATAGAATATTACTTTAGATTATGTTCTCACATTGGTCTATAATACACATTGAACAATGATCATAAAATGCATCTGGTTCCAACTCTATATCCTCATATTCAATAAGATGAGAAGTGTCCGAATTTTACCCCTGAAGAAGAGAAACATGGTACAAATATTACATATATTATTAATGATGAGAATGTTCATGATGATATTCCATATTTCAAACCCACTCAGTGATCTCAAATGGCATAATAAAACATAATGATAGATTTTATTACATCCTCATACATCTGTGACCTAACTGAGGATTCAATCTCAAGAAAACCTGATCAAATGTATATAACTCTAAAGGAAACATCTAATAGTCAAATATGATCTATAAATTATCTAAGAAGTTGAAATAATTTTCATCATCATATACACTCTCTCAGAGGTTTCCATAACCACATTGTGTCCCACAACTTCTTCCTCACCAGATCCATTCCAACAAAGTGGTGAATGACACAACCTCCTATATAAATCCTCATAATATTCCATCTGAATCGAATTGTGATGACAGTTGTTTTATGATAAATGAAACAATGATAGATGATAATCCTATCATTAAAAAATTCTATAATGTAATCTCAAACAATATACATGAAAATATGTATAGTTTATCTAGATGGTACATCTGTATGTGGATCGTATGTTGTGCTCATTCTCAACTAATTCCCTTGGGAGATCTATAATACCTACTACAAAAATGTAAAACATGAACCCCTAATGAAATAATTCTAAAGGGAACACAATGTTACTATATGATATCATGGATGTGTATATTTCCTAGATCATCCAATGAGTGAGTTTCATAGATTATTTAAAATTGTTAAACCTTCAACACCAACTCACCAAGCACTCGGATAGAATCACCACTCCTTGGGGTCTTGGGTAACCCAAAGAAAAAATATTTCAGGACATCATCCCACTTGCACATGGTCAATGAATATGGATGGATAAATCCACTAGGATAATGGTTCTCTTTATTCACTATTTCATATCTAAGTAATTAGGATATGAACAAAACATTTTCCATTTTCATCCCTAGCCATCATAAATATTTCCTAAAGTCATGGTACATATTCATTTCATTGGGATGGACCACCCATATCAATGTATATACATGTATCATTGTATCTTGTCTAATTTATTTAGGGACTTCCACTCTCCAATGTATCATTATCACATCATCATCATCCATAAATAATATAGGTATTAGGTCACCTCTAACTTGTTATTCCTCCATGAAAACACACTATAGTTCTGACTCATATCCTACATTCACCTGGACTACATGTGTGGATATGATCAATAAATGGGAACCAGTCATTGACCCATGATCCTCAAAAACATTCATATCCATTTATCTAATAATCCCCTAATGTTCCACTTATCTTCTAAAGGACTATCATTAAGCTCAGTCTCAGACTAGTCCTTGTGGATATGAGAATCCAAAATGGTGTTACCTTTCCGATGTGCACAAATTGACTCAAATTAAAATTATATTAGATAATCAACCCAATTATACTACCTAATACGTTGTTCCCTATGAATAAATATATAATGATGGAACATGTGGTTAGTGTAGAAAAAAATATCTCAATGAAGATTTATTATATCTATTGCATCATTTCAAAGAACACATCCACCATCTATAGGGAAAGACAAGTTACTTATACTTGTGGGGTCATAGATAACGAGACCCATCAACTATTACCTACCCTCTCTATATCAATAATTCCCCCAACTAATACCTATTTAATGATAATATAATTCATAACTAAATCTAGGATTAGGGAGTGTTACTACTAGATCCATCATAAACAATATATTCAGCACCATGAGTGTCTCTTCACACATTTCTAGGCACTAGAATTTCACTCCTTTTGTTATCATCACTGGAATGGGTGCAGATAGTCAAGGGAAGACCCGAATAAATTCTTAGTAATATTTTTCTAGGTCCTAAAATGTATTGATCTAAAACATGTTTTATGGATTTTATTAGAACATTAATGACCCAGCTTTATCTGGTTCGATGGAGATACCAATCTCAGACATAACATATCTTTAAAACAACACCTCCCATATCAATAAATCACACATTTATAGCCTAACATACATTTTATGTACTCAAAGTGTACTTATGACTATCTCAACGAACCTATCATGCTACTCTATTGTTGAAATGTGGAATGTGTATATCATTACTGAACACCATATACATAGTGTCTCTGTATGGGTATAAGATTTGTTTTATAAGAACCATAAACACAATCAACATGTTTTTTATTCAATAATAATGACAACCAGATGAATGATCAGTATCATAGAACCACAATGATTCCCATAATTAATCAAATAAATTATAGATCCTAGGTAATGGATATTGGTTGTTCATAGTCACATGGTTCAGTTTTCAGTAATAAATAAAGTGTCAAAGAATACCATCTATCTTATTGTTGAACAAAAAATGTACACACCTTAGTGAAGTATGTGGCCTAATAATGACCTTCCAATTCAAGTCATAAAACTATAATGTTTTCTCCTTTATATTAGATGGATCCATACAATATGGTGGTATTGAAAAGGGATACATAATCTTCATGAGATCAGTATAAAATACAACTCCTCTATAGGTGAACTTCCAATGAAGTCATCCAGAAAGATGTATTGTTAGAGATCCATGATTGGATAAAGAGTCATGGGGGAGGTTTGGGGGTCACTGGTCATTTCAAAAGAGCAATGCATGCCTTCTATCCTATGGTTGACATGATCTCACATAGGTAACACCCAACTCTAAATACACCCATCTCACACTATTCTATCACTGTGTCTATCTACCCCTTTGGAAAGGTAAATGAAACAAATCAATGTTAAAAAATAATGTAATATCAAAATCGGATCATCCAGACCTTGTAGAGTCTAAAAAAATCATATAAAGGACTATATAAGCTACAAGGTGTATCCCTAATGTGCATGAACCATATGAGTCCATTATAGAGAAATATTTTAGGATCACTAGTTCCGTGATTGTGTCATATTGCATATCATTACCAAAAACATTATGAAAAACTAAAGATGGTGTCTAGTATTTCGCCATTTTCAGAAGTAGCTCAAGGGTGATGGGAATACACTATTTTAGTGTCCAAAATTTCCACAACATAATTAATGTGGATGAACTCCAAAATAAACTATTGAAATTGAACTTTGTTACACATGTGCACCACTGATATGATACATGAACCTAGCCTTCATCTTCCTATGTTTTGAATAGGTACTCATGAAATAAGTTATATGTACACTTGTATGTGTAGTGTAGGTTAGAAAAATACCAGCCAATCACCCATCCTCCATAATCCTTTAAATACTAAAGGAAATTCATAGATCCATTGGGTATGAATCATGGTCAATTATTTTAACCTGCTTTCTAAGATCAGGTCAACATTTAATATTGAACCTACTAGCCTTATGATCCACATTTCGATCCTAAAGAAGAGAAAAAAGTAAAATCTTAGTAAAAATATTAGAGTCTTTTGAAACTATCATGGATGCCTATTATAGATCCCTAAAATATTTATCATGATCAAGCTTCTCTGTGTACAAAAACAAACTCTTAGAAAATAATGCCCCTGAAGGACACCCAAGAGATTCCCCCCATTCCATTCAGCTTGATCCCTATGTCCCCACTAATTTTTAGTGGGTTCTTATGGAATGGACATCACAATTTTGACCTTACTCTCCTTGAGATTATCTGAAAGGTCGATCATATGCTATATGATGTCCAATCAGACATCGATATCCCCTATTACTCTAGTTATTTAGAATGTTGAAGGTATTTTGAGCTATAAATCCATTTTCTATTCTAACATTGATATCAGCGGTGGATAAAATTGGACAAAAACTTTCATAAATGGGGAAGGTTTGAGAACATGCACAGGATATCCCTTCAATTCAGCTAGAGGTCCCACCGAAAATCTATGAGGTGGTGTCTTCTATAAAAAATGGAAAATTTGGAACATGAACAATTTCTTAGCAGTCTATGGGATCATAAAAGGATTTCTTTGGAGTATACCCCGAACCCAATGTATATTCTCAATGTAGTAACCCTATTCTCTATCCCTTCACAGAATTCAAAACAATCATATATATACTAACACAATAACATTATTACTTCATTTAAATTAATTTTGAAAATTAAATATCATTATAAAAAAGAAATAATGATTTATCAGATAGGGGAAACCGTCCCAAATAGATATCACAAATTATGTCTTATAATTAGTTAAATATAATGAAACACAACAGTAGCTATACATATGGAATGTGAAACAATGTTCTTATTCAAGATTCATGTACAAACTAAAAATAACATAAATCAAAAGGTTGCATATTTTGAATCTCCCAAGGTGAATTAAATCAATGGTAATAGTAAAAAATAATTTTTCACTTTATGGAAACACGTAGTTCGTTCAAAGAGTTTCGAATGAGAACTTTCCTAATTCCAATGTCCGAGTACCAACCATCATATATTGTATCAATGTTTTACCAAAACAATGAATGGTAAGACACATGTTAGTGATCCCTAGTTATATGATACAATTATGTAACACCTTAACCCAAACCACCGAGTCTGAGCTGGTGTGCCCTAATAACACATGAACACCTCCATGTATACAAGAGGTTTACCTCCAATTAAAAGGGACTATTTCTATCAGTGGGGAGACAATATCCTCTATATCATTTCATTAAGTTAATAAAAAACCAACAATAGTAATAAAATATAATTATTCTCAGAAAACATGAGGAATTTGAAATGATATAATTTGTTGCTTATGGTAAAGGACCCTCCCAAGGTTCTATGCATATATAGAGAATAAACAATAGATAAATAAATAAATAAAAAATAAAATAGGGTCATAATGAGTATTTCCTATTCCACACTAGCTCTATTTTTATCCTCTACACCTTAATATTTGTGTCCTGTTACATTTCGTAGTTTTTTCCCTAAGATCTTCATGTGAACCAAAATTCCTAAGTTAGGTGTATGTACAAGTCTCTATATGAAACCACTAATGTATACTCAACCTCAACATCTCATGTAATACCCCATGTTTTTTTGAATGATTTTTTGAAAAACTTAGTTTTAATTTATTTATTGCATTACACTAAGTTAAACATTATTTTCAAATGGCCCTGACATTGAATTAACTACACACAACACCAACATGGTGTGTGTTACATTCAACACTATGTTTCTATGAAACATCATTTTTTTAAATATTTAAATAACATAGGTATTACCTATCCATTAAACTTAATAATATGAATTATAATAAATATTTTCAAAATATTTTTTTAAAATGGTTTTATTTAAATATAACATATTGATAATGAAAATTTTAATTTTTGGTAAATTATTTATTTGTTTAAAAATGCTTTTTCCTCAAAAGAACTATTTTTCATGTCCTTCTATAAAAAACAATAAAATTAGTTTTAAAAACATTTAGAACTTTAATTTGATAAAATATATTTAATTTTGGAATTTAGAATTCCTAAATTAGATTAAATTTATTTTTTTGGGATTTTTATGAGAAACAACATTTTTTGGATGAATATTAAAAAATATTGAATTTAAATTCAAAACTCCATTTAATTATAATTTATTTAAATAGTTAAATTATATTTTATAATGGTTTTAAAGAAAAATTATATCAATTATAAATATATTAACCTAATTTATTTCATCTTAAAAATTTTATATTGAATTTAGATATAAAACATTACCGATCATTTGAACATTCTCGCTTTAAAAACATGATTTCTCAATACATTTGTGAGATTAACATTAAACATAATTTTTAGGAATTAATGAATTGAATTTTGAAAAATTAATATACATAGTTTTAATCCTGTTGATATTTATAGTCTAATAATATCAACTTATTTTCTGGGAAAAAATATTAGTGAAAGTGATTAAGATTAATTATATCGATTAAGGTAAAATTAACATTAATAAGGGAATAAACCCAAATAATAAAGACCTGAATGACCTAGAAACATTTCCAAAACCCATGTTTTGGAAATATTTATACCTTAAACCTTCCATTATATATTTCCTTTGTTTTTCATGATTTTGTTTAAGTACAAACGTTGTAACACCTCACATGATTGTAAAAATGACAAGTGTGTCCCCTCCATTCACTATAAAAGGACACCACCTCTCCCCCTTCTTCATACTTCTCAAATTAGTTAGGCTTGGGAAATATCTACCCAATACACTTCCCTAAATCCCTCCCTTACTCATTTTATACTCCCATGTGGATGATATCCATCCAATGGATCCCTTCTGTGCAAACCAAAAGGAGTTTCCAAAAGAAGATGTCACATCCTTCCCTGAGCTCATTTATTTTATTTTCTTTCTCCAAATCATTAATTGTTTTTATTCCACGAAGACATAATATCATCTATATACAAAATATTATAATATTTTATTATGATAAGGGTTCTACCTACACTTACACACACTTCTATATAAAGGGTAATGAACATACCATTCTTGTATACCTTTACCACCACTTATGATTGGACATTAAGATGAAATTTTGTATATATGATATATATTATATGTATTATTTATTTATACTTATTAATTTATTATATAAATCCTACCTTCATTGTTTCTATTTTTTGTAAATATAATAACTTCATTTGTGGATGTGTGGACTATTGCATCCTCAAAGCGATATGATTCCTTAACACTTTACATGGATTGTATAAAGGATTGTTTTAGTAAAATTATATGATATATATGAAATAAAAAGGATACTATAATTATATTATATTAATATTTTCATATATTTCATTCTACTTTTATTATATCAATTTTCCCGGAAAATGGAAACAACATGCATGCATACGTATAACATACCGTCTCCATGAACATTGTATTCCATTTCATATATCAATATTTTATAGAATATTATAAATTTTTATATAATGAATATATATTATATAAAATACATTTTTTACATTCTTTAAATAACCAAATCTTTATTTAATTAAGGGGAACAATAATGACAAGTCAAAACACATACGATAAACAATGTAGTTATTACACGAAACATAATTTTTAACAAGGAATTGTTTATAAAAAGTAAATAGAGTGTCATAAAAAATATTTTATGTTATTATGTATAATAATATGGTCATTTTATAAATATATAATTACCTTATTCTTGTTTTACAGAAGTCTTGTTGGCGTATGATGGAATTCAAGACACATGATAATGGAATTTCATCTCACATTTTATATCTATGAGATACATTCCCTGTTTACCACTGTTTTCATTTGTGTGGTGTATATACATCCCATGAATGTATTATTATTAGTATTATTATTACTAAATTTAAGGATATTTACATATAAATTATATTATCTTTCTTTCATGGGGTTTATGATTCAAAATTTACCAAATTGGTATGATATTTTTGTCCCAATTTGCATTATTTAAGACAGATGTTTTGTTATGAACCTACATTATTTTTTAGGTGTATTTGAAATATAATATCATGAAAATCATTATTTTAAGGATATTTAAATATTCACTTAATTTTATTTTCATACATGTAGAGTGTAAACCCATGTTACCATGTGGTTAGATTTTGTTGAAACAATTTCATTGTTTATCAAGATTGTTTGTGCTTATGCTTCCATTTGTGAAATGTTATGATTGATATCTCAACAAAAGTCATTTGTTTTCTTCTCCTTTGTTTTTAAAAAATATCTCCAGGTATTAATACAATTTTCCACTCTTTGGTACTTAATATAATTCATAAAATTTTATTCATAAAAATATATTTTTTTTTCTCTCTTTTGTCGAAAATGTATTTAATTTAAAAAACTGTGACGTAAAAATTCTATAAAAAATGTTTTTAAGTTTTCATTGAAGATAAATTTATTGTATAAATTATTTTATAAAATGTTTACAGTTTTCATAGCTTCATTTATATGTTTTGAAATATATTTTCTACAAAAACTACTATCAAAAATGGGTTTTCAATGTAGAAAGGAAATTTTCCTCAAGAAATGTTTTTAAAAGATCATTCAACATTATTTCCCATCTAAGAATTCGTTTTTGTTAATCATGTGTCTATGTGAAAATTATTCAATGTTTATATTAATATTATTTCTCTTAATGGTTTATTTTTTTATGGAATAATGTCTATGAATCCCATTTATCTTTTAAAGGTAAATTCTTTTGAAACAAACTTCTTTTCCTGGTTTATTATTTTGATTAAATGATTACTAAACCTGTATATTTTTTCACATGTTAGGATATCATTACATGATTATGATACTAATTTAATTTCATGGGTTATGATAATATTGTTTATGATACAGTGGAAAATGTATATATGATTTAATGATGAGATCTATGGGAACTATATATCCCTCCAATGCTTTATGTAAAGATTTATATATAATGATATAGAAAAAGATGGTCTGTAGAGTGAAACTTGACTACTGTGATGTCCATGGGAGTAAATTATTACTACCAAGATGGTATAGGGAGTGAAATAATACTACTAATAAGGCCATTGATGTAATCCATGACTACCAAGAAGGTATGGGGAGTGAACCTATACTACTAAGATTGCATTGGAAGCAATGACTTGACAACTATAGAAATAATTTTATATACTTATGTGTCTCAAAACATTCTCTGTATTATTACTATGTTATTCAGTCATGGATTGTGTTATTTATTTCCTTATGATTCATGTCTTATGAAATATCATGATTTATTACATGATGAATTTTATGATTTTATGGTATGCAAGTTATTATCTTCTAATGTTATAATAAAATTCTCATACCACTGTGCTCATGTTTATCATTATATGTCTCCCCAATTTTACCTTACTGAGCATTTGAGTTCACCTCTTTTTATGTTTCCATTCCTATGTTATGAAAATATTTATTATGTATGATGTTTCTAAGAAGGTTAATACTCATAATTAACCATGTTGGATATAATTTAGGTAAATTTTTTATTAGTGTTTATGTTTCCATGTTTTGAAAGGAACTAGACTAATATGGTCTTTTGGATTCTCTTTTATATTGTTTTAGGTATTTCAAAAAAGTTATTCATTGTTAATGTATGAAAATATAGGGTCAATATAGTTGGTATGAGAGAAAAATTTTAGTTAACCCCTAGAAAGAACGATGAGGAAAACATAGTGAGAAACCTAAGGATATGTCTAAGGATAAGTCTTAAGATAAGGGAAATTCTAGGAGATTTCCCAAGATTCTTAGTAAAAAATAGAGCCAGTGGTTTCTGGAAATATATACCAAGCTAGATAATACATGTGTATGTTGCTATGGTATATATATACCTAGGAGAAACAAATATAATAAGGTTTGTCGAGCCTAACATGGTGTTACTTGGTACATGACAACGGGAGTTGACGTACACATGTTTTGACACTCTAATGGGATATTCATTGGTAATTCAAAAACTCTTCAGGAATAATCATAATGTATTTAAAGAGAGGTTGGTTCTGAGTAACCTAGGATAAACCTATGGTGTCATATATTAAATAAGGTCTCATAAATTAGACAAACTATAAGTTAATTTTGATGATTACGTGTTTCCCCATTATAATAATTGTTTTTTACTATAGGATTTTTTGTTTTTGTCAATGGTTGGAACCCAAAGAAACCACATTAATGGATAATATAATAGAAAATGAAATTATTTTCCTCATATAAAACTAAATTCTATGGGGGATGGAATAAAAAATATCATTTCTATTTTAACCCATATATATCAAGATATGAATCACAGTGGTCTTCCAAAAGACTAATAGTGGGAAAAAATCTGTGGGGTCCTTCATGAGGCAATATCCAACATTTTTCAGTGGGTTCTTTGATCCAGTTGTTTCTTAAAAATTGATAAATACTACTGAAAGGATATTTTCTATCCTCTAGTGTTTTTAGAATGAGAAATTTATTCTAGTTATTTATTAGTTAGAAGGAGAAGAAGTCCAGTGGTGGAAAATAATTAAGAATATGAGGAAGTAAGATGAAATTGAATCAATTCATATTTATTGGATCAAGAACATATTTTTCAATTAGTACATTCCATGTATTTTATATACCAATATGGATAAATAGTTCCTTGAGTTGAGGCAAAGGTTTGATGAATCTATTGATGCCTACAATGCTAATTTCACAAGACATGCAAGGTACACTTCAGGAATTACCATCCAACCCAAATATAACACTGGTAGGTTCTAATGCGACATAAATACAAGTCTCAAAAGAGTGTTGGATATAAGAGACAATAATATCTTCAAATATATTGATTATTGTGCAATCAAGGTCAAAATGGAAGTTGATGTTTGGTATCAATATCATGGTTTTAAAAAGAAATTGGAGATGGAGTTTAAAGAAAAATATAAATCCCATAAATAGAATAAGACAAGATTTACGTTATGATCTATGTGTGGGAAGAAGTATAGAGGAAATTTATTTAAGGGGTATAACAAATTTTTTATGTATTGATGGGAAGGGAATTAAGAATTTTATTTTCAAAGTAATAGGATAAAGTTAGATAATGGTGAAAATGGATAAATAGTGGAACATAATGAACCTCCCATGCTTCAGTGTTACAAGAGTAAGAGGAATGGGAATTATGCAAATGGGTACCCAAACCCAAGGGCAGGTGAGGATAACTGATGTCCCTAATCTCTTATGACAAGGAATAATGTGATATATCATTCAATCGCTATTTTTGATGAGGGTTTTGATAACAACAGGGTTAAAGGTAAACTTACCATCTACTCTAGAGATGATAATGTCTTATTAGATTTTAGAACTACCAACTCTTACATTTAAAAAAATTATAAGTGTGTTAATATTCTACCAAAATGATTAGATGAGAAATTAGTAGTGAAAACCCATAATGATATGATGATCACATCCAATGTCTATGTGTGACAACCCACCTTGACCAAGATGTGGGAAGGGACATCAGATTTCCAAAACCTTCCTTTCTCATGTTAAAATAGAGACAATGACCCTAGATACCCTCCTTCAATAGGCCCTAGAGTAGTGACTACCACCAAGGGTATAGAATCACATGTAAAATTGAAGGAATTTCCCTTTTTATTTATTATGAAAGGGAGATAGGATTGTAAATCCAAACAACACCTAAAGTGGAAGTAAAATTAAATCCAAAACAATCCATTCCCATATGAATGTTCCAATAATAAAGTGCTACAAGTACACAAAAACTCAAAAGGGAAGTACCAAAAGAAAAGAAAAAAACATCATTAACAGTCTCAGTGTCTGAGCTAATAGGGTCCATCATGGTCCTCAAAATCCACATGGAAACCTGAAAGCAGTTTTATATACGTAGGGTGAACATTCTAGTATACTCAATAGGGAAAAAAAAGCTCGTGTGCACAAGTGGGGAGGCATTCTAATTCCCCGTGAGAAAATGAGATAATCATAACACCCAACAAATAACCTATCCACCCAACCTCACCAAGGAACACTCCCCAAACAATGCAAGTCATGTAAAGTAATAGTAAAAACACATCGATGTTTGGGTACCCCACACCAATTTCTCACTGGTTATTAAAGAAATCCTACACATCAGACCTACACCACCATTCTCACCATAGTCCCCCTGCAAAACCCGACCTGCACACACCTAGGCTACCTCAACCACATATCCCTCCCTTAAATACTTGGTCCATAACAACCATATGTAACCGCACCCACAAACACTAGGGCTATAACAACTACTTCCACTCTTGAAGACACTTGGGCCTCATCCCGAAGACACTTGGGAAACAACCTGACTGCACACGTATGGAAAAACCACTATGACCACCCTGCTTGAAGAATCATGGGATTTAATGGACCTCAGGCCGTCACAGCCTACCCGAAGAGTCTTGGGCTACATGGTAAAGGGAGAAAAAAGGAGATCATAACCAGCCACTCATAATAGTGTTGGTAAAAACACACCCTGAAATTGGGGTGTTCGGCACGAAGTGCTCAACTTGGGTGGGGTGTGAATAAGAAACATAAGAAATAATTATACATATAGGTAAAAAAGAACTCATCCCTACCTAGGGGTTCCAAAACCAGCCCATACAGAAACACCCTTGTTACTATTAATTCATAAGAAGTACAACAACTACAACCAAGTAACAAATAATTCCTAGAAAACAATTCCCGATTAAACCCATTCTCATTTTCATATTCAAGTGAATACATTTAAATAATTATTCACTACTGAGAAACTAACAGGCATAGACAAAATCCAAGGAAGAAAAAACAACCGAGTAGAAAATTAAGAATTCACACCCAGTTCTCTTATAAAGTCAAAAAAACAAAAGGGATTCGTGAGATCCCTTGAAGTAATGGAACCAAACCAAGCCCCAACATTCGGCCCCACACAGGCTCTGATCCACAAACAAAAAATTGCACCATAGTAGCAGGGGATACCATCCCCATCCACCTCACCCCATAAGAATTAAGAACAACCACACATATTACCATGACGGAGAAAAGGAGTTTCCAGATTCAATACACCATTCATTAAGTTCCAATCATTCCGTTTGGTAAACCAGGGTGAACATACAATGATTCTTATTCACTGAGCATCTGTTTAATCAACTGAGATTACATGATTAACAAGTTTCTATGTTACAACCATTAAATCATATAATTATCTAGAAAAATAGATGTTCATTAGTTCACCTGAATGGGCCACCAATGACCACATTTTTCAGTGTACTTAAGCCCCTATAATTAACAACATATTAGAAAAGGTAAAAAGAGTATAAAAACATCATCAAACACAACCCTTAATTATTTAAAAGTCCGTTTATTGTCTTCATTAAGGTTGGGTTCCATCCATCTCCAAAAAAACATTCTCAAACCCACCCCGCATGATACATAGTAAAGAGAGAAGAAGGAAGAACCCATACTTGGAAGATCAATGATCGATGGTTTTCTCCTCACGCCAAGAACTGGGGATGCGTGACATGAAAGGGAGGAAATTTGGGGACTCTAAGAGTGAGTGGGAAAGGATCCAGTATTGTCGCACCACTAGCCTCGGGAAGGGGGACTACAAATGCACCAAGGAAATAAAAAGAGACAATCCAAGAAGATGAAAGAACCCCGTATGATAAAAGGTGAGATCTTAGAGTTACGTGATATGAAATCTTGAATGAATTTAAAGGAATATCATGGTCTCACCACACGGTTGGATGGTTATACACATTGGGATTAATTGTTATTTAATAGTTTTCATCAGATAGGTGTCCTCAATGACTACGAGTTAAAGGGTTTCCTTTAAATAGTGGAAACCATGTAATAGGGGAAGAACTAGAAGTATGAGAAAAGGGTGTGGCACCAAGGAAAAAGTCACACATTTTGGTAAGTCAATGGTCACCCGGATATTGGAGAATTTTAGATACCATTTATGGGCTTTTGATGGATTTGAAAGGGGTATAAAAACAATTTTACTTCAAAAGATACTTTGAGGAGTGGAAAAAGTAAGAAACTTGAAAAAAATAGGAACAAGGGTGGGGAATCATTTGGTGAGACACTGTAATGTTACCACGGTCATGGTGCCACCATCATAGTGCCACTGTCATAGTGCCACCATCACCGTGCCACCATCACATTTCCACCCTCACGATCCCACCATCAGGGTGCCAACATCATGGTGCCACCCTCACGATGCCACCCACATGGTGCCACCCTCACGGTGCCACCCTCACGGTGCCACAGTCACAGTTTCACCCTCACGGTGCCACCATCATGGTGCCACCGTAACACGTTCCACCATTTCGGGGTGAAACCGTAATGGTGTGACCACTATGGTTCCATCAGTTCGGTAGAACACCGTAAGTGGTGACAACGTTTCGGTGTGTGATTGGGACATGTTCTAGCGTTACAGTGCCACCGGGACCTGTGCCACCATTTCAGTGGAACCATTTGATGGAACCAATTTTTTTTTCGAAAAATCCTTAATGTGTCACTGCCCAGGCCATTACATTAGATACCTCTCAAACTATTCTTTCCCTCTAGAATCAAAACTAGACACGAAGAAAAGAGAGGGGTCTGAATAACCACCTCGAAAGATACCTCTCTGGGGAAAACCTCCTGAACATCTTGGAAAACCTCTCCCTCAAGAAACCACACAAAACTTTATAGGTCATATAGTCCAGTCATATTGGTTAGGGAGTCCCTTCCTCCATGTCACAATACTATCCTCTTTGGGCGGCACTGAATTGCAGTCACAGGTTTAACCACATCCACATTAATGCATCGTGATTAGGGATCAAGTCCTCCCCTCCCCATAGTCAGGACTCTTCACACACATCTAGAGGGCAAGGAAAAATGTCCATTTAATAGTTAACAAGGTCAAACACTACATGAAAAACAAGTAAAAAACATAACAAAAATCAAAACAACTCTGGGTACTGGGTGAAAATCTGTGCCTCCCGATCCCAGGTACACTCCTGAAGGCTACCATTCCTCCATAGAACATGATCTAAGGGGATGGTTCATCCAAAAATAACCTTATAATCATGATCCTTGATCCACACTAGTCACTCTACAAATTTTACATCGTCATCGATATCCATCTTCCCCCAATCGAGGATGTGTGAATCATCGTGTAGATACCAACGGAGCTAAGACACATGGAAGATGTCGTACAACCTTAGTAGTGGTGGTGGTAGTTCCAGATGATAATCCACTTCGTTGACCCGACAAAACACCTCGAAGGGTCCAAAAAACCTAAGAGAAAGCTTACTCCCCCTGTCGAAATACCATTGTCCATGCCGAGGGGAGACAATCAATAACATGTGGTCCCGAACTCGAACTTCAAGGGACTCCTTCTATGATCATCATATGAATTCTGCCAGTCCTGAGCCACCTTCATCCTCTCCAGTATATTGGGAATCTTCTCTTTCATGCTATGCACTACCTCTATGCCAAGAACACCTGCTTCCCCAACCTCTGCCCAGCAAACGGGTCAGCAACACAACCTTCCGTACAAGGCTTAGAATGGATCCATGCCAATGGTGGAGTGATAGATATTGATGTAAGAAAACTATACCAAAGGCAAGTTTCATAACAAAAATCCCCCAAAATCCAAAACACATGCTCTTAGAAAATACTCCAACATTTGGATGGTGCGCTCTATCTGCCCATCTGTCTGGGGGTGGAAGGTTATGCAGAGGCACAACTATGTGCCAAAATAATATAGCAATCCTTTACAGACCAGTGAGGTAAACCAGGTATCCCGATCTAAGAAAATGGATCTTGGAACTATATGAAAAGGAACAACCACTTCCACATACCTCTGTGCAAGGGAATCCACCACACTCAACTCCTTGATTTCCAGGAAGTGTGATGATTTCGTTATCTAGTCCACCACTACCCAGAAATAATCGCAACCCCATTGAACTCTGAGTAGTCCGATGATGAAATACATCAATATGTCATCCCACATCCAATCGGGGACATCTATAGGTTGTAACAGACCTCATGGGATGTGGTTTTCATCCTTCACTCGGGGACACACCAGGCACCTTTCCACATACTCCACCACTTCCCGCTTTACCCCGGGCCACCAAAATTGACCCCACAAGCCCCGGTACATCTTGGAAAATCTTGGGTGCACCACAATGGGCTAGTTGTGGAACTCACCAAGAACTCTCTCATGCATTCCCACAGGGATAAAAAACTTTCCATGAAACATCCTTCGATCCTACCATCTTCCGACCATCCTTCAGGAGAATTTCCCTCACTAAAATGATCACACATCACTTGAGCCTCTAAGTCCCCCCAGTGAGACTCATCCACCTTCTATAATTGAGAGGATTTTACTTTCATCTAGAATAGACAACCTCTCCCATCCTCCTCCCTTACATCCAGGTGTAGGGAAGCCAATTCCTCCATCTCATTCTAAGAATCTTCCGATTCTCAAACCACATACTTCTACAACTTCTTTCTCAAGGCATCATCTACCACGTTTCCCTTTCTAAGGTGTAAGAAATTTTGATGTCATAGTCCTGAAGAAACTCCATCCACCATTGCTGCTGCAAGTTTAGGTGCCACTGGGAGAAGAAATAACTCAATCTCTTGTGATTTCTGAAGACCATAAAGTTCTCCACGATGAGGTAGTGCCACCACAACTTTAGTGAAAACACAACCAATTTATGCTCCAATTCAAGGGTGGCATAGTTACGCTCATGGGGACGTAACTGCCTAGAACTATAAGAGAACACCCCCACTGCTGCATCAACACACACCCTATGACTTGGCCTGAAGCATCACAGAAAACCTAAAACGTCACCCCTTCTTCTAGAAACCTCATTATTGGGGCACTGACCAACTTCCCCTTTAGATAACTGAATGTTACCTATCACTGTCCACTCCATATAAATGTTTGGTCTTTCGTGGTCAATTCTGTCAAAGGTGCTGCAACATGGGAGAAGTTAGGCACAAACCTTATGTATTAACCTTATAGACCCAAGAAACTACGAACCACTTCCATGTTATTGGGTTTTCCCATGAAAAAAATACTTATACTCTCAACAGGTCCATTTCTATTCCCTGATCGGACACCACATTTCCAAGGAAGTGAACCTCTCATGTCCAAATCTTGCACTTGGACAACTTTCCGTAGAGATGGCGCTATCAGAGGACCTCTAAAACTGCTCTCTGATGCTCGACATGGTCCTCATCTGATCTTGAGTAGATCAAGATGTCAACAATAAACACAACTACAAACTAGTCCAGACATTCCCGAAATACGGATTTCATGAGTCCTGTGAACATGGCTGGTGCATTCGTAATGCCAAACATCATGACCATGAACTCAAAGTGCCCATATATACACCTTAAGTAAGTCTTCGAGATATTAACCTCCTTCACCCTCAACTGGTGATACCCTAACTATAGGTCGATCTTGGAGAACCATCCTGCCCCTTCAACTGATCGAAAATGTCATCTATCATCGAGAGAGGGTAAAGGTTCGTGACCATTACCTAATTCATCTTTCGGTAGTCTATACAAAGCATGAGACCCCCATATTCCTTCGATGTGAACAAGACTGGAGCACTCCATTGTGACATAATTGGTCAAACAAAACCCTTCTTCATCAGATCATTAATATGAATCTGTAACTCCCATAACTCAGAAGTAACCATCTGACAGGGAACCATCGAAATCGGACGAGCACCGGGTTGAAAGTCTATCCCGAACTCAACATCACGTCGAGGGGGTAGAGTCACAAACTATTCAGGGAATAAGTACATGAAATCATTGAAAATACTAGGGACTTACCCCATCCCTATATATGCTGACTCCACTGACAGATCAGCTAAAAGGAAAGAAGGGGCTCCACTCGCCAGCTGCATTCCTAGTAACCCCACACGGTAGCGGAAACTACTCACTGGTCACCCATATCTAAAAACATGATCCTTATTTGAAAGAAGTTGATAACATAACATATAGAGAACAAACATTTGATGCCTATAATGAAATAATATGATTGAATATGGAGAAAAAGAATGTCCCCACTGGACTGATGTGGTCCCAACATTAGTCTACATCACCGACTAACATGAGACAAACCGGTCTGATCGTCGACTGGTGTAATCAAAAACAGAGGCACGAGAACTATCTCTACATCTTGACCCAATGAAAGGGATATATAGGGTAAAAAAATGATCATGAATCTCTTGAATCAAAAAAGTAACATGCAAGAGTTCTAATGAAGATGATCATACCTCGATTGACATCTGGACCTTCTGGAACTACTGCCTCTACGGCGTGAAACTGCCGACTCCCAGCTCCTCTGCCCCTTGTATATCATAAGCATCCCTAAAAATTCCCTGGTCAAGGTCCCTAAAGAGATCCATGAGGTTGTCCTCCTCTGGTAACGTCTTCTATCAGAGGACCAAGAGCTCGCTGTCCTTGCTGCTGCTACCAAAAGGGTCTGGCAGGAAACTGTTGTTGCTAAGGTGGGCATTGAACCTGCCCACCCCCACTGTATTGCACTCGGTCTAGACACTGATTTTGAAGGTTCCCATGACTAATGTGGATATAGAACCTACGTCCTGGGCCCACAAGGAATGGGCATGGATTGAGATATCAGAACTGGAACTGTTGGGGCTATCTCTCCACTGACCGAAACATGGAAGACCCTGCCACTGGAGGTCGGCTACTGACGGACTTCCCCTTTGATGAGCCCAACTATATCCCCTCTCGTGGTACTCCTCCTAGTGTGTGCATCCACTAAACCACTTAGGCCTTCTTCTGGACCTCCAAGTATGTTGGTAGGGTGAAGGGATTAATAGCATACTGAAGAGAAGGTCGGAGTGCCTCCTCTAAATGTCTCGCCCAGGACTCCTCATCCGGAAAGTGGTGTAGAGAAAAGTGAAGGAAATCCTTGAACTTGATCCCCAACTCCCTTATCAACATGATCCCTTATTATAGGGAGAGTAGCTTCTAAATCTTCTCTGCATTCAACTTGGAGGAGAGGAACTCCGCTCAGAACTCCATCTCAAAATCTGTCCACAAAACCTCAGCCTCCCCCTTCTCCCCAAGATAGAGCGTCCACCACTGATGCACCGCTTCCCTCATCTAGATTATAACTAGAGGAACTCAGTACTCCATCAGAGCCCAGATCAATCTGAAATCTATCACTAGCTCATTGAGCCAGCTCTTTGTCTCCATGTCTGAGATGATTCCCTTATACTTCCTGACGGTCGGCCGCTGAAAGGCACAAAGTGTCCTCTGCCATTGGTCATCCTCCTCCTCTAGATCATCCCTCTGCTGATCAGCTAAATTAGCCTCCTATTCCTCGATAACCAGCACTACCTGTGGTCACTGTTCGGGTGCCATAGCATCAAGGTAAACAAGGAGTTCCTAATCCCGAGTTGTATAAAGATTTCTTCTAAACTTTTCATTGATTTTTTATTTATTTTAAATCACCAAAATACCCAAGTCAAATAATAACACAAGTAATTATAATGCATGAACCTTTCCTAGGGTCTCTACCCTATAATCCTTGTAACCTCATTTGGTCGTTCGGTAGGTACAGAGTCCTTGCATGGGATCACGGGGGCCCTAAAATACCATGTCCTATCCGGTGTTCCTTGACCTATTTCATGTGCCAAGATTGATTAAAATTGTTACACTACCATGCCATGGAATCATTACTATGCCTAACTACAAAATTCATCCTATATCTCAATCCTACCCTCTAATACCATTCTTTCATGTCCTGGAATCACCAAGATGAGGGAAGGGAGAACAAATTGACAAACCCTTCCTTCCTAAAGTTGAAGCAGAGATAATTACCCCACAAGACCCGCACTCAATAGGCCCAAGAGTGGTGACTTGAACCAAGGGTATAGAATCAAACATAAAATGAAAGGAATTTCCCTTTTTATTTAGTAGGATTGGGAGATAAGATGGTAATTCCCAACAACACCAAAAGATGAAGTAAAAGTAAAACCAAACTATCCATTCCCATTTGCATGTTCTAATAATAAAGTGCTACAAGTAAAAGAAAACTCCAAAGGGAAGTACCAAAAGAAAAGAAAAACAACAACATCAACGGTCACATATTTTGAGATAATAGGGCCCATCATGGTCCTTGAAATCCTTCTAAAGACTTGAAAGTATAGGGTGAGCATACATGTATACTCAGTAGGGAAAAGCAGAAGCTCTCATGCACAAGTGGGGAGGCATTCTAATGCCCCATGAGAAAAGGAGATAACAATATCACCTAAAAAGTAACCTATCTACCCAACCTCACCAAGGCACACTCCCCAAACAATGAAAGTCATGTAAAGTAATAGTAATAACAAATCGATGTTTGCGTACCTCGCACCACTTATCCACTGGTTATTGAAGAAATCCTACACGTTAGAACTCAACCACCATTCTCACTACAGTCCCACTTCCATACCCCGCCTACACACACCTGGGATACCAAAGCCATACACCCCACCCGAAAACACTTGGTCCACAAAAATCATATCTGGCCATTCCCACAGACACCTTGTCCAAAAAAACTACTACAATGATCGAAGACAATTGGGCCTCATCTCGATGACACTTGGGAAACAACCCGCCCGCACACACCTGGGAAAACCACCGTCACCACCCTTACCAAATAATAATGGGCTATAATTGACCTCATACCATAACATCCTATCTGAAGAGTCTTGGGATACTCAAGAAGGGGAGCAGAAAAAGGAGATAATAACCAACCACTCATAAGAGTGTTGGGAAGAACACCCTCCCCCATGAAATGGGGGTGTTCATAATGATGTGCTCAACATGGGTGGGGTGCGAATAAGAAACATAAGAACTAAATTATACATATAGGTAAACAAGAACTCATCCTAACATTGGGGTTCCAAAACTAGTCCATACACAAACACCCTCATTACTATTCATTCATAAGAAGCACAACAACCCCAACCAAGTCAATACTCATTCTTAAAAAACAGTTCCCCATTGAACCCATTCTGGTTTTCATATTCAAGTGATTCCATTTAAATAATTCTTCACTACTGGGAAAATAACAGGCATAGCCACAAGCCAAGGAAGAAAAAACTACTGCGCAATAAAGCATGCCTTCACACCCGGTTCTCTTGTAAAGTCACAACAAAAAAGGTATCCATGAGATCCCTCAAAGTACTGGAACCAACCCAGACCCCCAAAAACAGCCCCAAACGGCCTCATATCCACAAATCATCCAATGCACCACAACAGTAGGGGATCCCATCCCCATCCATGTCACCCCACTAGAATCTAGTAGAAGCACACATATTACCATGACTGAGCAAGAGAGTTTCCAGATTTAACAAACCATTAATTAAGTTCCATTATTTCTATTTGGTTAACTGGAGTGACCATACAAGGATTCTTATTCCATGTGCATCCATTTAATCAATCGATTTTAGATAATTAACCAGTTTCCATGTTACAACCATTCAATCACAGAATTATCCAGAAAAATAGAGGTTCATTAGTGCAAATGGAAGGACCACCAATGGCCACAATTTTTATTGCACATAATCCCATATAATTCAAAACATATATTAAAAGGTAAAATATTACAATAACATCATCTAACTCACCCCTTAATTATTTAAAAGTCTATTTATTATCTTCATTATGGTTTGGTTTCATCTATCAGTGTAGAAAAATTATCATACCCACTCATCATGATACACAGTAAAGAGAGGTGAAGGAATAACCCTACTTGGATGATCAAAAATCAATGTTTTTCTCCTTTTTCCAAGAACTGGGACTGTGCGAATTGTAGGGGACAACTTTGGGGATTCCAAGAGTGAGTAGGAAAGGATCCAGCATAGATGCACCACTAGCCTATGGAAGGGGGGCCGCAAACGCACAATGGAATGAAAAAGAGACCAACCAAGAAGAATAAATAATATCGTGCAATAAAAGATGAGATCCTGGTGTTACAAGATATGAAATCTTGAACGAATTTAAAGGTGGATCGTGGTTTCACCATGTAGTTGGATGGTTACACATGATGGGATTAATTTTTTTTAATAATTATCATTGGAGAGGTGTCCTTAATGATTGTGAGTTAAAGGTTTTCCTTTAAATAGAGTAAAACGTATAATATGGGAGGAATTGGAAGTATAGGAAAGGGGTGTTCCACTAAGGAAAAATCTTTACATTTTGGTAAGTCAAGGGTTTCCTGTTTCTTGGGGAATTATAGATACCATTTATGGGATATTAATGGCTTTGAATGGGTTAAAAAATCCCTTTTACTTTAAAAGATACATTGCAAAGTGGAAAAAGTCTGAAACTGGAAAAAAGGAACAAGGGTGGGACATGGTTTAGTGAGACACCATAATGGTGCCATGATAAATGTGCCACCCTCATGGTGCCACCCTCAAGGTGCCACCATCACGCTGCCACCATCATGGTGCCACCCTTATGGTGCCACCCTCATGGTGCCACTATCATGGTGTCACCCTCATGGTGCCACGGTCAAGGTGTCACCCTCATGGTGCCACCATCACGATGTCACCCTCACGGTGCCACTATCACAGTGTCACACTTACGGTGCCACTATTTCGGTGTGCGACCATGATAGTGCGACCGTTAGGGTGCCACCATCACGGTGCCACGGGTTACATGGCACACCATAAGCGGTTCCACCGTTTCAGTGTGCGACCATTCCCAGGGCCACCATTATTTTGCCTCTATGACCGGTGCCACCATTTTGGTGGAACCATTTGATGGAATCAATTTTTTTTCAAAACTCCTTATTGAGTCACTTTACAGGCCATTACACTATGATTCCTCTCTATTTTATATTTATGGGAATGTGATGCCTCCAAATATTTTCATTCCCCCTTTGGTTGAATTTTATATCATCTTAGGCATGCATTGGAAGTCAATTCATAAAGACCACCTCAATTTTCAATGAAGGAATGTTACGGTTGATATTTAAAACCATCTTATGATCTTTAATCAATTTGAAGATAAGTATAAACTTCATGTGGAGATTAAAAATATTGTATGGGTATTAATTTACATTCATAAGGGGTGTTTATCTCAAAATGTTGTGAAGATAATTGACATCAATGATATACCTATTGTTTGATAATTTGTGGTTGTATTTTTGGAATACATTCAAAGACTTCCACCAAAACATGATGTTCAGTTCTAAATAGAACACATACCTATTTCCACACCGGTTTCAAAGAATATATATAGAATGGACCCAATTGAGTTGTAATAATTGAAGAAGCAACTCCAAAAAAAACCATGATAAGGGATTCATTCAGTAAGGTGTGTCACCTTGGGGTGAACCTAATTTTGGTGTGAAAAAGAACAGTGGATAAATTTGAATTTTCATTGATAATAAAGTTTTTAACTAGAGAACAATCAAGAAAAAGTATCATCTTCCCTATATCAATGACTTATTTGATCAACTTCTTATATCTCAATACTTTTCAATGTTTGAACTTCATTCTAGATATCATTTATTCCAGGAAAAGAATGAGTACATAAATAAGATTATGATTCTTACAAGGTATAGAAACTATGAATATACAGTGATGCTTTTTGGTATTACTAATTCCCCTTTTATCATCATAGTTTTTTGGAATAGAGTCTTCTTGATCACCTCAAATAGTTTGTGGTAGTGTTTATATATGGTATTCTTATTTATTCGATGAGTAATTAAGAGCATGAAGATGAATTTATAATTGTATTTAAGACCCTAAGGAGGGGTAAAATTAAAAAAATTTACAATTTGTGAATTTTGAGTGCAAAAGGATTCAGTTTTAGGTCACATAATCTCAAGAGACTGTATGGATATAGATCCATAAATGTTGGAAGATATTGAATGTTGGCCTATACCAACCACAGTGATTGAGATCTGTAGAATTATTGGTTTAGTTAGATATTATCAATGGTTTTGGGATAATTTCTCATGACTATATAATCCTCTGAACAAGTTAACTCATAAGGGTTCCATGTTCCTCTGGATAGCTGATTGGGAAGAAAATTTCAAGGAACAAATGAGAAGGTTAATTATTACACCTATTCTTTGATTTCCCTTTAGCAGAGAAGAGTTTTTATTCTATTGATATACATCCTTGAAGGGATTGGGATGTTTTATTATATAGGATAACATGGATATACTCTATGGATCATGGAATTTTATGAATCATGAGAAAAATTACCCAAACCATGATTTGAAGTTTGTAATGATAATTTCTATATTAAAAATATGGAGGAATTAACCTTATTTGGAAAGGTGTGATATATATATGGATCATAGAAGTATGAAATATATATTCACATATAAGGAGTTGAACATGTGAAATAGAATATGGTTAGAGCTAATAAATGGTTATGACTTCTCAATACATTACCACCTTAGGAAAGTAAACAATTTGGTTTATCCTTTGAGTTGAAGGGATCATGATAGCTTATCCATGATGAGGATAACAAAATATCCCCTATTTCAGGATGTGAAAATTATAGAGCTATAAATCATAAAATAATTGAAAAATTAATATCTTCCTCAAATAAATATCCACCCATCTATCCAAGTTATGATTAAAGAGGACCATATGGAAGATGTAGAAGAGAAAAATAAGGTTTGAAATGTTCTAAAGTTTTACCTTGATCGTGATGAAATGATATGGTTATAGAACTATGCATGTGTTCCCTTCATACTAGATTTGAAGAATGATCCATTTGATGAAGCTCATATTACATTATTCTATATCCATAATGGATGTATTCAAATGTATATGGATTTAAAATAATACTTTCTTGGGTTTGAATGAGGACCGATATGATAGAGTTTGTATCTCAATTCTTGGTATTCTATAAAGTTAAGGCATAAATGAAAAATCTAAAGGGATGTTTCATACATTACCCATAACCTAATGGAAATGGAAGAACATTACTATATATTCTTTTATTAGAATTTCAAAAAAACTGAAGTGTTTGATGCAATAAGGGTGGTATTTTATCACCTTAAAATGTCGGCTAAAGCAACACTATTAGAGAAGACTTTTCTCTGGATCATATTTCCAGTATATACATTATGTAAGTTGTATGGTTGAATGGAGTACCATAATCCATTGTATCATAGTGATATCAGAGGTTTACCTCTATTTTCTGGATAATTATTTAGAAATAAATTGATACAAAATTGAGTTTCTGAACAACTTATCATCATAATATGGAAGGTCAATATAGAAGAATAATTCAAACCCTAGAGGATATGTTGATTTCTAATTCATTTGTTTTTAAATTTTTTTTGGAACAAAAACATCCTCTAGTTTATATTTATTACAATAATATCTTTAACTCATGAATTTAGAGTGAACCTTATGATGCCCTCTATGGGAATAAATGTAGATCACTAACATGTTGGGATGAAGTTGGATAAAAAAACTATTGGGAGCCAAGATCGTTAATGTATTCATCTAGAAGGGTAGAACCATTTAGCAGCATACCAAGGAATCTCAGCGAAAGAAAAAATGGGATGCTTATAATAGTAGGTATGAACTTGAATTTGAGGTTGGTTAGAAGTTGTTTGTATGAATTTCTCAGGAGTATAACGTTATGGGGTTCTGAATGAAACACGAACTATGCCATAGGTATATCAGACCCTTTGAAATTCATGATCGTATTTGGATTATATCCAATAAATTTTATTTCATTTGAATATCTTTAAATTACATGATGTGTTCCATGTATATATCATGAGAAAGTATATACCTGGCCCTTCACATGTACAGAACTCATAGGCCATGCCACAGGAGAAGGATATTTCTTATGCGGAACAACTAGTTAAAATTATAGAACGTACATAGAAAGTTATATGAAACAAAACCAGTAACCCAGTGAACGTTTTTTTGGAAGAAATCACTAGTTATAGGATGATACATGGGAACTTGAGGATATTATGAAGTAGAAGTACCCTCATTTATTTTATCCTAATTTATGAATTTTGGGGGCAAAATCATTGGGGGGGGGGTGGAATTTAACACCCTTATTTTTTATTAACATATTTTTCAAAAAAATATTTTTCATTAATTTCTTTCATTGAACTAAATCTAAAATTCCGCTCACATGGAACTGAATTGATGTGTGATTCACAGAACACTAATATGGAGTGTGTTATACACAACACTGAGTTTATACGAAAAACTATTTTGTTGTTATAATTATTTAAACAAGATAGTTATAACCTAGCCATTAAAAATAGTTAAATGAATAGTAAAAAATTCTTTTAAGATATTGTTTATAATTTATTTAAATAAATAGAACATATTTATAATGATATATATAATTTTTTTAAAGTATTTATTTTTTAAAATTATTTTTTTCTCAAATGAATAGATTTTTATTTCATTCTATGAAAAAATATAATAAATTATAGATACATTTGGAAATTTAATTTGATAAAATAAACATAATTTCTGATTTTGTAATGTAAAAATTATATTATACAATATTTTTTGGTATTTTTATGAGAAACATCATTTTTGGATGAATCGTGAAAAATATAGAATTTTAATTCAAAACTATTTTCTTCTAATTTAATTATATATTTAAATTATATTTTAATTTAGTTTTAAATTAAAATTAAAAAAAAATATACATCTATTAATCCAATTTCTATAATTTTATTATTTTTATATTGAATTTAGATATGAAATATTAATGTTGTTTTGAACATTCTTACATTAAATACCTGTTTTCTCGCCAAATCTGTGAGATTAGCATTAAACTAAATTTTTCCACTTCCAGGAATTTAATTTAAAAAAATAAACATAAAAGGTTGTAATCATTTTGATATTAAATTCAAATAATATAAATATTTTTTTGAGAAAAAACATCAGTGAATGTGATTAATATTAATTACACCAATTATGGTAAAAATATTTTTAATAAGCGATTAAACCCTTAAAATAAAGGCCTGAATGGCCTAGAAACTTTTCAAACACCCATTGGTTGGCCATATTTCAACAATAAAAATAAAATTATTTGATTTTTTTTTGTTTTTTGAGGTCTTTTTATAGGTAATAATGTGGTAACACCTAACGTATTTTCAAAAAATGAAAGTGTGTCCCCTCCCTCCCCTATAAAAAGACACCACCTACCCCCTTCTTCAAACCTCTTAAACAAAATAGGTTCATCCAATATCTTCCCAATTTAATTAAAAAACATTTCCCTTTCTCATTTAATCCGCTTTTTTGTTATAATTCCATTCATGGAATCCCATTGGTCAAAAAAATGATTTTCCAAAAGAATAAGTAACATCATTATTCAAGATCCTCTATTTGATTTTCATTCTATACCACCTCAATTGTTATAATTACATGCACAAATAATAGCCTCAGTATAAATAATATAATGATATGTTGTTATGTTAAGGTATCAACCTTCTCCAAAACACACTTTCAACAAATGGGTAATGATCTTACCATTCTTGTGTACGGTAAACTACGGCCTCCTGAAATGATATTATTCATTTTACATTTACCACCTCATGTGGTTAGAAATTATAATAGGAAATATGTTTATATATGATATAGATCACATTTATGATGAATTTATACTTATTTATTTTTTATATAAACCCTAAATTCATGCTTCCCATTATTTTATAAATACGATAACTTCATCTGTGTAAGTGTAGAATACAACCTCTTTAAAGCAATGTGAGCTGTTCAAACATTACTTAGAATGTATTAAGAAAGGTTTTCATAAACTTTTATGATATATATGACATGGTATTTATACTTTAGTGATAATATATAATTACTTACATATATTCCATTTACATTCTTTCTTTCAATACGCTTTGAAAATGGAAACAACGTTCATGCATACGTACGTCCTACCGTATCCATGAATGGTGTATTACATTTCATCTATTAATCCTTTATAAAATATTACAATCATTTATAACTGATTATATATGATATATAATTCATGTTTTATATTTTATAAATAATTAATCCTTTATTTATATAATGGGATCATTAATGTCAAGTCAAAACACATATGAAAAAAGTGGATATTACAAGAAATGATACATTAATATGGAATGGATAATAAGCTGATACTAGTAGTTCATAAGAAAATCATATATGGAATCATGTATATAAATATGGTTCTGTGATAAATTTATAATAAAATTTTACTTATTATACAAGAGGCTTGTATATATACGATGAAATTCAAGACAAAATTTATGGTAATTTCATCTAACTTTTTATATCGATTAGGTATATGCCATGTTCACCACTATTTTATTTTGAATGGTGTATAATATTCCCATGAATGTATTATATGATTATTATTATTAAATTTATGGGTGTTTACATATCAATTAAATGATCCTTATTTCTGGGGGTTTATGTTACAAAAGTTACCAAATCAGTAAGATAGTTTTCTCTCAATTTTCCTTCATTTAGACACATGTAAGTTATGAAACATCATTATTTTCAAGGTTTATTTGACATTTTGTATCATTAAAATAATTATTTTCATTATATTTTAATCTGCATGTTATTTAATTTCATACATGGAGAGTATGAACCAAAGATACCACGTGGTAAGATTTTATTGAAATAATATCATCGTTTATCGAAATTGTTTATGATTATGATTCCATTTATGAAAACTTATAATCCATCACTCAATAACACTCCTTATGCTCTATTTATTTTCGATATATCTATGTATTAGTACCATTTCCAACTCTTTGGTACTTATGATAATTTGTAAAAAATATTTTAAGACAAATCTGATCGTATTTCTCTCTTTGGTCAGAAATCTGTTTAATTTCAAAAACCATATTTTAAAAAATGATTTCAATTTTTTTAAATTTTATTTGAAGATAACTTTCATTGAAATATTCTTTTAAATATTTTTTATTATTTTTAATGAATCATTTTCAAGGTTTCTAATCTATTTTCCATGTAAAATATTTTCAAAAATGTATAATGTTTTTATGAAAAAATTTTATTGTAGAAAAGATATTTTCTTCATGAAATTTTTTTAAAATGTATTTAAAAATTATTTCTCTTATAATATGAAGTAATTTGGTGTCACTCAGGAATTTATGGGTAAGTGAATCAATTTTTCGATTCGTATTCTTTCTCTGAATGGTTTATGTTTTCATGGAAGGATGTGTTTGAAACCAATTTCTATTTCACATGATATATTATTTTAAAACCATATTCTACTCAAAATATTTTATTTTGATGAAATGATTATGAAGATTTTATTTTTTTCATATATTATAATATAATTATATTTTTATGATACCCATTTTATTTCATGGGTTATGATATGATTGTTTATGATCTTGTGAAACATGTATGTATGGTTTCACTTTGACATGGGTGGGACCTAAATCAACTTCCAATGAATTGGATGAAGACTTATATCTCAGGAGATAGACTAATATTTTTTTATGAGTGATCAATGATTACTCGTATGGCCATGAGGGTGAACCATGAATACAAATATGGCATATGAGTGAACTCATGTTACTAAGATAGTCATCAGAGTGAAACATGACTATAAAAATGGTATACTGAGTGAATACAAACTACTAACATGGACTTCGAATAAATGTCTTGACTGCTATGGAAATCATTTTATATGATTATGTATCTGCCAAAATTCTGTGTGATATTCTTATATAATGCATTTATGTCTTATATTATTTATTTCTTTATGATTCATGTGTTATGAACATAAATGATTTATTCCATGATTAATTCTTATGATCTTATGATATGAAGAGTATGGCCTTATAATGTTATGATCACTTTATCATACTTCTTTTCTCATGTTTATGCTTACATGTCCCCCTTGTTTACCCTTAATGATCATCTGATCTCATCCCTTTTTAATTTTTCATTTCCCATTTTATGGTGACACATGTTATTTATGATGTGTGTAAGATTGTTTTTAGTCATCAAGTACCTATTAAGAGGTAATGTAGTTCACTTATATACTAGTGTTTATGATTCCGTGTATCCAAAGGCAATATACTAATATGATCTTTCCGTGTCTCTTTATATACTATTTTAAGTATTCTGAAAAAGTTGTGTAATGTTAAAGTATTATAAGATATGTTTCTATATATCTTTTATTAATGGTATATTCCATAATAATAATGAATTTTTAATGAGAGTAAACACACAATCCCAAACTAATAGGTTGTTTTCGAACCATGATTCCAAAAACCCCTATACAAAACTGCATCATCTTCATGCCATAAGGATAATTAGAGGTGTTAATAATATCCCAAACTATTCAAAATATTGTGAATTTTGAGTTTGAATGCCTCAAAATGTGATGCATACATGTTACCAATCATCCTCTAGTCTTAAAGTGTGTCATTCTACTCAATATCCTCTAGTCATGAGTAACATATTACTCAAATGTCACCAATTAACCATGAGTGCATGAAATTTCATATAACGAGGCTACCTTAAGTTAATACTCTACATAATAATCATGAAATCCTCATAGATCAGACACTTGGTCAGTTTCCTTGTACCTAGCATTGAAATTCAAATACACCCCCCTCTATAAGATTCACATCGAATGATGATACACATATCTTAATTATTATCAAAATACTCCACATATATAATAACACACACGACTAGGTAATTCATGATAAAAAAGACATAATGAGATAAATAATTCAACCAAGTCAACATGTGGGTAAAAATAAAACATGGAATCCATCTATTCTTAGTAGTCTCCTAAAAAACATCATAACGGGTCACATATATTACACACTCATTCAAATTTATTCATAATCAATCATGTTCATTAATTATTCCAAAAAAGTATTATAATTTGGTCACACGTGTGTTTGAGAGACTAGGAAGACGATGAACTTCGGAACTCATTGTTTTCAATGTCAATGTTAATGATCATTCACTGCATAATCAAAGGAACAATGATCGTACACTGAACGAAACCCAATTGGATACCTTGGAATCCTATTAATAATTCCAATACTTTATTTCATTGTCTCTAGATTAATGGATAGATAAACAATTAAAATTAGTTGGTCCAAAAACATAACTGAAGGTTATCGTTGGATATAACATAATATTATAGAATTTTGGGAGGAAAATTCACAATGACTTGGGAAAAATTTCTACAGGGAAACATTTAATGTTAGTAAACCTCAAAGGTATATGGTTATAACCCATGAAATAGTGGTGCACTAAGAGAAACAACCATGGAAGAATGAAAGATGCTGCTGAGTATAAGTGTTCTTGAAGGACCCACCATAACAAAGGGGATACCACTATATTGCAATGGTAAAATGGAAGACAACCTCAAAAGTGCAAGGAATATGGCCAAAATTGTCGTGAATTTCTATGTAATGATGTTCTCAAGAAAAACATTCATAATTATCTATAATTACTGACTGATGAAAAAAAGGTATTTATAAGTGTTTTTTGAGGATCAATCTGAGTGAGAAATCCCCCAAAAATTATCTTAAAAACACCCCATTTAATTTCAAAATGAAGACCCTGATTAAATACGGTAACATCCTATTAAATGAATTAACACCAAAATACTGAAATCTATACATGATTCCTAAAATTAAATGGATAAAGTTCTATATCATAGTGGTTCTCAACATGGTATGAAACTGGAAAAGTCTATCATAAAACCTCAATATGAAAACAACACTATGACACAAACCTTTCCTCTGTATCATATCCTTTAATCAACCATCTAATATGGTTTAACCTTACCATCCATGGCGCACAAACACCTCTATTTTGTAATCATGTGTACTACAATGTAACACCACCAATTTTTAAAGTCATTACGCATTTGAAGCATCCAAAAGCTACTAAAATATGATCATCCTATACCAAAACATTTATCAACTACAAAACAATAGGGGTATGGGAGAGAAGGGTTTTCATTTAAGGAAACATAAAATTTCATTATTTTATATAAACAATGAATGGAACCTGTATAATGTTTACTATAAGAAATTAACACTTCTCCCAATATTAAAAGACTTAATGGGATTCACATCCCAAACATATTATTATTAGAAATTCAATAATTTTATTAATTAAGTGAATATATATATATATATAATTATATTACTATATTAGGAAGTGTGAGTTTTGGTTATTTTAATTAGCCTCAAAGAATATTTTAGTTATTTATATTAATTAGAATAGAGAAACCATTATCAGTAGCCTAAATTATTAGTAAACTATGTAATAATTTATCTTCAGTTTATAAGACATTCAAACATTTATATAGTAAGATATCTTACATTTAAATAATGATGTATATATATTAACATACTTATAAATATTTTTATGATGGTTGGTGAAATAATATAATAATTTACTAAACAAGTAATGTCCCATGGATTTTGGAAACAATGAACTAGGATGTCATGTGGATGAATAAATTTTAATTTTTTTGATCATGAATAATGAATTGGTGTTTTTATATTAATTAAATTGATTAAACATAATTTTTCATGGTTAATTATATGTTAAATAAAATGAATTGTCATTTTGGATATTTTAGAGTGAAAAAAGTGAATATGGATGCTAAACATTTCCAATCACATTATTGGATATCCCTGAGTACTCAGTAGAGGTCCATAATGCAAGGTTCCCCTGGATAGGAATTTAGGTGCCCAGGTTCCAACACTAGGTACCTGATGAATCCACTAGGTTACTAGTGGGGATTTAATGAGTTCCCGGTAGGGCCCAGGACTATTATTAAAAAAGGGGTGTAGAAGGGAGATTTTCAATTTCCATATTTGAGAAATGTATCTTGGTTCTTTATTCTTAGTCCCAAAAAGTAAATGGGAAATTCCATTTCTAGGACACACATTCTCCATTTATCGCCACTTAATCCATTTTTTAGGATTTCTTTGTTTAATAGATTAAATATATGACTTCCTATATATGGTTCCTTATTCCTATAATTTCTCATTCCCTATTTTATTGTGACACCCATATTTGTGTGATCATTCCATGAAATCATGATATAATTATACTAATTGAGTGGGATTTTGGGTGTGGATTGTAGAAAATGATTATGGAGGCATGTTATTAATTATTCAACAATTTTTGGGTCAATGAATGTTTTTTAATGAGTTTTATTATTAATTTTATAGAAATTAAATTAAAATGGTCAACAATTTAGTTTTATGAAATGGGATTTATGTGTATCTTATGTTATGGAGCATGGTGGGAGTCAATCATACTCAATTGTTTATTGAATTTCCATCATTGTTCCACCAAGTGAGTTTACTACCTATTATTGATAATCCTGAATTTTATATTAAATCATTAAACCGTTGATTTTTGAATATATATATATACATATATATAATAATGGTGGTTGTTAGATAAATGGATATTGTTATGAGTTTGGGTGATTATTACGGATAAACCATTAAGGTTGGTGGCATTTACATTACAATGTCACATGATTTATTAGTGTTTTAATGGGTTTCATGTAAATTAATATTATTGATGTCATTTTTCTGGGAATATGTGATCTCTCCCCATAAAAATCTAATTATATCAAGTATTCTTAATGTTCAACAATTTTATGATGCTTGTTAAATAGTTCAATACTGGTCCTTGGTTGAACAAGTGTCAAGATCCCATATTTATAGGATGTTGTAAATTATGTGAGTTATTAGATATATGTTTTAGATTTTAATGGGTATTTCATTTAATATATGTTTTTGACATAAAATTATGTTTTATTTTAATTTTTAATAGATTTGAAGAATTTATCAATGAGAATTAAAATTTTATTTTTAATCAATTAGTATTTGAAAAATGATTATGTATGAGGCTATTGGATAAGTTAGAATATAGAAGTTTTCTTTTAAAAGGAATATTTTTGTAATACTTCAAGTTATTTTTATAAAGTAAATTAATTTTAGGTTTTAATTATTCCATTAGAATGTAAAAAAGTTCATGCTAAGACTTGTTTTTATTTGATTATTCCAATGACGGTAGTAACATTATTTCTAAAATCAGATATGACTATGTTTGTTGTTCTTCTATAGATTCATATCTAATATTATCTATTAAATGATAATTTAGAATATAATATGATATATATATATGAGATACCTACTCTTGGATGTTTTGTAGGATAACATGGTTGGGTAATGTGATATGTTATGTTTTAGTATATTCTTATAGGAACCTAAAAATACCATTACATAGGTAAAAGAAATTGGAATTAGTTTAGTGATTAGAGTGATGTTCAAAACTAGTCGGTATTAAATTGGTAACATTATTATCATGTCATATATCCTCTTTGGTTCCTTATAAGATTTACTTTAGATTGACCTCATTTGTTTTGGTGAGTGTAAGTCCTAGGATTCAAGAATAATGAGGCAGCGTGACTTCAGAAAATGAAGGCCTTGTTTCATTAAAATCATTTTCAGGGATCCAATGATGCAATATAATAATATTAATTCCTCCATATTATTTTTAGAAGAAAATGATTATCTCCAACCTAGTTATAATAATGTATGATTTTCTTAACTCAATGCGATAGGGAATATAGCTTGAGAATATTTTTAAATTTTGTGATGAAACTCATGATGGATAAAAATAATCTAAGGAAGGTGACATATAGTTTGAACATCATGTATTACATTTGTATATAGATATTTTCCCCATTTTTATTATGCCATTAACATAGTTTATTTTTAAATTAAGATGCTACTCTGACTAGATGATTGTCTTATCTATTAGTGTTTGGATGTGTGGTGTTGGATAATTAATATATAGGAGGTTTTATGGACATCCCTTTAGTGGTGATGGTTAGATATTGGAGATAGTGATGACCCAAATATCCCTAAGGACCCACATGAGTAAAGACTATGTTCATAAAGTTATTTATTTAGTTATTAATGATGATGGTAGATGTATGATATGAGTGACCAGAACATAGCTAATTCCATAATATAATGATGTAAGATATAGAACCTACCATGAAATATGAAACTTTTGATTGGTCCACTACTTCTCTATATGTTGTATGGAAGATAATTTTGGAGAGTAATGGTAATAAAATATGGGAAAGGGAATGTTCACAAAAAATTTTATTTCATATGGTTGGGTCTCGATCTATGGTATACTTGTTTTTTATAATTGGATAATTATTAGATGTTATTTGAGGATTTATACAATATTTGACTTCTCAATTCTTTTTTTTATTTTTTTACGTGTAATTTATGGCTGATCCATATATTATTTACCACTTTTTATATTCTTATTTTGATCCTTTCTTCCCATGACATTATGGAAATTTTTTTGGTAGGATAAAATACGATATATGGGTTAGGAAGGATTGAACTAAGAGAGTTTAGGTGTCAATGTGTAACCCCAAGATGATTTATTCAGTTTAGATGATATTTTTAATAGTGAATACCATGTTGAGTCATAATTATATGCATGTTATCAATCATAGGTATGTGGGTCATTTCTTATGTTGGGCAGTACCTGTGTAAGTTATTGGTTGAAGCTCTGATGTCTAGTTGTGGAAGCATATTAATAGTTTTCATATGAAACATTTTTTTTTTGAGTTATTTGATTGAAAATATATTATATTTTCACTCCCCTATGATCCCCATGAATATCATCTTGGTCATAAATGATCCTTTTTTCTCAATGGAAGTGGGGGAATCCTACGAGGTCATTATGCTAACCCCTACCTATATACAAGGTATGGTTTTCGATATATGTGGGTTATAGTCATTTTTTAGGGTTTGGTACCATGTTGTAGATACATATATGGTTTATATGTAGCTAGTTTTATTAATGTTTAGTCATTGGTTGGTGATTAATGGTGTGTTGGGATGGAGCCCATTACACTTTTACTTTCTAAATTGTATGGACTCTATTAGATTCAAATTAATTTTCCATATGTTTTAGGTTTATGTAGCTGAAGGACTTATCATGCACAATTTTTTTTCAGTTGTGTACTAACCCTTGTAATTATATATGATGGAATATACTCCAATACTTTTTGTATCTCATCACTTGTTGGAAACATCAAGAATATTGGGAGGCTCTAATGAAGTCTTATACTTCCCCCATATTAGGTATCATTTTGGTGATTGGGTCCAGGGTATTATAAAGTGGCATCATAGAATTATCTTTTCTGGGAAAATGTTGCCTATATTTTTATAAAAAATATCAACGATTTGGGGTTAAAACAATATCATGGATAATTAGCATAAAATTAGTTGAAACACAAGTTACTAAGCGATGAATTATACTAAAAATATGAGTGATTTGTTGGAATAAGAATAACAATGAGGATTGGATGATAGATGGGATTAGTCATAGGACTCATCCAGGAGTTAGTAAGTTGTTCATGTATTATAATTGTGGATTTATTAGTTGATAATAACAATGTATATGTATAGTGTGGATTGAAATATTATTAGAAAAAAAATTAAATTGAAGACTAATTAAGGTAGAATAGATTCCAAAGGAAGATATTTAGAGTATAATGTCACAGTCGCGAATAAAACCTGACTTTCATGAGCTAATATCATAGTCACCCTAGAAGGTTCTTGTTTAGAAAACACACATCTAATTGTTTTGTGAGAATATTGACAAGACACATTAATTAGTCGAAATTTTATAAATACCCCCTCCACTCACCATTATTATATTATTCTAAAAAGTTTTGGACATGAAGGCATCTCAATTATTGAAACCCCCACATTGTTTCATTACATAATACCATCAACAAATTTAAATACACCATTACATGTGAGAAAAGTTATAAACATTAATTTTCAAAATTTATTCAATGTATTTAAATATATTTTATAATATCTTACAAAAACCCTTTTTTCGGAATAATTCATTTTATAAAATGACATCTTGTGTTGCATGAATGAAAGTATCACACAAACTATTACATAAATGACCATATGATTACATACCTATTTTATTCACCATTTTTAAAGTAAAAATTCATTGATAATGATAGAATATGGTGAAATCATTCTCCTAAATTTCATGTTTCCCAAAATTTATAACCTTGAACCAGGACTCCCAAATATGGTTCTCATAGAAACATACATTACAAAAATTATTGTTGTAAAACTATAATACCATAGATATAAAAATAATTGATTAAAAAATTAAATCAAAACTATATAATATATTACATCTCATGGATATTTTATGGTTTATATCTTTAGAGAATTAGAACCACCAAATAACTATCAAAGACCATGTTATTTGTATTGAGAATTATTTTTTTCACTATATATAAAACCACTTAATCCATAATGTGTCTTAAATAACAACTATAAATTATTTATAATGTGATAATTTTATAAAAATTTAATTTTTATTAATTTTTTCAATTACATGGGGAAATAGAAATATAACCAATTCCAAGCTCAAATTCATTGTAAGGGAAAAATATAACTAATGATGTCATGGAAGGAATGTAATAAATATTTAATCAAAAAATGGTAAAAAAATAAGTCCCAACAAAACTGAAATTTATAGAATTCCAAATACATGAAAATAATTGAAACTATCACACCTAGGTTTTTGGTTTTCACATCTTTCCAGTTCTTGGTCGTTTTCATCAAAGAAGGGTTTGACATTTTTTTAATTTTAAGGAATTATGTACTCATTTCCTGGGACTATCTTTCATCCCTAATTTAATCTTTATTCCCCTTAAGTTTCCTCATTTTCCCCCTTTAATTTAGATAAAATGGACAAGTTTTTGGTGGCCAGAACAGGCTGTATAGTTTGGCCACACGGTTTTCTAAACCATGAAGCCAAACCGTGCAGCCCTGTCCGTCTCATTACTTTTTTTTGTAATTCCCATTTTCCCTTCATTAATAAACCCAAATCGTCCCATTTCATACCAATTTCGACCTTCGTATCCATGGGAGGTCTCCAAGCTCCCCAAACCTCCCATGGAAGTCATTTTTTAATGTATGTTTGGTGGAGAAACCTCAAGATCTTTCAAGTAAGTGAATTACTTATTGTAATATTCCACCTTAATTTGGTTTTAATTCCATTCAATGATGTTATATTTTTTTTTCTAAAAGCAGGGGTTCATACCTAGGGGTTGATTTTGTGTTTCTTGGTTCAAATTTTGTGGTTCAAGGTTCGGTTTCATCCCTTGTGGGGTGGAAAGGGTGTGGTTGAAGTTTCAAACCACGATTTGGGGTTTTGATGAAAAAGGTAGGTGATTCCATGTTTATGGAATTATTGATGAGTTATATTTCTTTATTTATTAATTTTTTATGTTTATAATATGTTTTGTGTGGTGAAAACACCATTTTACCTAGCATTGGTTAATAATTTAGTACTAATGTTGCATTTTTTCTTGAAGCTGTGTGTTTTTAAAATGTAACTCATGTGATATCATTTGTGGTAGTTTTATAAAATATGAAAGTGATTTATTAATTGTTTTTTGGTGTGAAAATTATGCTTGGGTAGGGTATTTATTTTATTTTGGGTTTAAAAGAGGGTTTTTGAATTGGTTCTAAGTGAAAAACCAAGATGTTCTTATTGAAAGTGTTCTATGGAAAATTTAAATGATTTATTGACTTACAAAAAATGTGAAAAGGAAGTTTATGTACTGTTTTGGCGGGTTTATGTTATTAAAATTGGTTTTGAAAAGAGAACTTGGTTATTTGTGATGTAAATATTTTTAATAATGTTTTATAATTTTTCATTATTTTTTTTTTAAATTGTGATATGGATGAGAAACATGTTTGTGGGTTGTTTTGGTGTGAGTATGATGTTAAAATGAATTTGAATGTGAAAACGGGGTATTTTTTGTAATGCGTGAGGGATTTTTGATGTGTGTATAATTTTTAAATTAAATATTCATGATCCAATGGTATTTTATAGATGTTGAACTTGTTTAAGAACAAAAAAGGGAATACCTGGATATCTAGGGGCGGGCGTGTACTAGTTTGCTTGTGATCCTGATGGATTTTTACTCTATTTCACATTGCATGTTTGAAAATGAAAACACTAACTAAACTATGATTATAATAATGTTTTTACCATAGTTTTATGTATTATTATCCTACTAGTGTCTAATTTGCATGAGAAAAAATAATCATTATGGATACTTTCACCAAGATATGAGGTACCTGGGGCTCAAAACTAACTGGTGCCTAGGGGTGTTCCCATGACCAGTGCTCATTGACTATGTGATATTCATCATCATAATATCTTGTGTCTGGATATAAAATTAAGTAGAATTATTTTTTTATTTAAAAGTTTCCATTCTTTAAAATATCCCAATTGAAAATTTTTTTTATTTAAAGTCCCACCTTTTTGAAACTATTGCTAGCATTTCTTGTTTTCAAATCATGAAAGAATTTTTTCTTAAATTTTTTTTCACATGGGATCTATTTTTGTTGGAATCCTACTGGGATTATTATCACACCCTTCTTAGAAATTTGGGTGTAAGTAGACTTGGTAATGTTTGTTGCAGGTTTGGGTAAAGGTCTTAGAACTGATGGTCTGGGTTTCTAGCGGCCCTTTGGGGTGTGGTATTATAGAGATGACTTGAGGTTGTTTACCCCTTACCTTGATGTGGTTCTTGGGAAATATATTTTAGATTTATTATTTTGTTGTAGTATTTTGGATTTGTATAAATTGATGTATTTCAATTCTGAATTTTTATTATGACTTTTTTGGGGTAAAATTTTAGATTCAGTATTCATCCATGTTGGTTGTTTTATATTTCTAAACTTGGGTGAATCATACCCAAACATGTTTTTATGATACCCATGAACATCTTCTACCCTATGGGGATCATGAACTTCCTTTGGGTCGTTCCATGGACCGGGTCAGATGTTTATTTTAAAGGTGGCCAGATCTGGTTCATGACAAAATGGTATCAAAATATGTTTGATCGTTTGGGACATGTTATTTGGGGAAGAGTCGGGATAGTTTGGAGTTGGGATTGTAAGAACATGAAATTTATATTATTTTTAGGGTTCCTATCCAACATTCCTCATGGTGGAAATCATGTTTCTGGGGGAAGTTAGGTTTTAACTATGTTATTTGGTTCTCGTGGTTTGTCTATTATTAGGGGAAATGAAAAAAGAGTTGGACCAATGGTCTTAGTGAGCTCATAGGGCCTAATAAGCCATATGAAGCTAGGGATATTTCCATAGAACACTATCCATGATGGTGAAGTGATTGGCGTATGATGTCCAACTATATGTTAAAGTCACCCACCGACACTAGTATCATCTTGTATTTTCATCTATCTTTTTGTTTTGGAATCATGGAAATTTGGGTTTAAGGTAAAATTGACATGGTTTTAAGAAACGTGAAATTTTAGTGAAATAATTTTCTAATAAAGATTAATTTGAATGATTTCGAAAAGGTTGGAAATGAATTTTCTTAATTTTTTTGAATTGGAAAATGGTGTGTTTAAACCCCTTTTTAAAACAAAAATTATCATTAATTAGGTTTGAATAATCTGTTGGAAATAAAATTTAATGAACTATTGAGAATTGTTTCAAATTGAATAATGTGTTTTGGGATTTCATTGTGGGGGTAAAAGATGGATTTCGATTTGGTAACTTGTGATCATTTCAAAAGTTTTATGAAATTTAGGAATCTTGTTTTAAAATGAGAATAATTGAGTTCGTAATTAAATGGAGATTGACGAAATAGAGTTTCCCAAGAAATAAAAAGTGTTTAGAAATAGGTTGAAATGTTTTTAAATTATTGTATGAGGAATTAAAGTTAGTTTTTATTTGAATGATGGGTGATTTTATAAAAATGTCTATAATATGTACATTATGATTAATATTTTGGTTAGTATTTTTGAGAAAGTAGGAGTGTGGGTTGAATGTTTATCTTGGGAAGTTGAAAGAACTTTGATTTGACCCTTGGTATTCTGATGGGTTATGACATGCATGGGTTATATGTAATGAAAAGTGGATATGAGGAGGATTCCTAGTGTGGCATGAAACATGAATGTGTGAGGACTATGGGATATCATTGGTAAATGAACAACCCACGAACCCTATTTTGTTTTAAGAATGATTTTGAAGGAAAGTGTTGGTTTTTATAATGTGTGGTTTAAGGGGGTGGCTTATGTGTTTTTGAGATTGTTGTTGTGGGATGTTTCAAGTTCAAGAACCCCTCTTGATTAAATGGTGTTTTGAGTTTTTTCTTTGCCTGTATGTTGGGCTGAGGTGTTCATCAGTGGTCTCTTTTGAGAAATGATTGAGAGGCCCTTGTGGTGGCTCCCCTCATGTGTTCTATTCTGGTTTATGGAATGTTTGGACTAAAGTAACAACTTGGTTAGTTCATTGTGTTTTCTTGTTGTCTAGGGTATGACCCCATAATGTGTTAATTAATGATAGAAATGTGGCCTAGGGTGAATTACTATTGGGAGATCCTCTAGTTGATAAACATAAATAATTTATTCTCGAGATTTGGAGATTGAGTCTACCACTTTCCTTTCCTGGTTTTGTGGATCCTCTGGTAGTTGAAGAGCACTTGTGGAAGCTTGAAATAGACCTTAGTCTCATACTCTACCTAAGTAATCGAAGATGGAAGCAGTATGGGTTTCTTAGTATAAGATGTTATCTAAGAGGTCCTCTGGGTCTTTCATCAGTATCTCAAAGCAAGGGTTCATGTTAAGCCAACAGTGTGGGAAATCGGTTCATGAGAGGCTGTTATGACCGCAACAAGATTCATGTGTCATTTAGGGTGTGGTATGAGGTACCTCTTCTCATATGGTTTCTATCAATCATATTTGTTATGTTCGGTGATGACATGTGATGTCATGTGCTTTTTTGACTGTAAAGGTGATGGTTGTGGAATACTATGAGAGTCTCTGTCTCTGAAAGTGTGTCTCCTTAAGATTTTTTTTTGAAATCCTCCAATTTGGAGGAAGGTGTATCTGGGTGTCCTTTTCCTTTGTATTTTCTCATCCCAAGAAATAAGGTGTGATGTGTGAGAATCCTATAATTAATTGTTTTTGTGAAATGTTGGGTTATGGTAAAGTGAGTTTTAAGAGTGTCATGTATCATTGAGCCCATTTGAGATCACGGTGTAGTTTTTTGTAGGACCAAAAGAATAATTTCCATTTGAGGGTTTTTAAAGCCTGAATGTGAGGTATAAGAGGCTTCAATAAACTGAGCTCCAACCATAGGTCCCTGAGTGAGGCTGGAATGTAGTTAGGGAAATCCTAGGGGCGTTAAAACCATTGGTAAAATTCTGTTCCTCAGTATTAAATATGAGAATAGTTTAAACCTTTGGTCCCATTACCTTGCTCTAGTTGTTTCCATTTAGTGGAAGGAGGTTGGATATCCATGTTCCAACGTTATATCTAGAATTCAAGATTTTTCCCTTGGGTTCCCATTAGTTTTTGGAGAAATTATTAATATTTGGGCTAGGCAGGTTGAAGCACACAATTTGTGCATGGTTAGTAGAAACTGTGAGCCAACCCAAGGAACCATTTGATAAGAGATAGTAACTACCACAGGGTCTCCGCATGACCATGTGCATTGGTCCAGGTAATAATATGAAGTTTCCTCTTTGTAAATAATGATCTGCATAGTTAGCACATGATTTACCAAACCGTGCGAACAAACCAGCGGTCATGCCAACTCTTTAAAATTTTTGGTATTTTCATGTTGTAATGTGATATTAAGATAATATAGTTGGTTCTTTTGGTGTGGATAACCACCATGGGTCTCACATAATTTCACTTGGAAGAAGTATAATGTTAGTATACCCCTTATGTTGGGTAGACCGTTCTGGCCTCTCCCAATTGGTGTCTTGATTCTGTCTTGATAAATGAAGTTGTCCCTTGTGGTGGGAAGTCCATTTGGGTGACCCCATATCACTGACTCAGTTTACTCCTTGGTGTTGGGTGTGTAGTAGGTATTCTCTTCTAGAGCTATATAGCCACCGATTTCCTTCTTGGTTAAATGTGGGATTAGAGTACTCTAAATAGTTTTTTGGAAGTAAGGATGTGGTAGTGTTATTCAGGTACATTGCTCGTTTTAGGTGGATTGCTTGAGCTTCATTTGGTAGTATTTGAGTTGTTTTATTCTGGGAAGTATTTTTAATGTGTTTGATCATTCCAGGTATGTGGGGTATGTTTTGGTTGGTGAGAATATCCTCTTCCTTTGTTTGATCAAATAGAGGTGTTTGGCCTTTTGAAGGTGGGTGAATCTTGGAAAGGGAGACATCCTGGTCAATCAGTTGGATTTGGTTTTTTCATATGGCATTGCTATGGATTTTCAGGGGTGTAACACTTTATGGTGGGGATAATTTTCACACATGGGTTTTTATTTTTCACCTCGTTCCAGTTCTTGGTCATTTTCCTCAGAGTAGGGTGTGACATGTTTTTAATTTTTTGGAATCATTTCATATCTTACTTGGCCTATAATTCCTATATAAGTACATCTTGAATCCACACTACGTTTCCCTTGAATTTACCCCCTCGGTTCCACCTAAATTTGGAGAAGGTGGACATGTTTTCGGTGGCCAGAACATGCTGCATGATTTGGTTGCACAGTTTTCCAATGCATATAGCCAAACCATGCAGCATTTTCCAGCTCATTGTTATTTTTTAATTCCCATTTCCCTCCCTAAATAAAACCAAATACCTTCATTTTTTCTCATTTCGACCCTAGAAGCCATGGGAGGTCTCCAAGATCCCCAAACCTCCCATAGAACTCATTTTTGATGGTTTTTTGGGGAATAAACCTCAATATATTTCAATTAAGTGAATTCATTCTTATTATCTTCCATATTCCTTTTGTTTTATTTCATTTTATTAAAGTTTACATTTTTTCGTAAGCTAGGTTCCAAACCTAGGGTTTGATTTTTTGTTTCTTGGTTCAAATATTGTGGTTTAAGGTTCATTTATATCCCCTTATGGTGCGGCAGTGGTGCGGTTGAGGTTTTACACCAAGATTTGTGGTTTTGATGGAAAAGGTAGGTGATTACATGTGTAAGAAATTATTGATGAGTTTTATTGCTTTATTTATTAATTTATTGTGTTCATAATATGTTTTTTGTGGTGTGAAAACCATTTTTGGTAGAATTGGTTAATCATTTAGAAATACTATTGAATTTTTTGCTTCAAGTTGCGTGTTTTTCAAATGTAACCCATGTGTTATCTTTTGTGGTAGTTTTATAAAATATAAAATATATTTATTAATTTTTTTTGGGCTGAGAATTATACATAGGTAGGGTATTGGTGTGATTTTGGGTTTAAAATAGTTTTTTACTGGGTTTTATGTGAAATACCTTGTTGCGTTTCTTGAAAGTGTTCTATGAAATGTTTTAAGGGTTTATTAAGTTACAAAAAATGTGAAAAGGATGATTATGTACTATTTTGGTGGGTGTATGTTCATAAAATGGGTATTTTAAAGATAATTTGGTGATTTGTGATGTTAAACGTTTTGATAATGTTTTATAATCTTTCAATATGATTTTCTAAATTGTGATAAGGGTGAAAAACATGTTTGTGGTCTATTTTGGTGTGAGTATGATGTTAAAATGAATTTTAATGTGAAAGGGGTATTTTTTGGAATGTGTGTGGGATGTTTGATGAGTTTATGATTTTTACATATCATATTTATGTGGCAATGGTATTTCATAGATGTGGAACTTGTTTGAGAACAAAAAAGGTAATACTTGGGTATCTAGGTGGGCAGACGAGTATTAGTATGCTAGTGACCTGGATGGGTTTCCCCCTATTTCACATAGAAAGTATTACAATGAAAACCCTAAATAAAATATAATTATGTTGATGTTGGGGACCAGTAGGTTACAGATGATTCTCCTACTATTGGATCGTGTTCATGAGAACAAATATTCATTATGGTTACTTTCACTGAGATACGAGGTACCTGGGGCTCCCAACTAACTAGTGCCTAGGGGTGTTCCTGTGACTATTGATCATTTAATATGTGATATTAATCATTGGAATATGATGTGATTCACTATAAAATTTATTATAATGCGTGTTTTATTTAAATGTGTTTATTATTTAAAATAGAGCATTTGAAAACCATTTTTATTTAAAGTTTCACATTTTCAAACTATTTCTAGCATTTCGTTTTTACAAAACATGAAAGATTTATATATTGAAATGTTTATCACATAGAATCTATTTTTGGTGGTATCCACCTGGGCTTATGATCACACCCTACTTACACCTTTGGGTTTAAGTATACTAGTTAATTTTTGTTACTAGTTTGGGTGAAGCTCTTAGAACTGGTGGTCCGAGATTCTAGTAGTCATTTGTGGTGCGGTATTGTGGAGATGGATTGAGGGTGTTTCCCCCTTACCTTGAGGTGGTTCTTAAGATATAAATTTTGGATTTATATATTTGTTGTAGTCTCTGGGATTTGTATAAACCTATGTATTTTAATTCTGAATTTTTATTAAGAATTTTTTGGTCTATATTTTTAGATTAGGTTTATTAATCCTTGTTGGTTGTTTTATGTTTCTAAACTCAGGTGAATCATTCCCAAACATGTTTTTATGATACTGGGGCCCTTGTTACAGCCCGTGGGGATCATGAATTATTTTCAGGTCTTTCCATGGACCAAGCCAGGTGCCGGTTTTGAAGGCGACCAGATCTGGTTCATGACAAAAACCATAGATATCAATAATAAGTATCTCATTCTAATATAATACATAATTAATGACATCAAAACCCTATTTTCAAGGCCACAAGACAAGAAAATTATCTAACATTTGAGGGTTATGTCTTGATATATTTCTTAATTAGGAAGGTATACACCAATAGACAAAACTATTTTGTCTCATCTGTCATGTTGATGAATCCGAGCAGCTATTAAATTTTGGACCCCACCCATAATATGAGAAATTATAATTATTTTACACTATAATTAAAAAAATACCATTCATAACATTATATAAATAAACATTAGCTGAATAAAAAATATGTCCATCTATATAACAAAGAATGCTAAATATCAATACCAGATTAACCTATGTTAACATCCAATCAGCATAAAAAATTTTGATACATTTCTCCATGTAAATTAGGATATAATATTATCATAACCCATACTAATAATGAAGATATATGGTCCAAATTTTTTTAACTTTCCAATAATAATCTATATTGGAATAAAAATGTACAACATGATAATATAATTACCGATTCTAATAGAAAAAGATTATTTTTTGGTGAAAATAATATAGTATGTATTGTGTTAATAATTTTACGTGATTTTCATATATATTGATTAATATGAAACTATGTTTATAATTGAATAACATGATCATAATCTATCCATAGAAAGAAGGTGGATGACCTCAAGATAGCATAACACATGTTGTTGAAATAAATATGAATGGTTTAATGTGGTAGTAATTATTATAATTGGTAAAAATATTGAATACCATATAATATTGTAAAGGTTTATAATATACCCATATCATCAAAAATAATTTCATGGGAATAACAGTAGCTTAATGAATGGAAGTTGGGATCCCACAATGTCTAATTACTAGGGAAACAATTAAATCAATAGCCAAATGAATTAGAGGAATATATTTGGATAGTAAATTACATGAAATAAAAATATTATGATAAAAATATATCAATGGGTAGTGAATACACAATAAAAAAACATGGTTTAAAAAAAGTATTATGTCTCAAAGAATCCAAATTGAATCCTTGAAACCCATTACGACTTCAGTAAAACTATAAAACCACTTGAATGATAGGGATTGAAATTGAACAAAAATAGAATTATAAAAATATATTTAACAATATAATATATCATATAAGAATTTTATACACAACATAATAGAAATAAAAATAAAAATATTAAACATGTCTCGAAGAGAAGAATTTTAGAAAAAACCCTTACATCAATCTTGGTAAATTATACAATAGAACAAATTATTATGAACAATTAAATTGAGATGAATAAATATTTAATCAAGAACCATACTTAAGACTATGTCCATTAATACTACACATTTATGATCATTGTATATTAATATGATTGTTTTAAACTACTTTCAACATCAAGTGTAAGTAATATTTATTTCATTGAACTCAATTTGTAAATTTCATATTTATATTTATTCATATTCTGATTTTCATCACTATTAGATCATATAAGGTTATAGATTTTATATTTAAAATTTTTTTATGAAGATAAAAATTCATTTCATGGTTGTTTTGGATATGATCTTGGTGGCGTAAATGGGAAAAAGTATGTTTCATTGTTTCTTAAAATATTAACAGTGATATATAAAATATTGAGTTAAATATTCTTAAAAAAAACAAAACTAAAAAAATTATTTTAATTTTTATGTTATATTATACCATCAAATAATTTCTCATAATCTATCTTGATATAAATTAATAGCATTTTTCATGTATGTGGTTAAACCAACTCAAACATGAAACTACAATGATTAATGGACTATTATGTAAGATCATATGTTTTTAAGCTGGTTGGAAATTCTAAAGTATTTTTAGAAATATATTTGGTGGTCTTCACAAACTAGATACCATTCCACATAATTTAATTAACAAAATTAGAACACCTAATTTTTTTAGATTATGTTTAATACATGAGTGGTTTTGTAGGTTTTTAGATGAGTTTCAAAATCATCATTCTCTGAAAAACTCAATTTCAGCGAAAATAGACATGGGAAAATGGTGGGAACATAGATAGTACTAAACATATAGGCCAAATGATATAGTGTATTTTTGTAGGGATGTGGTTTTTTGAAACCATGGGGCACTTTAAGAAACACTATTTGACTGGGTGCAAGTGTATATAGGGACAACACATGGTTTTCATTCAGTTTTTATAATTTTGGGCTATAATCATGTGAGTTGAGGGTTTCAAAGAGAGTCAAATTGCATATTTGTTCCATAGTTCTCCAAACCATATGACCAAACCATGTGGATCACTAAAGAGATTGAATTTATCCTTTTTACCTTCAAATTTTATCCCCTGTTCTCCTCTTATCCTCCATAATTTATCCTAGGCTAGAAGCCACACATTATTTCCCTTATCCTATCCTATTATTCTATGTATCTCCTTCATTTCTCTTTGGAATTACTCTTTATCATTTTCATTTGATAATACAATTTAAGGATATCTATCCTCTTCCCCATTTTCCTCATTTATCATTCTATATTTAAATCTATCTTAATAAGGTAACATATGTCCTATCTTCAATGAGTTTTTGTATTTATTCATTTTCTATTGTTTCAGACTTAAATAATTTCTTATGAATTGATGGGTGAATAATCCATGGTTTGAGGTTGGTGGTTTATTCGGTTTCCATTAATTTTTGAGGTTTATAGATTATGTTGCAGTGTCACAAATTATACCCTCTATATATTTATCTTAAAATGAGAAATACCTAAAATTTTATTTTTTGGGACATGTTCTGATGTTTTCCCCCTTAAACATTGTTGTAGGTTGCTCACCTCAACTCGAACAACCCCTTTAGGTGGGTTCTTTTGAAAACCGTTGAATACGCCACCCCTTTTGGTGTAATAATCATTCCATCCATGAGTGGATACTTCATTCGATATGTATTGGGATGGTAAGGGTCTAAATATTATTATCCCATGGTAACTAATATGTTATATTAAAATAAATAGAATTATAAATGATATGAATGGTCTCTTGGTTTATGAATATTAGTATAAGTGGATTATAATGTAATAAAGAATAACACGACCAACAATTTATCACTTTTTATTGAACTTATTAACAAATTGAAGGTGATTAATTAAATTTATAATGCAATGGAAATTAATGTGGCCCCTTGATACCTTATAAAAAATTATCCGTGATGGACAATTCAATATGGAACCGACATCATGGTATGGCTCCAAAGATTCATATATATTCGATTCCTTGGTTTATTAACTAGAATATTTTTTATGGACCACCTAAAACATACTCCATGGGATCCTCCCATGTCTTTACCATGTTTTATATTTATGGGTTATATGGAGTCAAAAAGGAATCCTTGGTCTTTAACCCTTGGTTCATGGCCCATGTAGGTCTACATTATACCAAGTTTTTCATTGACTGGCTATTTGGACTCAATGAGGACACCATGGTCACTAGAATTGTACTCCAATACCTTGATGGTGTATATTATACTAAATTTTATTTGGATGAGATATATAGACTCCACTTGGAGGCCCTGATCAATGGCCTTGGGTCCTAACCCCAATATTTTTGATACTTAACACATTTATAACATACCATTTATGATTCATTACATTGGTTTAATATTAAATTCCATTCATATAATTATTTTAACAAAAAATTTGTAGGTTAATAATTATTTCTTTACATTATAATTTGTATAATTACTACTATTATACTAGTACAATATAGAAATTTATATAAAATGATGGGATTTGTTATAAACAACATTTTAGGTGGCCAATTTATTCTACCTCACAACCTATTTAGGCCACCATTTGGTACCTGTAAAGACCTATGGTTTTCAGGATGTGATATGGAGTGTTCTCTATGCAATTTTTCATTATAGATGAGGGAATTTTGTATGAAATTGGGAGAAGTGGTTGATAATGTACTTGTGGTTCCAATCAGATTTAGATCCTTTTATTTATTTTTGATTTTTAGTGTAGTTCTATTGATTGTATCAACTTAAGAATCTCTTTTTCTTGTACATTGTATCAAGTCAAAAAATGGTTATTCATTCATTATATATTGATTTTCAATATAATATTCCCTTATCTTTATATAGTTATGATTATGCTATTATTTCTTATAATATACCATTGCTTCACTGTAATTATGAGGGTATAGTCACCCCACCATAACATCATAGTCTCTCAATGCACGTTAGAAACCTCTGGAGTATGGTGTGGTGTCGCTGAGTCCATGTGACCCACCAGTTTAGCTACTATGTATAGTGTCATATGGGTTTAGACATTAAACATTTGTATTAGAGGTATTGTTTTCTCCTCTTTCTTAATATTTTGGTTTCATAAAAAAGAGACTAGGAATCTATCACTACTTGGAAAATAGCTGATGTTACGGTCTTATCAACCCCTTCATGAGGGTAAGATCAACACTCTAGGAATGGTACGTCTTTTTATATTGATTTTTATGAAATTTGATTATTATTTCACCATTAGTGATTAATGTACATTTTTTGTTTATTTATTTATCTCTTCTTAAACCATACCTGAAACAACAAGGAATTATTGTAACATTCATAATCATAGGTATGTGGAGATTCACACTCCGTGCGCATTCCATTCCATTTAGATTTAATTTTTTTAATTTATAATATATGTTGGGTGTGCCTTGTGTAATTTTTAAGAATGATGGTCAATATACCATGATGATTGACTATTTAACATCCTTAACTATATACCATTATTGGGAGATTTATTCTTTGTTTAACTGTACTTTGTACTTATGAATTAACATGTAATAAATACTTTTATTCATTTCTCTATCATATAATCCCTTAGTATAAATATGATATATGATTTGTTATTAATTTTTTTCATTAAGCTAAATGGAATTATCCCCACAATACAGTATTTTCATTAAATGATAAGGGGACCCTGTGAAGAGGGATGTAAAAAAGAATCTACATGGGATTAAATTAATTATCCCCTAGGTTTTCCTAAATGAAAATATTATTCCCCTCATGACTAATCACGCCCAAACTAGAAAATCATGTAAAATCATAGCCGTGTGGAGATTTGGAAGTAAGGTAGTCAGTTTCTCTATTTCCCTTGCTCCATGGATGAGAAATATCCATGTTTCTACCTATAATATTGTTGCTCTTTCTAATTTGATACTTGATATAACAAGGAGTGGGACTGATACCCAAAAGATACATATGAATTATTTTCTAGTTTCATTCCAACACAACCAAAGATATATTTCTTCTTATTCATAAATCAAGATCATCCACAATAGTGTGTTCTTCTTCCTATAAATAGTTTACAACAACAATGAATGTAGAGAAGGCTGTGATGGTTGAGCCCCCAGAATCTAGAATCAAACCCCCCCCCCCTGTGCATGGCACCTGAATATTATGAACTATCTGTATTGAGTTTCATTTCCTTACCATGGGGATTCTATCTAATAAATAGAGTGTAATGAGGATTGGGGACAAGATTAGTTCCCTATCTGGGGCGTAGAATAGGCAGAAAAGATGGGGTGGAATCCCAGTTAGGAATCTAGCGAGAAAAGTCATATACAAGGTTCCTTGTTTTGGATATAAAGGCTATGATAAACAAACTTGGTGTGTTTTAAAAAAATGAAAATTTAACTGTTATGGGTTTCACATTAATGGTATATTTTTAACAACATATTCTTATGAGATGAATATGATTGTTGTTTATTGGAAACCTGATAATTTAACTATTATGGGTTTCAATTTAATTTTATGGTAATTGAAATTTATAGGGTACTGACTCTATAAATTGAGAATGGTTTCCTATATGAAATAACAAAATTGTCCTGATGGGACCCCTATAGGCCACCTTATTCATTATATGACTTGTTAAATAAACCCATGGTGGTGTTATTGTACTAAATAATATCATTATTTAATGTTAAAATAGATACTAATATGGTGTTACATTCAAAATTACGGTGTCATATCACATCACTAATACCATAATAATAATAATACTACTACAAAAAATTGATATACTTTTTAAAGTATTTATTATGAGGAGTGAGTTAATTGAAATTGAAATTACATAAAAATAGTGAATTAATCTATATCTTAGAATTGATATTTTCTTTAACCAATTAAAATTTAGAGAACCTAGGATAAATAGTAGTTTCAATGGAAATCATAACATTCTTTATTATATGTTTCATAAATATTCCATAAAAAATGACAATATACAGTCATAAATGGTTGTCCTTATGAATAGTACATGATATTCCCAATGTCTAAGCCTCTTCCAATTTTTGAAATAAATGTAAATTGATGGATGATTGGATTAAGTCCTTTGGTTTATTAAATAAATGTAGAGACCTCAAGTAAGGGATAGTTAAAATGTTACCTTAAGGTATGTCTTGAGTGGGGATATGATTGTTTCCCATTTTTCTCAGTTGGATTCTTTCTTTTGTTGATTTTACCAAAAAGAAAATAAAACGATCCTAGGTAATTTTATACCGGGCACTATTTTAAATCTAGATTCTTTGTATTATTTGAGGGGATAGTCATTATGCTAGATTCCATCAATATAGATAACAAATCGTGGTTTGAGATGAGTTTCTAATCACTATAAGTGATGTATATTTTACCTTTTGTGTTAGGTAGAACTCTTGGTAAATGAAATGACACCTATAGGTAAGTAGGTGGTCATCTAGAAAGATATACCATGGGGGTTAATTTTACCATACGTGGATTACCTATGATTGAAAATTATATATCCTTTCTCTATTAATATTGTGACCATCCAAATAGTAATCCCTTTAGAGTATTCTGAGTGAGTATCAAGACCCTATTGCCTGATTCTTGAATGGTGATGTCATTTCACATATTAAGATTAGTTTTACTAATCCTGGTTGAAAATCATATTATATAACATCATGTATTTTCTATATATATATATATATATATTACAAGCTTGTTAGACGTCATCTAATCGAATACCTTTCATAGTACATATTCCCCATGCGATTGAACTTAAGGGTAGGTGGATGGAATCAGTAACCCTATATTAAGTTCTAATTAGTATGGATAAGTGAGAGACATTGATTATGTTAGTTTTCAAACAGACCCTAGTAGGTTATCGATGTCTATTTTTTCCAAGTGAAACCTATGTGAGTGGTTTTATTGAGTTTTATGGATGCATCTTTAGGGAGTGATTTGGATTTTTTCATGAATTGAGACAGATTCATGGGAATTTCTTTGAGTTTTCTATTATATTCATGGTGACACATACATTTTTAGTGAATCACCATGGGTTATGGACATAGATATGAGATTGGTAGGAAAAAATGTTTGGATTCCTAGATTGGTCGATGGGTTGTTTTGGGTTTGATGTTATAATTTCTACAATGAAAATATGATAAGGGTAGCCAATTGATAAATGATGTCATTAGAAGGTGATCATCTTTTAAGATAGGTTCCAAGGGATCTTTAGACATGTTAATAATAACACTCCATGTAACACATTAATATTATCATTGTAAATGGAAAACATTCATAAGATTGAGGGGGTATTGAATTGGGTAATACAGGAAGTACATGGACTGTGTGTGGAAATAAAGGTACATGTCTATATCATATAGTAATTGTTTATAATTGAATAAAAATGACTATTAAAGTGTGAGTCAAGGACCAATGGTATACATGAAGTGATGAATGTGAGCATGGTGCCTCAGAGGTTTGGATTATTTGAACGAATTTTATAAATATTAGGGTGATCTTGGTAATGGATTGGGTGACATGATAAATTTTACCTATTGTTGGACTTTGCCAAATTTTTTAGAGAGATGTGGTGTATATAGTTTATTAAAGGAATGAATAACCAATATTAATGAATCATGGATTGAAATTGGAGTAGAGACATATCAAATTATTTTTAGGGTACTCCTAATTTTGAGGTGATCATGCCTAATATTGTGACATGATGTTGACAGTGCTAAGAGAGTGAAAACAATATTCCAGGTACCTATCTATGTAGTTTTTATGGATTTATGATAAGAGTCCATGGGAGTTGTGCTCAAGGAGAGGTTTAAGGTATATACATGGTACGTAGTACAGCATTGGCCATTCCAATGTGGTGACTCTCACTCTGACTTGGATTTCGAAAAAATCCGTGGAAACAATTATCGGGCAGCAGGTATGGGGGATGAATAAAATTTTCACAAACACATGGGGAGGATAAGGTTATTATCCATTATTGTGGTTATGTATAAATATGGATAGATAATGGGAATTCATAACTATAATTTTCATTTGTTGGTTTGATTACATGGATTCTCATAAGGTGCAGATCATGGTGTTGGCTTCCAGTTTAAGACCCAATTGTGAGAAGGGTCATGGGGTTTTGAGACTTGTCATTGGGCATTCATTTTGGATCTTTTATTTTGTTGAATAAATGAATAATATTATACCTATATTTGTCAATAAATTTTATTTAATATATTGTTTTTTATGAATTATTACAATTGAAAACATGGATCTATTTATAAGCATGGATGTTTTGAGTGATACTTAATGTCAAGATTAGGAACTCCATGGATGGGCTCCTGAACACCAGTCAAAAATTAGTCACAACTTCCAGGTTGGATACCACCAATGGTCTTGGACAGTTTTTCTGATATGTGGATATCTCGTCTTTGAATCAATGATTCACATGAGTACTTTGGTTTATATAATTACATGTATATTCACCATGAAAATATACAAGTTTGATTTATAGATTACCACATATATATATTCGGGCTCAGTTGATGACTATAGTGTGAACTAACAAATTTGTTTGATTTTGAAGGTATCGATTTTTAAGTTGGGGTATTAATAGAAGTAGTAGTTTATCAAGATTCTTCACTAGATTTCGATTACAAACATCAATGATAAAGATCAAAATGATACCATTGTACCTCATATTAAGGGAACATGGATCTAGTTTTGGATTTATCAGTTACTGTAGTCGAGTTAATTTTTATATGGTTACCTATAGGTGGTTTAACATGTTTCATCCATGGTAGTTGAATGTACTGGATGTGTAAACACATCTATCATTCCCTTGAGATGTTGGAGGTGCAGTTAAATATTTTTACTGGTCTTTTCAAGGAAATAATTTGAAAACCAGGTTATGTGGGTTCAATGGGAGTTTAATTGTTTTGATTAAATAGTGGATAAAAGGTATATTCATCATTTATGATTGGGTGTATCATATTTATAGTTATGTTGATATATTTTTTAAAACATTATGAGTGATATTTAATAGGATATTTTAATGCTTATAGTACCAGGACTTAGAATTGGCCAATCACAGATAAGGCCTTTAGTGGGGAGTTCCCTAGGTTGATAGATGAATGAGATGAATAAGTTATCTTTTATGAGGGTGTAAAGTATCATATATTAATTTTCTTGATGTTTTGTATATGATTAGTATCCTTTCAATGAGTTTTAGTGGAACAAGTATAACATGTTTAATGTGATTATTGGTGGCACATTACGTGTTCATAAAAACAAAATATGTGTTAGAGAAGAGATTCTGAACCCTGGTAGGTCATTTTATATTTTCAATATTCACAATTTATCTCTAAGATAATAATTATTAATTTTAGGAGATTTTAAGATCCTTTGTTTTTAATTTAGATGAAAACATTACATGCTTTTGAGATTTTCATTTGGTGGATGGCAAAATCCTTTAACTGATAATTTTCATGTAATTCCAAACCATAAAACACATAAAAGTGATGTTTTTGGATGAGGATTATGAATTGATAGGTTTATTAGGATTTTTTATGTGTTTCATACGTTCTGGTCAATGAAAACTTAATTTCCAGGGTAAATGAAAAGGGATTCATGTTTGGCACTAACAGTGGGGCCAAATCATGCGACATTATTGTATATAGAATTAGTTTGAGTAAAAAACATGGAATCTAGGGAAAAACATGTGACTGGGCATAAGTTTTTTTAGGGATCACACATTGTTTTTCATGATTTTTTAAACTATGTGTTGAAACTTCATGAGGTGTAGGTTTCCATGGACAGTGGCACCACACAGTTGGTGCACTGTTGTCCAAACTATGAATCCAAACCACTCAACAAAATAAAGGGATTAAATTTACCATTGTTTTCCTTGAAATTTACCTTACTTCCACTAATATCCTATCTCATTTCTCCAAATATATGAACCACTTGGGCACCCTCATGGCCCCTCTTAGTCTTCAATGTATCTTCTTCTTTTGAAATTTGATCCACTCTCCATCTATTTTGTTGGATCACCCACAATAAGTATATTGATCTTATTTCTCAATTTATTTGTTTAAGTTTGGTATTTAATGATATATCAATGATAAATCATATTCCATTTTTTCATGGAATTTCCTATATCTTCATTCTCTCTAATTTCTTATTCAATCGAATCCCATGAATGGATTAGTGAAGCTTTATTGGTATGAAGTATGTGGTCTATACATTTTCCCATATATTTTGATTTATATAGCTCATGTCTTAGTACCACACTCAAAAAACTATTTTATTTGATTCTAAAATGCGTAATGAATTAAATTATAAGTTATAAATTTTTTTTATATTCTATTTACAATTTAACATAGTTGGAAGTCACCGACCTCAACCTGAACAACCATTTGAGGTGGGGTCTTTTAAATAACTATGACTATCCGTCCCTTGGGATGCGCTGAACATTACCCCCATGACTGGAAGTCATATGAAATTTAATTGGATATTAATGGTTTAATACATCCATGACCATGATGAATTATATGTGGAATGGAAATAATTGAAATTATAAATTATATGAATGATCTATTGGATTATGAAGAATATTTTACGTGAATGATAAGGGAATGGACTATAACATGGTCCCTCTCTTATTACTTGAGATTGAACTGATTAATAAATTAAAGGTGATGAACTAAATTTATAAGTGAATGAACAATAACAGGGACCCTTTATCCCTTATATAAAATCTTCAACGATGGGGAATTTGTTATGGAAAAACAAATCATTAATATCTAAGGACTTATATTATCACATTGGATATGAATTTATTGGATAGACTTAGTCATGCTCCTTGGGCTCCACCCATTTCATTAAAAAGGATTATATGGTTGATATCTATGGAATAATAGAGGATTCATTTGTTACATGCTTTGGGTTTCAAGTCCAAGTAGGTATATATCATACTGAGTTTATAGTGGATGGGCTCTGTTGACTCAATGAGGACACCTTGGTCACTTGACATGGGATTCTATTCTATACAGGTCAACATTAAATCGATTTTTCAATGGAATACCTCCATGGACACAAAGAGGATTCCCTGATCAATGGACATGTGTTCTAGTGATCATATGTATGATAAAATGTACATATATTGTGTAATGTCTCGGATTTTCCATGTATTATTTTTAAATATTATATGGAATTATTTTGAGACTGGGTGCGAATATGGAACATCATTCTGAGGTCCAGTGAGCCCGGAAATGATGGTTTGAAATTTTTTTTACGTTAAGTGAGTCGGAACTTTTGCGCGGTTGTGGTAGTTTCCAAATGGATTCCCGGAATAAAATCAGAGGGGCCCGTTGTGTCTGGGGTGACGACTTTACCCAAGAACGAGCCTAACATCGACTGGCGCGGGTCGAGGGAAAAAGATAATTTTTTGGATGTTTATAATAAAATGAAAATAAAATAAATTCCTAAATGTTTATTTTATTTTTATGGAAACATCCGCTGCAGTACAGCAATAGGGAAGCTATATCAATAATTAATTTCATATCATAATGACTCAGAAACAACAATGCATGCTCAATAATACTGAAACATATTTTGAATTTCAATACATTTCCATTTTTATTGGGATGATCGAATGTAAATCGTTGGCAAGAAAACTTTGGAGAAAACTCTCGGTGGAGAATGATGACAGATCAAAGCTGTGAATCGTTGTGCCAATGACCTTGATGGATCTCGACGATGCCGGAAGTGTGACACCTTCATCAGCAATCGATCCTAGTTGAGGTAGGGGTTTGTTATTTCAATTCTTTTCCCTATTTTTGATTTTAAATGATGAACGCGGATCATCCATGAACAAGTTGATCTACGGATTCATTCGTTCTTACAGTAGGGTTTTATCGGGATTATTTGGAGAATTGATCCATGTAGTTTTGTTATTGTTTATTCTTGCTCCGTTTAAGCCTGCTAACGGGAGGGGATTAATGCCTTGACAAACGATGGCGGGGGTTCATTCCTCACTTTGTTTATTAGATTTCTCCCCCTTATTTTCATGCGCGTTCTTCGTGTTCTTCACAGGGCGACAAACAACGGATCTTTGTGCATACGTTCCGTGACGCAATGATCCCCAATTGAAGGTTTAGGACCACAATGACCTTGTAGAGGTGCAACGACGATGGCAGATGACGAATCAGACCGAATCTGGAAAGGGTGTTCCTCGAGCGTTTTTCATGCAGGAAGATCAAATCATATATTCGGTGCCGATCGGAGGTCTGAAAACATTGGGAGTAGCTTAGTGGTGTCGGGGCGACCAAAACATGGATGTTTCGCTGCTATCGGAACACCAGATCGACGAACAGTTCATCACCGGAGGCGCGACAGTGGAATTCTGTGTTTCTGGAAATTTCTAGAATACACGGCGTGTACTTCCGAAGAAAACGCCGTGTAGTACTGGTGGTGGCGGCTAGGGTTTAGGGGGTAAGAAAGGAACCACACATCGTGTGACCCTGGTCACACGGTGTGTTAGGATTTCCCCGAAGCTCAGCGTGTATCTTGGGAAATACACGGACATGGGATGAACTACATGGCTTCAGAACACGGCGTGTACAGCATGGTAGAGGCGTCTACATGGAACTCAGCGTGTATCCAGGGGGTACATGGACATGAGATGGAGTACACGACTGTGTACTCCCTCACACAACCAGGCGAGGTCAGTAACATGGTTCACCCCGTGTACCGATTACACGGGTTGGAGTACACGGGTTGATGACCGTGTACGGGAACATAGACATCGTACACGGAGCCAACCCCAGTTTCTAGGACACGGCATGTACATCATACTACACGCAATGTTCCCAGTTTTTCCACATGACCAGCCTACGACAAGGGTCGTTGTACACAGGAAGTACCCGGGGTCAGACGACATGGCGTGTAACTTTTCTACATGCCCTGTACTTTTTGTAAAAACGACATCGTCCTCTTGTTCATCGTATCTTGGAAATATTTTGTTTGGGTTAGTGACCCCTCTTCTCATTCCCTTGAAGGTCAGGCATTATTTCCTCACATAAGAGTATGATCCCTTCAGCAGGACTTTCTGTGATAGAGTCAAGCATCCATTCAAGAGGTCCGGATCGAAATCTTCTATCCATTCCTGACCCTAGGTAGAGTCAGGCATCGATTTGACCAACTCTATCGGGCATTGATCTTATACCTAGATGGTGTATCACCTAACTGGTTAATCCGGATGATTCGTGGTATCCACCATGGCCCTGGCAGTGATCCTCATCTGTGTATCATGATCTTTCCCACTCAGGAGTGTGTCTCCCATATTGAGTGCTTCTATCTATCAGAAATCTTCCCAATCATGAGTGTGTCTCCCATAATGAGTGTCACTACCACTTGTGATGGTTCCTGACAAATGGTACATCTTAGACAGACGTCATTAGAGTTGTTAGGCTTGTGGAGTGTGTTCTCCCGGGGTGAGTGCTTCGCGAAATCTTTGAACTGAATCCCTAACAGGGGTATGCGGTTGTGCGACTTGTCTCTAGACTATGGGTTTGGGTTTTTAGTATATCTGATTTGTTCTACATGTTCTATAGACATATACTATGCATAGATGATTGTACCTTTACTTTGTGTACTTCTTTGTGGTTTTCGGGGTCCTCTACTGAGTATTGTTATACTCACCCCTGCACGGGCTTTTCCCAGATGTCTGGTGTCATGTGCAGACGATTAGCGTTTTGACAGAGTCCAGGGTGGACCAAGACAGGACCGAGCCTTCTGAGTTCCCTACAAGTCGAGGCATTCTTATGGGTATGAGCAGCAGTCCTAGTATCTTTTGTGTTTACAGGTTGGACCTTGTAGTTTTCAGAATCTTTTTTTGTGGGGTTGTATTCTATCCCAGTTTAATTTTTAGTACTCTACCATTCGCCTTACTCTGTTGGTTGTGTTTAGTTGTATGCATGCATTTTTGTTCCTTAGTGGTTTTACATTTTAGTATTTTGGGCTTGGAGATGTGTGCGTGTGTACAGGTATATAGGAAATGCCTCCCATATTAGTAATATGCCTACTCGGTGCTAGTCACCAGCCCCTGGCCAATCAGAGGCGGGCTTGGGGAGTCACGGTGCAGGCCCCACTCGGATGGGTCATGACAAAGTGGTATTAGAGGTGGTCGGTTCTACTTTCCGACAAAGAGTTTGTGAGTTTGGTTTTGGGCGACAGTGTTGAGTGTTTCGGGTTCGGATTTCAGGCCAGAGACTCCAGTGTTGGTGCAGCGGTTGACGTATCCATACACCAGGACTCTGATACCCTGCTTTTCAACATGGTAAATTAAAACACGGGTTGCAGGGTAATAAAAGGTACATTAATCATATAAGAATGGTTTGTGGTTTCCATGTCCTTTGTGTCAGCTATCCAGATATACTCTTGACCATGGTACATCTTGTTTCCTTAAAAGATTCCTCCGTGTCGCATACCCACCAGGATTCAGCAACATGATCATGAGGATGACCCCCTCAGTAATGAGGCTTCCATACGGGGACCAGTTGCCCAGGCATTGCCACCAGGTGATGCACCCGTTATGCCACCACCAGTGGAGCAGCCAGTGGTACCTGTAGTACCGATCGGTGAGGAGCGCAGGCTTAGCGCGCTCCATGATTTCCAGAGACAGAGACCCATCATGATCCGAGGCGAGCCCAACCCTCAAGTGGATGAGGAATGGATTGAGGTGGTGACTTGAGTTTTCCATCTAGTGAGGAAACCTGTAGACCATATGGTGATCCTTGGAGAGAGCCTTCTTCAGGGTTCGGCGGGACGACGGTGGAGTCTGACCACACAGACTCATGATGAGGAGACTCTTTCATGGAATGAGTGTGAGCTACTCTTTAGGGAGGAGTTCTCTCTGGTTACACTGAGAGCTATAAGCATCCAGGAGATTCTTCATCTCCAGTAGGGAAGTATTACAGTAACTGAATATTCATCGATGTCCACCAACCTCACCATGTACAAGATAGATACGGTCAAGGATCAGTACTTCAGTGCTCGGATCATCGAGCGATGTCTATGATGAGAAATTCGAGCTAGTGTCGTACCTATATGCATATTGACTTACGCTGGAGTGCTAGAGCATGACTTTGTGATTGAGAGATTCTTGGAAGAGAAGAGATAGCCGCCTACAGTCAACAGTAGGCAGACAGGTGCAAAGACCCCGGTAGCAGGGAGCCGACATGAGGCACAGAGACCTGGATATGGGAAACGTCATAGGAGGACCCAAGATAGGGGATCGACACTCCAGGGCTCTGAGGATAAATCCAATCAACCTAGGGAGAAGTGATGCTACACATGCAATGGTAGGGGACATCTCACTAGAGATTGCTCGACCCGTCGAGCTGTTGATAGGGAAGCGGTGGACGGACCACCGAGGCACAGGTAGAGAATGGAACAGACAGACCCACCAAGAAGCGGATGTGGAAGAGGAGCAGGGAGAGCTTGAGGTGGTGGCAGACACTTCGATATACTTCCACCACCATCCCCAGGAGGTCCGCACCAGGCTCAGGGATCTAGGGGACAGGGGCAGGGATAGATGCATGCGGTCGAGGCATAGGACCCAGGGACTCCAGGGATGATTCGAGGTATGATCTGTCTCTTCTCTACCTTAGCTTTCATTCTTATAGAAACAGGTTCCAGTCTTTCCTTCATAGCCACATGTCTTTCAAAACACCTCTAGATTCTGGCAGAACTGTTGACTTGATCCTTATGCTTGGAGACACCTACGGGAGGAGACTCGATGATCACGCACCATTGAAGACAGTGTGATATTACCCTTTGAGGTTAGAGATTCGGTTGGAACTTCTTAGTGGTAGCGTCGAGGCCTTATGACGTCATTCTCGGTATGGATTGGTTATCTTCGGTCCATGCCTAGATTGACTATTTTAGGTGAAGAGTGCAGTGTGTCCACCATGATGGAATGAGGTTTTCCTTTATCAGAGAAAAGGAAACCCAGGAAGCATAGAATGGACTTATGAACAGGAGGGTGCAGCCAATCACTCATGAGTTTTCTAGCCTTTCCATTGGAGTAGTGGATGTTGTGAGCTCCCAGTTCCCAGTAGTAGTGGTGGAGTCTGAGGACGTCTTTCTCGAAGATGTTCCAGGATTACCTCCCCACTGGGAGATTGACTTCAACATCGACTTACACCCTGGGATGGAACCAATCACATCATCATCATATTAGATGGATCTTGCAGAGCTTCGTGAGATGAGGGTGCAGTTGGAGGATTTGCAGAGAAAGGGTTTTGTGAGACCCAGCGTCTCTCCCTAGGTGGCCCTAGTCTTGTTTGCCAAGAAGGATGACGAGAGTCTGAGGTTGTGTGTGGATTACCGGTGCATGAACCAGGTGACTCTGAATAACAAGTATCCACTGCTGAGAATCGATGACATCTTCGATCAGCTAAGAGGGGCACAGTGGTTCTCAAAGGTTGACCTTCGATCAGGTTATCACCAGCTATGAGTGTGGGATGAGGATATACCAAAGACATCTTTCAGATTCCACTACGATCACTATGAGAACTTGATGATGCCTTTTGGCTTGAAGAAATCCCCCGCAGTGTTAATGGGAGTGATGAACCAGATCTTCCAGCCATACATGGACCGGTTCGTAGTGGTCTTCATAGATGAAAACCTTGTGTACTCGGTGTTAGAGGAGTAGCATGTGAGACACTTTCGGATGGTTCTGGATGTACTCTGTGAGCACCAGCTTTATGGGAAGCTCTCGAAGTGCCAGTTCTGGATTCAGGAGGCCCACTTTCTAGGACATTTCATCTCAGTATATGGAGTAGTTGTGGACCCAGACAAGGTGAAGGCTGTGTTATCCTAGGAAACACCTCAGAGCGTGACGGAGGTGTGAAGCTTGCTTGGGTTGGGAGGATATTACCAGTGACTCATTCCAAATTTATCTTGGATATTAGCATGAATGATGGCCTTGATCAGGAAGGGGTAACCATTCATATGGACAAAGAAGTGCCATCAAGATTTTGAGCAGCTGAGATAGATATTGACAAGCGCCCCAGTCTTGAGATTTCTAGAGGAGGGTGTTGAGTACGTAGTTTTCTGTGACGCATCAGGGACTGGGCTCGGTTGTGTCCTGATGCAGTGGAATGTAGTGATTTCTAATGGTTCTCTCTTGCTTAGGACACATGAGAATAACTATGATACCAATGATATCGAGTTGGCAGCGGTGGTCTTCGTATTGAAGATGTGGCGACACTACCTGATGGGCGAATGATTTATCGTCTACTCTGACCACAACAGCCTCAGTTACATCGTTTCGCAGAAATATATGAATGTGCGGTAGAGATGATGGATAGAGTTACTCCTAGACTATAATTTTGAGATCATATATACTCTTGGAAAGGGGAAAACGGTGGCAGATTAGCTTAGTAGAAGGTCGAGCTCAAAACTGTTGAGTGAGGTGACACATCAGTTAGTCGTGTTGCAGTTATCCATTGTGGACGGAGAGGATAAAACTTACATGAAGTTGATGGATGTCACCCCTACACTATTACAGCAAGTTAGGGAGGCATAGCTTGGGGATATTGACTGTGTGGATTTAAATTCCCAGTTATCCAAAGGACATGCTCCTATTGGATATTCCCAAGGTGGGGAGCACGTACTTATTTTCAGAGGATGCACTGTTGTACCAGTGGCATTGTAGGAGGAGGTCCTAAGAGAGTTTCATACATCCCCTTTAGAAGTACATCCTGGGAAGGAAAATATGTACCATGATCTCTGATGACAGTTCTGGTGGTCAGGTATGAAGAAAGAAGTAGCGGAGTTTGTTTCTTGATGCCTCACATGCCAGCAAGTGAAGGATTAGCACCAGGTTCCAGCGAGATTAGTTCACACATGGAAGTTCCAGAGTAGAAGTGGGATGGAATATCGATGGAATTCATGACAGGCTTACCACGGACGTCTAAGGGGAACGATTCCATCTAGGTGATCGTTGACCGACTCACCAAGTCGGCCCACTTCCTAGCTATCAGGGAGAAAAATTCTGTAGAGAGTTTGGGACGCCTCTACGTGCAGAAGATAGTTTAGATTCACGGTGTCCCCTCGAATATAGACTCAGATCGAGACACCCGCTTCACATCCCAGTTGTGGAAGGGATTGTAGGAGGCTTTTGGGACTCATCTACAATTGAGCACAGTGTTTCATCCCCAGACTAATGGTCAGACGGAGAGTAACATTCATGTTCTGGAGGATATGTTGCGATCTTGTATCTTGGACTTTGGCCGCAGCTGGGAGGACCACCTACCACTGGTGGAGTTTGCGTACAATAATAGTTTCCACTCCACCGTTGGTATGGCACCATTCGAGGCCTTATACGAAAGACCCTTTCAGTCACCGCTTTGCTGGACCGACCCCGGAGAATCAGCACACATGGGTCCAGAGTTGGTGCGAGCTACCACAGAAAAGGTGAAGATCATCCGAGAGTGGATGAAGACTGCACAGATCCGGTAGAAGTCCTATGCGAAAAAATGATGGAGGCCTCTGGAGTTTGAAGATGGAGACCATGTCTTCCTTCGGGTGTCACCTTGATGAGGGTTACGATGATTTGGCCAAGGCGGAAAGCTATCTCTGAGGTTCATCGAAACCTTCCAGATACTGTGTAGAGTCGGAGAGGTGGCGTACCGCCTAGCTCTACTGCCACAACTGCATCGGGTACATGATGTCTTCCACGTGTCGAAGCTGAAGAGGTACATGCACGACCCGTTGCACGTCGTCGACTGGGGAAAGCTGGACATCGAGGATGAAGTGACCTCTGCAGAGTACCCGATGTAGATCAAGGATTGACAGGAGAGGATCCTTCGTGGGAGATTGATTCCCTTGGTGCCCATCCAGTGGCAGCACGATAATCTTCAGGAGAGAACATGGGATAAGGAGGCCCAGATCCATGCCCAGTACCCTCATCTTTTCAAGTAGCCTTTGTTTAGGATTTTCAGGGATGTAAATCCCAATGCTAGGGAGAATGTATTGTCTCATATTTTCCGTTTATTATTTTTAAATATTATATGGAATTATTTTGAGACCGGGCGTGAAGACGGAAAATAATTCTATGGTCTAGTGAGCCCGGAATGATGGTTTGAACTTTTTTTTATGTTAAGTGAGTTGACACTTGAGCACAATAGTGACAGTTTCCAAATAGATGCCCGGATTAAAAATCTGAGGGCACCATTGCATCCGGGGTGATGACTTTTCCCATGAATGTGCCTAACCTCGACCAGCATGGGTCGTGGGAAAAAAAATCTTTTTGGGTGTTTTTAATAAAATGAAAATAAAATAAATTGCTAAATGTTTCTTTTATTTTTATGGAAACATCCACTACAGCGTAGCGACAGGGCAGCTATTTCAGTCATTAATGTCATATCATAATGAATCAGAAACAACAACGCTGGCTCATTAATACCACAACATATTTTTAATGTCAATACATTTGCCTTTTTATTAGGATGATCGAATGCCCATCATTGGAGAGAAAACAATGGAGAAAACTCTCGGTGGTGAATGATGACAGATCGAAGCTGTGAATCGTTGTGCCAACGACGCTGAAGGATCACGACAACGGTGGCAGCGTGAAACCTTCAATAGTGATCAATCCCTGTTGAGGTAGGGTTTTGTTATTTGAATTATTTTCCCCATTTTATATTTTAAACGACGAATGTGGATCAACCACGAACAAGTAGATCCACGGAATCGTTCGTTCTTGCGGGAGGGCTTTATCAGGATGATTTGGGTAATTAATCCATGTTGTTTTGTAATTGTTGATTCTTTCTCCATTTAAGCCTACTAACGAGAGAGGATCAGTGTCGTGATGAAATATGGCGGGGTCTCATTCCTCACATTGTTTATTGGATTTCTCACCCTTCTTTTCTCGTGAGTTCTTCGTGTTCTTCACAGGGCGATGAACAACGGATCGTTGTGCATCCGTTACATGACACAACGATCCCAAATCGAAGGTTCAGCACCGCAATGACCTTGCGGAGGTGTAGCGACAATGGAAGACGATGAATCAGACCGAATTGGGAAAGGGAATTCATCAAGAGGGAAGCTCAAGTCATGTTTTTGAAGCCGATCGGAGGCCCGAAAACATCGGGAGAAACTTCTTGGTGTCGGGGTGACCAAAACATGAACTTTTCGCAGTGATCAGACGACCGAATCGACAAACGAATCATCACTAGAGGCGCGATGGCGGAAGTCCGTGTTTTTGGAAATTTCCAGAATACACGGCATGTACTTCCGAAGAACACATCGTGTAGTACTAGAGGCGGTGGCTAGGGTTTCGGGGGTCAGAAAGTAACCACACTGCTAGTGACCCTGGTCACATGGCGTGTTAGGCTTTCCCCGAAGCTCGGTGTGTATCTTGGGAAATACAAGGAAATGGGATGAACTACACGGCTTCAGAAAATGGTGTGTACAACATGGAAGAGGCGGCTACTCGGAACTCGACATGTATCCAGGGGGTACACGGACATGGGATGGAGTACACAACTGTGTACTCCATCATACGGCTAGGCGAGGTCAGTAACGTGGGTCACCCCATGTACCAATTACACGTGTTGGAGTACACGGGTTGATGACCGTGTACGGGTACATGGCCAGCGTACACAGAGCCAACCCCAGTTACTCGTACAGGGCATGTACATCGTACTACACGCCGTTTACCTAGTTTTTCTACAAGACCATCCTACGACATGGGTTTTTGTACACGGGAAGTACCCGAGGTAAGACGACACGGCGTGTGTCTTTTTCTACACGCGGTGTACTTTTTGGAAAAATTGCATGGTCCTCTTGTTCACCATGTTTTGGACATATTTCATTTGGGTTAGTTCCACTTCTTCTCGTTCCCCTTAATGTCAAGCATCATTACCTCACACAGGAGTATGATCCCTTCAGCATGAATTTATGTGATAGAGTCAGACATCCATCCGAGAAGCCCGAATCGAGATCCTCTATCCATTCCTAACCCTAGGTAGAGTCAGGCATCGACATGACCAACTCTACCGGGCGTTGATCCTCTACCTAGCTGGCGTATCACCTACCTGGTAAATCTGGATGAGTCGCGGTATCCACCATGGTCCTGGAAATGATCCTCATATGTGTATCATGATCTTTCCCACTCAGGAGTGTGTCTATCATAATGAGTGCTTCTATCAATCATAAATCTTCTCACTCAAAAGTGTGTCTCCCGTAATGAGTGTGACTACCTCTCGTGATGGTTCCTGACCAACGATACTTCTCAGACGGACATCATCAGAGTCGTAAGGCTCATGGAGTGTGTTCTCCAGGGGAGAGTGCTTCGTGAAATCATAGAACTGAATCCCTAACGGGGGTATGCGGTTGTGTGACTTGTCTCTAGACTACGGGTATGGGTTTTTTGTATATCTGATTTGTTCTATATGTTCTGTAGACATATACTGTGCATAGATGACTGTACCTTTACTTTTTGTACTGCTTTGTGGTTTTCAGGGTCCTCTACTAAGTATTGTTATACTCACCCCTGCACGGGCTGTGCCCGCACGTCTGGTGTCTTGTGCAGACGAGCAGCCTTTTGACATAGTCTAGGGTGGACCATGACAGGACCAAGCCTTCTGAGTTCCCTATAGGCCGAGGCGTTCCAACGGCTATGAGCAACAGTCCTAGTATCTTTTGTGTTTACAGGTTGGACCATGCAGTTTTCAGACTCTTGTTTTTGGTGGGCTTGTATTCTGGCCTAGTTTACTTTTTAGTACTATACCTTTCTTCATACTCTGTTGGTTGTGTTTAGTTGTATGCATGCATTTTTGTTCCTTAGTGGTTTTTACATTTCAGCATTAGGTCATGGAGATGTGTTCATGTGTACAGGTACATAGGCAATGCCTCCCATGTTAGTAATATGCCTACTCGGTGCTAGTCACCAGCCCCTGGCCTATCGGAGGCGGGCTTGGGGAGTCACGACTCGGGCCCCACTGGGACGGGTGGTGACATATTATATGTAATGGATGATTATATATATATATATTATTCATATAATGAATTTTACTCATATTATATAGGTTGATCATTATTTTTTTGTATTATCATTTAATACATAATTACTATTATACCTCCAAACTGCTACAACATATATGCACTAACTATAATTGTTATAGATATTGTTGGTGGTAGACTAATGATTCTGTCTCACAGACTATTTGAGAATTATTTGGGTACCGAGAAAGACCTCCTATTTTTATATAGGACCTAGTTTCTTCACTATGTTTTTTTCCTTACGAATTAGGAATAGACATGGGAGAATAGGAGTAGATGAAGAGAGTATACATGGAAATCCTTCTAAATTTAGATTATTTTATTTATTTATTCTTTCTAATCTTTTATATTTTCTTTTGTCACTTAATTCATGTCTACTATTTTATATTTTAATATTTCTATGTATTGTTATTCATTAATTATATATTTATTATCAGTATTATCTACCACATAAATTCATATATTTTTTATTCTTCTATTATTTCCTTATCACATACCATTGGTCCACTATAATTATAAGGTTATAATATTCACATAATACCATCATAGGACCTTTATTACAGTCAACAATCTTTTTCATATGGGGAGGCATTCCAAGGGACATGTGACTTATATGTTTGACTACTACGTATAAAGTGAGTCGAGTGGAGATGTTATAGATTATGAGTTGGTTTAATTGTAATTAAATTGTAACATAATCTTAGTGCAATTATTTTTCACTTATTAGTGTGATATATTTTAATTTTAAAGATTTATATCCAAAATCTAATTTATATAAATTCATTCCCTAGAAGTAAGAGGCCATTTTATTCATAATCATCTTATTTCGAATTATTGAAATAAGGATAATTTCTTTTAAATAATTTTTTAATAGGTTCTCAAATATTTCATACTATAACCCTAATGATACCAATTAAAATCATATTTATCCCATAATAGTATCCTTAGATCCATCCTTGTTATGATGTTAAGGAAAACGACATACATTTCTTTTTGGAGAATGATTTCAAACACATTGTATTATTTAATGGAGTCTTATATTAGAATATAGGGTTATTGAATTCCCCAAACCCCCTAAATAAATTACGTCCTCACAATTTGAATCATAAAAATAGCACAACATATTTTATGAATTCATTATTGAGCACAAACCACTAGATAATAGTGGGTATATTTACGATGTAGAATGATATTTTTGTTTATAAATATCATTATAAGAACATTATAATGGGATCTGACAAATTAATTATTTCACATAGATTTACAATAATAGATGTCGATTTGGGGAGATAATGAATAACATCAAAAAAACCCCTAATAATTATTTATATGATAATCAAACCAATCAAGGTTTTTATTTACAACTAAAAAACTAGAAGTTAATGGAAACATACATAACAAATATATCATTTACCCATCCCATTAATAGAATTACACCCACATTTCAGAACACATTTTGTACATATTGGAACTTGAATATTTTTTCTTTTATTATATTAATCACTTCACCTTTTATTAGAATCCATCTTTCTCTTCAATAGTGTTCTTAAGAATATGATTCTGTTCACATTGCAGTCGTATTTTTTGATAGCCAGTTTAGCCTATCAATAGTTTTCTCACGTCAGATCCCATTCTGATGGATTATTCATTGAATTGATATTTTCTTTGTCCAACAAAACCATTTTTCCCTATAGTTCTATCCATTACTAAAACCACAATAGTTAACACGAGTGATAACAATTATTAGTCAATTATCAAAAATAATTACAAGAAAATTAAATCTCATGATTTCTTGATTTATAAAAATACCATGTTAGTTTATTAGTATAATTAATCAACTTGTATTAGATTATATTTATATAATATCACCCTTTGTTTAACATATATCTTTATTATATAAATTTTAGTTATGTTATGTTGTGTTACCTCATAAATATTCACCTAATCGTTAAAATATATATCCCATTATAGTATGATATTCCTTAAAATATTTTAATCTCAAAACTCCATGAAAAATATTCTCTCTAAATACAACATATCCTTATTTAAAGAACATTAATCATTCCAACAATCATATAAAAAACATATGTAAATAAACTAATGATATACTCCCAATAACACACCATTCACAAAACCTATTTGAATTTCCATGTTAATATTCCATATAAATGTTATATATTACTCAAAGAAATTAATAATTTCTTTAACCATTAATTAGTATTAACCAGTAGTTAATGAGTTCACACACTAGTCACTTTATATGATAAAACAAAAAATTACATAAAATTATCTCAATATATCATAAATCAATTAGCAATCCTAAGGATACCAATTACCATCTAACATAAATATTTAAAATAAAATAATTTTTTTTATCATTTTTATGATTATATTAAACATAGGACTTGTCCATAACAATATAATCTGTTCTAAAATAGTTATCACAAAAAATAAACTTTTCATAAAATCAATTTTTAATTTTATTAATATCATTTATATTTTTCACAATAATATTAATGAAAACTATTGAAGAGTAATACTTATATATTTCATAGAGTCCCCATAAAATTAGAATATACAAGAATGTCACAGATAAATATCACTCACTAATGAAAAAAGATTTGTTTTTCATGAAAATATCAATATCACTACCTTAGGTAATCTTGGAAACACATGTTTTCCATCATATTAGGAATATAATGATATTATGAACAATTTAAATTTTTTTATTCGGTTATAATACATAATAGTTTCTAGTTATATAACTTCTCAACAACATTTACATGATCGTTTTTCTACCAAATACTATGAAAAAATGGTTATTATATTATATATAATATGTATATGAAAACATCAAATATAATAGTTCTTCTCTTGTTACAATTTGTTTATACATGATACTTTCATATCAACATATGAGTCTCATTGTTAAAGCCCTAGTTATAAATGGTTATTTTCTTATTATGTATTGTAATAATATTAGTTAACTTTATTATTATATATCTCATAATATTTTGTAAAGGTAATGTGAGAATACCAATATTATCAACACAGAGTGTCTCAAAATGAATGTAGCCTTAGGCCCAATCATCATGCATCAAATTTATGGTTATTCTAATGCTCATACAAATATTTTTGGGGAGATTAACCCTAGGTTCATCTATTCCAAAATCATATACACTTGTTCATATCCATATTTGGATTCATTTCCTGGGAAAACTAAAAAATATCTGCTTTATAAATACATTAGGATTTTTTACAATACATATACTTATTCCTAGTGTTTTCGCTAATTTTTTTATCCATATACATAGTTAAATATTGATTATTTCATTAAAATTAAATCATATACTTATCCAAATGGGTTATTGTTTAATATCAACAATGAATTTAAATCCATTTTTTTTCTCAAGAAACATCCTAATCTCTTATTTTATTTAAACCATTCATTTTATACTAACTATGATGCCCTCAAACCACATTTCTTAATCATATTCTCAATGAATCATAATCTCTAAACATTCATTGATTCCACTAGTAAAACATTCGATATAACCATACATAACTAAAAAATAAATATTGATAATTGCAACACATTAATCTAAATGTTTGTTTCATATAAATAGAAATATAGATTTAATATAACATAATGACAAGGAAATCCCGTTTTACTTGTATAATGTAGTCATTATTTCATTATATAGAAAATTGGTTAATACATAATGTGTCTTAAACATCTCTAATCAAATATTTAACATGTTATATCCTTAACAACATTTAATGTGTAATAATTTTTTTTATAACATGTGGAAATAAGAACATAATAATGTCTAAGGTCAAAGGATCGTGAAGGGAAACATATAGATAATGAAATAATATAATAAATATTGAAGAAATATTATGGTAATAATAGGTCATCAACATGAAGTCATAATAAAAATTAAACTATAATATTGATAAATCCCTGAAAATAAATGAAAAACTAGATATTAAAAATACTGATATCAATATTATTGAATACAAAATGTTGAACATAATAAAACTATTATAAAGAAATTTTTAAAGAAACATTACTAGTCAGTAAGATTATAATCATGACATATTATTGAATTTGGAAGTAATACACAAAATTCCAAAATTATTTTTGACTTATGTGACTCGTAAATGCATTGACGGTCTATGTAATCCCAATCCACACCCATCACCTAATTAAGTATAATGCATTCACTATAAGATTTAACAAAACCTTTTATATACTTCCTCGTTGAACCATTGGCTGAACAAAAAAATATGGAACATATATAATGAGGAATAAAAAAAATAAATACATGATCATCCTATAATATAAAATAATAATAATAAACAGTTTCAACACTTTTTTCCATGTAAAAAATGGGATAAAATGATCATAACCTATCATGAGAAAGAATGTGGTAGGTCAAAAAACACATAGTAAACTTGAAAAGTGTTATCCATATTTGAATAATATTATATATGCCAATAATTTTCCCTATGTCAATAAAATAAAAATATTTTTATGTGAACACTATCAAATTTGGATTATGTAAAAAATGTTTTTCTTATATCAAATAAATAAATGAGCATTAGCTAAGTCAATACTTAAATAACATGATCAAAATACACACAGAGAAAGAAGGTGGATGGGTTATTTAACAACTCCTGTTTTTATGAATTATCTTTTTGAATAAAATATAATTTTTTTATCTTCATTATATGAAACACTTTGTGAATCTTTTTTTACATGCAGTATTTTTTTTATCTTGTGTTACACATGATACTAAATTTTAACAAAACAACTATATTTTATTCAAATTACTAAAATGAGACCACTATAACATAGCAAATAAATATAGAGATATAAATATTAATAAATAATTTTTAACTATTATGTATAATGGTGTTACATAAAAAACATATCGATGAAAAGGAACTTAATTTTCTCAATAATGTTTTTAAATATTTCAAAAAATAATATCTTCACAAAAAAATATTTTATTATTTATTTTTTTTAAATAATAAAATTTATTTTAGACACATTTAGAAACATTATTTAATAAATTAAACATAATTTTTCAAATAATATTATTAAAATTAGCTTAGGGAAATTTTTTTGTAATTTTTTGAAAATAATTTTTTTTATATGATTAGTGAAAAATATTGAATTTTAATTGATAATAACCCTTTAGTTTAAATTATTATTAATTTAAATTACAATTTAATTTGTTTTTAATGTAAAATTAGTAAAATTATATATATATTAATTCAATTTATTTTATTTAAATCATTATTAGATAGAAATTTTACATAAAATCCCTAAAATCTTCTGAACTTTTCTCTTTGAAAACCTCTTTCTCATCATTTCTACGAGATTAATGTTAAATAAAAAATTTACAATTATATGAATTGAATTTGTAAAAATAGATTCCATATTTTTAATCCTAAAATTTTTAGTTATCTAATAAGATCAACATAATTTATTATCTAAATGAATATTTAAAAGAGTACAAATTATTTTCACAGAAGGTAAAAATTGGTTTACTAAGAGTTAAACTAAACAGATATGTGTAATAATTACCATAAACAATTATAAAATATATTTTCAGGAAATATTTTGACAATATAATATCTAAGGATATATAATAATTCATTTTGGATCATTATAGCCGGATAAAAATGTGGGAACACCTTTTTATATTTAACGAATTTCACGTTTGTTAGTCACCTCAATTATAAAAGTACAACCCCTCTCTTATATATTTCCCACCATAAAAACCATTTAGATACACAAATACCTAACCCAAATACTTAAAAACATCCATATTCACATTCTAATGGACTTGTATTATTTTAAACCCACCCTTGGAAGGATTTTGTTGTAATACTACGGGGAATACCTGAGGAAGAGGTAACATTCTTCATTGAGCATTTTTATTTTATTTATTTTTCCACCTCAAAAAATTACTATTAAAAAAATGTTTATATAATATCATAATTGTATTAAATATTATTATGTGTTTTTATGTAAAAAAAATACATACAACCATCTCCACTTCTATCAAACAGGTCACGAATTCACCATTTGTGTGTACGATGGACTACTACCACATGAACCAATGTCAATTTTTTCAATACCACCTATCACAGATGGTTATAGTGATATATTAATTTTTTATATATGATATTAATTATATTATTATACTTATTTAATTATTATATCACACATAACTTCATTCTTTCCATTTTGGTTGAATACAATAATGCCACTCGTGTGTGGGCAGGACTACCACCTCACAACATGATGTGATCCATTCACCTTCGTATGGAGGGTAATAAGGATATTTTTATTGAAAAATTAAGATATATATGACATAAAAGTTAATTTTTATTGGAAACATGTTAAATAAATTTATTTCGTTAAATACTTTGAATAAATATAATCAATGTTCATGCATACGTATGGCCTTCCATCTCAATGAATGATGTATTGAATTTCCTATCTCTATAGTCAATGGATTATTCAAAAGAATTATATAATTAATATATATGATATTTATAGAAATTTTAAATTTATTAATATTATGTAAACTTGATCAAAGTAAGAGAACTAAAAACATCGAATGAAAAAATACATGAAAATATTTTTTTATTCCCTCAATTATTATTACAGCGTGGAATTGTCAACAAATGGGTAATAAAGGTCATAATAAATTCATATATGGTATGATATATATGAGTTATGTTATTTAATATATTTAAAACAAAATTATATTTTTTATACATGATTATTGAACGTTCATGAAAGAATTTGATACATTAGATATGTGATTTCTACTCTCAATTTTATTTTTGGGAGACATATCAAAATTCCACACATGTTTTCTGTCTGTATTTTATATACTGACCATTTGAAATTTTCTTTCATTAATCACATTAATTTATTGAAATTTATTGTTTCATTTTATGTAATGATTTATTTAGTATTATGTTTAAAATAATTACTAAAGTCGTGAAGGATTGTTTTCTCAAATTTCTTTCATTGAGATTTATATCTCTTTATACACCTATCTTATTTTAAAATGTGTATATAGATCCAAATTGACATGTTATATGATGAATTTTATATTCAAATTATATTAAAATCTTCAATTAGATTTTTATTTCATGTTCATTATGATTCAATGCTACCAAAGTGCTATGGGTTTTATGTTACCATCTAATTATTTATCGGGACTTATAATGATTATGATTATAATGCTGAAATCCTAAAATCTATATATAAATAATATCAATAATTTTTTTTATCCTATAATTATTTCTATATAATACATTGGTTTCTTTCATTTTTCTCAATTTATATACATAGGGTTTCAAAATGATTGTGTAATAAAATCATCTTAACTTTTCTATTATATTAAGAAAAAAATTTCTTCTAAATCCATGTCCTCTAAATATCTTCTCAAAAACAATTTTAACACTCTCAATATGATTTTTTTAAATAAATTTTTACTAAATTTTTTTACTTTGTAAAAATTCATTGAAATATATCTTCATGATTTTTTTTCAAACAGTGCCTCTTTTTCATTTGATAAAAATGTGAAAGGAATATTTATTTTAATCTTTATGGAATAAAACGAATTTCTATCTTATTTGAATATTTATATATATTATTTCATGGTTATTTTCAATGAAATGGATTTGGAAAATGCCTTATATATATTTTTTTAAAAAATTCAATGTGGAAATTATATTTTCTTAAAAAATTATTTAAATTATTTTTACAGGTTACATTATATGTTTTGAATATTATTTTAATGGAAATTTTTTTTCAAATATTTAATTATTTATTGTGTTTTTTAATGTGGATATTATATTTTCATTATGAAAATTTTTAATGTATTTTTTAAACAACCTTAATATTCTAAAATATTATTTTCATTGAAAATAATTTTATTTTTTATGATTTTTAGGTTTAAAATATTAATTTTAAAATGAAAGTTATTTTTTAATGAAATGTTCCATGCGATCTTTCAAAATAATTATTCATGAAATATGAAATACTTTGGGGTATCTTTTGACTTAATAGGGATATGAACCCATAATACAATTATTATTCAATATCTAAATGGTTTTTTATAAATATATGTTTATGAATCCCATTTCTCTTCCACGAGTTATATAGTGATAAATTTCATATAAAACTGTACCCTTTTTCAATGGGTTATACTATAATGAAATGATGAAATTATTATGAAACATGCCTATATTCCATAGTTTATGATATGAATAAATTTTTCTGAAAACCGTTTTATTTCATGGGTTATTATATGATTTATTTGATCATGTTCCACTCATAATTGTGATTTTCATTATGTAATGGGTGGGAACTATATATACCTTTAACGCATTGGATATAGATTTGTATATCATTATGTTTTTAGGACTTTAATGGTGAGTGAAATCAATTCATTAATGTAATTTGTACGCTATAATGGTCGTGGGAGGGATCCTTCATTGCTATTATGATTTGTAGAGTGAACCCATTCCAGTATGATAGCCTTGGTAGATAGCATGAAAATTGTGGAAATTATTTTCTCTACTTATGTGTATATAAAAATATTTTTCATATGACAAAATTTTTCCTCTCATGGATCATGTTATTTGATTCATTATGATTAATGTCTTATGAAATTTCGATATTTATTCCATGAATCAATATTATGATCTTTGATATGAAGTGTATGCTTTTCAAATGTTATGTTGATATCCTCATGTTATACATATGCATCTCCTTTTTTAGCCTTACTTATTACTTCATCTGAATATCTATTATATTTACATTCCCTAGGTTGTGTGGAGATGTACTGTGTATGATATGTCTAAAAATGGTGTTTTATATGATGAACATAGTGGGATATAATTTACATTACCAATTAACCACTTTTGTATTTTTCCACGATTCCAAAGTCACCATAACTTTATGATCTTTAGTTATGTGTTTTTGTAATGTAATAAAGATTTATAAAAATGATATAATATCTATTTATGATATTAATGAATCATTGTAGTTGGTATCAGAGGATTGCATTAATTAACCATTGGAAACACGGTTGAGAAAACATTAGTGAAACCCCTATGGACATAGATAAGGACATCTACAAGGATGATTTATTGTATTGGAAAATTTATTTGAATCTTGGAATATGATTGAGATGTTTTTTCCAAAAAAAATTAATCAATGTCGGGTTATTACTAGTGGTTGTGGATATGTAATAGAGTTTATAAGGAGTAATAACTTTGAAAAGGGTCCATTGAGCAGAACTCAATTGCCTCCTGGTGCTCAACAACAGGCCGTGCTACACACCTAGTTTGAAACTCATAGTGGATATGAATTCAAAATTCTAAATAAAGTGACCTAGGATTAGAATAAATGGATAATACATAAATTTCAAATAATATTTAGTATATTGAAAAAATACATGTCTGAGGACCATAATAGTTTAGTGTATTTAGAAACATGGAAACGAATTCATATATCCTTGTGAATGATCTTAAACATATCCCATAATGATATACACATTTAGTAATTGCACCTAAAAACTTTATTCATAACATAGATAAAGAAAACATAAGAAAGTGTTGAGCTCAGATGATCAGTAAAGGTAAAAAAAATTCATAAGCATAACATGAACAAAAGGGTATGGAACATGAGCATAAAATTTAAAGTTCATACCGTACACATCATAGATCCTAACAATGATTTACAGTTTTTAATACATAAATCACAATTAAATAATGAACATAATCCATGATATCTTAACAATGGAATAAAACATGGAATTGTGGAAAACACATAATCACATAAAACCCATATTTAATGGTGAGTATAAATGTAATTTGTAACATCTTAGGTTAGGGTTAATCACTCGTGTACCTGCTTAGATCTTGGGATGACCTCCCGTATACCCTCTTGTTTTGATATTGTGATGTCATCCCATGTACCCTCATCTTTTGGGATTGGTATTTCCTCTTATGTACCCTCTACTTTTGGGATTTGGATAACCTCTTGTGTGCCCTCTTAGTTCGGGATATGGATTATCTACCCTATTCCCTCTTGTTTTAGTATTATGATGTTCCCCCAATTCCATTTGAGCTCAGAAAACATTTCTCATTACCCAATACATTGGATCAAGATATACGTCCTACCCATCACATAATGAAATCATACATGCATGTTCCACAAAACATTCATCATATCATGACCCATGAAAAGATATGAGTTTTATAAAAATGAAATCACAATCCCAAAAAATGAAAGGGGACTAAATAAAATTTCATCACATAATATCCTATAGAAACGATATAGGTTTCACAATCATTTCATTGAATCATAACCCATGAAAAAGAAGCGGGATTCAAAAGCATATAACCTTGTGAGAAGAAATGGATTCCATAAAGACCATGACATTAAGCATAAATCATTCATAAAAAGGATATGAATTTAATCATTAGATAATTTACTATTATGTCATGAATAACATCAATATATTTAATATTATATGGAAAATAATTTTTCAACATCTTTCAAAATCATATCTTATGGAAAATATTATTTCATGTTTGAAAAATTATTTTTAATGCATAAAACCATTTGAAAATAATTTTCATATAAAATAGAATTGAAAACATATAAATAAAAATTGAAATGATTTTAAAAACTATTCTCCTTGAAATTTATTTTAATTTTTTTATTAGAGATGAAAATTTTAAAAATAAAAAGGGATCTTCGAATAAATGACTGCAGGTAAATTTGTACATGTTGTATGATCTAAAAAAAATTCCTTTTTCATGTCAAAAAGGTTAGAAAAGTGCCTTATTTGGAAAGAGTATAAATATGGTACCAATACATGAGTATATCATGAATAAAAATATGAGAATAAAACTCATTAATTTTCTTAAGATATGGATCATATGATTTCATCAAATTAAGAATAAACATAAACAATCTTGAAAAGGTGATGAGATTTTCTCAATAAACTGTAATAAAGAGGTAACATGGGATCATACTATACCAGTAAAAAATTAAATTACATGAAGCATATAATATCATGGAATTATTAACATTCACTATATATCATGTTAAATGGAAATATATGCACTTAAAAAAAGAGTTTAGGTGCATAACAAAACACGAGTCTCAAAGAAGGCATTTTGCGACCAAACATTTAACCGATTTGGTAACTTTTGAATCATAAAAACTATGAAAGAAGGAACATAAAATGGACCTATGAATACCCATAAGTTTATTTATAGTATAAATATAATAGAATCAAGGTAAGTACATACAACACACCAAAGGATAGAGTGGTGAACAGATCATGTATCTCACAAAAATTAAACATGAGACAAAAATCCCCTTACCTTGTGTCATGACTCTCTCCATACTCAAACAAACATCAAGTTTAAAAAATATAAGTTTATTATAAATATTTTTATAAGAATATTCTTATATCAAATACCACATATGGTTTTAATATGACCTTATATTACCTGTTTGTTAACAACCCTATGTTAAGGTCTCACTTATGGTAATTTTCGCTTTGTTCTTCGCAAGTGTCTTAATTTGTTATATCGTTGGTCCTTATACTAATATCATGATTCCAGAATTTAAATCACAAATATCATGAATATATTTAATAAAATAATCTACATAATAAATATGTATGAAATGTAATACATTGTTTATAGATACGGTAAGTTGTATGTACGCATGAATGATGATTCCATTTTAATTGTCGTATTGAATGAATGAATATAAATGACATATGTATATATATATATATGTATTTATATATATATATATATATTTATTACATTATAATTATTATATAATATATATAATATAATTTCTCTAAACTCATCCTTAATACATTCTATGTGGGGTGTGAACGAATCACATTGCTTTGAGGGGGTGATAGTCCACACGTTCTCAAACGAGGTTATAAAATTCAAACCAAATGGAAAGTAAAAAATGTATATGTGTGGTAAAACGGAAAAAATAAGATTAAATACATAATAAATATTATATATCAAATATTTATATACAGTCTCCATCATAATGTACACCATGATTGGTGGTAAATAAATAATGAACAATCATCGTTTCATGAGGTAGTTGTTCACCGTATACAAAAATAGTATGTTTGATATCCATTAAATGGAGGTGTGTGTAAGTTTATTTAGACACCATAGCATGAAAACATCCTATTATATTTTGGATAATGGGTTTTTCTAAAATAATGTTATAAATAGTGTGTAGGGAGTGGAGAAGGAAAATTAGAAAAGGAGTTTGATAAAAGATGTTACATCTTAATCAGGTAACTCATTTTGGTTTATACCAAAAGAATTATTTGAGTTTCTTTATTACTAAGGGAAGGAATCTTGGAATAATTTATGTAAATTGGGAGGAGAAATGGGAAAGGGATGGTTGATCCAGAAGGATTTATAGGAGTGAATAAAAGAGAAGAAGGGGTTCCCTTTTATAAGAAGTAGGAATGGTACATTAGGAATCTCCAAAAAAATTAATTTATTATAAATTGATTTTATATTTAAAATACATATGAAGTTGGTTGTTTTAATTTTGAGATGATGATGGGTATATATCCACTCATCAAGAAAATTTTAGACATGTTTAGGTCACAATATTAACCTTGTCTGTTGGATTTAACCCTTAGTTAAATAGTTTAACACATATCATGTCTTCTTATATTTTTTCACTATAGGGTTAATATAGGTACATTAAAATTCACAGAAAACCCCAATTGAATAATTAATGAAATATTTTAAATTATAAAATTAAATTTCCCAAACATTAGATTTTTATGAAAGTTATATCATTTAATGAAATATTATTTATTTTAAAGCATCATTTATGTCAATTTTGATACTATTCAATATTTTCACTTTTAAAAATATCTAACCGATATGAAAAATTTAAAAAAATACTTAAATTATTTCAATAACCTGTATAAGTTATCTATAAATTTTTTTATGTAATTAAATATGAAATATTATATTTATTTTAATATCTTTAATAACATTTATTAGATATCTCAATTAACTAAACAATTACTGCAGAATTATTAGAAAAGCCGTTAATGAAGTTATTTTTTCTCAAAAAAATTAAAATAAATTATAATGATGTAGATATTTTTCTTAAATTTATAATTAATATTTATTGTATACTTTTTATTAATTATATCTATATACTAAATATTATTTATTTATTAAAGTTTGAATATGTCATTTCTAATTATTCTTTAAATAAAATATAATAAATGTCATAATCTAACAGAAGTGTCCTAAAAGGGTCTTATTTTTCATCTATGGTTGATTTGGGTTTTAATATACTGGTACAATAAAATTAGGACAAGTGATAGGGTAATTTTATATTATTAAAATATTATTTTTACCTTTTATTAACCTATTTACCATTAAGTGTGGTAAATAAAATTGAAATTTTACTATTTTCCAAAAATTATTTTGATCATATTATAAAAAATATATCATGATGATTAAAACCATGTATATACATTTTTCTAAATTCAATTCATAGAAGCAGTAAAATTATGTTTACTACTTTTCCTCCAAATGATTTTTGAAGGCGTGTAAAAGAGACGTTCAAAAGTTCAATAATTTTTTATATCTAATTATATTATAAAAATGATTCCAATGAATAAAATTGGATTAATATATATATTATTTAACTATTTTGACTTTAAACTGAATTTAATATAAAATAATTATTTAAATGAAAAATTTGGTTTTTAACTATAATGCAGTATTTTTTACTATTAATCTAAAATTCATACTTTTCAGAAAAATACAAAAAAAATCACCCAAGGATAATTTGGATGTTATGAATTCAAAAATAATTTTTATTTTATAAAACTCAATTTCTACAAGTTCATATAATTAATTTCATTATTTTTCTCCAAATTACATAAAAAAGTAGTTCTTTAAAGTGAATAGTAGTTTTAAACATATAAAGACATTACCAAAAATTAAATTTATCATTATGAAACAAATTATAACTAATATTAAAAAAATTAGTTATTACTATTAATATAACATTTTTAATGGATAGGATATAAATATATTATTTAAATAATTATAATAGTAATGTTTTGTTTCATAGAAACTCGGTGTTGCATGTAACGCAAGCCAAGTCGGTGTTGTGTGGAGTGAAAGCTTCCCTTGGTGTTGTGTGTAACATTATCTAAAACATAGTGCTATTATATAATAAAAAAAATCTTTATGCAATTTTTTGTGATGTGAACATTTTAAATAAAATTGAAAAAAAATTAAATTCACAAAATCTTAGGGTGATAAATTCTAACACCCTTAAAATGAATTTCTCCCTCAAAATTAATCTGGGTTATAAAAGGTTTGATACTTGAAATTATATTTCATAGAAACCAACATCGTGAAAAGTAATACTGAAACTTATTTTTAAAAAATGAATGTCAGAAACATAATGGTTACCCAAATTAAATCATCACTAGGTTTCCACATAGGAGAAAATTGTTGGGAAGTGAAAACATGGATATAGAAGATAAATATGACTATCATTTTTTGATGGAGATTAATAGAGAACATGGTAATGATAAATTTTAACATTCAAAAATCCATAAATCTATAATGATCTATGTGACCATCAGATTGATAGGAAACTAATGTACTAGAACAACATTTTTGGATTGAAGAACATGTTCCCTAATGTTAATTAATGTTCATGAAAAGTAATACCTTCATGATTTCAGAACAATTTCATCTTTATTTTTCGTTGATCGACTCCACCTATTCCTATAAAAAGGTAGGGAATTTTTTCATTCTGGAAGTGCTAATAGATCTTGAGATCCATTATATTCCATCCCATTTATCATCAATTATCATTAATAAAATTTAGTTTGAACAGGATATCTGATATTCCTAAAACTCATATGGTGAGATAATACATTTATCGCAAAAACACTGATAAATGTTTATCTTAAACATAAATGGTTAGCCTTATAACCCTTTAAAAATATAATTCACCATTTCTTCCATAAATATGATAAAAATAATATTATTGGATACTTGGGATCATCATTATACATATCAAACATTAATTGATATTTTATCATTCTATAATCCATGTTGGGAAATATAATCACATAAAATATCATCAAAGTGTGAACAATAAGTCTTTCATAGGGATTATTCATCCAAAATCAAACATCAAATTACCAAAAAAGTAAGGATAAGTACTTATTAATTATTACGGTTCACTTCATCCCTTGTGATCGTACAAGGTTTCCCTTTCTTCCTTTTTTATCATTGGTTTTGGTGGATTATCATTCACATAAGTCCTTGGATTGTGGAACTTGTTAACATAATTTCAAAACTCGATGCAATTGAAACACCTAAGTGTGGTAGGTACATTCTGTGGGGATTTTTCATTATTCGCATCATTATCTAATTTCCTCCCATTAGTTAGAAATTCATCCAATCGATGAAATTCCCTTCCACACATAAAAAATTTAGTATTACCCTTATAACAATTACATCCATATTTTTTATTATAATTTTTTCATAACAAAAAGATCATTTTCTTTTCTCTATGGTTGTTAGATTTTACATTGAACTGTATCTTCCTTCTCTTGTTAAAACAATGATATTGACAAGTAAATCTAACCTTTATTTCAACTTTTATTGAAAAAAGTACAATCTCTTTGTATCTACTAAATTATATTATGGGAAACACCCTTAAAATAATTTACTTTAATCCAATTAAGAACCTATAATATTTAATTTATAGTTGAATGATAATACCAGAAGCGTATCTTGTAAGTCTTGTGAAATTATCCTCATACATACCGACAGATTCAGAAAACTTTGGCTTCATATGAAGGAAATCATGTTCCATCATAATATGAAGAACATCAGGAAAGTAATTATTGAAGAATAAATTATATAACTCATCCAAATCCATGGATTCAATTTCATCTTACTTCCTCATATCCCTAATTAGAGTCTACCACTGGTGTGCTTCACCGTCTAACCGATTAACATCCAGAATGAATTTATCGTTATGAAAACACTTGAGAATAGGGAATATCATTTGAATGGTACTGATCAGGGGTTCAACAACAATTGGATTTATGATCCCACGAAATAAGGTGGATGATGCCTTATGATGGACTCAACAGAATATTGTTCCTTCCTTTTCACGTTTGGAAACTCAGTATGATTCATAGCTTGGTAAAGCTGTGAGAGTATATAAATGAGGGTTTTTGTTCCATATCCCATAGAATTAGTTTCTTCAAGAGGAAATTTGTTGAGTTTTCTATTTTAGTCACCATTACTATCGTTCCTTCAGGTTCCAGCCATTTCTAAAACCAAAAATAAAAGAGTAAGGAATAATTAACATAATGATGAACCACAAAATCATGAAAAGTTACTTATAGGATATCTCATGTATGAAACCTTATTTACTATATGAAACTATATTTTTATCCTTGGTTATTCGTAGAAAAATTCTAATTAAATCCTTCAATATGGTTCACGAAGAGTTTGTGAACTCACTAAGAATTTCCCCTAGGAGTGTTAAACCAGGTGCACAGTAAGGCGTGTTTTCATGTATCAGATTACCCTGAGTTAGGCCCAGAACATCTTGTCGGAGTTATTACCCCTAGGTAACTTTGTTCCAGATCCACATCCACTTGTAGAATCCACACATGGAGGTGTTGTTAGGAAACCACTTACTTAATATTTCACCAAAATTATTGGACATTTCTTAAACATTAATTCATCCTTATATATATCCTTAGAGACATCCCTAGGCATATAATTAGAAATATACCAAGGGATCTTACTAATTTTCTCTCATCCAAGATTCCCATGGTTGAATAAACCTTTCCTTTGATACCAACCATAGTGAACCAGGCTTAATAAACATGTATATTACATCATTTTATATGAATATTTAGTATATTGAAAGAATACATGCTTGAGGACCATAATAGTTTAGTGTCTTTGGAAACATGAAAAAAAAATTCATCTATCCTGTTGAAATATCATCAACATATCTCATAAATATCTACACATTTATTATTACTACCTAAAACCATTCTTCATAACCTGTAGAAAGAAAACATAAGAAAGGGGTGTGCTCAGATGATTAGTAAGGGTAAATAAAATAATTCATAAGTATAAAAAGAACAAAATGGTATAGAAAATCAGTATAACATTTGAATATCATACCCTACACATTAGAAATCATAATAAATATTGGTATTTTATAAGACGTGAATAATAATTAAATGTTGAACATGATCCATGAGGTCATAACATTAGTAAAAACATTTAATTCTGGAAGAAAACATATGAACATAAAAACCCTATATAATGGTGACATACCAAGGAATTTGTAAAATAATAGTATTGGGTTATTCACATGTGTACATACTTCAATCTTGGGATACCCTCTTGTGTACCCTCTTGTTTCTAGATTGGGGTGATCTACCATTTACCCGCTTCTTTTGGGATTGGGATGTTGTATCGTGTACCATATTCTCTTAGGATTGGGATTTCCTCCTTTGTACCCTCTCAGTTCAAGATTGGGACGTTCTCCCATATTCACTGTTGTTTCAGTATTGGGGTGTTCTCCACTATTCCCACTGATCTCATGAAAAACATGTCATTAACCAATTCATTGGAGGGAGATATAGGTCCCACCCTTCACCTAATTTAATCATACATGCATGTGCCCCAAGACATTCATTATATCATCACCCATGAAAACATATGGTTTTTATAAACATAGAATGATAACTCCCAAAAAATGGAATGGGAATCAATAACATTTCATCACATCATAACAAATGGAAAATATATATGTGTCACAATCATTTCATTGAAGCAAATCCCATGAAAAATAATTTGGTTCAAAAGAATATAACCCATGGAAATGAAATGGATTTCATAAAGACCATGCCATTAAGCATCACCAATTCATTCAAGGGATATTAATGAAACCTTTATAATATTTCTTATAAGGGCATGAGTAACATCAATAAATTTAATCTTATATGGGAAATAATTTTGAATCATCTTTCAAAATCCTTTAATGAGGAAGAAAATACATTCTTTTTTGAAGAAGTATTTATAATGCATTAAACAATTTGAAGATCATTTCCATGGAAAATATATTTGAAAACATATAAATAAGACATGAAATAATTTTGAAAACTATTTTCCTTGAAATTAATTTAAAAAAAGTTTCTTAATGAATATCATTTTAAAAATTAAAATAGTGCATTGAAGAAATGATGACAGGTAAATCCATACACGTTATACGATTTGAAAAGAATATTCCTTTTGCATAGTAAAAAGGTTAGAAGAGTTGCTTGTTCAGAAAGCAACAAGAAGATTACCATGAATAGATTAGTAATATAAAAAAATGTAAAAATGTCTTTTAAAATATATAGAAGAAAAATATAATATTCTTGGTTATCCTTTTTAGAAAACATTGATTTCGGACCGAAGGGAGGGCATAGTCGACATTTCTTAAAAACACATTATTATGTACCAAATAGTAGAAGTATGGTACCAATAAAGGAGTATATCATTAATAACCAGAGTAGAAAAGTAATTCATGAATTTTCTTGAGATATAAATAATAATATTTCACCAAAGTGAGGATAAACATAAACAATCATGAAAAAGTTATGTGATTGTCTCAATAAACTCTTATAACTTGGTAGCTAGGGATCATACTCTACATGTAAGAAATTAAATTTACAATAAGCATAGAATATAATTAAAAGATTTAGATTCAGGATATATCATGTAAAATTTAAATATATGCACTTCGAAAAAGTGTTTAGGTACATAACAGAACATAGGTCTCAAAGAAGGTAATTTGAGACAAATGTTTTACCAATTTGGCTACTTTTGAATCAAAAAACACAAGAAAGAGGGATCATAAAATGGAAAAGTGAATACCAATAAATTTAAGTATATGATACATAGAATATAATCATGGTAAGTATATAAACTAGACCAACATAAATAGTGGCGAACACAACATGTATCTCATAGAAATTAAAAGTGAGACAAAAATACCCTTACCTACTGTCTCGACTCTCCCCATACTCAATCAAGATTATAATATAAAAAATATAAGTTTATGATAAATATTTTACAGAAGAATATTTTTATATATAATACCACATATGGTTTTAATCTGACCTTATATTACCGATTTGTTAATGATCCTATGTTAAGGTTTTACTTCGGGTAATATTCACTTCGTTCTTCACAGGTGTATTAATTTGTTATATCATTGGTCCTTATACTTATATCCTGATTCCAAAATTTAAATCATTCATATCCAAAATATATATATCAAAATAATATATCACACAACTTTTTACAATATGTAATACACCATTCAAAGATATGGTATTCTCTACGTACTCATGAACACTGTTTCTGTTTTAATTATCATATTGAATAAAAAAATTTAAATGAAATATGTATAAATATTTATGTATGTATATATATAATTGTTAAAGTAGAATTATTATATCAAATATATGTATATAATATGTTCAGTAAACCCATATTTAATACATTCCATGCGGTGTTTGAATGAATCACAACACTTTGTGGGGGCGTTTGTCCATACTTCCTCAAACAAGGTTATTGTATTAACACCAAATGGAAAGTAAAAAAATAATTTGTTGTAAAAAGGAATAAAGAAGATTAATTAAACAAATAAATATTATATGTAACATATATATATATATATATATATTCCATCATAATGGCCACTATGATTGGTGGTAAAGAAGGAATAAACAATCATCGTTTCGTGAGGTAGTAGTTCGCTGTACACAAAAACTGTATGTTAAATATCCATTAAATGTAAGTGTGTGTAATTTTAGGATGATACCTTCACATGAGAAACATACTATTATATTGATTCTACTGGTTTTTTCATAAAATAATGGAATAAAGAGTGTTTAGGGATTGGAGAACAAAAATTAAGAAAGGAGATTGAGAAAAGACATTACATCTTAATCGGTTATCTCCTTTTGGTTTGTGACAAAATGATTCCTTGAGTTGACACATGCCTAAGGTAAGGCTTAAAGAATTAATTTAGATAATTTGGGATGGGAAATGGGTTGGTTTTGTATGGTAAAAAAGGCTTTAGAGTTGTGAGTGAAAGAGAAAGATAGGATCCCTTTTATAAGAGGGGGGAGGGGTACTTTAGGAAACTCCAAAACTGTTAATTTATTATATATTATTTTTTAATTTAAAATAGATTAAAAGTTATTTATTTTTAATTTTAGATGATTATGGGTCTAAATCCTATAAACCAATGAATTTTAGACATCTTTAGGTCACAAAAGAAACCTTATCTTTTGGATTTAACCCTTAGTTAAACGGTTTAACTCTTATCGTTTCTTTTTTTTACACTATAGTGTTAATATAGATACTATAAAATCACAAAAGAACCCCAATTGGATAATTAGTGACATAGTTTTCATTATAAAATTTAATTTTCAAATCCTTATGTTTGTATGAATTTTATAATATTTAATAAAATAATATTTTTTTAAATTGTCATTTATTTCAATTTTGATACGATCCAATATTTTTTTAAATCTCAAACCAACATTATAACTAAAAACCACTTCTTAAAATATGTTCATAAAATGTATATGTTATCTATAAATTTTTTATATTTCATTAAATATTCCATATTATATTTATTTTAATATTTTTAATATAATTTATTTGATATCTCAATTTACTAAACAATTTCAACATCATTATTATACAATCATTTAATTAAGTTATTTATTCTATAAAAAATAAAAATTAATTATTATGATGAATATATATTTCATATATTTATAAATAATATTTATAGTCAATTTTTTCCTTTGTATAACCCTATATTAAAAATTATTTAGTTATTAATTTTTGAATATGTCATTTTTAACTTTTCATTAAATAAAATATAATAAATGCCCTAATCTAATATATGTGACTTACAATATATCTTAGTTTTGACCTGAGGATTATTTTGGTCGAAATATACTTATCCCATGAAATTAGGACAAGTTTTAGGGTAATTTTATATTATTGTTATATTATTTTTACCTTTGATTACCCTATTCACCATTAACTGTGGTAAATAAAATTCAAAAGATACTATTCAACAAAAATTATATTGATTTTATTATACAAAATTTTTAATATTTATTATAAACATCTATTTAAGTTTTTCTAAAATTAATTCAAATAAGTGGTAATATTTATTTTACTGATAATCCCCCAAATGTGGTTAGAAGCCAAGTAAATTAGTCCTCCAAAAGATAAATAATTCTTTTATATATAATTCTATTATGAAAATGATTCCAATGACCTAAATTAGATTAATATATATATAATTTACCTATTTTTACTTTAAAATCAAGTTAATGTAAAAATATTTATTTAAATGATAAAGTCATTTTTAACTATAATGCATTATTTTTCTCTATTCATCCAAAATTGAAACTTTTCAAAAAAAATTACCAAGAATTCAACCTAGGCTAATTTCAAAGTTATGAATTCAAAAATAAACGTTATTTTATCAAACTCACTTTCAATTAGTGCATAAAATTTATTTTGTTATTTTTCTTAAATGGACATAAAAAGTAGTTATTTTAATAAAGTAGTACTTTTAAATATATAAAGGCTTTACCAAAAAATTAAATTTATAAATATCAAACCCATTATAAGTAATATTTAAAAAAATATTTGTTATTATTCATATCACAAGTCTGATGGCTATGTTATAAATATCTTTTTTAAATAATTATAATAGTAAAATTAGGTTTTTTAGAAACTCAGTGTTGTGTGTAATGCATACCAGGTTGGTGTTGTGTGTAGTGAAATATTTCTTTGGTGTGGCTTATAACATAATAACAAACATAGTTCTATTATATAATAAAAAAAATCTTTTTTTAAAGTTGTTTGATGTGCAAAGGTTAAATTAAATTGAAAAATATAAATTCACAAAATCTTAGTGTGTTACATAAAAATTCTTTAAAACTCATCATGAGTGATTTGAATAATGACCATGATTGATCTAGGTTAAACCTAAGGTTTCAATGATTAAAAATAAGTTTGTGTGACATAATCATACTATAAGTGATGTTTCATGATTATGGGGTTCCCCACTATGACTATTTTTATTACACTATGTTTTTTTGTTATATTCAATAGTTAGAACCTGAAAGAACCTTGTAAATATTGATTGAGATGGAGAAAAAAATGTTTTTTCTCATGAGAATAAGAATTTTAAAGAATTTATAATTAAAAATGTCATTTATATTTTCATACAACATTCTCATGTTATGAATCATGCTTGACTTCCAAATGATCAAATGAGGAGACAACATTCTATTGAGTCCTTCATGAGGAAACTTGCACATTATATCAATGGGTCTTATAATACAGTACATTCAGAATAATGGATTAGCACCACTAAAAAGATATTTTTGTTGTCCATTGTTCAGAACATGATAAATACATTTTTGGGATCTATCATTTAGAGGGTGAAGTGGATTAATGGTTGGATCTAATCAATGATATGATGCAACAAAATGACATTTATTCCATGGATTTAGGTGAGTTAAAGTACTTATTTTTTTCCATAATATCATTATTTGTATTATTTTTAAAAAGATAGATAAGGATTTCCTTTATATAAAGGAAAAGGATCATTAACCGGTTGTTACCTATGTGGACAATTTTACAAGACATGTGAGGTAAGATATTTTTGTATAATAAAACCTAAAAGTAATGTTGGTTTATTAATTAGTTGCATAAATCCAATTCTATGAAGTGTTTCATCCATATGAGACTTTAGTAGCTATGGTAATATTTATCAGTGTGCTATCAAGGTTGAAATGGATGTTAGATTTATGTATCAATCTCAACTTTTTCATTTTCAGATTAAAATGGAGTTCAAATGAAAATATAAAAACCATAGGGAGAAGAAAATTTGAATTCATTTGTGGAAAATGTTCATGAATAAAAATTAATAAAAATTTTCATAAGGGTATTAGTAAATGTTTAAATTATAATAGATAAGGTCATCAAGAAATTAAAAATTTATGTGATGGTATGAAGAAAACTAACGATGTTAATAGAGATAATTATACAAAAAATGAACCACCCACACCCCATTACATCAAATGAATGGTGTATGTGAACTGTGCTAACCAGTTACCAAATCCAATTGATAATGACACTTATCAATGTTAGTATCTTCTTAAGCCAAGAGTTTAGTGGAAATTTCCTGAAACAGTTGTTTCTAATTAGGGGTGAGATAATGACATTGTGAAAGTACCTTAGAATCCCCTATAGAACTGGAAATGTCTGATTCGACTCTAGATCTACACATTATTTCACATAAAATGAATTTTCATTTGATATAAATATTCTACCCCGGTTATAAGATATAGAATTATCTGTTAAACCCCCTAATGGTATGGTGACCACATCCCAAGTTTATAATTCCTCTCTTGTTGAAATCATTGTAAATGTGCTTCCTGCAAAAATTTTAATTCCCACCATGGTTTTATTTGAGGTCATCATAGGCACAGACTATATTAATCTACATAAATTCAAAATCAATTTTCAAGGAAGTTCAGTAACATTATATATTCAAAACCAAATTATGATCATATATCAATTAGATAATAAGTAAAAACATCCAATAGAGATCACATCAATTGCATGTGTCTTAATTCCCATTAATAATTTGTGTAATTAAAAAATGGTTGGGGTATAACATAAAATAGATGATACACCTATATTGTAATAATTTGATGAAGTATTTCTAGAAGTGTTTCTTTGTTTTATACCAAATATGAATGTCGAGTTTTCTATGAATCTAATACTTGCTTCCACACTAACTTCAGACACTACCTATATAATGGAACTGTTTTAGATATATAATTGCAGAAGAAACTCCCAAAAAGCAATGACAAGGGAATCATCTGTCCATTTATGTCACGTTGGGGAGAAAAAGTTATTTTTTTAAAAAATAAATATATATTGATCTGACTCCAAATTTATTATCTAGATTTGAAATAAATCAAAATAATGAGAATGTATCTTCTATCCCATATTGGTGACATATTTTATAAACTGTGAATAGCTCAATATTCTTCCATGATTTACCTTCATTCATGAAATCATTAATTGATGGTCCAAAGGAGCATATTCTTAATACAATATTCCTTACAAAATATTGAATATATGAATATATAGTGATTCTTTTTAGTTTTAAAAATTTCCCCACTATCTTAATGTGTTTAATTAAAAGAATCTTTAGAGATTACCATGATTAGTTAAGGGTAGTGTTTATAGATAAAATTCTTTTCTATTCATAAAATAATTAAAAGCATGGAGATCACTTGATAATTTTACTAAAGACCATAAATAAAGATAATATTTATGAAAACAATTAAAAATTTAATTTTGGGTTCAATAGGTTTCATTTTTTTATCATTTAATCTCATGAGAGGGTATATTGGAAGATCTATCAAGGATAGAGGAAATAGAATGGTGGCCTAGACCAACCTTAGTGACTGAGATCTGATGATTTCTTTATTTAGCTAGATATTATTGATGGTTTATGTAGAATATATGATGATTAACTTATCCAATCACCACGTTTACTTAGGATGCTACCTAGTTCATTTAGATAGATGGATGTGTGGAAAATTTCATGGAATTAAAGAGAAGATTTGTTAGTGAAGCAATGCTTACACTACCTAGTAATGGATAAGGGTTTTAACCTATATTTATGCATAAAAGTGGGGATTGGGATATGTTATTATGAAGAATGATGTAGTTATATCTTTTTCCAAATGGATGTTGAAGGTTCATGAGAAAAATTACCGAACTAATTATTTAGATTTAGTTGAGTTGATTTTTTTCATTAATGATATATAGACATTATCTTTATAGAGAAATGTGTGATTTATATACCAATAAAAATATATTAAATTATATATTCACATGGAATATGTCTAATATGCACTAGAGAATATATTTATAGACAATTAAATATTATGAATACTTAAGACATTACCTCCTAAAGAATACAAACAAGGTTTCTGATATATTTAGTTGAAATGATCATACTAGCTTATAAGTGATGTAGATCACAAAAGATCCAATACTTATGGATTTGATGAGGTTGAATAAGGAATTCCTGAATAAGGGTAGACATTTTATCTATAATAATAGAATTTTCAACTGTCTATTGAATTTAAGGTTAATGAGGCACAAAATAAAGAATTTGAGTTTTAAATCAAGATTATAAATATTCCAATGTTTAACCACGATCATGAAAGAATGACACATTTCAAGAACCATGTATGTGTTCCATCTATACCATATTGTAAAAATGATTTTTTATAGGGATATCATAGTTCTTCCTTCCCTATTCATCTTCTATTCATGAATATGTATAGATATTTTAAAGAATACTTCTGGTGGGATTACTTGAAAATAGATATCATAGAGTTTGTATCATGATGCTTGGTATATCAGCTAATTAATGTTGAGAGAAAACAGGGATGTTACATCCATTAACTAGACCATAATGGAAATTGGAAAAATCACTGCTGATTTTGTTTATGGACTCCTGAAAATATCTAATGGGAAAATTATTTATGGGTTATAGTCGATCACATTACTAGGTCAGAAAACATCATCACTATTAGAGAATATTTACCTCTAAATCAAAATTCCAGGATAAATGTTATGGATGTGGTCAGGTTTCATAGAGTACCAAATTCCATTATATTTGATTGGGATCCTAGGTTTACCTCAATGTTCTACAGAAGAATTCAACAATCACTTGATACATAGCTGAGTTTTAGCAATGTGTATCATCCTCAGATATATAGTCAGTCCGAAGTAAATATTCTAGCCCTAGATGATATCTTCAGATCATTATCATTAGACATGAATTTGGGTTGGTATCATCACCTTCCTCTAGTTGTATTTTCATACAAAAATATCTTTCACTCAAGAAATTATATGGCCTTTTATGAAACCCTCTATGTAAATATAAATAGATCTCCAATGTGATATAATTATATTGGAGAAATAATGTTGTTTGGAGCTGAAAACGTTGATGAAATTGAAGATACAGTTAGATCCATTGAGAAACACATCAAGGAATCTCAATGTGGGAAAAAACATTATGCTAAAAATCATATGCTTGATTTAGAATTTTATGATAGTGGCAAGGTGTTTCTAAGAATTTCCATATGGGATAAGGTTGTGAGAATCTAGAAGAAAGGAAAATTGAGCCCTATGTATATCAGTCTCTTTGATATTACTGCTCATAATTGGTTGGTATCCTATCAGTTGTAATATCCACCAAAACTCTATCAAATCCATGATGTGTTCCATATATATCTCTTAAGGATGCACATAACGGACCCCTAACATCTACTGAACTCAAAGGTCATACCATTATTGAAATATCATTCTTATAAAGAATAACCAGTGGAGATTATGGCTCATACCAAAAATGTTCTATGAAGAAATAATAGTAAATTAGTTAGGGTATTATGGGGAAACAACTAGTTTGAGAAAGATATGTGGGAACATGAAGAAATGATGAGGGAGAAGTATCTTCAGTTGTTAGTACCAGTGTCTCAAATTTTGGTGGAGAAATTAATTTATGATATGTACAATGTTACAACTTGTATTTTTATGAATTATTATTTCTCAAAGAAATTAAAATTATTTTATTGTTGTAGTAAATTAAAAAATTATTGATGCTTTTAGAACATTAAATAATGAGTTTATTTATCATTATAAACAACCATGAGTTTTAATAAAACCGTGTTATGTTATTAATATTTATAAAAAACCATTATAACCTATAAGAAAAACATAGAGCTATGAATAATAGTAATTCAATTTTTAAATATTATTTATAATTTATTTATATAATTAAGACCTATTGATAAAATAACATAACTTTTTCAATAAATACAATATTTGTTTTGAAAATAAGATTTTCTAACAAGAGTTATTTATTTCATTTTATGTAAAATAAAAAATGACTTTTTTACAATTTTAGAAATTTTATTTGTTAAAATAAAATATAATTTTTAAATCATCATATAAACAATTACATTAGGTGAATTTATAGGAATTATTTTAGATGATTAATTTTTTTATGAATAGTGAAATATTCTAATATATAATTGATAACTACATTTTTGTTTAAATAATTTATAAATATAAATTATATTAAAATTATTTTAACATTTTAAATTAGTTAAAATATATATGAATTAATATAATTTATGTCAATATAAAAAAATTAATATTCAATTGTTTTATAGAAATATTCTAAACAGTTGAGTATTTTTTCTTTGAAAACATGCTTTATTTTAGCGCCTTCTAGATTAATTTTAATTAAAAAACTTCACATCAATGAATTTAAAATTAAAATATGGATTCCATATTTTGAATATGAATAATTTATATCATATGATTATTTTAAACTAAATTTTTAGAAAAATTATTATTGAATATATTTAAAACTAATTATAGTAGTAAAGGTAAAAATCTGTTACCATGGTGTTAAACAAAATTGATAAGGGTAAAAATATATAAAACATATATAAAACATATTTTATGGCCATATATAGACCCTCTATTTTCTAAGGAATCATAATAAATAATTTATTATTATTTTTCTCATGAGAAAATTGTGCATAAAATATTTTCTTTTCAAACAATTACAAGTGCGCTACCCACAAAACTTATGAAAGACCACCCCATTCATTTCATATTCACAACATCAAAAATTTTTAATACAATTTCAACCCAAATAAAATACAAAAATCCATCCTATAATCTTAGACACATAATTTTGTTCATAAATCCATCCATGGATTGATTTTTGGGCAGCCCTTTGGAGATTTCCTGAGTAAGAGTTTACATTATTTATCGAGTGTTTTTTATTTTTTTCATCCTCTAAATAATTAAATTATTATTAAATCGTACTGAAATAAAAAATAATTTTCTTACATTTAAATATATTTTATTATGTTATGGTAATGAAAAACAACAACCTTCACTTCCTTCATATTTATTAAACAATCATAATTCTTGTATATATTGGACTACCACCTCACGAACAAATGTGATTAGTTTTTCCATTATCACCACTCAAATATATTAATAATGATAGAACAAATGATTATATATATTGAAATTATTATAATATTATACTAATTTAATTATTATTACACACATTCCTTCATTGTTTTCATTTTGAAAAAATATTCTAATGTCGCTCGTGTGTACAATAGACTATCGCCACACAAAGTAGTGTGATCTAATATTGATTTACCTAAAAGTTAATAAGGATGGGTTTAATGAACATATTTGATAATTATTACATAAAGATGAATGTAAAATGGTAATATATTATTAATGTAATTTCACCATCCTAATGGACACTATCTGGTGCCCGGATCTGGTTTATCACATGACCATAGGTGTACCACCCCATACACCTGAGGCTGCTAACTAGCAGCACAGGTCTATGGATAAATGTAGGGGAGAATTTATCAATTTTTCATAGTAATTCCACAATATAAATAATATAAATAGATATAGTAACCATTGAAAACAAATAAATGGAAAACACGTGACAATAAAAATATGTAACCAAGTAGCACATTCTATAATGACATCATGAATACAGTACATATCAGGTGGTAAAACAATAAGCCACCACCAAGTAGCATCTGCTCGAGTACCCAGGTTTCATGGTATCCCAACAAGGGTGTGATTATTACTAAATAATCCACCACCAACAGTTCCTAAACCTATAACCAATCATAAAATATTTTATGAAAATACACAAGTGCATCAAATTAACAAGGTAACATGGAAATCATTGAAGTAATTAACTAAAATCCATTTTATCTATTATGTTCTCTACAGTCAACCAATTATCCGAACTAACTCTGGTTACACTAGAAGTCTAATCCAAGGCACAAGGGTGTTACCCAAAAGATTAACCACAAGGGATTTTCAATAACTATAAAACATCACAACCCATTAGTTACAAGATTATATTAATCCATTTTCATCATTATTTCCATTTCAACACTTCTGTTATCTTCATTACTAAATTATTCTTCATCACATGCTATATGGGATAGATATTTACAACATTTACACTACATCCTAAGATATTCAGTAACCATACATAAGGGGAATAAGTAAGTTTTACTATCTCAGTATTCATAAACACATCATAACAAATACCACATAATCACCTAAAAGCCTCTGGAAAAGTGGTATCATCATATGAAACCATTAGGGGAATAGAACTTTCCCCCTTCCCTAACCTATGCACTATGGGGTAGATTTTAGATCCTCATCCAAACTTGATGTGTGGTAATTGAACATCAAGTCAGTACCCCACACTACCAGGCCATATGATCATGCTTATTTATCCCTTTTCCACATAAACCATATCACAACCATACACAACTATTTCACATAAAATTCAAAATTCACAATTCATTTAATACATAAATCATCTTTATGACTTAAACCCTAAATTCATTTTCCATTAACTTGGGATAGCCCATTTAACCCATTTACCTTTAACATATTATACAATTTAGCATATTCATCAATTAACATGAATTAACCCACACATGAATTTCAATATTTAACTCAGATATCTCTTTGACACATTCACTTTATTATGTTTAACCTTTTTTCACATCATCCCAAATATCCCCTTATGTTATATATTCAACAATGCACATTCCTCATTCAATTAATTCATAATCATGTTAACACGCCAACACAATTATTCTAGGATCTATCTCAATAACCATTACATCCCTTCAATTATTATGGTCTCATATTCCCTTTTAAATATTACATTTAAATTAATATAGTTCAAGTTACTCATTTCAAATCATTTGAAACCACCCTATAAAACATGGGTCTCTCCCTTTGAAATATAATACAAGACACATGGATTTCATTTCCATTTTCAACCATTCAATAATTTATTATATCAATTTTCAAGAATGGGGGACACATCCCCATTTAAAATCATCATTCAAAATTAATTAATAAAACCCAATTTCAAATCATTTGTGGTCAGAACCTCCTTTCAAAACATTCCCCAAATGTCAATATCAATTTTATTATTATAAAACATGGTCAGGTAAAACCCAAAAGCATGTTTTTAAAACCTTTTCAAAATACCTTTGGTTGCGCCATTAATTCAGAGAAACATTCAAGCCAATTTACCTATTTTACCATTCCCACATACTTGATTATATTTTATAACCCATTTCTCTCACATTTCGATTATATAGATGTTTAATAACTTATTTTTCTATTTTAAGGGTTCAAGACACCTCATGGGTATCCCTATGTTCTGTCTCAGGTCATTAACAATGCTAACAGGGTCTGTAGAGGGTCTCACATCCCAATATAAGTTCAAAAACACATTCCATAAAAATATATAAGAAAAAAAACAAAGAAAGACGTTGGTACAACCACATTCACATATAAAACATCAAGACTATGGGAGAAATCCTAAATAACACCCACCTCATTCTCGAATATGATTAGTAGACTAAAGAAATCATATGATCTGAACTCAAACACCCATTAATTCTAAAACATATAATCTTCTAGATAAGATAGGGTTTTAGGGATTCATAAGAAGATGATATATTTTAAAATCCCTAACCCATAAAATAGTGCAATGTGGAGTGTTAGACTCACATGGATCTTCGATTCGCAGAAAAAGTCACCCCAAATGCCTAATAGTCGAAGTAAAAAACCTCCTGGATGTCTTGGATGGTTTGGTTCATCACTTGAGATATAAAGGATTGGATATGGGTGAACAATTGGGGATTAATGAAATATGATCATGAGGGAAAAATTGAATTTATTACTTCTTACAGATTTCATGATTTGGCCGAATGATTTTCAAATCCTTATGCCAAACGTGAAACTCTATGTATCTAAAATGGGCCAAGAGACATGATTTCCTAGGAGCTCCTAAATGGTTTTCCAAATCATATGGTAAAGATGCAGTAGCCTCTATTCAAAAGTGGCTCTAAGAAGAATATTTTCCTAGGCAATGCACAAATTTTTCTCTCAAATTGTGCTTCAAACTATTTAGACCACTTTCCCCTCCTACCATGTCTGAAACCACCAGGATACACCCAAAACATCTCATACACCTATGAACCAATTCATTAGAAAAAAATATTTTTATCACAAAATTAAAAAGTATTAACACATATGAATGATCAGGATCTTATAACCTCAACACCTTATAGTAGAAAAACCTAGAGTCACAATTCCAAACCTTACTAATCCTCCAAGACCAATGGATGGGCCATAGGTCCCACCTACCATATTATATCTACCGAACGTTCTCCCAGACACAACCACACCATCACCACAAATGGACCAAAGAAACAAATCTACCTTCAATAAACTTCCTCTGTTATACTACAGAACTACGAGCCGATGCCCCCAATGACGCAACTAGAACATCCTTATCATTAAAAACATCAACAAGGGGGAAATTCTAGGTAATATCACCAAACAATAAAACAAAAGTATATCTAAAAGGCCTACATTACTCTAGGAGATCCAACAACAACACCCTTGGTCTGTTCCTCACCACATTTTATGTTCCAAACACTTGGCATTATCACACATGACTTATTAAAGTATAACAATGAAAGAAACTCAGTGTTAGTGAAGGGGTATAAATATTCAAAAAAAACCCCTCAACCTAACCTAGTCCGTAACTCTAGCCCCAATGACCTCACCCCATTTCCAAACATCCAATATACACCCAAGAATAACATTCATCTCAAAGCACTCTACCCAAAAAACCTGACCCAATTCCTATACCCGACACTACCTCACCCCGATAGATCCTCTCAATGCCCATCCAAATCATAGAAATTCTCTCATCAACAAGTGGCCACATTCCCACTATGGTTCTCTACACCATATGATTTAGATCTACACCACCATTTTCTGGTGTTGGGAATTTCAACAAATAAATGAAGTCTAATAGAACCTCATTTTTTACTTTTGCAACATTCCTGACATGTTTTCCAACTCATCACACCCCAAACATCTCGGGAAACTCCACCCAATATTGCCTCCCATCCTTTCTGTCATGATCAAATAGATTAATAACACCTCCATCATCCATATATCAACGAAGAAAAAGTTATTCTTCATCACAACCTTTTACCATTCTAGGTCGCAATTAACATCTCAACATTAAATGAAGGTGGATTATAGACCACCACATCCATTCCATTTTCACCCAATAGAGTCAGGATATCTTGGTTGAATCAATCTGTTGGATCAAAAATTCAACTGTTGATATGTTTTCATCAACCTGGACATGTCCCCTCATCTCTTAAGTCATATCCTATCTTCTTTGAACACATACCAAAGTCTATTCTCGACCTCTGCTAAAACATCACTACCATATAAATCACTGCTCCCCAAACTGTTTTCGGCTCTACAGAATCCACCAAGACATCTCAAATGAAAAAACTCATACCACCAATAAAACTATTCCGAGTTCAAAGTTGTTTCTTGACCCAATGAACCACTACATATGAGGACCACATTTCCTTCCCCAATGATTTCTATAATTCCCTTATAGACTTACCATTGGTATCATATTCCACAAAATCCACTCCACAGTCTCCTCCATACTTCCTGGACTGACATACCACTCCCCACCTTGGGAGTATTTTACTTAAAACTTTTCTCAATACATTTCAACCATCATGGATCAAACTTTGGTCACAAGATGAACCTTTAATTTTTACATGGTTTTCCATCCTTTCCTGAATAATGAAACCACCATGAACCAATACCCCTTATCACCTTCTGTGAATGGATCCCATGGCATTCATTGAAATACATACCATCTATAGGAAATTTATATTGGAACCATTTTATAGTGTTATCCACACACAAAAACCACATATTCCACCTCAAGAGCATAGACCATATGTTTTCACATATGCAACTGAAACACATTCAATTATCTAGGAATAAATCCATATAATTATCATCGTACCCACTAAAATGTCAAGACATTGGACATGATCATCACAAATGAAAGGTATTCCAATAATTTTTCAAGAAAAACAATAAAAGCTACCAACATCAATGTGATCTACCACTATGGGGACATCTTAACATCCCACATGACTTTGTATTTGGTGTCGTCCTAATTGAGGCTTATATTTCGGCAACCCGATTTGAATTTCCCAATCTTAATACTTGTATAGCGTAAGTAGGGGGTCGATCCACAGAGAGAGTTAGGGTGTCCTTCCTTCTTGATGTTTAATTTATTTATTGAATGTACTGAATTTTAAATTTTCTTTTTTTGATTGGGGTAATTTATTTCAAAATGAGAAAATGATTAAATTCATCAAAATCAAAGATAATTAATCATTAGAATAGAAAAATACTTAAACTGATTTTTAATACTATATGATAAAAATGTGTCAGGTTTGTGGGTGTTTGTGCAGGTCATCAAGAATAATGTTTCTTGTTGTGTTGTGTTATTTATAATAACTCACATATGTAGGTTTTGAACATATGAGAACCGCCTTGGCCTAGTGAATTTTGACTAAATCAAGAGAGATCAATTCCGTGGGCTGGAATTTGATTCTTATTAATTTTATCAAAGATTGGCCCTTAAAATATGACAAGTTTACCCAATGATAATGTGTGTACTTAATTGTAATTCCCAAGAGAAACCATATAAAATCTGTTGTTGGTTTGATACGGGGTCTCCACCAAGATGCAACAAGAGGTATAGAGGGAATTATGAGAGAAAAAATGAACAACATGAACAATAGAAAATTTATTGATTAACAAAACCCACATTTTTCCACAGCCCCAACACTTGGGGAATTTAAGTAAAAATGATGTAAACAGTGACATGAAAACTTTTAATAATTGAATGTTTCATTACAACAGAAATGGAAAGATAAAACATAGGATTACAAGATAAAAACTCTAAAAAATTTCCTAGAATGAGTTCCAAGATCTTCCTCCAACATTAATTGTGTCCTTCGAATAATCCCCCTTCTCCAAAAGTGTTATCCCCTCCTTAATTTTTCCCCCTTGTCCTAGGGTGGTTAGGGGTATAAATCATAGGTTAGAGGTTTGGTAGGAGGGGATGATAAGAGTAGGTGGTGGAATGTTGACAACCTCACGGTTACAGTGCAGAATTAGATGAACCATGGGCCAACCATGTGTATGGTCCTATCAACCAGAAAAGGAATGAACGGGTACTTGGGATGGTCTTCATTGTTTTAAAAACCATGCAGATCCCATGTGGTGGGTCATTGCATAAAAAATGCACACCCTGCATGGTTTCCTAGGTATTCCCCCATGGTTTTACAAAATGACTCTGATTTCCTTCTGAATCACGCAGAAATACAATGTAATCAATTTTTATTTCTTGTGACTAAAATACTTATCAAAACAATATTAAATTTTGAAATGTCATGAAAATATATTCCAACAACTAGATTCAAGATACTTAACTACATGAAAATTATCTATGCACAAAAGTGCATCAAAACTCAACCACACAAGATTGATTGTTTGTCCTTAGAGAAATTTTTGGACAATAATTTCATAGGAATTAATAAATCATCTAGTAGAAATGTCATTGATTCTATCAGTCGAATGAATATGGATTTTTAATGAATTATCTCTAAAAATTACTAAATTCATTCTTCATGACTCCCCAAAATTTTGAATTTTGATTACATGGTATGCCTAATGTTGGCACTATAAATTGTGTCCCCAAAATATCCAAATGATTCCATACATGATTCAATTTCATAAAATGTTTCTCATGATTCGATTTGGTAGGTCTTAGGACCCGAATGGATTTACAGATTATGAGTTATGGACATTTGATGTTGGGATGGAAAACGGGTTTGTGGAGCCCATTCGCGAAGCACCCTCCACGATCGTGTAGTAAGGGAACTTGACTGGGGGCCCATGCTGACGAAAATCTTCTCCTTCATGAAGCCACCATGGATCTTGGAGGAAGCATTCTTCGTGAACCCCTTTGACAATTGTGAACCCGCAACGAAGCGAAGAGGCAGGATGCTCTGCGAACCCCTCTGGCGTTCGTGAACCCACCACGAAGCAAGGAGGCGGGATGATCTGTGAATCCCTTCGATGTTTGCGACCCACCGCGGAGAAAAATCTATCTTCTTTCTAAGAAAGATCTTCTTTGAGGCACCTCTTTCCTATAAATACCCTACTCACCCCGTACATATGAGGCTTACACCACCCCTTGGGCAGCCGATCACTCCCATTTCGCAGAGCTCCCGAGCTTTGCGAGTCCATGCTCTGTGAACAGCTTCCTTTGCAATGTTCCTCCGCGAGTCCATGCTCTGTGAGCAGCTTCCTTCATGAAGCGGATCTATGAGTCCATGGTCTGTGAGCATCTTCCTTCGCAATGATTCTCTGTGAGTCCATTCTCTATGAGCATCTTCCTTCGCAAAAGCTGCTCCATGAGTCCATTGTGAAGGTGCTTCACGAGAACCCATGGTCTACGAGCCCCTTGGCTCCTCAAATCTAATTCAAGACGACCTATCCTTTTCGAGGCTCCAAACTTCGTGTCTTCCAGTCCATACCATGGGGGATGTTCCCCCACACCCCTCTGCACCGGTCCCTTTTCTACCATCACTAACCCCCATGAAAAATTGAGAGTGGCACCGTGAACTTTTCAGGTCGGGACGTCGTCAATTTCCATTGTGCCCTTATGCGCACCCACCTTCCACCTATGGAATACCATGATTTTAGATACTCCTCCACACACCATTAAACACCTTGAGTCGACATGTTCCTCTTGGTTCATTTCCCATGTCGTGAGTTGAGATTCTCATCATCAATTCCCTGAGTACCTTTAGTCGAACAATTCCTCAAGTAACTCATCCAAACCCCATTGCATGGATCATATACCAGGTTGAACTAGAAAGGGACTCCATTGCATAAGTCCCAACACCAACCATTTCTTGGTTCATTATTCCAAATAGTCCTATCTACATGAATAAAAACTGTAGTACACCCTATGTTCCAAACATTGGATGCCTCTTACTCTAAAAGAGAGATTCCTTATCCTCCAAGCATAAGATGCCAACAGTCCTCTCTACATGACTATAAAATGTAGCATGCCCTATTATTAAATAAAAGGATGCATCTTGTCCCAAATAAGAGATCCCTTATGTGAAAATCATAATATTCCTCATGCCATGATTAAAGTTGCATGATTTCAAGAGCGTTGGAATCTGTTCAAACATTCCATCACTCCACCGCATGCTTTGTCTGTCCTTAATTCGGATCTTCATCTAATTCCATGTCTAAAGGGACCCCCAAATGTTCTGGTACCATGAAACATCAGCTCAACTGCTGTCCTGGGACAATGCCCCAAAAGAATTAGGATAACACTTTGAGTCAGGTCCCGTGTTTCGAACACGGTCAACAGTCAATCCTCATTTTTTTGTCCCCATTTCAGGCTAACGTGATATGGATGATGTGTTTCTAACATTGTCAATAGTTATCCTCTATCATCACGCCACCCTCACCATGAACTATATTTTGGGCATGTGATTCAAAATTTTTATCCCCCTTTGTTCAGACTGATTCCAGCACCCTTGGCGTTATCCCGATTATGCACCAGCATATAGGTGTAGGCCTCAATCATATGCCTCAACTCACAAGTATGTTGGGATGCCCTCATGGAAATACACGAGGAAGACATTACGGTAATCTTCTTTGCATAATCCCCCTCCATTTCTGCTCCATAGCAGCACCCGAGCAGCTCCCTTGAGTAATCCCCATACACTATTCTCACTTCATAACGGCACCTGGGTAGCTTCCTTGAGTAAGACCCATCCATCCATTGTCGCTCCATAGCAGCACCTGGGCAGCTTCCATGTATAATCCCCATCCATTACCACTCTATAGCGGAACCTGGGATGCTCCCTTGTGTAATCTGCAACCATCTTTGCTGCTCCATTGTGGAACTCGGGTAGCTTCCTTGTATAAGCACAATCCATTGTTGCTCCATAGCGACACCCAGGCAGCTCCATTGTGTAAGCCCCATCCACCATTTTTTCTCCATAGAGGAACCCAGGAAGCTTCCTTTTGTAAGCCCCATCCATCCATTTCCACCCTATAGTCGCACCTGGGTAGCTTTCTCACATAAGCCCCATCCATTTTCGCTCCATAGCGGCACCCGGGAAGATCCCTTGCGTAAGCCCCATCCATTATTGTCGCTCCATTGTGGCACTCGGGCAACGTCCTTATGTAAGACCCATACATCCATTGTCGTTCCATAGAGACACCCAGGTAGATTCCTTACATAAGAAACATCCACCATTTCCACTCCATAGCGGCACCCAGGAAGATTCCTTTCATAACCCCCATCCACCATTGTTTCTCCGTAGCGGAACTCGGGAAGCTTACATGCGTAAGCCCCATGAACAATTTCCACTCCATAGAGGCACCCGGGAAGCTTCCTTGAAAAATCCCCATTCACCATTTCCACTCTATAACAGCACACAAGTTGCATCCATGCATAAGCCCCACCCACTATTGCCGCTCTTTTGCAGCACGTGGACAGCTTCCATGCGTAAGCCCTATTCACCAACCTTCATGGACTCACATTTGTGCCATGATTGTTAGTTCCTTGCTAAATTTTATTTCTCACACTGAGCACGAGTCACATGTGCTTACGGTAGTAAGAATTGACTATGGAATCCTCTCTGTGCAGCCTAATGTTTAAGACCCAATACACCCTTCTGAACTGCATGGTCTTTGATCCTGGCCAAGGCAAGATATGTAGGAAGCCTCCCTAAGGATCAATCCCACCACTCATTGGTGACGACCATATTCATTTAGGTTCACCAAAACCCATTCTAAACTACATGGTGTTTTATACTTTCCAAGGAAAGGTGCATAGGAAGCCTCCCTGAGGTTCAAGCCCAACACCCATTAGTCCCGACCATATTCACGTCAATTCTCACTCCGCCTGAACTACGTGGTCTTTGATCCCTTCCAAGGAGAGGTACGTAGGAAGCCTCTCTGATGTTCAAGCCCACCCCTCATTGGTCCCGACCATATTCATGTTGGTTGACCATTACCCATCCTGAACTACACAATCTTTGATACTTTCCAGGTCAAGGTACACAGGAAGACTTCTGAAGGTTCAAGGCCAACACCCATTGGTCCCAACTATCTTCATGTCGGATCACCTAAACCCATCCTAAACTACATGGTCATTGATCCTTTCCAAGGAAAGGTACATAGGAAGCCTCCCTGAGGTTCAAGACCAACACCCATTAGTCTCAACCATCTTCATTCTGGCTCCCACTCCCAAACTATGTAGAATTTGATCCCTGCTAAGGAAAGGTACATAGGAAGCCTCCCTTAGGTTCAATCCAAACAATCACCAGGAAGCCTAGACTGTAAGCCCCACAACCATCCCGAACTAACATGGAAATTGATCCTTGTCTCCTAGATAGGGTACAGATAAAGCCTATAAGAGGTTCAACCCCATCCAGCGGTAAGCTGTTGTGACCCTATCTAATGGTAAGCCATTGGGCCCCCAATCGACGATAAACCATTGAAGTCCCCAATCAATGGTAAACCGTCTTCAGATGAACTACGTATACATTGATTCCCTTCCATGGGGATACGTAGGAAGCCTCCCTGAGGTTCAAGCCCATCACTCATGTTTCACCCTGATTTATCCCTCGATCCCATGTGTTTCAGGAAGATCATTCCCCAACCTGAAGGTTTAATTTTCTCTAGATCCCATCCATGTGTCCATTATCACGGGTCGCCTCCTCAGGTGTCCCATTGTCCCACCGAACTATGCAGACTTTGATTCCATACCATGGGGATACGTGGGATGTATCTTCAATGATCAAGCCCAACATCGCCGTCATCTTCATGTCGATTCCATCTCATTCCCACTCCACTTTATTAAATTCTCCATCATCCATCCTGATTCTTACCCAGGCCACCACATCCCAGTGAGATCATGCTATTTATCCCAACACCGCTCCTTGTAGAACCTAGGGAGCTAACCATGCATAATCCCCACAAAACCCATATCCATCCACCCAAGTGTATCCCTCTTATGATGGGCCTCTTTCCATGAATAATACCCAACATGTATTTGGGTCGTTGTACATTGTGTACACCCTGATTCATCACCCCTTCAAACTAAGTGGGTTTTAATCCCTGTCTTCTACACATGGTACATAGGATGCCTCCCTGAGGTTCAATCCCAAACAATGGTAAACCTTGGTGTTCCCCCATTTTGGGGTTCACACTCTTTGATTCACCCTCAGTGGTGTACAGATCAGCCGTCACGGTGTGACATCTTCCATTTATGGAACACACTATCTTGGGTCACCTCTTATTTAGTGTTTTTTCCATCTACCTGATAAACACACCTAAATCTCCATCTTATGGATCTACCCCATGACTGACGTGGGATGCCTTGGGTTCTGCCCCCTTGAGATTCCCTCTTATGAGGAAGAATATTGGTTCCCCAATGTCCATGCATCCAGATATACCCCGACATGCCTGATGTTTTCATCTAATCCGACCGAAGGTTGCTACCATGTTAAGACCCCATGTAATTTATTGATGGAAGTAGTGTAATTAACCAGCATCCACAGAGATATGGCACTAGGAATGAGATTCACAAACCAAGACTTAATCTTTAATAGATACTCGTACTAGGTGACGAGTTCCGATGAGGAATCCACAGAAGGAAGAACCGACATCCCATCATCCCGTTTCAATCAAGGAGAAAACATCCCTGAACAAGGAACAGATGCCGCCCACCTTTGAAAAGCAGGAATGCGGGGCTATAACTGCGTGTCCTCCATAGACAGATGTGTGTTCCCTAGTGAAAGCATCAGAAACACCTAATCCAAAACCTCTAACCATTCATCCATAAATCACTGTTATTTAAAACTGAATTTGTCATTTTTCATTCAATGAAATACCCAACCTCCATTTCCATTTCATCAAACACATATATGGGTGAATCACAGGTTTTGTCATTACCAATTAGTGGACTAAAACTTTTATAGGCCACACACTCTCATTGTATTGCATCTTTTGGAACATGATGAAAGGTCATAATAAATATTGGGAATTCCTTTTCATATCTCATATTATTTTAATTTGGATGATATACTAGCATTAAATTGGACCTAATTTTTCTTGTCAACAGATGATGAATATTTGGAGAAAGTCAAGAGTTCATGAAATTAAGACTGTATGATAACCACTAGTTCGAAAACAATAATTTCCACACCTCACCTATCTGTATTCATAAATTTATTTCCATTTTAATGGGTTCTATAATTTAATTACTACATCACAAAAGGAATATTTTTTTTAAAATTATGAATGAATTAATAATCATTTCTTCTCAGATTTTACAATTTTCCTTCATATCATAAACAAGGTTTTTCAATGTGGATATATGAGAAATGTTTATAAATAATTCCCCAAATCCCATTTTTATCCAATTCATATTTATCTATGGCACCTATAACTGCCCTTTAGAAAAATCCTGTGGAAGCATGTCATCCTAGGTAATTTTCAAGCATTCCACCAAATGGGGTACCAATTGTGGGCGCCCTCCCCCACCCATAAAATTGTTCATGGTCCTCCATGAAGGTAAGAAGGTGGAGAAGGGTGGGAAAGGTTATATTAGGCAAGGGGAGGGAGAAAAACAAATGAATTCATTGATTGTGAACGAAAAAACTCCCCTGGATAGATGGAAAAGAGATGAAGCATTTCGTGTGTGCGAGCCCACCAAGAGTAAATGTGGAATCAAGCTAGAGAGAGTGAGGTATGTGCTGAGTGAATAAGAAAACTAGAAAAATTGAAGCATGAAAACCAAAATAGATGTAGCAAGAACCAAATGGAAGCACACACTCCACCTTTAACATGAAACATAACAGTGGAAAAGAGAGGATAACAAAGTTACACAGGAAAATGGTAAAAAATAGCTGTAACAAAACATGATTATTGCCATCCCATGGAGGGATCAATGGGATCAAAATACTGAGCACAAGTTTCTTTATCTCAGTTGGGGTCTATAGAAGGTAGAGTGCTGACCATCCCTTTAGTGGGAGCACAGGTGGTGGAGGGACCACCCATCGATGAGGAGCCCCATGCCGGATCAAGCTGGAATGGTGCATCTCCAAAGATGTAATAGGAGGTAGGATAGTTGTTCACTACCTCATAGAGATAATATTATTAAATATGGTCTAGGAAAAGTCCCTCCACCTCTAATTGAGTATTTTCTAAAGTCCAGTGGAATATCTGATACTAGTTATGATTCCACTTCTTGAAGAGGTTTGTGTCGGAATAAGTTGTTCCTTATAGGATGGTGTATGATTTATAGGGTGTGAAATGAGGTGGTATCCTATAAGCAGGGGAGGTAGTGGGTGGATATGTGTCATCACGGGGAGAGGAGTGGTGGGAAGAAGTAGGGGAAATGGGAGGTGCCTCTTCTTCATAGGCCTATTATTGGGGTTCAGTTGGTTCCATCATGGGTTGGCCTCTGAAATGGTACCGGGTGACATAATTCTAAAGCATCCATATACAATGGATGAGAGTGATGTCAAATTTAGGAGCCGGTGATACTTCAAATAATTATGTCTCATCATATTCAATATCAAATCGTTCTATTAATAGAGTGACAAAGGGGATGGTATAAATGGACCTCTTTTGCTTAGAGAACATAGTCTTAAGGTATTGTGAGAAAATATAGACATGTTTAATCTCAGATATGGTGATCATGGAGAGCATGAGGAATAAATACGGATTACTAAAATTTCACTCACTAGCTGACTCAGCAGTGAAGCATGTGGTACCAATCAAATGAAAAATATGATGAATGGGATTAAGTAGTTGGTATGCCATGGCAGTTTTGGGCACATATGAATATATGGGTTGTGAAATGGTGTCCCATAAGGCTCGTGAAGAAATGGTGTCCCATTAAAGGTGTTCCTCATAATAGGCTATATTTTCCACATGCTCACGATAAAAAATTCCATTGAAAGTGGAAAACTCACTTAGGTGAAAATAGAATCGTTTTCCATTAGGAGAAATGTGATGTCACCGTCGACCTCTTCAATAAACCCGACCCATATTTTTTATATCGATCATGACATTTGAATGTGGTGGAGAACTCTAAAACCATCTCCTTGAATGTGGGATTATGAACGACAAGTGCTCGGGTAAGGTGTCCCTGGGCTATGAATTTTTTAAGTGGCTCTGGAATTACCAAAACCTCAAGTTATTCAAGTTAAAAGTGGAGAGGGGTATTTAAATCCCTATTTACTAACATCTTATGTCTCAAATTTTCTTCCTTTTTACTGAATTTATTGTGTGGACCATGGGAGGAGGCAGAAATGGAAGTGCAAGCTCACTTTGAAGAGAACATTATGGGTTTGGGTTGTTAAAGATGCAAGAAGTGAAGTGTACCCTACAAAATTGAACAATTTACTATAATAGTAGATATAAAATGAATAAATAATATCTATAAACCTATATAACCCATGGAAAATCTCAAATATAGAAAATGAAATTTTGAAATGGGGTTTTTTAGAAAAATTCGTTGTTGTGAAAGTGTTTGCCAATGAATCTGTGAAAAATGAAGTGGATGAATGAAGGAATTTAATCCAAAGGGATAATAAAATAAAGGAAAATAAAATTGGGTAAAAATAAGGGGATTGCCAAACCCTAGGTAGAAATGAAAGAGAAGAAGAAGAAAAAGAAGAGAAAATAAGATAGAAAGAGGGAGAGAACATACCTTGGTTTAGATCCTATGGAAGAAGGAATGAATGATTGGAGGGAAATGGAAGGCAAGAATAGTTGTGGTTCATAGAGAGGGAGAAGGGATTTCATGATTTGGGGTAGAAAAAGAGGGGGGAATGAAAGATGAGGTTTTAAAAAATGTTAGTTTTATTAAGTGGTTTGATGGTTTCAACTCATTGTTTTCCAAACCATGCTCTAACTATTGGGTTAGCTTCTCGAAGAGATGGGGTGTCCCACATGGTTTTTTTGGGATGACTGTAGGTTTTGGAAAACTGTGCAGAAACTATACAAGATTCCACTAGAATGGGATCTTCAAGGCCCACAGTTTTCCAAACCATGTGCTAATCATGCTGTTGGTTCTAGTCGATATTTTTTTGAAAATTTCCCTACTTTGATTTCAAAACACCCCTTGAAAATTGAAAACTATTATCCCCCCATGAATTATATAATATGAAGTGATATTCTACATAATAAATCTAAGTATTATAGAATAAAAATTAAATAATATATCTGCCTCATTGTAGGGATTCTATACTAAAATTCACAACCAATGAAAAACTTACTAACAGAAATTCCTAAACACACCCATAGAAAAAAATAATTTAATAATAGTTTTTTAAATGTCGGGTTACCTACTAGTTTGTTCTATTTTTAATGTCTCGGGCTTGACATAACAAGGCCTCTTGCTACCTAAATTACATGGTGGATACCATTCCCCCCATGTATTCGATTTGAAGATAAGGTTTGAGACACTGCTGATTATTCTAATATGGTAGACCATTTTATCCAGCAACATCCACCACACCATGGTGGTAGTTATTGTTTATTTAAAATGTTCTTGAACACTAGGAATTAATATTTCCTTGAAAAAAACTCAATCAAGAGTTAAACAAACATACCTTATCACCATGTTGGAATGATTTTCATGATATCAGGCGGCCATGAACCACCATTGTCATCTCTTTGTATAACATAGAATTCTCATAAGCCTCTCATTGGATTTCATCGATCTATATCACTTGAAATTCCCATTTCTCTTCTTCAGAACATAGATTATAGTTCAATTCCATTACATCCAAATAGGCCTTATGCTCAAGTTCCACAGATAAATGACATGGTTTTACAAATATTAGAAAGAATGGGGAAATACCCAGTGGTGTTTTCATGGAACTCCTATATGCCCATAAGGCATCATTAAGCTTCTTATACTGATTTTCCTTGAGTATTCCTCATTTTCCTTAAATATTTTCTTTATTTCTTGGTTTGAGACCTCCACTTGGATACTAGACAGGGGATGGTAGGGTGTCCGCATGGTATATCTCACTCCATATTTTATGATCACATTTCCAATCAACACATTGTCAAAATGAGTCCCTATATCACTGATTATAACATGTGGAACACCAAATCTAATGAAAATATTCTTCTTCAAGAAGGAAACAACAACCTTCACTGTTTTATGTTCCATGGTAGTAGTTTCCACCCATTTGGATACATAATCGACACGAAACAAAAATATGGAGTTCTTATAAGATAGGGGAAATGACCCCATGAAATTAATTTCCCAGACATCGAATAACTTGACCACAAGGTTGGGTTCTTAGGAATTTAAGCTCAGCACCCTATGTTACTAGTCCTCTGGCACCTATCATAGCATGCTACAAAATATTGGTCATCCTTGTGGATGTTAGGCTAGGAAATTCTAGATTGAAATTTTTTTTCTATCATTCGGTTAGGTCCATAATGCTCGTAAGCTTGGGAAGAATGAAAAAATTCAAGAACTCTCATAATTTCTTCTTCTAGGATGAAGTGGTATATCACCCCATATCGACATGATTTTAAGAGGATTGGTTCTTCCCAAAAATATCTTTTTACTTCTGAAAAAAATTTTACTTTTTTTGGAAGGTAATATTAGGATAAACCACTCTCATAACCATGTAATTGGTGATGTCGACATACTATAGGCATGGTGTGACTTCAACATGGAAAATATGAACATCTGGGAAGTCCTTGATTTATCCATCAACCTCTATTTCCAAATGAGGCAATTATAAATGGTAGAGTTAATCATCGGTGACGTTCTAACTTCCATTATTTTCACGAATATCTAAGTCAAAATCTTGGAGTAAAATAACCCAATGAATGAGTCATGGATTTGAATCCTTCTTATTCAGAAAATATTTATGTGATGAATGGTCGGTATAAACAATTACTTTAGATAGCACAAAATATGAAATAAAAATATCTAATGATATGACCACCCCCAACATCTCCTTCTCGGTGGTGGTGTAGTTGATTTGGAATTATTTTAATGCCTTTCTTGTATAGTAAATTGGTCTTAAGAAAAAATTCAACCAATGTCCGAGTACTTCCCCCACTACATAATCACTTTCATCACACCTAATCTCAAATTTCTTCTCTCAATTTATAGAAATCAGGATAGGAGCCTCAACCAATATTTTATTCAAGATATGGAAGGCTACAATGCATGTTTCATCAAAATCAATGATATAATACTTCGAATAGAGATTGGTAAATGGTTGAGCTATTTTTGAAAATACACGATGAATCTTATATAAAAACATTCATTTCCTAGAAAACATTGAATGCCTCAGAAAAAGGGTGAATGGGAAGCTGTGAATTTGCTTCAATCTTTTCCAAGTCAACTTCAATTCCTTTTAGGGAAATATGGTGGCCTAATAAAATTACTTTTTGTACCATAAAGTATAACTTCTTATTGTTCAAGACCATGTTGGTGTGCTCGTATAATTAACAGACTAATTACAAAATTTTAAATTAGTTAGTGAAGTATTTTCAATATATTCAGAAATCATCCATGAAGACTTATAAAATCTTCTCCAAAATATCATGGAATATTCCCAACATACCTTTCATGAAGGTGGCTGGAGCATTTCATAGGCCAAAAGATATTCTTCAATAAGAACAATTTCTATACAGGCATGTGAATGTACTCTTCTCTTTGTCTTCAAGTGTAATAGAGACATGGTTATATCCAGAATAACCATCCATAAAATAGTAGAACTCATGCCCTGCTAATCACTCCAACATCTAATCCATAAAGAGAAGTGAGAAGTGATCCTTCCTTCTGGAATCACCCAGCTTATTTTATTCTACACAAACAATATATCCCATAACTATTCTTGTTGGTATTAGTTCTTTATTCTAATTGTAAATCATGGTGATACCCCACTTTTTGGTTACCACTTGCAATGGACTCACCCATGGGATGTCATAAATTAGGTAGATAATTCAATGATCCAATAACATGATCAATTATTTCTTCACTACATCCTACATTTGAGGTTTTAGTCATCACTACTATTGCCAAGATGACTTTTCTCATTCCTCACGAAACACCTTATTTGTGAATATGGTGGGAAAAATTCCCTTAAGAATAGTGACCATCCAACTAATGTCCTATTTTTTTATCCTCATAAATTTTAAGAGTGTATCCTATTGAACATCGGTGAGTGATGAAATGAGTATTATTGGAATGTGTTATCATCCCCCAAGTACCCATATATTAAATATGATAGGAGAGGTTTCATCTCGAGATGTGGGTATTTATGAACTCAAGGAACAATTAGATCGACCTTGGACAGCTCTAGTATATCCAGAATCACTTCTTGCTACCAATAATGACTGCCCTAGTCAATGATAAATTCTATCTCCATTGGTTCTTATTTAGGATGAATTTCTATGAATACATGGTCATTTATGGTATAGAAACATCCCATTTCACTCTTCATTTGGCCATAATGATTATCCACTATTGTCAATGTACAACAGTCCATATGTTCCACAATTGATTCTTTCGTAACTGCTCCGAGGATGTTGTAGGATAAATTTTCATCTCCAACTCTATTGATAAATTATCCTTGTGGAACATCTATCAAAACATTTCCCAAAACCATGGAGGGTCTTCCAAGAATAAGAGGTTTCCCTTGGTCTTCATCCATGTCATGTATAATAAAATCATCTGGAAGAATCATCCTTTACACTTTAACTAGAACATCCTAAAATAGCCCTCAACTATTTTTAATAGAGCTATCTACTAGTTTTAGTGCCACTTGAGTTAGTTTTAGTTCGTTTATCCCCAACATCTTAAAGACTATAAAGGGAATCAGGTTGAAAATAGCTCCTAAATCAATGATCGACTTTCCAAATTCACAAGATCCAATTGTTCAAGGGATTGAAAAAATTCTTGGATATTGGATATTTGGAGGAAGAGAGTTGTAACGACCCGAATCCGGAGCCACTCTACTGGTGCCCCGTGCCCAGTTCACTAAATGACCTAAAGCACATTTCCCCAAATGGCAGAGGATGCCGACTAGCAGTGAGGGACTTGGTATGTTATTGGGGAAACTATGCCCTCATTTGGTATGGTATACAAGGAAAAGGAAATAACAGTCAATAGAGGAAGCAGTAAACAACATAAAATTACTGAAACTAAACAGTGGAAGCGAAGTATGATATAATAATGATGCAGCATGTTACATGTATCCAAGGAAAGTAGCAAACACAATAACGTACTGAAATACAACTGAGAACAAAGTACTAAAAGTAAACAGCAACTCCAGCAGCATCGCAAGCCTAAGCTCGGTCCTATACTCTCCAGCTCCAACCAGCAATCATGTACCTGAAGTAGAAGGGACACAATCTCTATCCACACCTACAACCATATAACCTGTTTGGGTCGAAAAGTAGTACCCAAACAGGGTGTGAAATTAATCCTAGTAGGCAATCACCACAAGATCTGTGCCCTACTGTCAGTGAGTAATATAGAAAAAGTAATGAAAATAAATGCAGTAGAGAAATAGGTGTACACTAAATTAAACAATCCTACAATCTCCATTCACATTTATTTATTTATTTAGTTCAATCATTTAATTATCAACCAAGAAAACAAGCGAACAACTCTATATTCTCAGGGCATAGCAAGTAACACAATAGGTATCTCAATGGACTACCTAAACAACAAGCAGTAAAAAACCCAAGCTTATTCTTTGGCTTGGTGGAATCGTCACAAACACCCAAATAATATTCACATTGACTCTCTGGGTGGATCATACTGGCATACCTCACTAGTCAAGTAAGCATACAATGTCACAGACACTCTGGAAATCTCTCACCATCAATTCCCCTATGGTCTTGCAATGATAGATATAGAATCTCTAAGGAAGCACTTACATCTACTTCCCCATGTAGTCACGATACGTAACTAAGGACACTCTAAGGAAGCACAAAGTCCCATTCCCGTAGGTCTTGCGGACGGTACTAATTTATAACAGACTCTCCATGGAAGCCCTTAACCATCAATTCCCTCTTAGTCTAGCACACTAGGTTCCCACAACCCTGAGTAGTGTAGTCGTGTGTAATCGATTGTTAGTATCCCAATGTAAGTTCAACAAACTACCTGGATAATAGCTACAATGCACCAAAAGCATATATACATTAGGCAATACATGCAATCAATCATATTAAGGCAGGTAAACAATGCAACAAGGTATGCCTCACACGCAACCTAAGACAAACGGTGGTAAACAACCAAAACAAGGGAAACACCCATGGGGTGATCCTCAAACATGCTAACAAGAAATCATTGATCATCTATTAACCTCAAGCATACAAGAAATCTAAGGCAGAAAAATAATACTGGTTCAAAACCCTAACCCGGGATACCAGATACATGGGAATCCGACACTTTTTGCACAAACAATCAAAGACATTCAACGTAGAGAAACAAACCGCCTACCTCGATCCTCAGATGTCTATATACATGAACCTCAGCTTGTGAATCATCCTAGAATGGAGTAGATCTTCAAAAATGTCTGAAATGTACAACCTCAGATAACTCTCATAAGAGAATGAATTAGAAAACGTGGCCAAAGAAGAACCAAGAACTCACAGTTGTGATTCTATTGGAACTGATGGTGTTCGATTCAGACAACCGGTGAAAGATCGGTGGCTCGGAGAAGATTTAGCCTCTTCGGCTGCTCTGGATGGAATTAGGCAGAGAAGAAGATAAAAATAGGTTTAAGACGTGACCCCGGTCAGTTTAATGAAATAAAAAGAAAAGTACACGGCGTGTAATAGTCTTTTATGTACACCGCATTAAGCTACCTCCACATCACCCCTACACACCATGTGTGTGGTCCGGACATGGCCATCACACAGCCTCGCGTGGGAGAAAAGTACACAACGTGTACTCACAAAGTACACGGCGTGTACTTATAAATTTTCCAGATTTTACTCTTTTTCTAAAAAAAGACCAGAAAAGAAAAACATACCTGAAAAGAAGGTCCGGGTTCTTACAAACATCCCCCCTTAAATAAATTCATCCCTGAATTTTCTAACAAGGTGGAAAAGAAGAAACCTCGAACAACTCTGGCCACTGTGATCGCATATCGGTCACTCTCTCCCAAGTCATGTCCTATACATGGCCATGCTGCCATAGAACCCATACCATAGGAACAGATCAGCCACGGAGTACCTTTTCCCTACGATCAAAAATCCTGATAGGATACTCCTTGAATGATGCATCCTGCTCCAACTCAACCTCCTCTGGTTGAAAAACAAGAGACGGATCTGAGAAATAATGTCGAAGCTAAGAAACATTGAAGATGTCGTGCATAGCCTGGTACTTCTGAGGCAGCTACAACCTATAACCAATCATCCCGACTCTATCCAGAACCTCAAATGGTATGACTTATCTCGGTGAAAGCTTACCCTCTCTCATGATCCTCTTGTGTCCCAACCTTGGGGTAACATGTAGGAAAACCTGATCCCCGATCTTGAACTCCAAAGGTTGTCTCTGCTGATTAGCATAATATTTCTATCAAGAATATGTAGTAGACATCCTTTTTCGAATCAAGTCCACCTGTTCCGTGGTCTCCTGAACAAGATGAGGTCCCAACATAGCTGCCTCTCCTGCCTCCAGCCAACACAAGGGTGATCGGCACATCCTACTGTACAAATCATCTTAAGGTGCCATCTAAATAGTTGCCTGAAAGATATTATTGTAGGAAAAATCCACTAGAGGTATATGTATCTCCTAAGATCCTCCAAAATCAAGGACACATGCTCGTAGCCTGTCCTCTAGCACCTGAATTGTGCGCTCTGACTGGCCATCTATCTGGGGATAGGAGGATGTACTCAGAAGTACCGTTGTACCCAAATCCCTCTGTAGCCCTTTCCAGAAATGTGATGTGAAACGGGCGTCCCTATATGAAAAGATAGTACTCGGAACCACATGCAAGCACACAATCTCACGGATGTACAACCATCAATGTTCATGAACACCGATGGTCTCCTTAATCGGAAAGAAGTAAGAAACCTTCGTGAGCCTATCAATGAAAACCCATACTGCGTCATTCCCTCGAGGAGATCTTGGTAACCCTGTCACGAAGTCCATTGCGACATCATTCCCCTTCCACTCGAGAATGGGTGGCTGCTGTAAAAGCCCAGCTGGTCGTTGGCGGTCCGCCTTCACCTGCTGACAGGTGGAACACCTCAGGACAAAACCAGCAACATCTCTCTTCATACCTGGACACCAATACTGGCGGTGTAGATCATGATACATCTTGGTGACACCAGGATGCACTACCCAAACTAAGGAATTAATGTCTCGCACCATCTCATTGCGTATATCTACTAGCACCCATATGCATCCCTGGAAATGTAAGACCTCATCCTCGCCTACGATCCATCTGGGAAGAGGGTCCTCTCCTGACACACATTCCCGTAGGACTAGGCCTTCATAATCTGATAGCCGCCTCATTTGAACCCAGTCAAGAAGGGTAGAGGTAATAGATACATAAGAAAGAAATGTTTTTCCATGTTTTTCATACACCTCCAAATGCATCTCAGAGAACAGAGCCATAAGCTGCCACTCACTACTAGCCTCCCGAACTGCTTGTATCTGAGTCCTCCTGCTTAGTGCATCTCCCAAAACATTTCCTTTCCCAGGAATATAGGCAAGCTCAAAAAAGAAATACTAGAGATACTCAACCCACCTCTGCTATCTCAGATTCAATTCACGATGCGTGAAGATATACTTGAGGCTCTTATGGTTAGTATATACTAAAAAATGCTCTCCTAGAGGATAATGTATCCAAAAACGCAAAGCATGAACAACTGTAGCCAACTCCAAGTCATGCATAGGATAGTTCCTCTCATGTAGCCTCAAGTGCTGAGATATTTATGCAACAACATGATCCATCTTCATAAGAACTCCTCCAAGCCCTATGCCAGATGTATCATAGAAGACTGTATAACCCTTGCCTGGCTCTGAATAAACTTGAATTGATGCTAAAGTCAATCTCCCCTTCAGCTCCTGGAAGGCTGAATCACAGGCTTCTTACCAAAAATACTTCACCCCCTTCTTAGTCAAGCCCATCAACGGTGCTGTTAAGCATCAGAAGTCCTGTATAAACCACCTTTATTAACCAGCCATCCCTAAGAAACTTCGTACCTTGAAGACATTCTTTGGATGCTCCCATGTAACTACTGCACTCACCTTCTCTGGGTCTACTGATACTCCTGTCTCCAAGATGACATGAACCAGAAAGTGAATCTCATCCATCCAAAAGTGGCACATTGAGAGCTTAGAATATAACTAATTCTCCCTCATTGTACTCAAAACAATCTCATGATGGGTAGCATGGCCGTGTCGAGTGTGAGAGTACAGTGAGATGTCGTCCACAAAAACCACCACGAAGTAATCCAAGTAATTATGGAAAACTCTATTTATTAGTGCCATGAAAACTACTAATGTGTTCGTGAGACCGAACAACATAACCAAATACTCATACAGACAACACCTTCTCCGGAAAGGCTGTAAGAGGTATTCCCGATGGTCTGACACGTAATTGATGGTAGCAGGATCTCAATTCGATCTTCGAGAACACTATGTCTCCTATAAGATAATCAAAGAGATCATCTATCCATGGAAAAGTATATCGGTTCTTGACCGTCATCTAGTTCAGTTTCCAATAATCCACACAAATCCTAAGGGTGTCGCCTGCCTTCTTCACAAACAGGACAGGTGAACCCCAAGGAGAAGTACTGGGTCAGATGAAACCCTTTGTCTACAAACTCCTCCAACTACTTCTTGAGGTCCTGCAACTCTGGTGTAGCCATCCTATAAGGAGGAATGGACAAAGGTGCCTCTCCTGGCATAAGCTCAATAGAGAATTCTACCTCTCGCTCTGGAGGAAAACCTGAAAAGTCTTCTGGAAAGACATCTGTAAAGCGATCAACCACTGGAGGGAAATACCTATGAGAAGTCCCCTGGTCATCCACATATACGCTAGAAATATGTGATGTAACACCATCCAACCCATGATGCTCTGGTCCCACTCTTCTTGCTTGGACATCCCATTCACCCTTGTGAAGAAAATATCCACCCTCTGGTGATGTGAAACTCACCCTGCGGTGATAGAAATTGACAAAGGCCTGGAAGGGAACTAACTAGTCCATTTCGAGAATGAAACAATATCCTGTCATCTCCAAAACATAGAGACTCCCTGAAAAATGACACCCACCAACCTCAAGGGGGAAGTATAAGCACAAACGCACGCTAGAAGTTCTAATTCCCAAGGGAGTGTGTAGTGTCATCATATCCTCAGAAGCATAAACAGTAAGTCTAAGGATTTCCATAGTATGCATAGAAATAAATCTATGAGAAGATCCTATATCGAAATGTGTAGAGGATAAAACTGAAGCTACTAAAATTGTACCTTGAACTGTAGAAGGTCCAGGATCCTGCTCCTGCTGAATCAGCTTTATAGTAAAAGTCTGGCCTGTACCGCGACCCTATGTAGCAGCCTAAAATCCCTGAGATGATCCTCCATGAGCCTGACCACTTCATCCATGACCTCTACCTTGAACTGAAAGACCTGAAGAATTCCAGCCCCCAGTTTACTTGGAACTGGCAATCCTTCTCTTGTACGTGAAGTTGAAACCGAACCTCCTTCACTAACTCCTGGAAGAAGAACCTTACAGAAACGCTGCAGATGACCCATCTTTCCATATAATCAGAACTCCACAGGGTCTCTCGGGCACCGAGGCTTATTATTCCCATTTTTTCCACACTGATAGCACACCAATTGGTTTCCATAAGGAAGATATCTTCTACCAGAAGGAATACCTCACTTTCTCGAGTCACCTAGTGTAGACTCTCAGTGGCGCTTCCTGCTGTCTGTCTGGAAAGAATCAGCCCTGGATGCTGAACCATCCTAGTCTACAGCTCCAGTCACCCTCAGATTCATCTCCGTGATATTCACCTAGTTGACTATTAGAGAAATAGAAGTCAACTGGAAGACGTTCACCTGCGATCTAATGTCTGATTTGAGGCCTTTCTCAAACTTCCTTGTTAAAAATAGCTCATCATTCCCCAGAATGGTATTGAAATGCTATAACTCTTTAAAGCAGGAGGAATAATCCATAACTATGAGAGTACCCTGCAGCAGGTTCACGAACTCTCTGACTCTGTTAGCCCTCAGTGTCGCTGGGTAAAATTAGTCATTGAACGTACACTGGAACTCGTCCCAAGCCATAGCCTGTTGGTGCCCTGCCTACGGAACCACATCACATAATCTCTTGGAGAAATCTCGCAACATATAAGTTGTGAGCTTCACTATCTTCTCTGGAGGAATCTCCAGATGCTCAAAGATGGACAACATGGCTTCTAGCCATGACTCGGCAGCCTGTGGTCCTCCATCCCCTGTGAACATGGGAGGATGTTGCTGCTAAATAACCCGCGTCAGCTCTGCCATAGACGGGGCAGGATGCTGAGTTCCATGGAAGGTCTGTATGAATCTCACGTAACCCTCTCTGAACTGAGCATTGGCACTAGCATCTGGAATCACTGCGGCTGCCATTTCTAGAACAATAGGCGGAACTACTGGTAGTCCCTGATCTTCCATATCAGGCGTACAGTCACTGCCTGGTTCATGACGTGTAACCGGAGGACGTCTTGGTGACATAGCTCTGAAAGGTCAAAATCACACCTTCATTAATGACGATCAAAGTTGAAACTTAAGAGAGAAAAACAGAACAGGAGAGAAAAACTATAAAAAATATAAAAACATGGATACACAGTATGTAGTCCTTACACACGACATGTTCTAGAAAGATTTTACTTGGGCGTGTACACAGGCCAACCTGGCTGTGTAAACCCCGACTACATGGTGTGTTCTTGCATATACACGGAACGTACCCTCCTTTTTCCTCCTTCCCAATTACTCCTACAAGACTAAGTCACACGGACTGTCCCAGCAGGAAACTACACGGCGTGTTTTTCCACTACATGACATGTCCTAATATCATTCTATTGCCCGTTTTGTTAGTGACACGGCCTGACACATGGTCAACAATACACGGTGTGTTCAGGACAGACACATCATGTACGTGGACGGCTATCACTGACCCGTGTTGTTAACTACACGGCCGACTACATGGTCAACTATACATGGCATGTTTCCAAGGGACACGACGTGTCCTTGGAGGAAAACCCCGTCCCGTGTTGTTAGCGACATGGCCTAACACATGTTCAACACTACACGGTGTGTTCAGGACAGACACGACATGTACGTGGAAGGATAACACCAACCCGTGTTGTAAACTACATGGTCAAATATACACGGTGTGTTCCCAAGGGACACGGCGTGCCATTGAAGGAAAAACCTGGCCCGTGTTGTTCGTGACACAACCAGATACCTATTTCAGACTACACGGCATGCTAAACAGGTACACGACATGTTCCTACAAAATTTTCCAAGACCCCATGTCCTTTCCCACACGATCAGTGAGACAGATAAAAACTACATAGCGTGTATGCATAAAGTAAACACCGTGAATTTTGGGTTTTTCTATATAGTAACCTCAGAACTACATCGTAACCTAGAAAACACAGAAAAAACAGTGTTATGGTGCCAAATCCTGACCCTTGGGGGCCCATACTCCCCACGAATAAAATCTTGGCATCATAACAATGCATATAGCAAGTAAATAATATAACAAACTCATGACCCCCGAAATTTCGATCCTTGAGGGCCCATAACACCTCTAAGACCAAAGTTTGGCGTCCATGATGAAGAAGCTCTAATCAAACGATACCCTATCCACATGGAAGGTATTCTATCATAGTAGTTATCACAACAGCATGCATCTTTTATCACAAATTCTATCACAATAGCATGTATTTTCTAATGAAATTTAGATGGCATGGAAAAATGCATGACATGTGATTTTCTAACAAGTTCCTATATGATGAATGAGATGAAAAACCCTCATCTCACCGGGTTGCAACAAAATAGAACCACAATCATCTAAATAGTAACAACAAAAAACAAGTGCACCACCCAATAGTGAAAGCGGTTAAACTGTAACATTTGCAAAACTCAAAAATTGCAATATTCGAGGTAATCAGGATTTTTCCATGTACACGGGTTCTAGAATGCTCAGGAATAGCTATTTACCATTTACCTATTTTTTCATATCCCAGTCTAATGTTCCTAAACATTAATTCAATAGAAAAGGAACGAAAAGAACCTATTTGATAACACTTTATAATGAACCGAATCTAGAGCCCCTCAACTGGGGCCTCGTGCCCGGTTCTCCACATGACCTCAAGAGCATTTCCCCAATCGCCAGAGGGTGCCAACTAGAAGTGAGGGCCTTGGTATGTTATTGGGGAAACTATTCCCTCATTTGGTAAGGTATAAAAGGAAAAGGAAATAACAGTCAATAGCGGAAGAATTAAACAACATACAATAATTGAAACTGAACAGCGGAAGTGATGTATGATATAATAATGATGCATCATGATACATGTATCCAAGGAAAGAAGCAAACACAAAAATGTTCTGAAATACAACTAAGAACAGAGTACTAAAATTAAACAATAACTCCAGCAGCATCGCAAGCCTATGCTCGGTCCTATGATCTCCAGCTCCAACCAGCAATCATGTACCTGAAGTAGAAGGGCCAAAATCCATGTCCACACCTGCAACAATATATCCTATTTGGGTTAAAAAGAAGGACCCAAACAGGGTGTGAGACTAATCCCAGTAGGAAATCACCACAAGATCTGTTCCCTACTGTCAGTGAGCAATATAGCAAAAGTAATGAAAATAAATGCAGTAGAGAAATAGGTGTACACTAAAGTAAATAGTCCTACAATCTCCATTCACATTTATTTATTTATTTAGTTCAATCATTTAATTATCAATCAAGGAAAAAATAAAATAGATCTATATTCCCAAGGAATATAAAGTAACACAACATGTATCTCAACAAACTACCTAAAAGACAAGTAGTACAAAACCCAAGCATGTTCATTGTCTTGGTGGACTCATCACAACCAACGAAATATTATTCACACAGACTCTCTGGGTGGCTCATACTGGTAGAACCCCTAGTCATGTAAGCATACAAAGGCACATACACTCTAGGAAGCTCTCACTATCAATTCCTCTATGGTCTTTAAACGATAGATATAGACTCTTTGAGGAAGCACTTACGTTTAATTCCCCCTGTAGTCTCGATACGTACCCAAGGAAACTCTAAGGAATCACAAAGTCCCATTCCCATAGGTCCTGCAAACGGTACTAATTTATAACAGACTCTCCAAGGAAGCCCTTAAACATAAATTCACTCTTAGTCTACCACATCAGGTTCCCACAACCCTGAGTAGTGTAGTCGTGCATAATCGATAGTTAGTAGCCCAAAGTAAGTTAAATAAACTACCTGGATAATAGCTAAAATGAACCAAAATCATATAAACAGTAGGAAATACATGCAATAAATCATATCAAGGTAGGTAAAAAATGAAACAAGGTATGCCTTAGAGGAAACCTAAGCCAAACGGCGGTAAACAGGAAAAACAAGGGAAACACCAATGGGGTGATCCTCAAACATGCTAACAAGAAATCATTAATCATCTATTAAACTCAATCATACAAGAAATCTATGGCAAAAAAATAATACAGGTTCAAAACCCTAACCCAAGATACCTGATACATAGGAATCCGACACGTTTTGCACAAAAACTCAAAGAAATTCAATGTAGGGAAACAAACCACCTACCTTGATCCTAAGAGATCGATATATGTTAACCTTGGCCTGTGAATTGGCCTAGAATGGAGTATATCTGAAAAATGTCTAAAACATTCAACCTCATATAACTCTAATAAGAGAAAGAATTAGAAAAACGTGGCAAAAGAAGAACCAAGAACTCACTGCTTCGATTCTATTAGAATTGACGGTGTTCGATTCAGACAACTGATGATGGATCGGTGGATCGGAGAAGATTCAGCCTCCTATGATGCTCTGGACATAATTAGGCAGAGAAGAAGATGAAAATAGGTTTAAGACACTACCCCAGTCCGTTAAATGAAATAAAAAAGAAAAGTACATGGTGTGTACTTCATGAGTACACTGCGTGTACTAGCCTTTTCCGTACACTGCATTAAGCGGCCTCCACATCACCCTTACACAACATGTGTGTGGTCCGGACATGGCCAGAACACGAACTCGCGTGGGAGAAAAGTAAATGGCATATACTCATAAATTACATGGCGTGTACCTAGAAATTTTCTAGATTTTACTCTTTTTCTCAGAAACGACCAGAAAAGAAAACCATACCTGAAATGAAGGTCCGGGTTCTTACAAGAGTGTTGAACCAGCACAAAAAAAATCTGTAATGAGAGTGATGGTCCCCAAATCCTCCATCTTCTTCTTTTTTGAGAGGATTTCCTTTATGAACTCTATATATATTGGAATTTGAGTCAATTCCTCTGTGAATGGAATGTTAATATTATGTTCCCAGAACACCTTATTAAGATCCTGAATCTTGTAAAGGTATGTTCTTGTTTAAGTTTTGGTTTGAGTCCCTTATTTTGGTTAATTAAGTGCATACCTATGTTTTTGAGGAGGCTCGAGGTTGTTCCAGGGGTTTGGGACACAAAAACTTGAGAAATGTGGGTTTTCTGGGTAGGCTGCACGATCATCACACAGTTAGTACTAACTATACAGAAAAACCTAGAAAACGTGCAAGAATTGTGTTTTTGAACAGTGGCCTCTGCACGGTTTTCACATAGTTTTGAAAACAATATGGGTAAACCATGCGAGGGGGGTCATTTGGGATAGAAGCCTCATCACGGCTGCCACGTGGTTTGAAAAACCTTGCGGGTAAACCGTGTGGCCCAAAAACCTTTTAAAAATTACTATTTTTCCACTATGGGGTTTTTAGCCCCAACTCAAGATTTCCCCCCAGTTTACCCCTATTCACCTTAGGAACGAACCAAACCTCCCAAGGGCTCCAACAGATCAATCTCCCTAGTTTATAAGTAATTTTTGGTATTGTTGATTTCAGATCGAAGCTCCATGTAAGGCAAATCCCATCCTTTCCTCTGTTTTAAGTTTAGGTTTTGTATCTTCTTCTTCCATCTTTCTAAATCTCTAAACCCTACACTTTGAGCGAGATTTAGTTTTAAGCATCATAGGTTTGTTGAAGTGGAATCTAAGGGCTAGATTAAGAGTGTGTTCACCCATGGAATCAAGGTAAGTGGTCTACATGTTATATCCCATGGTTTATTTGTGGATTTGAGCATGTGTGGATTGGTTCATGGGTGTCTCTTGGTGTGTTTTGACTACCCGTGGAATGTTTTGGTAAAATGGTTATTAAAATGGTAAATTGGAACTCTAACGATCCCCATTGGATGCATCGATGGTGATGAGACTAAACTAGGGCCACCTATGGGGTGAACCAACTTTTCCATACCTAGGGATTGTAAAGAACAAGTAGGACTGTTGTGTGTTTATGATGATCCCTTGATACAGAATGTTGATGAGATTGAAGATGTTAGGGTAGAATATAGGTGATGCATCTAGTAATAATAATAATAACCTAAGGGATGTTTTCTTGACATGAAATTGGTTTATATGGGTGAACATGGCTACAATAAATGAATTGTGAATAGTGTTGGAACATGTTATGAGTTAGTTTGTGGAAATGATGAAATACCATCATGGAATAGATTATGGGCCTAGTATTTAAGCCCATTGAGATTGGCATAATGAACAATTATTAGTGAGATAATCATAATAAAAGGGAATTGGGATAAATTGCTGACGATGTGAAATGTGGTAAAGGTGTTAATGGGTTAAAGAATAGTATTAACTCATATGTGTTGTAATGATTTATGTTTACCTTGATCAATAATTGTGACGTGGTGTGAATGGTTAATGGATACATATATATATATATATAGCATTTGAACATTTCATGGTAGTGTGGGGTACTGACTGAGGTTCTAGGCCCCCGGGTCGAGTTGGATTGATGCTCTAAACTCCACTCAATGTACTGGTTATGGATGAGGATTGATGCTCTATTCCCCTAACAGTTTCATCCACATGGATTAATTCTTTGAGGTAAGGATATGGTTAATTTACCTATTTTATTTATCTTTGTTATGGATTAATTTGATAAATAAATGGTTTAGTCTCCCCAATTGACTATTTAGACCTTTACTGCTAGTCAGCAAACTTTGGCATATGAGGAGGCATGCTTAAGGTCATGTACCCACCCGGATCGGAGCACTGATTTAGTGGCTTCTGGGTCAGGGATGTTACAAAGTGGTATCAGATGATGTATTTATTCTCCTTCGTTTAATTATTTTTATTTGGGATGGTAAATGGGAATTAGGATGTGTTCGGCCTTGTTAACGATCTTGTTCTTGGGATTAGTTAACCCATGTATAAGGGAAAACCTATGTCACTCAGTGTGGGAATTTCTGTTCTTGATTGTTCAATGCTATAGTTGATGATATTTCACCATTTGGTGATACAGATGTTGTGTGATGTTATTGTTTTGTGATATTTGGACTGTGGCCCAATGGCACGAGGTTGTGCATTCATGCATCACTGTAGGGACATTGGGAGTTAGGTAACATGCATCATGATAGGCACACATGGGTTGGGTGTGTGAGGCATGAAATAGTAAATTCACCTTTCATTTGATAATTAAAAAGGGAAAATGTGGTAAATTAAAAAATGCAAGTGGGTGAAGATAAAGCAATGATAAGTGATGAAAAATGAAATATGTGTAGTTAAGGGATGTAATTAATTGAAAATGTTGTTTGTAACTTGTTTTGTGAGGCTTATGGTGGTCTATGGTTGTTTACCCCTTGTGAACCATGGCCCGTGGTAGGGATGGTTGAGGTAATATTTCTAGATTTATAAGGTTTGTTGGGATGGTGCATGTATAATGGGTTTATGTGGCTGGTGAAGAGCCTTTAAGTTTTGAATTGTGAAATTTATATGGTATGTGTTCTAAATTTCATGATTGGTAATGTAGAGAAATGAAACCATGATGTTGAGCATCTATTGGGTTACAGGAGGATGTTTCTGAGAACACTTTTCCAATATAGGAGCAAGAAAATGTGCTAATCTAGGAAGGTAAGGAGGAGTATTTTTGGGAGAACATGGATTCTATTTTGCAGATGATGGTTTGAGATCAAGGGTGGGTTTCACCAAGTATGTTTGAGTTGATAAGAGATTTTCAGCGCCCTCCGACCATTATTAGAGAGGGTGATCTAGAGGTAGCAATTTTCTGGATAGAGTCTGTCCATACGATACTTGATCATCTAGAGACTCATGATGGGAAGTGGGTCAGGATGGCAGAATATAAGTTGCAGGGCATGCAAAACATTGGTGGGACATCCTGGCTCAGACTGAGGAAGTTGAAAGGATGTTGTGGAAGGATTTCCAAGAAAATTTTCTGGAGAACATTTACCTAGAGAATTTGATGAAAGAGCGGGCTGCATAGTTCATGGGCCTATCTCAGGGATCAATGTCATTGATGGAGTTTGCTGGCCGCTTCACTAGCATGTGAAGTGTTTTTCCAGCATTGGCAGGGGATAAGGTAGAAGTGGAGAGACGTTTCCTGGATGGGCTGAGACACGAGATTAGGTCTCAAGTGAACAAATTTTTTTGAAGATGTTTACAGTGATAGTAGATCAGGAATTGATATCATAAGGGAACCTTAATAGAGTTTTAGGCAGTGGTATTGTCGTGCCAGCTGGGCGGACAAGTGGTGCAGCTTGCAAGGGTCAGAAGCGTCGTTTTGGATACTTTTAGCATGGTGTAAGTGTGCAAGGAGTTCATAAGAGAGGGTAACCCTCTCAGGATAGTGATCAGGTGTTCTTCTATCAATGTGGAAGAATGGGGTACATACGTGGCTAGTGTCATATACCTCTCGTTGAGTGCCGATTGTGTAGCAGATTGGGTTATGTGCACAGTTTCTGTAGGAACCCTCAACAGGTGAACATGAATTTTGGTGACAGGCAGAACCCAAGAGGATGCAAGGGATTAGTTGCTTCGTATCAAGCAGGCAGTTGGAGCTCCATGGTCCTTACTGGATGGGGTGGTGGGCATGGAACTCTAGGGAAGGATCGCCCATGTCAGAAGGGCAATGCAGTTATGGGAACACATGTTGGATCCCAAGGTAGAGGGGCATGTCAGCTTCACACAGTTCAGTCTGCACCTGGTTATGGTGAGGCTGGGTCGTCGACTGTTCAATGTATGATCCTTGTAACTTCTATGATTGCTAGAGCATTTTTTGACACTCGGGCCACACACTCTTTTATTTTTACCCAGATTGTGGTAGGTTTGGGTTTTCCTATAGAGAGTGCGTGCATGGTTATGTTCATTGACACTCCATTGGGGGTATGAAATGAAGATATCATGCAGTGCAAGTGATGTTCTCTAAAGGTTGGTGGGTATTTTTTCTTGTGGGACTTGTTCATTCCTGAGATTTTGAGGTTTGAAATGATTTAGGGTATGGAATAGTTGTTGTTATACCAGGAAAACATAGCCTGTTACCATTACCGGGTATCATTCAGGTCACTTGATGGTGATGCTTATGTCCATCACAGAGAGTGGGATGTTCGAGAAGGACATACGGGGCTGTTCTGTCAGCAGTTGGATAGGCTCACGACTCAAGTTTCTTGTCTTATACTTGATGATGAAAAATGGGAATAGTTTTTCCTTCATCAAGTAGTGGGTCAATTTCAGGATGTGTTTCTTCAAGATTTCTCAAGGTTTCCACCTGAGAGTGATGTTGAGTTCATTATTGAGTTGTTGTCAGGAGCAGATCCAGTTTCTATTCTGCAAAACCGAATGGCACTAAGAGAATTCTAGTAGTTAAAGGTTCAACTTGATGATTTGGAACATAAAGGGTTCGTATGTCCTAGTACGCCTCCTTGGGGTATCTTGTTGTAACACCCCGAGATTTTATGAAAAATTTTCTTTTAATTTAATTAATGTCTTGTCTTGTATGCTACACCAAGATTTCCTTGCGCTATACGCAACACCATATTAGTTTTCAGTATACGCAACACTATTCTTGGATCGTGTTACACACAATTTTGAAAATATTTATTCTACACAACATTTAGTATATATATATATTCAATGTATAAATGAAATATGGTTGGATTCTATTATACGAAACAACGAAGGATTCTTGCACAACACGCAACCCTGACTTGGCTTGCATTACACGCAATCGCGACCTTCCTCGATAGCGTGTGTTGTACGCAATACCAGGTTTTACTAAACAACGATATATTATTATAATATTATTAAGAACTAGCCGTTATGAATAGTTTTAACTAAATTTTTAATTTTATAACATTATTATTCATCTTACATATTTTCTAGAACATGGTATAAGAACAAAATAAATTTTTCGAGTAAATTAAGTATTATTCAAAAAATGCAGTTTTACCGCCTTTTGATGGCGCACCCACTTTAAATCTAGTTTTTGAAATGTTTATAAGTTCAATTTGAAAAAATAAAATTTTTCTTTGGAATCAAGAAATAAAAATTTACTTTGGATAAATTTTTCATATTATTCTGGTAACTTTCATATTTTGATGAATAGTAAAAACACGCTATATTTTAATTAAAAACAACTTTTTTTCATCGCAATAGTTTATATGGTTAAATTATAATATTGAAAGGTTTTAATGTATAAATAGAATATATTTTTACCATTTAATATAATTTATGTCATTAGCATTGATTTTCCATTAAATTCATTGGTTAAATCAATTCAATCTTTTGCAATGTTTTAAAGAAAAACCAGTTTTCTTTCAACAACGGGATTAATTTTAATTTAATTTATGAATATTTTGTGTATTGAATTTGGAAAAATGGATTCAATATTTGGAATTAGTGGGTCCAAATTATGTTAATAAGCTACTTTTTATTTTTGGGAATTATGAATAGTAACTACGGTAAATTTTATTTACCATAGTTAATGGTAAATCGGGTAATTAAGGGTAAATATAATATTATAAAATTACCCTAACACATGCCAAAATTCTATTGGATGGATAAAGGTAGACCCATATAACCTAAGGGTCGGATTCGATTCATTTTATGGACTTTTGACCATGAAAATAATTTAATTATTATTAAAACCAAAGAAAGTGACAACATGTCACTCTCTTAAATCTTATAAGTATAACAATTTTAATTTAGTGATAATCATTATAAAACTTCTAAAATTAATAGTCACAAGAAATATAATAAAATTATATACATCATGATAATTTATTTAGAATTTTTAGGTATTAAATAATTGTCATTAATGGTGATACATTAATGATACAGAAATTATTTATTAAGTGGAAAATAAGTAATATAGTTTTTATTGAAATAATAATACCCATTAAAAGGCCCAAAAACCTATCCAAAACATATTTTTAGTATATATATACACCTTAATCATCCAATTAACAAATAAATAACCGTTTTGAGCTTTATTAAAGTGATTGTGACACTTATATTATTTTATTTTAAATGATACCAAAGTTGTCACCTTCATAATTTAATAAATATATCAATTTAAATATTGTGATTTTAAGATGAGAAATACTAGTAAAAGTATTATTATGAAAGTTAATACATTTATCTTCATCATAGGATTTTATTTTTAATTTTTATACAACAAATCAGTATATTAATTAATTATACAAAAATGTTGTAGTAATTATTTTATTAAGACATAAACCAAGTAAATGGTTTTAAAAATAATAAAATAAATATTATATGAACTATTTAATTTCATCCACTAATTTTATAGATACATATGAACTTTTATAAATCTATTAAAGCTTTTAGTTCGAACATATCTTCTGTATATAGTTTAATTAAATTCAAATGAATGAATAGTGTCAAAATTGACAGTATTGTTATTTTATAAAAATAACATATTATAAAATTGTTTAAAAATCTCAAAAATATTTAAAAATTATAAATTTAAATTTATATGGTCTATAATGTTATAAAGCAAACAATTATGGAAAATTCAAAATAAATAAGTAATTATTTGTTATAATTTAAAATTTAGAATTTTATTACCGCAAATAAACTTAATTAGATTAAATAAGGATAAATCAAAATGATAAGGTTTACAATAAGCTCCAAAAATGTCTAAATTTTATTGGTTGATGAGATTACAAACCTATATCATCTAATATTCTAATATGAGTCATTTTTGGAGGTTTTTATGTGGGGTTAGATTTATTATAAATTAATATTTTTAAGATTTCCAAAGGTGCCCCTCTCCTCCCATATAAAAGGGAACCTCCTCCCTCTCTTCCACACACCACTTTGAGCCTTCAAGATCGGCCAAACCCAGCCAAATTCTCTTCTCCACTTCCCCAGACACATCATAGAGGTATTGGTCTTCTACAAAGACCAATTTTAGTGTCGTAAGAGGAGGTCTCAAAGAGGCGCTTCAAAGAAGAGGTAATTTTCGTTACCGATTCTTTCACCATTATTTCATCTTCCACTTATTCTTTTTTGGTTGTTTAATTATTAAGTAATAACATATGTATCACTCATATAGTGATATGTTATTATAATTATGAAAAAAACCTATTTCACCATCTATCCATCCTACGGAAAAAGAAATCACCTCGCGTGCGTACGTACGGAATACCGTCACCACGCCGTGGTGTAATCTCTTTTCCACCGCCACCTTACTTGTATGGGTATAATGGTGTAAATACTAACTATATATCATTATATTAAAGTGATATTGATTCTTAAATATTATATATACACTCCAATACAGTCCCACGATCATGAGAATGATATCATCGCTCATGCGTACGTACGGATTACCGTCTCCACGACGCGATGAGATTCATTCTCTACGTTAACCATTCATGAATGATTATAAAGTATATATAATAAGTAATCATGAAATATATGACATAATAATGATTATGTATTTATGTGTATATATATGTATGTCATCTACTTAATTACATTCAACTCAATAAGGAAATGAAAACTGCGTTCATGCATACGTACGACGTACCGTCTCCATGAATGATGTATTTCTTTCCATTTAATGATTTATTATATATATGTATATTCTGAATATATATTTTATATAAATCATGGTTTATATTCTGTAATTAAGTAATCAGGATCTATGTAATCATATGAATAATTACAAGTCAAAACACGGATGACAAATGAAACAATTTTACCCAAAATGCTCTTTAACATGGAATTCACAAAAGAACAGGTAATATAAAGTCATAAGTGAACCATATATGTTATCATAACCATGAGTATGATTCTGGAATAAGTCAATGAAATTATTTAAATCATTATACCGGAGGTTCAGACACTTACGAAGAAAATCGGACCTAAGGTAAGGGAAAATATCACAATCTCATTTTATCCGAGATTGTTTATACTTTGGTATTTACTGGGGTGTATTTTATCATCCACATCCATGCTTCCTCAATATGTAATATTATTTCCATCCACCTAAAATTGTTTAAATCCAATTTTACCCTTCGGTGAGTTTTTAGTAAAAGATATGAAAGGAATATTTTGTTGTTTTTCGTACGAGGTATTTTTTGACTTTTCCGACAAAAGTACGAGAAGAATGTTTTTTTAACTTATACGGCATGAATGGATTTTTAAAAAATTATTTCCAAGAAGATTACATTACAAGTTTTCATGTTTATTTTTAAACAACTTATTTTAGTTTAAAATTGTATGACATGTTAAGAAAGGAAAATGTTTTTGATGTAGAAAGGATATTTTCCTCAAGAATGGAGTTCAAGTGATTTATCAAATTTATTTTCCATCTAAGATAATATAGGTTTCTGTTTCTATCCCTATTATTACATTTATTTGATTATGTTGTGGTGGAATTATTTTTATTAAATCCTTTATCTTATATGAATTGTTTTATGATGTCATATTGTTTAAGAATCCCATTTTTATTACATGGGTTATGCAATGATGTATGATTTATGATTTTGTGGCACACATAAGAATGGTATCATTATGAGATGGGTGGGGACTATATCTCCCTCCAATGCATTGGGTAAAGATTTTATATCTCATGAGATAGACATGGCTGGAACGGCAGGTTAAACCGGTTCAGTGAAACAGGACCGAAACGATGAGTGAACTCGGTTCATAAATGGACTTTGTCCACTAAGATAGTCTTGGAAATGAGTCTTGACTAATAAGAAATGATTCTCAATGATTATGTGTGTATGCCACAATGTTTCATGTTTTAAGTTATGATTATTGGGATTACATTTCACTACTATGATTTATCCCATGTTATGAAATTATGATCTCTTTTGCAGGTTAAGATTTCCAAAAGTTATGTTCTTATGTATATGATCTGATTGATATTTATTTTCTTTACCCTTACTGAGCATTTGATCTCACCCATTTATGTTTTCTTTTGCCCAGGATATAAATAATGGTTTTAGGTAAGAAAAAAAGGGGATGATCTTTATGGGAGATGTTGAAGATCTTTCACCATGATTAGAAGATTACGTTCCGAGTTTCCAAAGACACTAAACTATTACAGTCCTTGTGTGTGTGTTTTTGTTATGTACTAAGTATTCCGAAAAAGTAATGTAATGTCCATGTACGTCAAGCTTTGGGCCACTACAGTTGGTATCAGAGGGAAGGTTTAGTCAACCTTTGGAAACTTGGATGCAAAAACATTAGTGATATCCCTAGAGATATTTCTATGGTATGTCTAGGGATGTCCCTAAGGATAAGTATACATATAGGATAAAGTCCTAGAACTAAAGTAACGATCATAAAATTTAACCTAAGATGTTAGATATTGAGGATACTCCCCCTTTACTATGTTGTTTTCCCTAGCATGATTTTTTCCTCTCACACTATTCATTTTGGGATTTAGAAAATGGCTGGAAACAGGATGATTCATGATAATGGAGGATATGATAGACAATGGAATGATTTTCTTCATGAGAAACCAAATGAAACGGGATCTGGAAGTCCAAACATCGTTATTATACCTAATCAACAATCTCATAATATGATCAATAATCTCAACTTTGGTAAGTTTCCCGACTCAGATAATAAGAGAAAGATGGAGTTTCATGATGATCATAGAGGAAGGAAAGTTCAATTTCCCTCATGTAAATATTGTAGGAAGGGGAATCAGGGAGATTGTTTCAAAGGAACTGGAAGATGCTTTGGGTGTGGAAAAGAAGGACTCAAAGCCAGTAAGTGCAAAAGAAAAGGTTCAGTTAACCCCATGGACAAGGATAATGGTATTGCTACGACATCAACAATGATTAGATGTTTTAAATGTAGAATGTACAGGCATTATGCAAACCAATGCCCTAATAGAAAATCTTATGAATAGAATCAGCATGGTCATATGGGTAGTATTTATGAGGATGATGATGAGGAGACTACAAATGATATATGAGCTGAAAGAAGTGTTGAAGCTCAGTCGGTTGTTTTAGAAGGTAGTGGAATGATTGTATGTTTATCGAGAGTTATGTTGTATAGTTAGTGGTACTATTGAATAAAGAATCATCTAAGGATTGTTACACTATTGTTTTTCCTAAATTTATTTGAAAGTATATGTTGAATAGTACCAGTAACCATGGAAGGTTATTCAGATATTTTTGTAAAGTAGATGATATGCGCATAATGAAGGAATAAGAAGATAATGAGATGTTTGATTGTATTCATGAGCTCATGATGGATATATGGACTAAGTGATATCATGGTTTGAGTATATAGAATTTTGAGGATTTTGGTATGAGGAAAGTGTTAACTTTTTAACTGCATTCATGTTTTCACTAAGGTTCAATGGGTATTCATTGTTTCAAGAGAGTACATGATTATGGCCCTCGAATGTTTGGAATGTGTCCAACAAGACATATCTTATGATATATGGGGATCAATGATGGTATTAAATCTCTGGTAATCATTTTCACTATATTATGAGAGTGGACTGCAGTATTATGGATAAGCCAAAAGATTGGAATGGATTATGTTGGACATAAGTTAGTATTGTTTAAGGATAGAAGTTTTTTCGATATTATTGATGGGATGTTATAGTAATATAGTTTTAGAAAAAGGAAATCCTGCAGGACGGGCGACATCCCATCGCATCAGACAAGGCTGTGGGAATCGAACCCACAACCGAAGTGCGACTGGCCTTTATCCCCTACCACTGGCCTACAGGAAGTCCCTGGTTAGTAGAAACTAGTTTTATTTTATTAAGCGGTATGATATATGAAGTATAAGTTCATTTTTGGAATCATATACGATTAATATGACCATAAGATGGACTTATAACTTATTCTAACATTTTGTTTGAAAGAGATGGAATGACCCATCATTATTTCACATGATCTGCTAACACATCACGAATAACTAATTCAACTTCATTTCTTTAAGGGATGAAGTGGAAATTGTTCAATTCACGAACAACAGTGAATTTTACCAAAATCATGCAAGTATTTCTTTTAATTCATCAACTTTTGGGAAATGACATTGAAAACCAAAAATTTTGTCCTAGTTATATTATATCTGATGAATCAGATGGTACCTTAGATCATCACAAATCAATAGCTTTGTGATTGTTGGCTTTTTCATAGCCATGTTCTCTACCACTCTCCATCAGAACTTGATGGTTAGACTTTTCTTCCATATCCATATTTTCACCTATGTTCTCCTACGTGGAAACCCCGTGATGAGTTAATTTTGGTAACCGTTACATTTCATACTTTAGTTTTTAAAGCCATGTTTTGGTATTCCTTTTTACGATGTGGGTTTCTATTAAACAAACTTTCCAGTAGTTAACCATTTATAACCCTAACGAATTTCGAGGGAGAAATTAATTTTAAGGGGGGTAGAATGTAACACCCCGAGATTTTATGAAAAATATTCTTTTAATTTCATTAATGTCTTGTGTTGTATCCTACACCAAGATTACCTTGCGCTATACGCAACACCGTATTAGCTTGGAGTATATGCAACACTATTCTTGGATCGTGTAACACACAATTTTGATAATAGTTATTCTACGCAACATTGAGTGTATGTATATATATATTCAATGTATAAAAGAAATATTTTTGGATTCTGTTATACGAAACAACGAAGGATTCTTGCACAACACACAACCCTGACTTGGCTTGCATTACACGCAATCACGACCTTCCTCGATAGCATGTGTTATACGCAATACCGGGTTTTACTAAACAATGATATATTATTATAATATAATTATGAACTAGCCGTTATGAATAGTATTAAGTAAATTTTGAATTTTATAACATTATTATTCATCTTACACATTTTCTAGAACATGGTATAAGAACAAAATAAATTTTTCGGGTAAAATAATTATTTTTCAAAAAAAGCAGTTTTCCCGCCTTTTGATGGCGCACCCACTTTAAATCTAGTTTTTGACATGTTTATAAGTTCAATTTGACCAAATAAAATTCTTCTTTGGAACCATGAAATAAAAATTTACTTTGGATAAATTTTTCATATTATTCTGGTAACTTTCATATTTTGACGAATAGTAAAAACACGCTATATTTTAATTAAAAACAACATTTTTTCATCACAATAATTTATATGGTTAAATTATGATATTGAATGTTTTTAAAGTATAAATAGAATATATTTTTAACATTTAATATATTTTATGTCATTAGCATTGATTTTCCATTAAATTCGTAGGTTAAATCAATTCAATCTTTTGCAATGTTTTAAAGAAAAACCTGTTTTATTTCGACAATGGGATTAATTTTAATTTAATTTCTGAAACTTTTTTGTATTGAATTTGGAAAAATGGATTCCATATTTGTAATCAGTGGGTCCAAATTATTTAAATAAGCTACTTTATATTTTTGGAAATTATGAATAGTAACTACGGTAAATTTTATTTACCATAGTTAATGGTAAATCGGGTAATTAAGGGTAAATATAATATTATAAAATTACCCTAACACATGCCAAAATTTTATTTGATGGATAAAGGTAGACCCATATAACCTAAGGGTCGTATTAGATTCATTTTATGGACTTTTGACCATGAAAATAATTTAATTATTATAAAAACCAAAGAATGTGACAACATGTCACTCTCTTAAATCTTATATGTATAATAATTTTAATTTAGTGATAAACATCATAAAACTTCGAAAGTGAATATTATCCAGAAATACAATAAAATTATCTACATCATGATAATTTATTTATAATTTTTATGGATTAAATAATTGTCATTAATAGTGATATATTAATGAACCAGAAATTATTTATTAAGTGGAAAATAAGTAATATAGTTTTTATTTATATAATAATACCCATTAAAAGGCCTACAAACCTGACCAAAACTTATTGTTAGTGTATATCTACAACTTAGTCATCCAATTACCCAATATATAACCGTTTGGAGCCTTATAAAAGTGATTATGACACTTATAATATTTTATTTTAAATGATGCCAAAGTTGTCACCTTCATAATTTAATAAATATAACAATTTACATATTGTGATTTTAAGATTACAAATTCGATTAAAAGTATTATTGTTAATGGTAATATATTTATCTTCATCATAGGATTTTATTTTTAGTTTTTATGCAACAAATCAGTATATTAAATAATTATACAAAAATGTTTTAGTAATTATTTTATTAAGAGATAAACCAAATAAATGGTTTTAAAAATATTAAAATAAATATTATATGAAATATTTAATATGATCCACTAATTTTATAGATACATATGACCTTTTATGAATCTATTAAAGCATTTAGTTCGAACATATCTTCTGTATATATTTTATTTAAATTCAAATAAATGAATAGTGTCAAAATTAACACTATTGTTATTTTATAAAAATAACATATTATAAAATTGTTTAAAAATCACAAAAATAATTAAAAATTAAAAATTTAAATTTATATGGTCTATAATGTTATAAAGTAAATAATTATGGAAAATGGACTACAAATAAGTAATTATTTGTTATAATTTATAATTTATAATTTTATTACCACAAATAAACTTAAATAGATTAAATGAGGATAAATAAAAATGATAAGGTTTAAAATAAGTTCCAAAAAAGTATAAATTTGATTGGTTGATGAGATTACAACCCTATATCATCTAATATTCGAATATGAGTCATTTTTGGAGGTTCTTAAGTGGTGTTAGATTTATTATATATTAATATTTTTAAGAATTCCAAAGGTGCCCCTCTCCTCCCTTATAAAAGCGCACCTCCTCCCTCACTTCCACACACCACTTTGAGCCTTCAACGTCGGACAAAACTGGACCAATTATCTTCTACACTTCCCTAGAAACATCCTAGAGGTCCTGGAAATCTTCAAAGACCAATTTTAGTTCCCTAAGAGGAGGTCTCAAAGAGGCGCTTCAAAGAAAAGGTAATTTCAGTTACTGATTCTTTCACCTTTATTTCTTCTTCCACTTCTTCTTCTTAGGTTATTTCATTATGAAGTAATAAAATAAGTATCACTCATATACTGATATGTTATTATAAGTATGAAACAACCCTATTTCACCATATATCCATCCTACAGAAAACAAAATCACCGCGCATGCGTACGTACGGAATATCGTCTCCACGCCGTGGTGTAATCTATTTTACACCACCACCTTACTTGGATGGGTATAATGGTGTAAATAATATCTATATATGATTATTTTAAAGTTATATTGATTCTGAAATAGTATACATACACTCCAATACAGTCTCATGATCATGATAACGATATCATCGCTCGTGCGTACGTACGGACTACCATCTCCACGACGCGATGAGATTCATTCTCCACGTTAACCATTCCTGAATGATTATAAAGTATATATAATAAGTAATCATGAAATATATGACATAATAATGATACTGGATTTATGTTTATATATATGTATGTCATCTACTTTATTCCATTCAACTCAATAAGGAAACGAAAACAACGTTCATGCGTACGTACGACCTACCGTCTCCATGAAGGGTGTATTTATTTCCATTTACAAATTTATTATATATATGTATATTCTGAATATATATTATATATAAATCATGTTTTATATTCTGGAATTAAGTAATCATGATCTATGTAATCATATGAATAATTACAAGTCAAAACACGGACGACAAATGAAACAATTTTACCCAAAACGCTCTTTAACATGGAATTTACAAAAGAACGGGTAATATAAAGTCATAAATGAACCATATATGATATCATAACAATGAGTATTATTCTGGAATAAGTCAATGACATTATTTAAATCATTATACAGGAGGTTCGGACACTTATGAAGCAAATCGGACCTAAGGTAAGAGAAAATATCACAATCTCATTTTATCTGAGATTGTTTATATTTTGGTATTTACTGGGGTGTATTTTATCATCCCCATCCATGATTACTCAATATTTAATATTATTTCCATCCACCTACAATTTTTTAAATCCAATTGTACCCTTCTGTGAGTTTTTAGTAAAAGATATCAAATGATTCTTTTGTCATTTTTCGTACGAGGTATTTTTTGACTTTTCCGTCAAAAGTACGAAAAGAATGTTTTTTAACTTATACGGCATGAATGGATTTTTAAAAATTTATTTCCAAGAATCTTACTTTACAAGTTTTCTGGTTTATTTTTAATCAACTTCTTTTAGTTTAAAATTGTATGTCATGTTAAGAAAGGCAAATGTTTTTGAAGTAGAAAGGATATTTTCCTCAAGAATGGAGTTCATGTGTTTTATCAAAATCATTTTCCATCTAAGATAATATAGGGTTCTGGTTCTATCCCTATTATTACATTTATTTGATTATGTTGTGATGGAATTATTTTTGTGAAATCCTTTATCTTATATGAATTGTTTTATGATGTCATTTTGTTTAAGAATCCCATTTTTATTACATGGGTTATACCATGATGTATAATTTATGATTTTGTGGAACACATAAGAATGGTATCATTATGAGATGGGTGGGACCTATATCTCCCTCAAATTCATTGGGGAAAGATTTTATATCTCATGAGATAGACATGGCTGGAACGGTAGGTTAAACCGGTTCAGTGAAACAGGACTGAAACTAGGAGTGAACTCGGTTCAGGAATGGACTTTGTCCACTAAGATAGTCTTGGAAATGAGTCTTGACTAATAAGAAATGATTCTCAATGATTATGTGTGTATTCCACAAAGTTTAATGTTTTAAGTTATGATTATTGGGATTACATTTCAGTACTATGATTTATCCCATGTTATGAAATTCTGATCACTTCTGCAGGTTAAGATTTCCAAAAGTTATGTTCTTATGTATATGATGTGATTGATATTTCTTTTGTTTACCCTTACTAAGAATTTGAGATCACCCTTTTATGTTTTCTTTTCCCCAGGACATAAAGAAAGTTTTTAGGTAAGAAAAAAAAGGTGAAGATCTTTATGGGAGATGTTGAAGATCTTTCACCATGATTAGAAGATTACGTTCCGAGTTTCCAAAGACACTAAACTATTATGGTCCTTGTGTGTGTGTTTTTGTTGTGTTCTAAGTATTCCACAAAAGTAATGTAATGTCCATGTACGTCATGTTTTGAGCCTCTACACTTGTGATTTTTTCAAAGAAGGGTGACGAGTCATTAAGGTTGTGTGTTTATTATAGAAAGTTAAATCAGATGATGGTGATAAATTGGCACCCTCTTCCTAGAATTGATAACCTATCTAACTAGTTGATGTGTGAATCGGTGTTCTCTAAGATTGATATGAGATCAGGTTATCACCAGCTGAGGGTGAGACCTTCATATGTACCACTAACCGCTTTTAGGAGTTGGTATGGGATGTTTGAGTTTGTGGTGATGCCTTTCGGCAGGACCAATGCACCGACAGTGTTCATGGATTTGATGAACCAAATCATTCATCTTTATCTAAATCGGTTTAAGGTTGTATTTGTTGATGAAATCTTGGTGTTCTCAAAAACTCATGATGATCATGCCCAACATCTAGACGTCGTTCTAAGTACACTAAGAGAGCAAAAATATACACCAAGCTATGAAGGTGTCAATTCTAGCGTGGAGAAGTAATTTTTCTGGGTCACATCATGTCTAATCTAGGTGTGTTAGTGGATCCAAAGAATGTGTAGTTTTCTGTATCTTGGTAGTATCCCAAGAGTGATAAGAATGATCAGAGTTTTCGGGGTTTGGTTAGGTATTACCAGAGGTTCATATGGGATTTTCTCTCTTGGAAGCACCATTGTCAGGCTTGAAAATGAAGGGAATCAAGTTTGAGTGCTTTGCGGCTTGTGAGAATGCCTTTAAAGAGTTGAAAAACTGATTGAAGACTGCACCAATCTTGATATTACCTGAGAAATGTAGGATGTACGTCTTCTTTTGTGATGTGTCTGGTATCAGGATTGGGGCTCTGTTGATGCAAGATGAGCAGGTTGTGGCTTATGGGTTGAGGTAGTTGAGACCCCATGGGTGGAATTATACCACTCATGATCTTGAGTTGGATAAATTATTGTATGCCTTAAATTTATGGATGGACTACTTGTTAGGGGAACAGTTCACAGTATATTTCGATCATAAGAGTTTAAAGTATATCTTTTCGTAGTGGGATTTAAATCATTGATAGTGAAGATGGGTTGAGTATCCATAGTAATTAGACTTTGAGATGGTACATACACCAGGAAAAAGGAAATGTGTTGCTGATGCTTTGAGAAGGAAGGCTCAGAAACAAGTGGTTCCAGAATCCAACACCGAGTGGAAGGTGATGGATTTGTTTGCAAATATGCACATGGAGGTGCGGGAGGAAAACAATCAGGTGACTCTTTCTTCCAAGGTTGTTGAATCAATGATTTTGATCCATGTTAAGGAAAATAATCTTGATGATCATAAAATTTTGTCCATGAATGAAAGAATTAATGGTGGGGAGCAACCTTCAGGTTGGGCCGTCAGTGTGGAAGAAAATGTTTGTGTTCATGGTCATGTGGTTGTACCGGTATGCTTGCAGGAAGAGTTGATCCCTGAGTTTCATGAATCGAAATGGGAAGTGCATCATAGTTTGACCAAGATGTATCATGATCTTTTTAGATAGTTTTGGTGGCTAAGAATGAAAAAGGAAGTTGTGGGATTTGTGGCACAGTTCCTTACCTGTCAGCAGGTCAAGGATGAGCATCAACACCCAGGTGGATAGTTACACCCATTTCACATTATTTGAATGGAAGTGGGATGATTTGGTGATGGATTTTTTTGTGGGTCATCCAAGGACGCCTCAAATAAATGATGAAATTTGGGTGGTTTTGGATCAGCTAACGAAATTAGCCCATTTCTTACTAATTGAAGAGTGTTATACAGTGGAACAGTTGGGTGAGTTGTATGTCTAGGAAGTAATATGGTTGAATGGTGTACTACAGACTATTTTTGTATTGTGATCCTCGTTTCACATTGTGTTTTTAGAAAGGGATTCAAAAGGCGCTAGGTACACAGTTTATTTTGAATATGGCCTTCCACCCATAGACGGATGGGTAGTCGGAGTGTACAATCCATGTGTTGGAAGACATGTTTAAGGATTGATTCTTTGGTTTTGGTTGTTCTTGGGAGAAGAACTTGTCACTTGTTTAGTTTTCCTACAATAATAGTTTTCAAGCTATGGTTCAGATGGCACCATTTTAGGCTCTTTATGGGAGGTCGTGTAGATCACTGTTGTGTTGGTTGGAGGCTGTTGAAACCGAGCTTTTGGGACTGAGTCTCATGTAGGAGAATTCGGAAAAAGTGGAGTTGATTCGGAAGCATATGGAAACAGATCAGAGTAGTCAGAATTCGTATGAAGATCGAAGGTTTATTAGTAGTGTACTGATCCCCAAAATCCCCCACTTCACTAGTTTAGTCGGCAAAATAATGTGTTGTACCTATATACATAAGTTTACTACTCGGATAATATTTTTGGACTTAATCACTATTTTATAAGACCCACATTCATTATCTATCATGTTTTCAATATACTAATGAATATTATTCTTTGATTTGAATACATATAGGTCCTTACATTATCAGTAAAATGTATGTAGCTATTTGAATCATCATATCTATGTAGTTATCTATTGATCATCAAAAAAAATATTCTTTATAGGTAGTTTTTAAACTCCTTAAATTCCCCAAAAACAAATCATTTATATTTTAATAAAGATAATACCACACAATAATTAAACCTGTGACTCCTCCTTCATATTTTGGTATTGGAAGTGAACTTATTCATTCTAGTATAGAATCTGGAATACATTCTTTTCATAAATAATATACATATACTTCTATAAAAAAATTGTATCATTAATATGGTTCTTGTTACATCTCAACTGACATGTTGGTGTATCAAAAAATAATATTTTTATTAATACTAATATTTCTTATTTTATATTTGGTTCTACTAGGTGTCCAGAAAACTAAATAAATAATTATTTTTATTTCATAAAATATTAAAAACACCTTCTTTTTATCTTTTTAATTCCCCAAAATGGTATTCATGTCAACTATTATTATAATGGAAGGTAGTTAAACATTTTTAACCTTATATCTACCATGATCTACAATATGGAGTTGAGTCTTATCCCCTTTTCAAATACTGATTTCTGTTTTTCCAAAATCTAAAGAATAATCCTTTCATAATCCTTTTCTAGGACCTGAATTAAAAATACCTTAAAAATATCACTATATTAATATCCATATAACCTTTACTATATCACATTTATGTCCAAAAATATTTTCAATGCATATATTTTTTGATATTTAATCATGAAATATCATTCTCTAAAATTATAGAAACTCTAGAAAACTACATAAATTAAAATCATGGTTCATCCTTTAATAATATCTCAATATGATATATTTTAAATATCAATGAATATGGAAATACCTAATATCCCCCACCCATAAGTTGTGGTATTTATTCCATAGAAATATCACTAATTATTCCACTTACTTTGGAATGAGTCCTGGATTTCATTCAATGCTCCATGATGTTTTAATCATTGTGGATCGATGTGTTAATCATTTAAATTAATTAATAAAAAAATTATTATTCATGAAACTTCCCTCAATTTTTATATATATTATATATCATTCAAATATAAATAATTTAATCTTCCATTTTCATATTGTCCATATTATTTTTGGTTTACTCTTTAAAGGAACCATTATGAAATTTAGTATAATTTCATATTCAGTCAGTTGAACAGAAACACTTCCATTATCATTTTTCCTTTATAGTTTTTAGTTCAATATTATTATATACCATTAAAAAATAGGGTAATATTTCACATTCATAATTAAAAATAACAAAATTTTTAATCAAAAACTAGCTAAATATTTTATAAAAAAGGAAATGGGAGTAACCCTTCAATATTGTCCATATATCATTCAATGATAAGACATTTGTTCTTAGATATCCCTTCCATATATATACCCTTTCACACTTACTATTATGATTTGGTATACTTCTAAATTGTTATGAAAATTCATATGAAATGAGTCTCTTTTAGGGAATATTCCATTATTAATATACATGATTATCACCATTGGAAAGAAGTAACATTGGGCTAGGACTATATATTGTATGTCACAAGTCATGTTGGAGTGTGTTTGAAAATCAATTAGTTAACATAATGTGTAACCTCTACCCTTTAATATTGATTGGGTGCATAAAATTTGATATCAACACCATTTTATTTTTTATTCATTAATGGATTCATTACACTGCTTGTGTAGAATACAAACTATTTGATAATATAGGTGAAATAACTCTATCTCTACCAATATGTGAAATATTGAGACAATAATTTTTAGTTATTATAATAACCCCATATTTCAACATGTAAAAATCCCATAAATTTACAAAAATTATTTTACCACTATTTCTCTCATGGATATTGGGTTCCCTCACCTCATTTCCTTAAGTGAGGGGATTCAAAAAAATGGGTATCAATGCCAGTTTCCACCCTCATCAATAAAAAAGAATTATTCTAATAAGAAATAAAACATGATAGGATCTTTAATATATAGTGATATATTTTCCAATCTAGAAAAATTCCTCTGTAGATAGAGATATCCTCATATAATTTCTATGAAATTCAGAGAAATTCTATCAATTGTGTTGAATAAAAAAACCATCCCCTTTATTATGGATGTGGGGGATGTACAAGGTTTATTACTTCTAGCTAACACCTATAACTTACCATGGTGTGATCAAAATAATAGTTATCTCCATCTACATGGAAACTTGCACCGAGTAACCAAACATGATGAGATTACTCCTATTTGGGTTTACTTAGTCTATAATACATGATTCCAATGAAAACAATGGCCAATATCCCTACTCCCATGTAGGATTATTCCTTATCCCCCACAGTGACAATTATCCTTAAAAAACATTTTTATACAATTTATTTGTAAATATTTGATCAAATTCATAGATTCTCACCCATCATGTTGAGTTAGATCTTCCATCCATTTGTACCCCCTCCCCCCGGAGAACCATAACAGAGGTCATCCCCATGAAACCAAAAACCATTATTTAAAATGTTTTCCCTCGATATAGAGTTGAGTTCACATAAGGTAATTAATGAATGAACACCAATATGATAATAAGGGGAATCAGTGGTGGATTAAAATTGATTATTCATGATCCCAAGTCATTGATGTCCCAGATGTGACAATGGTAGATTCACCACCACCACTTATAGATTCAAGAATTTAGTAGTTGATGATGTATATTCCGAAAACTAAAGTGTATATAATTCTAAAGACCCTTCACAGTTACATGTAATAGAGTATGTGGTTTCTAATATTTAGGGGATTTAAATAAAACCATACAATGTTTCATAATTATTATTTCACATTATCTATAATATTTTGGTATGAGAGGAATGAGGGCCTCAAAAAGTAGTGTTAGAAGAATAAAAACAACATATATAATGAATGGTAACAAATATATTCCTTCAAGAAGGTGTTGAAATACCCCCAAACAATAAATAATTTTTTTCAATGTATTTTTTTTCAGTGGTATCAACTTTGCTCAAGGAAGGGTTTCCCAAATAAAAAATCCCACCATGAGATCCATTAAAAGGGAGGTCCTTATCAATCTCACCAATGTCTTCTCACCAACAAAGTAAAAAAAGGAATTGTGATTGGATATATATATATTAATGTATGATAATATTAAACCTTGTGAATTAATGGAATATTTTACTTACGCTAATTATTAGGGTAGTGATAAGACCCTATTTCAAGTCCTATACATAGACTAGATTCTAGAAATATTCATCCTACATAAAACTCATCACTTATCTATCCTTTATATTCATGATAAAAACCACATAACATGCCTATGATAAAATATTTTGGAAAATTTTAAATACCTTAACACTTAAATTTTTTATACAGATGTGATTATCACCTAAATACCTTATTTATAAATGTGTAAATATTAAGCTACTATACTTTAAATAGAATAAAACTTTTAATATGGGGGATTTAATCAAAAAATATGGCATGTATGTGTTGAATTTAATATATTTCTACATAAAATAAAAAATTGGAATAATCTCTTGTGTTATTTATGGTATATTGTAGTATGATTCCATACAAGTTTCTCACCATGGATTCCAATAATGGGTTTCAAAAACACCATCACCAATTTTTTCAGAGAGAAAATGTCTATGGTATCATATGGTTTTTATATAAAAATAGGTAGAATACCAAAAAAATTAATATTTCCACTAATGAATCATAAAATACCCCATCCTTATACCTCACACATGAAATACACTCAGTCATTAATGGCATGTAGAATCCAGGTGACTCTATAGAGCTATTTAACTGCTGAGGAACAAATGGTTTCCATAATGATCCATTTATTACATTCTATATCAATATAAATAGGGTATAGTTTTTCATAATCATTTAACTATTAAAGGTAATTTTTATTCCCAAGAAACCAACATCGAAACACCCATGAAAACCAATCAATCCAATCAGTATTTAATATTATATTAAAAAATATGTATTCATCTTATTTAGGGGGATACTAACCATGGTTATTGATCAAAAATTACTTTATAATCAGATGATTAATCTGAGTGATTCAGGAATAGTCATGACCTTTAATGGGTTGTGCCCTCTAATTACTGTATTTGGAGGAAGAAAAAGGAAAAATCAAAATTACCCTAAGATTTTTCTCTCTAGATGATGTATCCAATATGTCAATAGATTGAGAGGGTAACGTAGAAAAAGTGGTATATGTATTTACTTCTCTATTGATATTATTGAATTTTCACCACTAGCCACCACCATGGTAATTATCATCATATTAGATCCAGTAGACAAAAAAGTGCATTAAATGGGAAATTATGCCAGTCTTGATGATATTTCACCAAAATTATCCACTATGATAGGTTAATACCCTCATAGGTGCTCACACATTTGAAAAAAGAAAGTTTATTGGCCACATAAATCCACATATAATAAATCTCCCTAACACCAACCTAATCTTTGAGAAAAGGGAGTTTTAGGGGAAATATTTTTTGTATGAAACATTCTATTCATATAGTCATTTTTTATTCCTAGATTTATTCTTGGATCCATGAGTGTAATTTATTTTTACAATATAAGGACAAGATCCATATAAGGTACCATTTAGACCAAGATAATATTTAAAATTACCCCATTATACCTCCTATGAATATATTTTTTATAGAATGTTCAGTCATTTAACCAAAACCATGGTTGCATGCACTTCTAACCAAAATATGGTTCTAGAAATCCATGTGGCTCTTGACCACATTGATCTATGGTATTTACCATCTTTATACCATAGTTACTCGACTTCATGATTCATCCAACAAGAAAAGGCAATTAAATGTGATAAATTCTCTTTTAATGATATGATTAGTTCCATTTTTGACCCACATAAATATTGTTAAAATAAAATAGGTTTTAATAAATCTGGAATGGAAATCATTTTTTACAATGGGTCTAAATCGTGAACCCTTTAGAAAATATTTACAATCCATCTGTTGAATCATATAATGGAATAGGTGACCCAGATCAGACCCTCTTATAATTTTTTTTCATGGTTTGGCCTAATGAAGAGACCCCATAGTTGTAGGATTCAACCACGTTTCATTGTTTTATTTCATAATCTGAATATATGCATTTTCTTTGATAAAAATCTAGCGTTATGGTCCATTTCTAGTTGGGATGATCTTAGTCTATAGTTACACAACCTCTATAGATCTAGTATACATAATATAATCATCACAAAGCTTAATAATAATAAAAATGAGAAATTTTCTATCTCAATAATTTCATTGTATGATGGAATTTCATAATATACGACCATAATAATAAACATATATTTGAGCTATTGTAAAGAATGTTCTTATCAAATATATAGGATGGGTTAGTGTGGACTCCATTTTACATGAAGTATCATAGTATATTTTTATTGCTCAAAAAGTTGTGATAACACCTCGAAGAGAATATGTAGTTTGAAATATGAAAATGCTCATCCACAACCTCTCACACCAATATAAAATTCTGGAAAAGATTGAACATGTCCTTTGATGCAGAATTTATAAACATAACTGATCTAATTATAGGTTACCCAACAAAACAATCCCTTATAATGAATCATATTAAGAATTTATCACAAAGTTCTATTTAGGGATATTTGAAAAGGACATTTGAATATTGATATAAAATTTTATACATGATCAAGAATTGGAATGTTCTCGGATACTTTGTATGTGATGTAAAAAATAACATTATTTAATATTTAATTTCAAAACATACATAAGAAATCAAGATGAAAAAAGATACTAACTTCTATCCCAAACACTATTTCCTTGGACTCACCATCCTTTATTCATTTATCTCCAATTATTAGATCCATAATTTTATGGATCCGAGTGTAATCAAATAAGGTGATAGTTTGAAAAATTTACATTTTCATTACAGCCACCCCAAATGATGATGATGATATTGGGATATTTTTTATGGCCTCAATTTGAGGGATGAGGATTTTATATTGATATACAGACTAAAAGTCAGCTATTCAAGACCTTGGGATAGTTCATGAATTACCGAATCAATCAGAATCATCCCCATCATGCTCATACACACTATTGAAATCATTAGAATCACAATCTTGTAGAACTCAATAAATTCATCATCGAAACAATAAGGGAAATGTGGAACCTTTTCCTTTACCAAATATTCACATTATTGTCATTTATATTTACCCTACAAATTGAGAATTTATGCCATGGTTCATCAAGAATTATAAAAGTTATATAATAATTAATAATAGTGTTACACTATCAATACCATCATATTAGATGAATTTTTTTGATCATAGTGATGATTCTTATTTTAAAACTCCTCCTTAATCTTATCAATGACACCCTTAAGCCTCATAATGATGTCCCCTGGTAAGGCATGTCACTTATAGAACCATTTACATGATTATTTTTTATGAAAATTATACACTAATGAAATAATTTATCTGGTTTAGGAAATAGAAACCACTCATTATCATGACCTCAAATGTACATTTACGTCCCATTTGGCTAGCATTCTAGTTAGTTGAGTCACATCCATATGGCCACCCATAGAATTTGATGGTCTCTATCTTTGTGTTTCCCCCAATACCCTTTTGGTCCTATGTATATACCATTAGGGAATGTCCCCTTTAGATTTAAAATACATCTCTTTTATAGATGTATAACAAAATAAATCAACACATATATATATACTTGATTTACACTAAATCATTGATTAACTTCTCAATTCAAAGGCTCATAATGAATCCATTATTGATTCCATGAAGATCCAACTGATTTTTTTTGATTGAAGTGGAAATTGCTGATGCATTTCATATATAAGAATTAAAGAAATAATAATTTCATGTCTTCATCACATTTTATATGATATATGTGTTCATGACTATATAATTCCATATACAGACCCAATATATTTCAGAAAATTTCAATAGCGTTATCATGAATAAAATATTAGTGGATATTTACATCAGGAATAATCTTATCCTAACTAGTATACTCCACTAGCTTAGATATATAGAGGGTCAACATTATTTATTTAACCTATTAATTCAAATGTATAAAAATAATCTATTTAATTAACTATATAATATCATGTTTATGACCCTATTCTATGATTTTTATCTAATATTGTGCTCATGGTAGTCTTACAAAAAACAACTTTTAACATTGTTTATGAGAAGCCTCAATTGAATTTTCATGAATATATTCCTTCTTCAAATCACATATACCTGATGTAAAACCTTATTTATTGATTGGTGTTGACACATGGTGATGTTTTCTACAATTACACATATTATACCCACTAAATTAGTTTCATATATAATAAAAGGAGTGAAAAAGACCATGTTTAATAATATGACAATATTAATTAGTACAATTATATCAAAGTCTTGTATATGGATTCTTGGGATAACATGAATATTAGTTTTCTACCACATATTCACTCTGTTGTTGTGATAACATCCGATATAGGAAGACACATTATAGATCCAAAGTTAACGGGGTTCTATTGGAACATTTATTTATTATATGGGGGATAAGATAGTTCAAATGTTGAAGAATTTCTTTGAGCATGTATTGAATCATTTTCACAATGACTCTAAACCAATATCTTTTCTATATATATAATAAATGAGAATGAATTAATAATTTTTAGTTGATTGAACCATGGTTTCAAAACATGGTTTTTGGACTATGTAGTTAAATATAATAAATACTGGGATCTATTTAATACATCTATGCCTCTATACCAACATATTTCCCATATATATATATATATATAAATGAGAATGAATTATTAATTTTTAGTTGATTGAACCATGGTTTTACCACATGGTTGTTGGACTATGTAGTTTTATACATTAAATATTAGGATACATGGAATATAGATAATTACTTCAATAAGTCTAAGAATCTAAAGCCCATTTTTAAAGGTTTTTATCTAATGTAAGAACATTATTCCACCCTTCACTTGTATATTACCATGGAGTTATATTACATATTTATTTCTTAAAATTTTTTTCAGGATGGTCTTGATAAAGAAGATAGTCCCCTTGTAAAGGGAGTTTCTATGACCTCTAATGATATAATACAGGTGAACCTAAATACTATGGAAGCCCCTTGACTGACATTGTCCAGAACATCTATATTTCTCAACAAATAGATGTATAATATTTCATTAATCAATATAAACATTGAAATAATTTCCTATAATTTAAAAGTAGAAACAATGGATTAATGCTTATGTTTTAATCCACTCACTGGGTCATCTAGTCATCCATTTTATGTTTAAGAAAGTTCTAATAAGAATCCACCCTTATCCTACTTCCATTGTTATAGATGAATTGTAAAAGTTGGTCAAATTAAACATTTCCATGGACATACAATACCCTAAATGCATGGGAAACATCATCCCCATCAAATTTATGAATGAATAGACCATGTTATACATTAACTTTTAAATATCAATTTTATTTTCCCAAAAAGATAACATCCGAAGTCTGTTCAGAGAGCCAATGATCAATTTGATTCCTCAATTATATGAAATCTACATCATGGATGAATACTATAGATACAATAAAATATAGATATACCTTGTTTTCAAATATATCACTACATTTAAGTAACCTTATGTAATTTGGAATAACATGGCGATTCCATTTTTGTTGATTTTTTTGATAAAATCCCTCCAGCAAAACGATTATATTTGTTATCATGAGAAATAATTTCACATGATCTAAACCCACAAAATAAATATAAAAAAATTGAATTATGAATATTGTATCATATTTAAATAAAATTATGAGATTCATTATTTCACTAAGATAAAATTATATTGAACTATAGAGAAACAAGTCCATAATTGAAATACCTTATCTATGCATTTTTTGAGACCTAAGAGGTTTTAAGAGGGTATTTAATATGAATCATGGTATGTCACTAATATCTAAGGAACATGATATCCCATTTTGACATACACTACTGGAAAACTAACATATACCAACATTTTGGAACTGTTGGTATAGGCCTCCAAACCGTTGGTATAGCCTATACCAACGGTTTGGAGAACCGTTTCCAAGTAAGATGTTGGGATAGGTCTATACCAACGGTTTTGCGAAAACTGTTGTTATAGACCTATACCAACGGTTTTGGAAACCGTTGGTATAAGTAATATAAAAATCTATACCAACGGTTATGGAACCGATGGTATATATTTTTAAAAAAAAAACATTCGCTGGGATTTGATCCCAGGAGCCCTAGTTTATCATTGAACGACTTAACCACTAACCTAACATGACTTTTGTGAACATAATTACATAAATATATATATTTATTGTCATAAATATTTTAAATTTTGATTTATATAATGTTCTCGGTAAGAAGATATGATAAAAATTCTCAGGAAATCGTTGGCCAAACCATTGGGAAAGCCATACCCTTTCCCAACGGTTTGCCCAAACTGTTGGGAAAGGTGGACACAAAGTGTGATTTCCCAACGGTTTTTACAAACCGTTGGTATAGAAGTGTTGGGAAAAGTCATATTTCCAGTAGTGATATATTATTATAGGAAAATCATATTAGTGGTTAGAGAAATATTAAATCCCAGTCAATGATATCATGTAGTTCTTACTGTATTATTTAGTTTGGATTTAGTATATCAAAGGAAAACTATTATTTCACTATGTGATGGACCTTGATATAACTCTTGATGTTTTATAGACTCATAAGAGTATCATTAGTAATATAAAAATTATTACTAACTTAATTGGATAATGATATATGATAATATAAAATATTCCCTTCTCAATAATAATTACCATGCCTTTTTCATTACTATATAGAAGTAGAATAATTATTTATAGTATCATGAGGTTGTAGTTGATATACCACATTAACCTATTTATTTATATCCTTATTCATCTGATTTTGAATAGACTGTTATCATAATGGGTACTTATCCTCAAGGAATTCAATATTAGATTAATTCCTTAGATGTATATCAATAAGAAAACAATGTTATATTTATTTATCATGCACCTATTCTTAGAGGAGATTTACCTAGATATCATGTTTCTTGATGGGTTCATTCTCTTATATGATGAAGAATTTTTACTTTCGGAAATTAATTTTATTGGTGCCTCCCCAATTATAATTTTATGAGGGTGGACATCCTTAAACACAATATGGTCATCCTTAGAGATGTATTTTCCTTACCCATAAAATAACCCTTCCTATATTCATTCCTAATTTTAGATTGATGCACAACCAATAAATAAAAATTTCAAGATACCTCTATTATCCAATCGTTTTTTATTTAATTATAGATTCCACGTACTCAAGTGATGGGATAATCTGACACACTCATCATTAAAAATAACTATGAATATTTTAAATAAAAAGATGGACTCTTCATATATCATGAACATTATGATGTTTTAAGGATGAAATATCCCTTGGAACCAGATGTCTTTCATGCTTCATGGTATCATAATGACCAAGTAGATGTTTTTTAGAAAATTTTGGGATCACATATTGATACAGACCAAGATGAAATGGTCATCCATGTGTTTCTTTAAGGGGTACTAGACACTATAATTCTATATTACGAAGAATGAGAGGAGATATAACTCATTATGGTATCATCACAACATGATCCCCTAATTAGATCTATGGTAAAAGATGATTTGACTAAATGATACCTTGATTAAGTTCATATAACAAATGATTTAGTTTTAAATTCCTTAATGACATGAACAATTATAAATAAAATTATCCTTGTGAATTTATAAAATGTATTATTGTGTATTGTGGTTATAGAAAAAAATACATGCACTTATTTGGTTTTATTATTTTCTATCAAATTTAAATGACCATTAGATATAATTTCTATTTATAATTTATCCATTAAACAATGATAACATAATTAGCATAAATATACGGTTTTAACCAATTAAATTTTCACAGAAAAAGGAAGTGATGAAATCAACCCTTTAGATTATACACTATGAATCCCATTTATAAGACTATTCAAGGGAGGTAGAATAATTGGGATTTGAAATTAACCAATACCAAGAATAGATACCTAAATTTAATCATGAGAGAATCTATTTATGGGATATGTTCAAGCTCATCAAAATTATGGCCCAAACAATGTACGCAAAACCACCCCATGAAAGTCTCATTATCACACTCCTTACTCTTAGGGTGTTTATAGAATAATAAATATAATTTCATCCTATTATTGTTCATTTATAAATAATTTTTTATTGATATAATAAAACCGAAATATTATTTCTAGGTAATATTAAAATTCAATTAATTTATCTATTTTGATGAATTAATAGATTTTTTAAATGAATAATATTTTAATAAAATATTATAATTAATTTTTTAAAAAAAAAATTAATGATGATGTAATTTTTATGCATTCAAATATAATTTTTATAAGGGTCTCAAGAGTATTATTGTCATAAATCCTGAAATTTCACAATAAATAAAAATTTTAAATTAAAATGTTTAATTAAAATGTATATAATATTATTCATATAAAATTTATATTATTTTTAGATTCATGACATTTATGTAATCTTGTTTTGATGCTTTCAAACGTTTCTGAGACAATCAAATTTTTTGTTGAAATTAAATATGGTGTGTATTATGATATCATAAGGACCCAAAATGATGTAAACAAACTATAAATGACATCCATGATCAAATATATGTTTTCCCTTAAATATAATATTATTTTATATATTTTTTATTTATAAAAAATCCTATATGATTCATCTAAAAGAATTAATATATTTTAAGGTTTAAAAATAATTTATTTAGGTGTATGACTCACTTCCATATAGAAAGGGTATTATTTTATTAAGTTCGGACCTTGGACTTATAAAATAATTAAATACACTAAATTTTGGTAGAAAAAATATGAAATACACATACTAAGGTTTTTTTGATAATTTTATTATATTGAGTCCAAAACCAATGTTTGAGAACTAATAATGAAATCCCCACTCATTTACTATATAAACCCACCCAATATCCCATTTATCCTTCCTAAAAATAATTGGATTTTTGTTACTATAAAATAAACATTCAAGATTCCTCCAAATGTTCCCCCAAGCTCTCAAGAAGATCCTCCAAATCATTGTGTCAAACACTCAAGAATGGAGTCATCCCCTTCTCATCTTTATTCAATTATTTCCTTCATCTGTTGTCCATGTTCTTCCTTTCTGAATGTTGGGATATTTTATTATATATCCCCCATACTGTCCATTTTATTTCTATATTATGATAAAAACATTTCCCTCTAATCAATCCCTCTCATGAACATTCATACTCCCCCATTATCTAACCAAAATTCCACCACAATTTTCCAGGCCAAACAACTATGCAGTGAATACATGTACCCATTTTCTATAAAATCTTTTCACAATTATGAACATAAAATTATTTATTTACAAACTAATTTTTTTTATTCCATAGTCATTTATCATGGAATAAAATATTATGATGAAAGAATCCATGTTTTGTTATCTGTGTGGAATTCTAATGCATGCGAATGAAATGAATGTGTCGGGTGCGCACAGAATTATATATCACTCCGATGAATTGCGTAATGTTTATTCTCAGGAGATTTCATGATGTTTTAGGGTGATAATATGATTACATTATAGTTATTTCTCCATTATGATGTCTTGGTATTTATCCTTGACCTATTTTTATGATGTTGTTTTCATGTTTTTTCAACATTTACAATGTTTCCTTTATATTATCATGCTATATCATGAATCCTTTATCATATTTATGAACATCAGTCATTTTATTCCCATTTTAATGGAAAATTTTCTAAAATTTATTACCTTATTCATTTGTGTAATGTTAATTCCCTTACTATTTGTTATATCTCACCCCTTTCTTATTTGTGTCCCCAGGTTATCCCAAGAAGTTTAAAGTGTGATCATGTAAAAGGGAATTTAAAAAAGAATGATGATTTACCATGATTAATGGTTTTATGAAATGTTACTAATATCCAAATACAGTAGCCATCATGATCTTCTGGGTTTTATTATTTGTAATCTTATATAATAAAACAAATATTAAATTAAAATAATGTGAAATGTTATTTTAGATGGTATCAAATGAAATGTTTAGTTATTTTTTAGATTAAGATTAGAAAATTATTTAAAAAGCCTCAGGGATAATAATAATTATAATAAAACATCCATAAATTTTGGTATGTGAATATTAGTAGTTCATTAAAAAAATACATATCTCGACACTATAAGTGGATATGTGACTGGAATAGACATACATAGGGGTAAACCCCAAAAACATAGTTTTGAGCTAGCCTCGATTGGGAACTAGTGTATGATAATGGTCATTACTATAAAAAGTTTTTGATACTCCCTATAGATACAATTTGGTAAATTAATAATCTCATTATTATGCATTATTAAGTGAAAAAATTCCAATAAGATTCTATGTTAGGAATTAGATCATGAGTAAAATAGATTGAAGCCTAGAAATTCATATATTATGGAACTACATGTAATTTATTTGTTATCTCTTTAATGTAATTGGATTCCAATTTATGGTTGTAATAGATTAAAAATATTCATCCATAATTTTACATTTCATTCTAGCCAATGGCCTAAAATAAGAGGAATATGGTAAAAAACCAATGTGACGGGAAATGTGATTACTGCCCCAAGGAAATTCCCAACCTGATGGGAGTGTGACTCATGAAATATTTTATGATACTATCTCATATTACTAATGTTTTAAAAATTATTTGTTATTAGGATGAGTTCCCAAATCCCCCTATGAAAAAACAAGCTATAATTGAGTTATTTATGTGAAAGAGGCCTCTCAATTTAGATGTATAATCTAATCCCTTAATCATGGAACAATGGTTCAAATCCATTTATAAATTATTCTCTACGCTTCAATTTTTAGAACAAGGGATGGTTATATCAAATTTTTTTCATGCAGAGGGATATGTTGGCCTGTGGTGGACATTCATCCAAAATACTAATCCTAATGAAGAGATCAAAGCGATGGATTTGAATGAATATCAAAAATTATTTTTCAATAAATATTTTCCTTATAATATACTAATTAAAATAGAAATGTATTTTATTTCCCTCACCAAATAAAATGAATAGTATATTGGGGGGTACAAGGAATACATCACAAAACATCCACTATATTCCTCTCACATTATCATTACCCCCAAATTCATATTTGATTGCTTCTTTGGTAGAATAAAAAATAGTCTATATAAATCCTTGACGATCCAAAATTTTGAATGTTTTGAGGATATTTTATGATGTTCCCTCAATGTTGAAATTGAGATAAAAAAATCTCAAGCGTATCATGAGGATAAGAAGTGGAAAGTGGAGTTTAATTTTGGAGGTCTGATTGAGAAATCTGACAATGAAAGAAAATTCTATATCGCACTTGGAAAAAGTTCAGAAAAAATCACCCCATAAATATCCAAGGGGGGCTGAGGAAATGATTTATGTGATAGAAGGAATGACCCGAAGGTAGTGATTGCTGACAAGAAAAACCCACTAATGCATTTGAATAAATTAATTCTCTAGTTAACCCTTGACACATTGTTCATTGTCTCAACTTCAATGAACTCAAACATTATGAAAACCAATGAACTATGACATGGGTCTTTAGAGACAATTGATTTCCTCCATGGTAGAAAGGATGATATTTTTCCATCACAACTTTGGATATAGATACTAACAATGAACTGGGGACTTATCTACCAGTCATTCATTCAATAATGGAAAACGTACATTTATACTCTAGTACTATGCATTCCTTCACATCACAAAAGTTTAGTATAACTATTAAAACACCATCATATATTATGGAATTATGGTTTTCAGGGTAAATAGAATATGGGGAAATTATTTCATCCCATGTATATAACTCCTCCCCTGTCAAAATTGTCTCTCTAAAATTCCCAATAAACATTTTCATAGTCCCTTTAGTAAAATTTAATGCAGTTTTGGGTATGGATTTACGTTCCCTATACATCGAAAATATAAATATCCCTGAGAAGGAAATCACTCTTGAAATTGATAATAACCATTAAATTCTATAAAAGTGAATGAGGTAGATGACCATTCTTTAGTACCAACATCTCAATAATTAATATTATTTCTATATGAGAATGTTTATAAGGCTCAAATGAATTTTTTCAAAGTAAAATATCTTCATTAACGACATGCCCAATGTGGGTCAATATAATGATGTGATTCTTGAGGATTTTTCTGGTCTTAAACATTAAAAAGATGTTGAATTTTCAACTGACCATATACCTAGGGAGTTACCAATATCCATGATTCTATATAGAATGGTTTTTTTTTAACTATAGAGTATGAATAAACAACTACAAGTGAATATGGATAGATGATTCATATGCCCTAGTGCTTCACCATTGGGTTATCTAGTCCTCCTCAATAAGAAGAAGGATGAGCCAACAGATATTTTAATTGATTATTATAAGCATAACAAGATGATGATAATGAACAAGTATTATATTCCATTTATTGATACATTTTTTGATCAACTATGTGGAGAAAAAAACATATCCATGGTTGATATGTGGTCAGGGTATTACCAAGATAGGTTGAAGAATGTAGATATCCTCAATACAGATTTTTTATAAGGATAGGGCACTATGGGTTATTTGTAATTCCATTCAGACTAACTAATACTCCAATAATCTTCATGATCATGATGAAAAGAGTCTGTATGGATTACCTCAACAAATATGGGGTAGTATTTATAGATGATGTTAAAATATTATAAAAAACCAACAAGGATCATTACATGAATCTAAGAACTATTCTAAAGACATTATGAAAGTAGAACCATTATTCCAAGGACACAGAATATGAGTTTTGGTTGAAGGAAATGTTATTATTGGGTAATATTAATATATTAAATGGGATATCCATGGACCCTTCAATGATAAAAAAAATTGAATGTGGTTTGATGCTAACATCTTTTACACATATCCATAGTTTCCTTTTATTAGCTGTATATTATCACTGATTTTTTAGAAATTTCATCCTATTGTCAAAAAATAAACCAACATGACTCAAAAATGAAGTAATGCATTCTTGAAATGATGAATTTGACTAGATATTCAAGGATTTAAAGAGGAGACTTATCACAACACTTGTGATAACACGACACAGAACTGGAGAACTATTCATGGTATTTAATGATGCTTCCAAAAACGTATTGGGTTGTGTGTTAATGCATAATGAAAAAGTCATAATCTACGCCTTAAGGTAGTTGAATGTTTATGCATAGAACTTCCCAAACCATAATATGGAGTTGGATGTAGTGATCTTCTCATTGAATATATGGCTGCGTTATCTCTTTGGGAAGAAGTGTGAAATATATATGAATCAAAAAAATCCTTGTGTATATATTCCCCTAGAAAGAGCACAATATACACCAATAAAGACGATATGATCTAATCAAGGACTATGATTGATAAATTCACTATTATCCTAGGAAATGAAATAATGTAGAAGATGCTATAAGTAAAGAGGATCCAACAATTTTATCATGGAAGAGAATTGATTAGTATCTGATCCTCATATATTTTAAAAGGATTTATATAGTAATCATAAAGGATAGAACATAATAAATCCTTTAAAAAAAATTTCTCAAAAATTCCATATAAATAGGTTAAAGGTTGATCAGTGAGATCTTGTGGGAATTTAGAAGAAATTATAAATAATTAGAAAAGGGAAATCCTCGTATTTTAATTTTAATGAAGGAGTTATGTGATCTGGTTCAATATTATGTGTACCATTAAAACCTAAGTTAAAGATGAAGCTCTTGGACGATACACTTTTCTCAACCTTTTCCTTCCACCCAATAAGAAAAAATATTTATCGTAGTCTATGAGATAACTATGGGTTGGAAAATATGATGACATAGATCACAAAATAAACATAAATGTGTGTGTTTGTCAGGAAGTGAAATGTGAAAGGAAAAAATTCAAGGTGATGATGAAACCATTAACCATACCTATATTGAAAAGGGAAAACATCACCATGGAAATTGTTAGTAGTATTATAGTGATATCAATATTGAATTATTATATATGGGCTGTGGTGGATTTTATGAAAAATACAGCACAATTCATTTTAATTTGAGAGAATTTATCACTTGATAAACATATTATAATATACATTTGATATGTGGTTAGGTTGCATGGAACAACACTATAAATTTTATATGATTGGGATCCAAGATTTATCACTATGTTAAGGATGATTCTCTAATATGATCTAAATATAGAGTCGAAATTCGTCACTATTTATCAACCTCAAACTGATGTACAATATAAGAAGAATATCTAGACACTTGAGGACCTGTTGAGATCATGCTCAATTGACTTTACAGGAGGAAAAAATGAATATCATCCTCTGGTTGAGTTCTCATAAAATAATAGTTTCCACTCAAGCATCCAAATGGCGCCCTATGATGACCATTTTGGGAAGAGGTGCATAAAACCTTCATTCTAGGATTATGTTAGGGAAATAAAATTTCTAGGTTATAAAATGGACATTGAAATGGAATAAAAGGTTTAGAACATTCAGAAGCACATCAAGACAACTCATATTTGATAAAAGAGATATACTAACAATCATCGATGAGATCTATATTTTGATGTTGGAGAAATTTAATTCCTCAGCACATCTCCTTGGAATAAAGTCATTATGTTTTCGAATAATGGAAATCCCATTAAAATTTACATGTACCCCTTTTGATATCCTTGACCATATTGGATTATTGGCCTATTGAATGGAACTCCAATCTACTATATGTCAATTATATGATATATTACATGTTTACCTCTTAAAAAAGTACATACCATCCTTCTTAATTATGGTCATTCCAGAGGTGGTACCATTGGGGAATTATATCTCATATGGATAGAAATCAGTGAAGATCAAAGATCTTAGAGAAAATGTTCTACGAAATAAGTCAATTCACCTAGTCAATGTGTTATAGAGAAACAAAAAGTATAAAGAATAAATATAAAACCAAATAAAGTTATCAAACGGAGTTACCCTTGTTTATTTTAGTGTGGGAAATAAATATTTTGAGGGTGAAAACTCTGATGGGAGATGATTGTAATGACCCAAACATTTATAAATAAAATTCCCCATGTGATTTTACTCAATGTATTATTATGAAATAAGGCTTTTGAAAATACAAGAACATATTTGGATTTATCATATTCAATCATATTTAAATGAATTTTATTCATCATTACTGTTGATAATATATTCAGTGAACATTGATCACATGATTAGTATAAATACATGGATTCAAAAAATCCAATTGACACTAAAAAAGGTAGTTATAGCCTCAACGAGTAGGATTTTACCGTATGAATCCCATTTATTTGAGATTCTAAGGAAGAGAAAATCACTTTTCTTTTCCATTTACCAATCCCAAGATGTTATCCAACAACTTAACCATGAGAAAAAATGTTTATGAGAGAAGTACAAGATCATTGAGATCACCGTCCAAACTGTGTACACTGAACCACCCCATGGATGTCTCACTATCACACACATTAATATTATGGAATTTGGTAGTGTATTAGGGGATTATGTATCAATATACTAGTTAAATGATTATATAAATTATATTTCATATAATAATGAATATATATTCATCCTATTAATGTTACTTTATCAATGTTCTTCAAATTGATATAAGAAAACCCAAATAATATTTTAGGGTAATATTCAAGTTCAATTAATGAATTTATATTTATGAAATAACTATTTTTTGAAATAATTAATATTTTATTAAAATATTGTTGTTAAATAATATTTTTCAAATATAAATGATCATAAAATTTTAATGAATTAAAATATAAATTTTAAAAGTGTTCAAAGGCTATTTTTTTCAAAGATACCCATAATTTCTCAAAAAATGAATATTTATAATTTAAATGTTTATATTAATATATTCAGAAAATTATTTAGATAAAATGAATATTTTTTTGGAAATCATAATTTCTAAATTATCCAATTTTTAATTTATCATAATTCTCTAAGATAGTCGAAATTTATGCAGAAAATTAAATACCGTAGAAATATATAGTGTGTATTATGAAATCATAATAATACAAAACGATTTAACAAATACTAAAAATGGAATTAAAGACCAAAAATATTTTTCTCTACTAAAAAATGTGTTTATTTTTATTTGATTAATGTTTATAAATACATTATGAATCCTCCATAACCCTTAATATATTTTATTTTTTTCAAATCATTTCATTAAAGGTATGACTCAATTCTACATAAGAAAGGGTAATATTTTATTAACATAAACCCTTTCCATTAAAAAATAATTAAAAACTATCCCATTTTGATGAAACCAATGTAAAAAACCATGGTATTTTTTACAGTTTTAGTTATTTTATTTGATTGATTCAAGAACCTATTTTTGAGAAATAATAAATAAATCCCCACTTATTTCCAATATATACCCACCCATAATCCCATTTATATTAACTCAAAATACTTTTATCACGTCCTTAATCTACATTAAACACTCTAGAGGATTCTCAATGTACCCCCAATCGCTCAAGAATAACCTCCTAATTAGTTTTTGTCCCACACTCAATTAAGGGATCCTCCCTATATCCTCTTTATTCAAGTATATCCTTAATCTTATTCCTTTTTTTCATCAATTAATAATATTGGGATATGTTATTAAATATCCCATTTATTGTCAATTTTATGTATAATTGATGGTATTCCCATTTCACTCTTATGAATCCCTCCTATAAACATTCATATTCCTCTATTATGCTGCTGAAATTTCACCGCGATTCTCCATGCCAAAAATTGTGTTGTGAATTTGTTTACTGATTCCCTATCAAGGGTGTTAACATTTATTTACTTATACTTCCAAATTAGAGAATTACATACCTTTATTACCCACTATTTTATCATGGAATAAAATATGACGATGAATGAATCCATGTTGTATGATCTATGCGACACACATAATCATGAGAATGAAATGAATGTAACGGGTTCACCCCAAATAAGATCTCTCTCTAATGAATTAGGTAATGTTTAGTCTAATGGGAAATCATGCAATGACAAAGAGTAATACTGATTCCTTTATTGTAATTATTCCATCATGATGTATTTTATGTTATTTTTGAACTATGTTTATGATGTAGTGTATTATGTTGTCTCCAAATTTTTAATGTAGCCTTTATGTTATCATGTTATATCATGCCTCATTGTTCATGTTTATGATTCTTTCTCAATTTATTCCCCATAGACATGCATATTCCCTAAAATGTATGACATTATTCATTTTATTCCATGTTTATTCCCTTACTGGGCTTTATATATCAACCCTTTATAATGTATGTCCCTTGGTTATCCCATGTAGTTTTATGTGTGATCATGTTAAAGATGTTTTCAATAAAGATCACATTTTTTCATTTTTCATTTTTTTTGTAATGTACATAATTCTCAAATATAAGGTTATTTATGACCTTCCAAAATTTATTAAGTGTTATATTATATCATAAATTAGGTATTTATATGAAATAAATCATTAATTTGTTATAAAGTATGTGACCGTACTCCTATATATGGTGCTAAAAACATAATTTAGACATTTTATTTTACACACATCCTTAATTACAAGGTCATTAATATATGATGTAATAGTTATATTCTATGGTCCTTTTAGGAATATTTTTTTAATGAGTTAGGAGATATATGTAACACGTATAACCCATGTTATTTGTATCAAATGGAAAATTTTCCCACCATATAAGAAAAATTCTTAATACAAAATGAGTATTAAATATAACTCATAAAATATACCATAAATCATTGTTTATAATATATATAAACACACTTCAATAAATTGATAAAATATATCGTGTTTATAATAAAAAAATTAGAATAAAAATTAAGTATATTCATAGTGGATGGTTAGGAATTAAAAAGGCACCAAAGTGTTATATCTTTTATCGAAAAGAAAATTACATAATCCATCATGATATATATTGGTATTGTAAAATTATAAGAATATCTTAAATCAACAATATGATATTTCAAACCACAATGACATTGATGAAAAATACATTTGAGGATTTTTTATAAAATATCTTTTTTTACATTGAAATAACCTTGATCATAAAGATTAAACATTAAATTAATATTTCAAAAATATATGGAAAATAATTCTTTTCAAAACTCCAAGAATTCTAGATAATAAACTTCACATAAATTAACAAAGGAGGAAGAATTATGTGTTCACAGTTAAAACATTAAAATTTTTTACTTTTCATATTTTGATGAAAATGACCCATATGAAATAAAATAATAATTTGACTAACTTTTTTTAATGAATTTAATATTATATAAAATGACAATAATTAATTATTATTCTTATCGGAACATAATCAAAATTATACTATGTATTTGTACATTAAATTATATGTTTCTAAACTAAAAATATGAGTTGGGACAGTTTCAGTAACAATAAACACTTTGTGCAAATATATGAGTCATCAGAAAATGAAATTTTGAGGGGAAAAATAAAACTCCAAAAATATCCCTTGAAAATGAATGGTTGTTTCAACGTTATATATTTTATGAAATTCATTATCTTTTAGAAAAAAAATTTATTTTACAAAAAATGATCGACAATAAAACCCCCATATGGTTTGAGTAATATTATATTTAAAACCACTTTCAACATTTGAATATTTTGAATTAAAATCCATATTAAGAAATAACATGATATGGATCTTTAAACACCATTAATTACTAGAATATTTTTATGTAAACCATGTAAATAATAATCAAATCATATTATGTTAGAAATAATGGACAATTATAAATATGTCACAAGAAATTACATTTTAAACTATAACACCTTACCATGAATTACTACTTAGTCTAATGTGATCAAACAAATATATTAAAAACATAACTACCTTAATAACTCATTTTGGAACATTATTCATAAAAATAACCTCTTTTAACCATTATTTATATTTCTTTTCTACATGTCTATTTGTTAGTTATTGCCTATTTTTATTATCATGTGTTGTGTTGTTATTTTTTTCTCCCAATATTTATTATTGCAATATAATAATAGATAATTTGTTTTATTATTTATAAATATTTTAAAATGTTATAATTTTATTCAATGGTCATTTTGGTTATGACGTTAAATGGGGAATACATCATTGGGCATGTTTCAAGTATATTTAATGAACATAAGTTTGTATATTTAGTTGATGAGTATATTATTAATGTTACCACTTATAAAATTCATTATTAAGTCATTAATATCATATATTATCAGTATATAAGGTCTCATAGTCATATATTATGTTAATTTATCTTATATTAATATTAGGTAGTTAAACTAACCAAACATGAACATACCATAGTTTTGTGGATGATTATAAGTTTATTTACTTATAATATTATTGTTATATGTGAATAATGACATCATTTTGTTTTTATTATAATGATATAATAGAATAAAAGACATGAATAATAATTTTAAATGGATACAAAATGATTATATATTATTAATAACATGGTTTTCCTTTTAGTACACTTATAATAGATGATTGAATTTACAACAATCATTTTTTATCATACTTTAAATACGTTGTGAAATTTTATTTATAAAAATAAAAATATAATAAAAGAAATCATATTTATCCAATAAAAACCATGTTATAAATAGTTATTGAAGTGCCCAGATGAGTGTGAATCACTGAGAGGGGGAGGGGGTGAATCAGTGATCCCTTAAAACTTTTTACTAATTGATTCTTAATCAATTAAACCTCTATGGCTGGTTAAAGCCTCGATCCACTCTTCTTGTATCTCTCACCTTTCCACGAATGATGCAGTAAATGTAAAGGCACTGGACACAAGGATTTACAAGGTTCGGCACCAAAGGCCTACATCCTTGCCATGCTCTCTCAGCATGGATTCTCCCATTATAACTTGTTAGAATTACAATGGTCGATACAGCTTCCCACCGTATCTCTCCTGAGTCCCACAGGAGGGTCTTTATACTGCGTCCCACAGTGTTACCAGAGTCCCACTGGCCTGCTCCAGAATCCCACTGAAGACTTCTTCTCCCTGAGTCCCACAGGGTCTTCTCCTGGCTCCTCGAGTCACACGAGTAGCTCTTCTTCACTTTAAGTTCTTCAAGTATCCTCAGCAGCCTGGGATAAAGGCTGCTGGCCTTGCTCTTCTTCTGATCACTTGTGGTGAACAGGTCCTCTCATCTTGCTCGGGCTTTATCACCTTCTTCTAAGGATGCCCCGGCTTCTCTCCAATTACTGAATTCTCAGACAAATAATATCTTTATCTTCGGTCTGGTCCAGTCTCAGTTGCACACTACTGATTTAGCACTGTTCACGTGTGCACGTGCATGCATGCATGCATGCACTTCTCCTTTCCTCTTCTTGGTGCAGTAGACCCACAAAGGGTGTAGTCACTTTAAGCACACACCTTCACTGAACTTCACACACTTAATTCAATTTGCTTACACACTTAGAGTGTGTTCTACTTTAGTGTGAGTCTTCTTCTTCTTCTATGTGTGTCCACTCCTCTTAGAGCACACACATAGGTTCGGCCACTTCACTTTGTTGTTTTGCACACACAACTTTGTTCTTTGCTTTGCACACACACAATGAGTGTGTATTTGGCCTCCACTATTTTTGCACACCCCAAGCTATGCCTCGGCCTTCCTCTCAAATGCACACACACACAAAGTGTGGTCTTCACTTGATGCACACACAAGGCTACGGCCTTTCACTTCCTTTGCACACACACTTTGTTCTTTCTCTTTTAATCTTCAAGTGTGCACACCCAACAAGGGCTACGGCCTTCCTTGTTCACTTTGCACACAAGGCACTAAAGGCCTCGGGTCTTCTTCTTTGTTTTGCACACACACAAATGTGGTGGCCTTCCACTCCTTGCACACACACAAAGTGTTCTTCTCCACTTATGAACACACACCGCCCACGGGTGTTCTTGGTGTAGCAAGCACACAGGGTGCGAGGTGCAAGAGCCTCCTCCTCTTCTTTCCCACTATCGGGCAAGTCCTCAAGCACTTGAGTGCAAGGAGGCTCAGGTGCGCAAGTGCCACTGCCCAGAGGCGCGCAAGACCTCCTACCCGCGGGGCGCGCAAGTGCAACACCCGCGGGATCTTCCTCTTGCCGCGCAAGGATGCGGGCAGAGAGGGAACAAGAGACTCGAGCGCGCAAATATGCGGCTCGGCTCCTTCCTGTCGCACAAGAGATGCGCGTAGGGACCTCCTTCTTCTTCTTTCGCGCAAGGAGTGCGCAAAAGGAACCAAATGGAGCAAGAGGTGCTCCGGGCTTCACTGCCGCGCAAGTGGGCGCGCAGGGCTTCGACTTCGTGAGGCACAGAGTGCTTCTCACGGGACTTCCTTCTTCAAAAACTCAGCAACCTAATGAGAGCCTCGGGTGCTCCTTTTTTAGGCAAAGGAACGCCTCAGATCATCCGCGTGGTTAAATCTCAAAATCCCGAGATCTTCGGATCTTTAAAAACTTTCCAAATCTTGTTTTTCATTCTCGGTTTGACGCGGGTTCTCTCATTTTTCTTTCCTCCTCGTGCATGCGATTTATAACGCATCCACGGCCTCTGTTTAAACCCAATCCATGCAAAGGCACGAACCCAAGAAGCCTCGGCAACTTCGTTTGCCTCGGAATTGCTTCGAATTATCCTCTCATCGCATGCATGCCTACTTTTATGCATGGTCCTGTTCGTACGGGCGAGACGAGCTCAATGGAGCCTTCGGTTTGTTCAGAGGTGGCCGGAATCTCAAAAACAGGTGCTCGGGAGGCCTCTGGTTCAGCGGCGTCGCGGGAGTTGCCTCGGCCGAGCTCAAGGTTGAGGATGAAGCGACAGCCGTCGGATCAGTTGATCGAAAGACATCGGACGGCTGGATCGATCGCGGCGCGCGGCAGATTAGATGAGCGGCGCCGATCGTCCGCGAGATCAGATGAGCGGCTGGGATTCGCTCCCGGTGGAATTTGCGCGTCCCACATCGAAACGCCGCGGGATTTTTCCCCGGTTTATTACCCTGCCGCTGCCCGCAACTCCTCAGTTGCATCTTCTCCCTCCACGGTGCCGCCCCGCACCGTGTTCTCCCTGCGGGCGCGCTCCTGCGCCCACTATGCTCCCTGCGGGCGCGCTTCTAGCGCCCACCATGCTTCCTGCGGGCGCGCCACTGGCTCCCACTGCGCTCCTCCGGGCGTGCCCCAGCGCCTCTGTGGTGTCTGCGGGTGCGCCCCTGCCGCCCTGAGCTCGCCCCACGGGTTCCCCCTTGGGCGTGGCGCCTTAGGCCCACATGAGCCTTGGGGTTGAACCCACAAGGTGCTCACGGGCTGGCCATATTTTTTGGCAAAGTAACAAATAGGACTTTGTCAAAAACAAAGTCCTCCATGAAAAATACCAATTCTAAATGCCAAATGCCTCCTCCTCTTCTTCTAAGCCATTCTTTCCATTTCTTCTTCATCCTTCTTCCACAAACATCCTCAACTCCTTTCAATCATGTATTCTAGACTTATGAGACATTTGTAGAAGGTTCTTCATCAGCCGAATCACTTGATCAATTATTTCTTCTTCATTAGAATTCCTTCATTCTTCTTCAACATTTATTCATTACTTTGTAATGGAATTCACGAAGTGTCTTCATCTTCAACTGAGCTCCTGAATCACTTAAATTCTTCAATGTGCTTCATTGATCTAATCAAAGATCAAATTGGGACTTCTTCAGATTCACATGCACTAAGTGTTAGTGCATGGACTTCATTAAACCACTTCACCCACTTAGAAGTTGTGGATGGATCTTCTTCTCATCTCCTCATGCATTGTCAATACAATGCATGGTCTTCTAAAGCTTGTTGTGACATTGTATCCAGTTGATACAAGTTCTTGGAACTTTAAAGATCAGTTCAACAATCGTCTGATGTTACTAGAGAATGTTTCAACCACATCTCCTATGCCACTTAGTGAATCTCCTAAGTGACATGCCTCTTAGTATCATGGCCATTCTCCTTCACCACCAAAACCATCACAACCTTTGTCATTCACATCTTGACATTCCCTGACTTCCATTCATTCCAAGACAACTTCATGCCTCATTGACAACAAATGCAACACAATGCACTTCAATCTCCCCCTTTGTATTTGTTGTCAATACACTCCTTCAGCACATATGAATGGGTCAATATGTGTGCCAATATTTTCTCCCCCTTATTGGCAATCAAATGCAAAGGTGTGGTGTGGTTCACTTTCACAAATATCTTCCTCCCTTATAAAAAGTATTTTCTTGAAAAACACTAAGAGAGGGATGATGTCACATGTTCTCTTTAGCAAAGAACCTTTAGTAAATCAGCTCTAAGTCTACTTGGGCTAACCTGGTGTAGAAAACAAGAGTGATATGACCAAGGAATTCAAAGCTGTCCAAAATTCTCTACACATGTGAGATCATGCTTAGGGGTTGAATTTTTTCAGATATTCAATGAATTGCTGAATCCTGCACATACTTCACAAAACTCATTAGAAAGTTCAGTGCAAAGATAAAGCACCCCCTTTCTTCCATTTGTCTTCAATTCATACTCCCCCTTAATTGTCATGATGAATGCAATTAAGAAACAAGGGATGAAAGTATGATTGGAATACCTTCACTTCTCTCAAGATGGTATTGATCTCAGAATCCCATCTTCTTCAGATTGGCTCCCCCTCAAGGGGTGCACTCCATTCAATCCAAACCATCCTCCAGTTGAGAATGATCATCATCCTCAATTCCCTGCAATGTCAGAACATGTAAATACCAATGGTACAAGGGAATAAGATGGAACCTCCTTGGTTCATCAATATGAACAACAAGGTTGAGAAGATTCTCTCAACCAAGATGTCCCATTTTCACCATTCTTCACACTTGCACATTTGATCTTCAATGATGTTTGTGCTGGTGTGGATCTCAAAACATCTTCATGTGAAATCTTCTTCTTCTCTTTTGCTTTAGCAATTGCCAGTACTTCCTCTTCAGCTCTTTGTAGATCTTTGGCAAGTTGCAACTGATGTGGCCATATGATAAGTAAATCATTTGGAAGAGTGGCCTCAGTTTTGGAAGTTCCACATGGTTCTTTGGATGCTGCTAAGCTACCTCTCTTAGGCAACTTATTTTCAATCAATCCATTCTTCTTCTGGATTGATTGTCTTTTGGAGTTCAGTCTGCTTCTATTTAGTTTCATGGCTTCTTTACAAAGGTCCATGATGTGTCCTTTCTTTCCACAGTAGAAGCATGTTTTCTTGGTGGTCCTACTAGATGCATCACCCTTCTTGGACTTAGACTCCAAGGACTTCTCTTTATTTCTCAAGCACTTCTTGGGAGCATTTTCTACTTTCTTCTGCTTGCTTCCCAAGGAATCTTTTTGAGCCAGGTTCAGTGATCTTTTCTTCTTTTGAGCTCTGGATACAGTTGGAGATTGACATGTATCTTTTTGACCACTTTTGCAAACATCCCAGATGTTGTCAAGCAATCCAAATCTGTTAGCAGTAAACAGATGTCTCTAGACCTGTGGATGCTGCTTCTTTTCTTCTGGCTTGCTCCCCCTTGGCATGGGCTTCCTCTGTGCTTTGGCATTCAGTGGATTGTACCAACAATCCTTTGCACAATGCCCATACTTGTTACAACACCAACACTGACCCACAAATCTTGACCTCTTCAGTCCTTCTGATTGTTGGGTTCTTGTCTTGAATTGTTGTGCTGCTTCAGGAGAGCTCTGCTTCTTTACTGTCTTCATCCATATTTGTTTGGAATTATTCTTCCATCCTGCACTCTTTGTGGAAACACAATTAGAAACATCAGTACAAGATGGTATGGATGGTACCTTCTTTCTAGAAGATGTTTCACTTTTATTAGAGGATGTCTTTCTCTTAGAATCATCCTGCTCAAAGCATACTTGAGTAGCAACATTTCTCCTTTCAGCTGACTGGGAGGCTTCAGCTTTGGGTGATTGCAGATTTTTCAATATCACCTCTAGTTCTAAGCATTTCATGTTAAGGGAGTTCTTCTCATCCTCAACAGTTCTTAGCCTTCCTTCCCATTTATCTTCCAGCTGATTTATCTGGTCTTCATGCACCTTTTTCATTTCAAGCAATGAGTTGTCAAGCTCCTTCACCCTTTTTACTTTGTCTTCAAGTTGAGCATCTTTAACAACCATTGATACTCTATACCTCTTTTCCAGTGCATGGAAAACATCTTTGACTAATATCATAAAGAATTCTTTCTCAGAAAGGCTCCTTTGCAATTCTTCAGCAGTGTCTTCATATCTATCATTGCAAAGAGAAACAGTTTCATCTTTAGCCTTCACCAGCTTTCTGAGAGTGTTGGTTATGCCAACCCTTTTTGCCAATTGGACTTCAAGAGAATTGGCTTCATCTTCTAGTTGTAATTTTTCTTCTTGAAGATCAAGGAGGCCTGTAGCTATACACATTGCAACTTCCTTGGGGACTCTCTTCTGAAGATATTTGATTGCATTTAGAAGATCATTGTTTCTTCCATCTTCATCACAACTAGAGCAGGCTTCATCAGAAGAATGATAAAAGGAATTGTCATCTGATGTGACTTTCACATTTCTTTCCATAGAAGGAGTTTCTCTGATTGTAGCAACCTTCTTCCTCATCTTCTTTGCCTGTTTCTTGATTCTGTTTTTCTGAGTTTTGGCAGATATCTCCATTTGAGGCTGTTCATTCATTTCCTCAAATCTGCACTCCATATAGACTCTCTTGGATCTTTTAGAGGTAACCTCCCTTTGATACCAATTGAAGTGCCCAGATCAGTGTGAATCACTGAGAGGGGGAGGGGGTGAATCAGTGATCCCTTAAAACTTTTTACTAATTGATTCTTAATCAATTAAACCTCTATGGCTGGTTAAAGCCTCGATCCACTCTTCTTGTATCTCTCACCTTTCCACGAATGATGCAGTAAATGTAAAGGCACTGGACACAAGGATTTACAAGGTTCGACACCAAAGGCCTACATCCTTGCCATGCTCTCTCAGCATGGATTCTCCCATTATAACTTGTTAGAATTACAATGGTCGATACAGCTTCCCACCGTATCTCTCTTGAGTCCCACAGGAGGGTCTTTATACTGCGTCCCACAGTGTTACCAGAGTCCCACTGGCCTGCTCCAGAATCCCACTGAAGACTTCTTCTCCCTGAGTCCCACAGGGTCTTCTCCTGGCTCCTCGAGTCACACGAGTAGCTCTTCTTCACTTTAAGTTCTTCAAGTATCCTCAGCAGCCTGGGATAAAGGCTGCTGGCCTTTCTCTTCTTCTGATCACTTGTGGTGAACAGGTCCTCTCATCTTGCTCGGGCTTTATCACCTTCTTCTAAGGATGCCCCGGCTTCTCTCCAATTACTGAATGCTCAGACAAATAATATCTTTATCTTCGGTCTGGTCCAGTCTCAGTTGCACACTACTGATTTAGCACTGTTCACGTGTGCACGTGCATGCATGCATGCATGCACTTCTCCTTTCCTCTTCTTGGTGCAGTAGACCCACAAAGGGTGTAGTCACTTTAAGCACACACCTTCACTGAACTTCACACACTTAATTCAATTTTATTACACACTTAGAGTGTGTTCTACTTTAGTGTGAGTCTTCTTCTTCTTCTAAGTGTGTCCACTCCTCTTAGAGCACACACATAGGTTCGGCCACTTCACTTTGTTGTTTTGCACACACAACTTTGTTCTTTGCTTTGCACACACACAATGAGTGTGTATTTGGCCTCCACTATTTTTGCACACCCCAAGCTATGCCTCGGCCTTCCTCTCAAATGCACACACACACAAAGTGTGGTCTTCACTTGATGCACACACAAGGCTACGGCCTTTCACTTCCTTTGCACACACACTTTGTTCTTTCTCTTTTAATCTTCAAGTGTGCACACCCAACAAGGGCTACGTCCTTCCTTGTTCACTTTGCACACAAGGCACTAAAGGCCTCGGGTCTTCTTCTTTGTTTTGCACACACACAAATGTGGTGGCCTTCCACTCCTTGCACACACACAAAGTGTTCTTCTCCACTTATGCACACACACCGCCCACGGGTGTTCTTGGTGTAGCAAGCACAAAAGGTGCGAGGTGCAAGAGCCTCCTCGTCTTCTTTCCCACTATCGGGCAAGTCCTCAAGCACTTGAGTGCAAGGAGGCTCAGGTGCGCAAGTGCCACTACCCAGAGGCGCGTAAGACCTCCTACCCGCGGGGCGCGCAAGTGCAACACCCGCGGGATCTTCCTCTTGCCGCGCAAGGATGCGGGCAGAGAGGGAACAAGAGACTCGAGTGCGCAAATATGCGGCTCGGCTCCTTCCTGTCGCACAAGAGATGCGCGCAGGGACCTCCTTCTTCTTCTTTCGCGCAAGGAGTGCGCAAAAGGAACCAAACGGAGCAAGAGGTGCTCCGGGCTTCACTGCCGCACAAGTGTGCGCGCAGGGCTTCGACTTCGTGAGGCACAGAGTGCTTCTCACGGGACTTCCTTCTTCAAAAACTCAGCAACCTAATGAAAGCCTCGGGTGCTCCTTTTATAGGCAAAGGAACGCCTCAGATCATCCGCGTGGTTAAATCTCAAAATCCCGAGATCTTCGGATCTTTAAAAACTTTCCAAATCTTGTTTTTCATTCTCGGTTTGACGCGGGTTCTCTCATTTTTCTTTCCTCCTCGTGCATGCGATTTATAACGCATGCACGGCCTCTGTTTAAACCCAATCCATGCAAAGGCACGAACCCAAGAAGCCTCGGCAACTTCGTTTGCCTCGGCATTGCTTCGAATTATCCTCTCATCGCATGCATGCCTACTTTTATGCATGGTCCTGTTCGTACGGGCGAGACGAGCTCAATGGAGCCTTCGGTTTGTTCAGAGGTGGCCGGAATCTCAAAAACAGGTGCTCGGGAGGCCTCTGGTTCAGCGGCGTCGCGGGAGTTGCCTCGGCCGAGCTCGAGGTTGAGGATGAAGCGGCAGCCGTCGGATCAGTTGATCGAAAGACATCGGACGGCTGGATCGATCGCGGCGCGCAGCAGATTAGATGAGCGGCGCCGATCGTCCGCAAGATCAGATGAGCGGCTGGGATTCGCTCCCGGTGGAATTTGCGCGTCCCACATCGAAACGCCGCGGGATTTTTCCCCGGTTTATTACCCTGCCGCTGCCCGCAACTCCTCAGTTGCATCTTCTCCCTCCACGGTGCCGCCCCGCACCGTGTTCTCCCTGCGGGCGCGCTCCTGCGCCCACTATGCTCCCTGCGGGCGCGCTTCTAGCGCCCACCATGCTTCCTGCGGGCGCGCCACTGGCGCCCACTGCGCTCCTCCGGGCGTGCCCCAGCGCCTCTGTGGTGTCTGCGGGTGCGCCCCTGCCGCCCTGAGCTCGCCCCACGGGTTCCCCCTTGGGTGTGGCGCCTTAGGCCCACATGAGCCTTGGGGTTGAACCCACAAGGTTCTCACGGGCTGGCCATATTTTTTGGCAAATTAACAAATAGGACTTTGTCAAAAACAAAGTCCTCCATGAAAAATACCAATTCTAAATGCCAAATGCCTCCTCCTCTTCTTCTAAGCCATTCTTTCCATTTCTTCTTCATCCTTCTTCCACAAACATCCTCAACTCCTTTCAATCATGTATTCTAGACTTATGAGACATTTGTAGAAGGTTCTTCATCAGCCGAATCACTTGATCAATTATTTCTTCTTCATTAGAATTCCTTCATTCTTCTTCAACATTTATTCATTACTTTGTAATGGAATTCACGAAGGGTCTTCATCTTCAACTGAGCTCCTGAATCACTTAAATTCTTCAATGTGCTTCATTGATCTAATCAGAGATCAAATTGGGACTTCTTCAGATTCACATGCACTAAGTGTTAGTGCATGGACTTCATTAAACCACTTCACCCACTTAGAAGTTGTGGATGGATCTTCTTCTCATCTCCTCATGCATTGTCAATACAATGCATGGTCTTCTAAAGCTTGTTGTGACATTGTATCCAGTTGATACAAGTTCTTGGAACTTTAAAGATCAGTTCAACAATCGTCTGATGTTACTAGAGAATGTTTCAACCACATCTCCTATGCCACTTAGTGAATCTCCTAAGTGACATGCCTCTTAGTATCATGGCCATTCTCCTTCACCACCAACACCATCACAACCTTTGTCATTCACATCTTGACATTCCCTGACTTCCATTCATTCCAAGACAACTTCATGCCTCATTGACAACAAATGCAACACAATGCACTTCAGTTATGAATTTTGACATTGAATAATGAAATACACCATTCCATAGAGGCGATTGTCTGCACACACATATGGATGTGGATTTCATTTTACATAGAATAGGGAAAATGAGTAGTGTGGATTATCATTTAATAATAAAAAATATGTCATATATATCATAATTGTGTTTTAAATTTAACATTTGGACTATCTTTTTATGTATTTTAAGGAAAATGAGACTTGATGCTTCATGGGTGTTGTTGTCTGCACAAACAAACATCAGCAGTTTTTGTTTTCTTTAAGTGAAATGGGAAAATGGATTATAGTCAATAAGATATCATAATAAAATTTAGGATAAAAATAGAAATTATTTGATTATATTTTAATATGAAAAATATATTTGGTAAATTAAGATATAAAATAGAATAAAATTTAAAAAATTATTACTCATGTTTAGGACGCGGGCATTCTCATGGGGTAATATATGCAAAAAGTAGGGAACATGATAGTATCTTCTGACTAAATTATTACAAGTGTTAAACGTGATTTTTTTGGTAGTGAGTAAAGTAATATTTTTAATATGAAACTGAACTTTTTAGTGGTATTAAATAGTTGGTGAGAGGCCCCATTTATAAGTGATGAGAATGGAATTTTTTGTAATTATTTAATCTTGATATAATGAAACCACATGTTTAACATATCATGTGGATATGAAATATAGAAAATAATGGAGCAGAGGTTGATAAAAGGTTTATAATATCTCAATATCTCTATTATAACCATGTTTTAAACTTGTTATTATACTTTAGCCATTGTTTTATTACTTTTAATATTTTAGATTTCACTAGAGTAAGTAGTTTTTAACTAATAAATTTATCTTTTGTGCTTAATAATATTATGGTCCTTATTTCATAACATGGAAATTATAATTACATATTTTAAAACCATTTTAATAGTTTCACTATGTAAAATTGATATAAATTAATTTTGAAATACCATATATATATTGTATTTATAAACATTTATAGATATAAAGTTATAGAATCATTAAATTATAAAATATAAGTTTGAAAAATAAAATAAATATTTTTTAATTTATAATATCACTTATAAAATAAATATTTTATCTATAAAAGTGTTTAAAATTATCTAAGTTATACTTATATATTAATTATTTCGTAAAATTCATGGTATATGTAAAAATGACATTTTTCAATATTTACTATGTTGAAAATTATTTCACCAAAGTACCCAAATTTAATCCATATATAATTTTGAAATTATATTTTGATAAATGATTTAAATTTTATCTAATTCAATTTATATAAATTTTAAATCTATCTTTTAAATTTAAATACAAAATTTCAATAATAAACTTCTTTTTTGAGAAATGACATTGTTAAACATAAGTGTTTATAATATTACATCAAAAAAATTTATAACATAAATGAAATTAATTTATTAGTCCATGTAAACTATTTAATGTGTTAAATATAATTTATTTGGATAATTATATTTCCCTGAAAAATTGTCCTTTAAAATTCATTACTTTTATATTAAAAAACATATAAAGAATCCAATTTATTATCTAAATGTTTTTATTTTACTAATACGTTCACATAAATATCTATATATTTACTAGATGTTTTATTATTCATCGTATTGTTATTATATCAAATAATATGTATCATTTTAGATTGGTGTTACATGTAAACATAGCTATAAATCAAAATGTTTATTTAATGGGAAAAGATTTTATTTAGTAAAATCATCACTCATTACATTATCCTCCCTAAATAAATTACGACCTCAAAATTTTAATTATTATGTACTAATGAAATAGTTACTAGTGTCCATAAGATTTTCATGCCTCCATATATAATTTTTAATGATGTTTCTTTATCAAAATCCATGTTAGAAATATTTAATTAAACCATTCTATCATAATATGTATATAAATAATGTGGAGTTTTTCTTTCCCAATTTGTTTTAAATACATTTTTATAGTTGGAAAAAAATTTCATAATGAATTTAAGGTCATTATTTTATAAATATCTGATCATGGGTTAATTTTTAAATGTAATTTTATTATATTATAAATAATTATAGCCTCTATGTCAAGAGTAATAATCCCTGCCTAATATCACATCAAATTTTAATAAATGAAGTATACTAACATTTTATTATGAATATATATATATATATACATATATATATAAATATATAAAATAAGGGTTATAGAATTGGAATTAAATAATCTTGCCCTGAGTATTTTATTAATAATTTGGATTCTTGTTAATGGGATGGTGGTTCGATATTATTTGAAATCATTCACTATACATAGGAGCTTTTTAAATAAGAATTAAATACAAAACTCATATTTCATGGGGGAATGACCAATTCTTCACACTCCTCATCATTTTGGGAGCTAAAAAATATAGCGGGCTTAATAGGAATGCATTTCTTCCCATCACCTTGGAACCCTCAAATTCCCATCATCCTTGTTATCCCTTTGACTATAATATTGATGTGGTTAATGTCTATGATTCCAAAATTAAAGTCACATAACTGTTATTAGTACCTCAAGTAATACTCTTTTAACATTCATCGCATCAATTTATCTCTTCAGATATACTATGTAATTTATTTCTCTATTCCTAATTTAACTAATGAAAAAATTGTTATAATTCTTTTTTGGAATTTAACTTAGTTCTTCATCCCACATTTTTTTCACTATGGAAATTTAACATTGAATCCTTCAGTGTTATCATCACATGATCTTACAAGAGATTCTATCTTTTTATTATTTTCTTTGTTTGGAAACTATTCTATGTTTACATTTCAGTTGGTAAAATCATTTCAGCATATGTTGATTCTATTAATGACTTTGATCCTTGGGGATCAAAGCATTACTCAAAATAAAAGGGATAAATTTTTTATGATAAAATAATAACACCATAAGAAAATTATTTTAATATATTGTAATTTTTTTTAAAATAACTTCTTGCACTTTCAAATTTATACATTAACATTTAGTTCAATCAAAATCATTATTTGTTTTATCAAAATTCCATTTGGTTGGGTTTTCATATATTCCATTACCAATTTTATTAACACATTAAATACATAAAAATGGATTGTAATGAGAATTTCATTAGCCAATTCATATCCCCAATTAGTTCCTAGTAATGTTTAAATTTTTTTACCCACTCATCATACACCAGAGTAATGATTTTGTCGATATTTAATAGGAATTTTCAAGGTTATTACCCCTATGTACATATATTATATAATTGAATCCACATTACATTATCGAGAAAGGTATGTAATTTCATGAATAACCACAATATATCTACTTTACCAAAACACTGTGATTTATCTTTAATCATAGTTTTCAAATTTAGACCTATACCATGTATATTCACTATGGATCTCTTATCATAATCCAAAAAAATCATAAAATACGTTGTATAACTAACTAAATGATGTATATATACCTATGAAACTATGATCAACCTTTACATAGAAATCCATGATTATATTTTTTACTTTTATATTATATCTAAACAATAATAACATAACCTCTATATTTGTCTAAATCTTTTATTGATACCAAGTAAGGTAGCCCAAGATCAGCACTCCTAGATCAGTTGCTAAAAAACATAATCTAGAAGCCATATTTGATAATAATTCTTCATTACATGGCCATTTATACATAATGTAACTTTAATTTTCCATTAATATTTTTTGTTTTATAGTTTTACAGTTTTAGAGTATTGGAAAAAATACTTAACTATCATAACCAATATTCTTTTTTTCAAATGAACATTTTTCACACTATATATGAAAGTCACTTTAGAAAAATATATTCTTAAAAGTCTCCCATGAATTTTAAATACAATATGATCATCTATATGAATAATTTATTACACTTCCTTTTATAAACATGGGAAACTGGAAACATAATAACGCTTAAGATCTTGTAATATGTATGGGTACAAAAAAGTGATAAAAATAAATGATCATGAGTTATCATAAGATTTGAAAATTTGTATACTCATGATACATAAGAAAATAATATCCAAAAAAATATAACATTAAAAAAGTATTATAAAATGTAATAACATAAATCAAGAATCAGAAGTGATTAGATACATGAGTCAAAAAAATAGATATGTAAGTTCACAATATAATCATATGTATAAGCATAATAGTTTGTCAAAACACTATTATAATAACCATTATATTCATATTACTCACCATGAGATAATATGATAATAAATTATAAAAACTTTTTAATATAGAACATACATTTGTATAGGGTATATTACTTTCATTTCCATACCATTAGTCCACAAACATATGATAAATAAAGCATACTCATTAACATTTTTTCATGAGATATAAATTCATATCCAATGACTTATTGGATGAAATATGACCCAAAACATAATTAATCCATAAATATATGTTCTATAATAAATTAAACATTTATAATATCATAATTAACCCATTTAATGTATTTGTGTTTAATTCAACACATCATAATGAACCAAAGGACTGAAAATAGGTTTCATTTTTCATATAAAAAATAAACCTTTGATATAAAGTAGTGTTCATATCATTTTTAAAATATATTTAATTATGTAAATAATTCATAATGCAATCAATAATCATAACATGTTAACCCCATGGAATTTAAATGGGTATCCAAATATATTGAGAAACATTCTAGGTAAATATCATTAAATCAAGACAATAAATTATAAGGTATTGAAAACATATGAAAATGGGTATACATTTAAGTAAATAATTTCTATTATATATTGATAAAGGTAATATAGGTTAATAACATTATTTCATTGGTTTAAAATATATATTTTTCACAAATAAAAGGGATTAGATGAAAATTTATGAATATTCATGGTGGATTGTTAAGAATGAAAAAGAATGTGATGGATCATATCTTTGATAGAAAAGAACATTACATAATATATATAGAGAAAGAATTTGGGTGGTAAAAACTTAATAATATTCATAATGATGAATAATTTTTATCGATGGATAATGAATTAGAAGAAAAATAAATTTTCAGAGTTTAAAAAAATAACATTGGAAATCATAAGTATAATTATTCTTTTGAAGTAATTTTAAATGAAAAAATTATTAATCCTAGAGGGAAATAATTCCATTTAAAAACCATATATGTAAATAATTACGTAAAATGTGGAATGTTATAAACACAATTAAAACATTAATAAGATATACCTTTCACTTTTTGATGAAAAGACCATATAAAAAACTAAAGTATTTCAATAAAACTAAAATAAGATGCAACGTAGTATAAATTTTACATGATAAATTATTGAGTCATAGATAATGATATTCAAAAAATAATACATTGAATAATAAATAAAATTAGTGGTTTTTTTAAAAATAAAATATATGGATAGTTTCAATTATGTGAAAAACTATTGGTAAAAAAATGAGTCTAATGAAATAAAATTTTGTGTGGAAATTAAAAACCACAATAATAATGAAATAAAATTATCCAGGTATGGAAAAGAAATAAAAATTCTGTATATGGATTATCTTAACAAAAACTATTGATTTGAAAAGAAAATTATATCAAAACACATATAGTTTAAGAAACATATTATTTAAAACTTCTTTCAACATTATTGTCTCCTGAATTAGAGTACATTTGAAGAATAAAAATTATATTTCACTTCATTCCCCATGAATAAAATTTATATGGCTGAATAAATTCAATTGGTTATAATTTCACAATAGTAAGAAGGTGATGGCGCACAATAATGAATATGTCTAAAGAAAAAATTGAGATAATAACCCCATATAATGTATTATTTCTTAGTAAAATGATCTCTAACCTCCTCTATGACTAAACTTACTGTCTTAAAATATTATTTTAGAGTCTAATTCCTAAATATAAAATTTTTAACCATTAATTATAATTATTATCTACATAAATATAGGATAGTTATTATAAATTTTCAATATCAGGTGAATTGTCTTGATTTTTTTTAACTAGTTTCATTAAAGATGTTTCTTATTTGTTATTCTCTAAAATATCCTCACTCCATGAAAATACAAGGCAGTATAATTTTTTTCTATAATTATTTTAAGGATATAATTTCATTCTATTTGAGTTTTCATTATAAACCTTATATATGAATTCATCATTTAACATGTTTCAATGATGTTTAGTGAACAATTAATATGACCATAATTAAAGAGATTAATATTAAAGTTACAATTAAATTAGAAAGATAAAATAATTCTAAATTATTTATATAAAATATTTTCATTATTTATGATCACATATTCATCCATTATATTATTTTAATGTATTATTCATGTAGGTGGTTACACTGGCCCAAACAAGAAAATATCATTTATTTTTTCTGATGTTTATGATGTGATATATTAATAATATAATTTATATAGAGGAATAATGATATTTTTATGGTTTTATTATAATTATATATCAGAATTTAATGTAATTATAATAATATTTAATGGATAAAAATTTATTAAAAAGTATGTATAAACTTTTTCCCTCTTAGTATGAAAATTATCGACTACTGAATTTACAACGATCGTCTATTTCTCATATAATTAATAGATTTTCAAATTGGGATTACTTGAAACATAATAATTTCGAAGAAATAATACTTATCCCATAAAAAATCTTAGAAATATCCATTAAAGGAAGTAAAGAAAGGGAATGTACACCGTTCCATGGAGGGATTAGTCTTCATGTATGCATGAACGATGATTTCATTTTACATATATTGATGAAAATGAGTAATTTTCTATATAAATTCATAATATAAAATATTTCATAAATATAATAATTATTAATAATATTAAACATTATTAATATTCATGTAATATGTTTATAGAGAATGGGACTTGATGTTTCATTGTGGCAGTAGTCTGGACACACACACACGTGGTTGTTGTTTTAGTTTTCTATAAAGGAAAGGTGGAGTGTGGTGAAATAGTATTCCCATAGAATAATAAAAAAATTTATAAATAAATACTAAAGTAGATATATTTTAATTATAATAATATATTTTTAAATGTATGATTGAGTAGAAAAACAATTAGGAAACATTAGTACTCACATTTAGAACATGGTATTTAATATGGGGGAATCCTTGGAAGGGGAGAAATTATGATATTATAATGCGAAAGATAGAATAATTTAGAGATAGATAAATATATTTTAGAGAATTATGGATGATTTAATAGAGAAAAATATTTTTTTTGAGTCTATTCAATGGGTGGTAGGATTCCCTTTTAATAGGTTCTGAGGAATACATTTTTCAATTATTTCAATTTATTATAAATATAGAACATGTTTAACATGTAATATGACTCTAAATGGGATAATAATAGTTTGGAGGATAATATATGGTGTATAATATTTCAACAATTCAGTTATAAACATGTTTCAACATGTTTATTTTCCTTTACTCAAAGAATTATCACATTTACTATTTCAGATTTAACTATTGTAAGAAAATTTTAAAAATGTTATCTATCTATTGTTCTTAAAAATATAATGTACCTATTATAAAATGAGGAACCTTTAAATAATAATTTTAAATTAATTTTATTTGATTAATGTTATAAAATATATAAGAATTAATTTTAAAATAATAAATATATACTGTTTTAAAAAAAATTATAAGAGAAAACGTTATTTAAATTATAAAATAATAAATATAGGTTTTTAAATAAAAATTACCATTATAATGTTACATATAAAATAAAAAAATATTCCATAAAAAATTTTACAAAAAATATATTTCATACTTGTATTCTAATAATTTAATTATAATATTGATATTTATAAAAATGGTATTATACACTAAAATTCATGAAATCAAATGCATTAGAAAAATTATAAACTTTTTCTACAAATGTAGTTTTTATATTCATCATTAAAAACTATTTTCATTTTATCGAATTCATATTGTAAAATTGATTTATTTATCTTTTATATAAAGATAAAAAATATAATGAAAACTTATTTTTATTTTCAATTATATTTTTAAACATTAAGTGTTATTTATAATACTTCATATCAAATTAAAATTATGGGTATTTTAATATATTAATGAATATAAAATTTTATATACAGTCATTATAATTTATTAGTAAAAAAATTAAAAACAATAAAAAAAATTAATTTCATTACAGCAAAATAACATTTATATTAAATAATCATTCTGAAATTCAATTTATAATCTAATAATATAGTTTTAATTATCCTTTTATATTAATATCATCAAATTTAATAGTGCAATTATTGTTGTAAAAAATATATTTATTTAATATTTTGTGGATAAATTTTTTTATGAGTTGAATATAAAAAAATTAATCAATAACAGTGTTTATTTAAACTGAAAATTTATATAGTTAAATCATGTGTCATTTCAAAGAATGTCTGAGTGAAAATAGATCCATAGGATGAAAATGAAATTATTTTTAATGATTCCCTAAATGAGTGAATGTATTATAAGAATACATATTTAAAAAATAATTATTCATCGATATTGGTAAAGGAAATTACTAACATGTTCTATGATGTCCATGTTGAGACAAATGCATCCCTTCAAACAAGATTCCATCCCTCCCACCTTGTCCTGTGACTGGGATAATTATGGCCCATGGTGATTCTTTATTTCATTGATTTTTACTACATGTTCTATTCCAGTAATTTCAATTACAACTTCATTCATTATTGTACATAGATGCTTCACAATATCAATTGCTCTTGGAATATTGTTGTGAGACTCGTCACCATCATGGGAAAATACCCTTATCACCGAGCATGATCATTCAACATTGTTATTTTTTAATCAATTTATATTCAAAAAGGCATTAATTTATTCCCTTGATGAAGGTAATGAATAGTTCTATGATGAAGTTTGTGATACATAACAGAATCCTCTTATTTAGAGTGCCTCACATAATTCTCATACCTAAAAAACCAATTTTATGCCTCTTAGAAAAAAAAATTATGTTACATATATCATATAAGATATAAATATAACCACACCTATAAGAAACCTAAAAATTAATTCCTTTATTAATTCTATGAATTCATCTCAATCATTTATCAAATTTTTAATGATCAAAAAAAAAGAGTGGGTCTAAAAACACTATAATTCATTATGGGAATATCAAATTAAAATTCAATATACTACTATAGAAACTCTTTAATACCTAGTGTATAGAATAGATGATGTTCTACCCATTTTGGTTAAACTAGTTTTCTGTAAATAACATATTTGGTTAAATTATGTATGATGAGTGGTTACATGTCTTATTGGAACAGTTGGAAGCCCTAAATGGAATTAGGTTGCAAGTATTCCATAATTATAAGGATTTCCAAACTAAAATTTCATAATAATTTAATATAATGGATAACCTACTTTTATTTCAGGGTTAATTAGAGATAATATTGAGATTTCAAATTATATTGGGATGAAAAACACTAATATTTCATCCTGTGTTAGAGGTTACCTTCACCAGTCAAAATGTTTATAATAGCTGTGTATATCACTAATCATAATGGATGGAGAGAAAATAACATCCCATAGAATTTCATGGTTTCATAAATAATAATATAAACTATCCACATATGAACTATGAAATATTTATTTATGATAAATAGTATATAAAATTTTCCATTTCAAAATATATAAAATTATATGGAAATTATTCTTGTCATGCAATATTAAATTTCACTAAAACTAACCTCACATTTTGTAGATAAAATTTATGGAACCATACCAATAGTATAACATTAATTTTCAAGATTTATTGGACCTTTATATATCTACTCAAAAAATATAAATGATCTCATTAGATATTATGCATAAAATATACACCAACATAAGAATCCCCAATAAATGGGATTCCCCCTTTATATAGGTGTCAGTCTCTTAACATGTTTCTATTGTGTTTTGGTGTTCTCCACCTACCTCAACACCCCCCAAAGAACTATGTGTGACTTGGTTTCTATATCATAGGATATGTAGTGATATATAGGTAACCTATCACGGTAATAAATATAATTTCAAATATCATTTACTCAAGTTGTTCAAGCATCCTCTTAAACTCAATATGTGTCCCCATTTACATCCTAACAACCAAATGATTAACCAATTGGACTTTCCCCACCATATAATCCATATTTTATATTTCGTTTAATATCAAAATATTGTGTGGATTTATTTTTATTTAAATGGATATTTAGTGGTGTAAATATCATCTATCACAAATCCCTCCACATATTTCATCTCTCCAATTTCTCTCCTAGTGTATGGAGTCTTCAATTCTTGTGTGTTTTTCTAATATTGGACAAATTTTGGGTTGAAATTAACATTCTTAGAGAAACATTTTGTCATATTTCTACTTCACATGAGATATAGTTATTTCTAAATCACCTATCTCAGGTATTGATATTTATTTCATCACCCATACTCTTATCTTACTACTAGTAATATCTAATTCATAATAGGTCTTCCTTTATTTTATCCTATGATGGGATAAACCTTTCCTTAATATAACTATGTATAGATTGATTCTTATTTTATAAGATATATAGTTCATCTATATCTTCTATCCTTTGAATACATATAATAAATTTTTCCTTGTTTATTATTCTTCAATCAAGTTGTATTTTCTCACTGGACATTGCTTCATCATTATTCTACAAGGATATGGTTTGAGTATCATGACAATAATATAGTGACCAATAACTAGTATAATGTTTTAAAACCTCAAAATTAACTCCCATTAGGACCAAGATATATAAAATTAATCTTTATAACCTCTAGTATCATGTTTATCATCTTATTAGGGTTTAAATTTAACCTATTCTAATGTCTGTCATGGGTTCTACATTTTTTAACCAAAAATCAAAATATATTGTATTATATTCATTAGTAATGGTATTCCCCCTAAATAAAATTAATGTATGAAGTTGTTTCCATAGAATTGTTGAACATCTATTTAGTATCATTCATTCCTCGTACAACACACATTGTTTCCTTATATTTTGTATTATCCCCTCAATTCTTCATTAAGGAATATAATCCGATCAGCTTATAGAGATGGACTATATTCCCATGTCTCTAAATTCCTATACCAATCCATGGAATATATGTCATAGGAAACAGCCATGGAAACATATTTTTTTGGATCCCATTTTTTTTACATGAAAAATAGTTATAGTAATGTTTACCCTAATTTTAGATAATAATAAACTGGAACCCACATTTCAAACAAATATAATGCGGTTATAGTTTGATTATTTTTCAATTAAAACCATAATTTTAAATCTTTTAGTCATAGTCTACCATTCCATTAAATTCCTTTATACATTTTTATTTTTTACATGGTTAGCATTGAGACCACATATATCTCTACGTATTGATGCAGTGAATAAACTTTTTCGAATTGAATTTAACCCAATGCCCAAATTATCACATGGACAATGTAGGAATTTACTGTTACATTCCTACACTAACCCTTCCAACCATTTTGTGCACTGTGATATAATATGAAATTTCTTATATTACCTCTTTTTTCACACATAGCATTACTTTTTTGTACATAAAGGTTCTATAATATTATTTCAATAGAATTATTGAGATGCGTTGAAATTTTATGTAGTGAATTCAAACAGGTATAATTTAATAACATGAAAAAATAGGATCCTGAAAATTTTAGATACATAACTTTAGTAAAAATAAATTATTGAATTTCATGAGATATTTAACACTCAAACCTATTCATCCTTTATAGGTATGATTTTTTAGTATATCATAACTTGGTCAACTCCTCCCTTTCTACCTTCACCAATGGGAACTCATGGGGGGAATTCACCAAATTTACATCTTCTGATTTCATTTCATCTAACACATGACATATTTCCTAGGATAGTTTAATATGATGCACTAATATTTTTGTACTTATGTGCAATACCAACACATGTGATATAAATTAGAGAAAAATCATCTAATGTTCCTCATTCTTTTCCACAATAATTTATTTAATCCCTAATAAGGACTGGACAACATAGGCTCTAGTCTCACCATTAATATAATTATAAAATAAATCCTATATATGAACTAGTTGACTAAAATCCAATATATCATGGAATGGTGGTTATGGTAGATAATCCATTGGTCCCCATATTTACTAACCAATTACACAAGGATAACCTCCAACCACCAATCAAATCCTGCAATATATGCGTGATGATGCCCTATAAGTTCATCAATTCTATTCCATGACCTACCATGTTTACCATGAACATATATACATACATTTCAACTTTTATATATATGGTAAATTTACACTCAAGTATTTTCTTGATTAGTAGTGATGGTCACTCTACTACATTTCCCATTTGGATTGGTTATACTATAAAGGGATGTCTTGAACCACTATGTTTCATATTTTAATGTATATAAAAAACATAATAAAATGTTTACATAAATAAATTAATGGATATCTATGCAATAAATTTAACCTAAAATATTGGAACTACATTCCTCGATTGCAAGGGAATCCACTCCCCTTAATAGTAGTAGTTACATTTATTTTGAAATACCTCCTTGCTCACCGTAAAAAGAATAAATACATTTCTTTAAAGTGGTGGGACCTTTAGGTTCACTCAAAAATTCACTTTCTATAAGTAATAATTTTTTTCGACCCCCATCTGTAACAACTGAAACTTTTTGAGTAGTATATTAACTTACTATTAATGATTTAATAGAGATGTTAATGGTTAATGCAGAAAGAGGAGTCGATGGCTTCATCTAGTAGACTCGAACCTTATGAATCCCACTTATCGGAGCTTGGGAAGGAGTTGGCATCTTTGGGCTTCCCTTTGGACCAAGCCCAAGCCGAACTCCAGCGTGTCAAGCTTGAACAGAAATTCCTACGGGAGAAGTTCAAGTTAGTAGAGATTACTACTAGGGTAATGTAATCTGATCCTCCCTCAGATTCGCTCACCATAGCACACCTTACACATAGGTCATATGCTGGTGTTATAAGGGGCTATATGACAAGACCCTAGCTTCTTTGTGGAATCCATTGTGATGAATAAATTGAGATTTCTTCCTTTAGTGAAGATTGTGAAGTTTCAAATATCAGGGTAATTTTAGGATGTATTAATTGATGAATTTTGAAAAAAGGATATTTTAAAATATTTATGTAAACCTTAAATAATTAATGATTTGTAATGATTTTCAAAAAAATGTCTTCTGCAAAAGTATTCATTAAGAAATTTGGAGTCTAATAAGATCAACATAATTTTTGATGAATAGTAAATTATGAATAGTGATTTTACGCTTAGGATTAGTAATGTGACCAAATGGATTAGTAATTTCACTCATAGAATATTTTAATATAATTTAGACACCTAGATTAAGTAATGTGATTCAATAAAATGGGTAAATAATGGTTTCATAAATTATTAGTCAAGTATTAGTATTTTGGGGTGAATAGTGTTTTTAATTAAAAATTAAATTAAAAATATTTAGAAAATTATTTTTATAAAATGGACTTTATTTTTGAACTCAGAGCACCGATATTAAGTTATGGTAATTTTTTGGGTTTTTTCTGAAAAAATGAATTTTCGTTGAATAGTGTTTTTATTTAAAAATTAAATTAAAAATATATAGAAAATTATTTTTATAAAATGGAGTTCATATTGTTAATTAGAGCGTCGATATTTTGTTAAGGTGAAATTTTGGGATTATTCTGAGAAAGATAAATTTTCAGTGAATTATAAAAATACAGTTTTTAAGTTACGGGTGTTTAATGACATCATTAAATGATGTATTAAGTATGTAATAAATATGGTCGACTTATGAATAGTAAGATAAGATATGAGGTGTCCCAAGTGGCCAATACCATGGGCAAGCCCATGGTTTTGCAAAAACCCCCAATGAGGTGTCCCTTGGCCATTAATGCCTTGTCCCCTCACATTCCCTATAAATACCAAGCCATTCTCACATCCTTTGGACTCCAAAATCATTCTCAACGAAGTTATGGTCTCCTTACCTACAAAGGAGTCCTCCCAAGGTGACCTCAAGCCACTCAAGGTCCCAACCTTTGATTTTTAAGAGTTACTTTTAAGATAAGGGATCCGACCTCTCTCTTTCTTTTCAAGTAATCTCTTTTATGTCATTCCTTTTATGCTCCATGTTATTATGTTGGAGTATGTTCTTTTATATTCCCATTACTACCCTTTTCATGTTCATATGATGAGAGATCCCATATTACTCTCATCATTTTGTTTTATGACTCTTTAAGTGGCGCCGTTACACTGCTGAATTTTTAAGGGATTCATTAACCCTTCTCATTTTTCAAGTTCTATTTTCATGTCAAGTCTTTCAAGTTATTTTTTATTATGTTGAGGTATGATCTATATATCTATAATACTGATCTTTTATTTTCATATGATGATTGAACCTATTTGATCATGTCAATTTATTTTTATTGAATTTTAAGTGGCGTCGTTAGGCTGCCGAATTTTTATAAGAGAAATCTTATTTCTGTCTTACTTCCATGTTTTTCATTTCAAATGGTTTTTCATTCAAATTTCATTACCATGATTCATATCCTTTATATTCTGTCCCTATACTATTTTTATAGATCATTTATGAGTGGGTGACCCATGTCCCCTCTCTTTTCAACATTTTCTAAAACCCTGTAACGTAGCTGTTATGCTACAGAATTTTCGTCTCAAAATGCCTCTCTCTTTTTCTCAAAATTATTTTATGTTATTACGTGAAAACTAAAAGATCTTATTCCTACAGTGGTATTCACATATAAATCAAAATGTTCTATTTTAAATTCTGGGATTTACATACATGAAACCCACTTTCCCTTTCCGTGGGTTTAAACTGACATAAAGATCATGTCTTTAAAGCAGTTTTAAAATGTTATGATTATGAAATGAAACCCATTTCTTTTATGCTATATGGGTTGTTTATGAAATAATTGATGATGATATATTTGGCTCACATGATAATAAAGACATTTCAAGGGTGCGTACAGATAGCGCTCCAATGCATTGGGTAAAGACTTAATCTCTAGAGATGACCATTTAGACTGATACCATGGTGAATAACCTTGGTAATTTTTAATGACACCTTGGGGATGGACCTTGGTGAAACAAAATGGTTTTCAATATTATATATTGCAGCCACATCTTCAAGTTATGAAAAATGTGATTTTTATTATGATATATCTCATTATTTATTTCTCATGCCTTAAAGTTCTTTTCATGACCTTATTGAAGTATCTCAAGTTCACTTGTAAAATGTTCCTCTTGTTTCCCTTACTGGGCCTTCTTCTCACCCTTTCTTTTGATGTATGTCCCCAGGTTATGAGATACAGAAATGAACCTAGGATGAACTTATGGATAAGCCCTTCAACTGTTTAAGAATAATGTTTTTTTTGTTTCATGTATTATGTTCCTGGTTTCCATGACACTAAACCTTGCAGATCCTCAGTTCAGTATAATGTAATGAAAGTTTATGTTATAAAAAGACGGGATGCTATTGTTTGTATCAAAGGATGGTTTAGTTATTTTTGGAAATTAGGATATAAAAACTTTAGGAAGAACCCTATATAAACGTTTAAATATAGGAAAACAACCTGGTATTTTGGTAAGTATTGAGTAAGTGGTTTATCAATCAAATACATCCTTGTCTTGATACGAGTAGGTAGAGGCTTCTCTGGCACATATGTACATAGGGGTAAAACCCGAAAACACCGCTTTGAGCTAGACTCGAATGGTAACTGGTGCACTATAATGGGCCTTGCTCCACTCTTGGTTACGAAAATCCCAGGGGATATGTTTGGTTAATCACAAGCTTTTTATGAGTCATTATGAAGGAATTATAGAGAAATGTAATTGTCTAAGAATGAATTCTTAGTTAAAAGATTCATAAATGAAATATGTTTCTCACTAAGGTTTTATTCTTTTAGAAAATGGTGGGAAATAGGAGGAACTGTGCCGATGGTGACTGCAATGCACCATGTGCTGATGGCCCTCCAATGGAATCCGAAATGGAATCATTCATGCAAATGATGAGCCAACTGACTCAAGTTATGATTAATAACTTGAATCATGATGAGAGGCCAATCTCACCACGAAGGGAACAACATTCTATTGGTTCCTTCATACGTCAACGACCACCATCATTCATTGGATCTACTGACCCATTAGTTGCGGAACAATGGATAAGCTCCATTGAAAAGATCTTTTCTGTACTCCTTTGTTCAGAACAAGAAAAAGTCACCCTTGCTGTTTACCGCTTAGAGGGAGAAGCTGATCAGTGGTGGTCACTGGTCAAAAACACAAAGCCTAGAGGAGAGATGGAAGCTATGGAGTGGGAAGAGTTCCAGGGAATATTCTTTAAAATGTATTTCCCTCGTTCCATGAGAAAAAGAATGGAGAACGAGTTTCTCGAGCTGAAGAAGAAGGAGAACGAATCTGTCAGAAGCTATGAGATGAACTTCACCCAACTTTCACGATATACCTCTAGCTTTGACATGGATCCAAGTGGATGGTTGATAAATTTTTCGGTGGACTGAGACTTCATCTGCGGAATGATTTAGCCAACCAGGACTATGATAGCTACGAGGAGATCGTGCGGAGTGCAATGAAAGTCGATCTAGAGTTTGGTGAGACACAATGGTCTCATAAATCAAATGAAAAAAGAGATCGTTGGAGCCTAGTTTAGGGAATAATTTTGATCAGGGAAGAGGTGGAATGAAAATGAAACATACCACATGCTATAAATGTTGGAAGAAGCATCCAGGGAACTGCTTGATCATATGTGGCAAGTTCTTAAAGTGTGGAAGAGGAGTCCATATTGCTCGGAATTGTCATAGTGAGGTGAAGCATCAACTCCCCAACACTAACGACAGAGGAAAGATGGTTATGGCCTTACCCGAAGTCCATTTCTTCAAGTGTGGATAGCTTGGGCACTATGCTAATCTCTGTCCAAATCCAAGGGTACTAGAGGGGAATCCCCATCCACCTCAACAAAGGCCTGGGGAGCAAGGTCATGCTTTTTCTATCACAACAACTGAATTTGAAGCTCTGAATGACGTCGTAATAGGTACTCTTATTGTCCTCTCAAAACTAGAAACTAATTTGTTTGATTCTGGTTCTACGCATTCCTTTATTTCCTCCAAGTTTGCAAAGAATATAGAATCAATCACCAAACTGCTTGAGGTAGAGTTGTCAATCAAGACTCCAACTGGGATTATACATGCATAAACAGTGCTTAGAGACTCTATTGTTTTCTTTAGTGAGCACAATCTTTTCGCAAAACTAGTAGTCATTCCCATGTTGTAATTCGACGTTATACTAGGGATGGACTGGCTCTCAATGTATAATGCTAATATCAAATGCAGAAGTAAGGAAATCTCAGTAGTCTTTAATAAATGACCTACAGTTATCTTCCAAGGAGATATATCCCGAACTGATCCTTATCTAGAAGCACCTCCTATATATTTCTTTATGGAGTTAATCAGTGATGATGAAGAAGGAAAAGGGAGCATACAAATAGAATATGTTCCAATTGTTCAGGGATACATGGATGTATTTCCTAAGGAGTTACCTGGACCTCCCCTAGAAAGAGAGGTAGAGTTCTGCATTGAACTCAAACCTAGATATCAACCGATATCAAAGACCCCGTATAGAATGGAAAATGTGGATCTAGAAGAGTTAAAGAAACAACTCCAAGACTTGTTGGAGAAGGGGTTTATCTGACCGAGTGTGTCTCCTTGGGGAGCACCAGTTCTCTTTGTGAAGAAGAATGATGGATCAATGCAGCTTTGCATTGATTATATAGAACTGAACAGGATCACAATAAAGAATAGATACCCTATTCCAAGAATTGATGATTTATTTGACCAACTTCGTGGGGCTCAATTCTTCTCTAAGATTGACCTTCGATCTGGTTATCATTAACTAAGGGTGAAGAAGGAAGATATTCCAAAGACTTCCTTCTGGTCAATATATGGGCATTATGAGTTTACTGTTATGCCCTTCAGCTTGACTAATGCTCCTTCTATTTTTATGGATTTGATGAATAGAGTCTTTAAGGACTACCTTGATAACTTTGTGGTAGTTTTTATTGATGATATTTTGATATATTAAAAAGACGTGAGGAGCATGAAGATCATCTAAGGGTTATTTTGAAAACTCTACGGAAGGAGAGGCTCTTTGGAACGTTCTGAAAGTGTGTGTTTTTGTTACAACAAGTGGATTTCTTGGGGCACATCGTAACCAATGAAGGAATCTCGGTTGACCCTGCAAAGACAATGGTTATGGAGGAGTGGCCTCAACCCACAACTGTAACTGATATTTGTAGTTTCCTTGGTTTAGTGGGATATTATAGGAGGTTTGTGAAAAACTTTTCACGGATTTCTAATCCACTAACCAAGTTGACTCGAAAAGGGGTTAAGTTCATCTAGACAAAGGAATGCGAGCAATGTTTCCAAGAGCTGAAGAAGAGATTGGTCATTGTACCTGTGTTAACACTACCCTCTATCGGAGAAGGATTCGTTATTTTTAGCGATGCATCTCTGATAGGGCTTGGGTGCGTCCTCATGAAAAATGACAAAGTAATTGCTTATGAATCTCGACAGTTGAAGATTCATGAGCCGAATTATCCTATGCATGATCTAGAGCTAGCGACGGTTGTTTTTTCTCTAAAGATATGGAGGCACTATCTTTATGGGGAGAAATGTGATATATACACTGACCACCAAAGTCTAAAGTATATTTTCACATAGAAAGAATTGAACATGAGACAAAGGAGATGGTTGGAGCTTATTAAAGACTATGATTGTTCAATTCATTATAACCTTGTAAGAGCAAACAAAGGCATGGATGTGTTAAGCAGGAAAGACCCTGTTGTTCTGGAAACAATGAGGATCCTAGGAGATCCCTTGATTAAAGATCTAGTAAAACTGGAAATGGGAATTATAAGGAAAGGGACATCTTCAACCCTATCCTAAATGATTTCTCAACCTTCATTTCTAGAGAATATCCTTTGATGCAGGAGAAGATGGAGGCTGTAAATGATGGGAAGTTCCCTAATTTCAATATTGATCAAGAAGGTGTATTGAAATTTCGTACAAGACTATGTGTTCCATCTATTCTGGAGATAAAGAAAGAACTGATGGATGAAGCTCATAGCTCTACTTTATCTATACATCCAGGAAGAACTAAAATGTATAGAGAACTTCATGATCATTATTGGTGGGATAACATGAAGAGGGATATTTCTGATTACACTACAAAGTGCCTGGTGTGTCAAAAAGTAAAGGCAGAATGACAACTTCCTAACGGGGTATTACAACCGCTACCCATACCAGTATGAAAGTGGGATAATATCACTATGGACTGTGTAACTGGTCTCCCGAAAATATCCAATGGAAAAAATGTGATATGGGTTATTGTGGACCGTCTCACCAAGAACACCTATTTTATATCTATTCGGGAAGATTTCTCTCTGGATCAACTTGCCAATATATACGTAAAGGAAGTGGTGAGGCTGCATGGGGTACCACTATCCATCGTGTCTGATCGTGATCCAAGATTCACATCAAAATTCTGGAGAATTCTTCAACATGCTCTGAATATTGAATTGAATTTTAGTATGGCATACCATCCTCAAACTGATGGACAATCTGAAAGGACTATTTAGTCAGTTGAAGACATGATGAGATTATGCTCAATGGAATTAAAAGGTGGATGGGATCAACACCTCCCATTATTTGAGTTCTCCTATAACAACAGCTTCAATTTGAGTATTCAGATGGCCCCCTATGAAACTCTGTATTGAAAGCGATGTAGAACTCCTACTTGTTGGGATGAAACTGGTGAGAGAATTCTTCTTGGGCCGGATCTCATGCAAGAGATGACAGAATAGGTTCATGCCATCCAACAACACATAAAGGCTGCTCAGAGTGGGCAGTAGAGCTATGCTGACAATCGTCGAAGGGACTTGGAGTTTGGTGTTGGCGAAAAAGTCTTCCTTCGAATTTTTCCATGGAAGAGATTCATGCGGTTTGGGAAGAAAGGGAAGCTCAACCCTAGGTGCATTGGCCCCTATGAAATCCTTGATCACATAGGAGCAGTGGCCTATCGTCTAGAACTTTCACCAAAACTAGATCAAGTTCACAATGTCTTCCATGTATCTCTCTTGAGGAAGTACATACCCGACCCTTCACATGTACTGAACCCAGAGGTGGTACAACTGGAACATGACCTCTCTTATGAGGAGCAGCCAGTGGACATCTTAGACCGTAGAGACAAGTTTCTACGAAACAAGACTACCCACCTTGTGAAAGTGTTGTGGAGGAATCAAAAATATGAAGAAGCAACTTAGGAGCCTGAGTAAACGATGAAGCAAAAGTACCCTCACCTTTTCGACTAGGCCCCCCGTATAAATTTCAGGGAGGAAATTTCTTAAGGGGGGAAGAATTTAACGACACAAACTTTTTGAGTAGTATATTAACTTAATCTTAATGATTTAATAGAGATGTTAATGGTTAATGCAGAAAGAGGAGTCGATGGCTTCATCCTGTAGACTCGAACCTTATGAAGCCCACTTATCAGAGCTTGGGAAGGAGGTGGCATCTTTGGGCTTCACTTTGGACCAAGCCCAAGATGAACTCCAGCGTGTCAAGTTTGAACAGAAACACATACGGGAGAAGTTCAAGTTAGTAGAGATTACTACTAGGGAAATGTTATCTGAGCCTCCCTCAGATTCTCTCACCATAGCACACCTTACACTTAGGTCATATGCTGGTGTTATAAGGGGCTATGTGACGAGACCCTAGCTTCTTTGAGTAATCCTTTGGGATGAATAAATTGAGATTTCTTCCTTTAGCGAAGTTTGTGAAATTTCAAATATCCGGATAATTTTAGGATGTATTTATTGATGAATTTTGAAAAAAATGATATTTTAAAATATTTATGTAAACCTTAAATAATTAATGATGTGAAATGATTTCCGAAAAAAGGTCTTCTGCAAAAGTGTTCTGTAAGGAATTTGGAGTCTAATAAGATCAACTTAATTTTTGATGAATAGAAAATTATGAATAGTGATTTTTCGCTTAGGATTAGTAATGTGACCAAATGGATTAGTAATTTCACTCAAAGAAAGTTTTAATATAATTTAGACACCTAGATTATGTAATGTGATTCAATAAAATGGGTAAATAGCGGTTTCATAAATCATTAGTCAAGTATTAGTTTTTTGGGGTGAATAGTGTTTTTTTAATTAAAAATTAAATTAAAATTATTTTGAAAATTATTTTAATAAAATGGAATTTATTTTTGAACTCAGAGAACCGATATTATGTTATGGTAATTTTTTGGGTTTTTTCTGAATAAATGAATTTTCGGTGAATAATGTTTTTATTTAAAAATTTAATTAAAAATATTTATAAAAATATTTTAATAAAATAGAGTTCATATTTGTAATCAGAGCGTCGATATTTGGTTCAGGTGAAATTTTGGGATTTTTCTGAGAAAGATAGATTTTCAGTGTACAGTGAAAATACAGTTTTTAAGTTACGAGTGTTTAATGACATCATTAAATGATGTAATAAGTATGTAATAAATATTGTCAACTTATGAATAGTACGATAAGATGTGAGGTATCCCAAGTGGCCAATACCATGGGAAAATACCATGGGCAAGCCCATGGTTTTTCCAAAACCACCAATGAGGTGTCCCTTGGCCATTAATGCCTTGTCCCCTCACATTCCCTATAAATACCAAGCCATTCTCTCATCCTTTGGACTCCAAAATCATTCTCAATGAAGTTCTGGTCTCCTTACCTCCAAAGGAGTCCTCCCAAGGTGACATCAAGCCACTCAAGGTCCCAACCATTGAGTTTTAAGAGTTACATTTAAGGTAAGGGATCTGACCTCTCTCTTTCTTTTCAAGTAATCTCTTTTATGTCTTTCCTTTTATGCTCCATGTTCTTATGTGGGATGATGTTCTTTTATATTCCCCTTAATACCCTTTTCATTTTTATATGATTAGAGATCCCCTCTTTCTCTCATCCTTTTGTTTTATGAATGTTAAAGTGGCGCTGTTAGGCTGCTGAATTTTTAAGGGATTCTTTCACCCTTCTCATTTTTCAAGTTCTATTTTCATGTCAAGTCTTTCATGTTCCTTTTTGTTATGTTGGGTTATGATATCTGTATCTATCATACTGATAATTTATTATCATATTATTAGAGACCCTATTTGATCTTTTCAATTCATTTTTATTGATGTTTAAGTGACGCCGTTAGGCTGCCAAATTTCTGTAAGAGAAATCTTATTTTTGTCTTACTTCCATGTTTCTCATTTCAAATGGTATGTCCTTAAAATTTCATTACCATGATTCATATCCTTTATATTATGTCCCTATACTATTTTTATCGATCATTTATGAGTGGGTGACCCATGTCCCCTCTCTTTTGAACGTTTTCTAAAACCTTGTAATGCAGTCGTTATGCTACAAAATTTTCGTCTCAAAATGCCTCTCTCTTTTTCTCAAAATTATTTTATGTTATTACGTGAATACTAAAAGCTCTTATTTATACAGGGGTATTCACATATATATCAAAATTTTCTATTTTAAATTCTGGTATTTACATACATGAAACCCGCTTTCCCTTTCTGTGGGTTTAAAGTGACATAAAGATCGTGTCTTTAAAGAAGTTTTAAAATGTTATGATTATGAAATGAAACCCATTTCTTATATGCTATATGGGTTGTTTATGAAATTATTGATGATGATATATGTGGATCACATGATAATAAAGACATGTCAAGGGTGCGCCTAGATATCTCCACAATGCATTGGGTAAAGACATAATCTCCAGAGATGACCATTTAGACTGATACCTTGGTGAATAACCTTGGTAATTTTTAATGACACCTTTGGGATGGACCTTGGTGAAATGAAATGATTGTCAATATTAAATTTTTCTGCCACATCTTCACGTTATGAAAAGTTTTATTTTTATTATGATATATTTCATGATTTCTTTCTCATGCCTTAATGTTCTTTTCATAACCTTATTTAAGTATCTCAAGTTCACTTGTAAAATGTTACTCTTGTTCCCTTACTTGGCCTTCTACTCACCCTTTCTTTTGATGTATGTCCCCAAGTTATGAGATGTAGTAATGAACCTAGGATGAACATAAGGAGAATCCTTTCAAGTGTTTAAGAAGAATTTTTTTTGCTGTTTTCATGTATTATGTTCCTGGTTTCCAAGACACTAAACTTTAATGATCCTCAGCTCTGTATAATGTAATGAACGTGTATGTTATAAAAAGACGGGATGTTATATCATCACTATAAGAAATTCTACTTAATCATTCTCATGTAACTCAACTTTCAAGATAATGATGTATTATTTTTATTGAGAAAATTCTCTATCTGAAACATTCTCATTAGAATAATGTACTATTAATATTATTTTAATAGTATTAATTAAAATTTTTATAAGAATATTTTTGAATTATATTCATAAACCCGCACCTGCTTCAAAATTTGAGGTAACCTTATCCACTTCCTCTAGTTTATTGACTTACTCTCCATGAATGATGGATTCCTCTTCTTAACCAAATCCATAAATCTTCTGAAATAGTGAGTTGATTCATGATCCCACAAATAACACATCAATGAAAGTAGATCCATTTACATTGAAAAAATCAAGGTCACCACAAAAGGATCTTCAGCCTGATGTGTTGGTACAATAATAGATTACTTATGAAAATTTATAGATTTTCACCCATGATTGTTTAAAATATAAGTGATTTGTACTTACTTAGAGGTTTATTCCATAAGAATATTATCTTTTCCACCTTATTTCTTTCACACACCACTCACAAGATGGCGGTGGTGATGTGGATAAGGATTCTGGAGGAACCACACCAAAGTCCATTAGTAATTCTATAAAATCCAAATATCCTACACCCACATAGTGGTCACCTTGTGCTAAAATTCAATCCCAAAATTGTGTTTGGTAAAGGGTATACTCTATAGTTTATTTTTCATTGAATCTTATATTTATGAGAAAATATAATTTAAATCATATATATGTATGAATATGATTTCTTTTAGGATTATAAAATTTATTATTCAAATAAGGTATCCCCTAACTCCACTAAAGATATAACTTCCTAAATCTTAATAAGAGTCTAAACATGGCCCATGTTACATTCCCAAGGGTATTAATTTCTATATTAACTTATCTCTTTGAAAATGGGTATCTTAATGTCCTCTAGTCATTTTTCAAGAATCCTATTTAGAATAGTCAGTCATTGATTTTTGAAGATTCTTATTTACCCCTGGAAGTAAACATGATCTTCTATATCAATTATTTAAGAAATGTATTCCACATGATGTACCATAAATATAGATTTGAAAAACATTACTCTAGATATGTACACCATGATTTATTAGATATTCATCCAAGAAATCCTTTTTAAGGGAAATTTGGATCTTCTCCTGTATTATTCTTATTAATGAAATGACAAATCTCTCAATATCTCCCTAACTAACATTAAATTATTTATTAAATCTATATTTGGAGTAGTAATGAGGTCACTAAATCATTTACCATACACCATATATATTTATTGGGGCTCCCCTAATCAAGGAATTTTCCATTACATAATATTATTAAATTATATTTTCCAGGATTCCCTATATGTTAAAAAGTTACAATCACATAAGAATAAATTAACTAATTAAATTTGTAGGATCTCATGGTGGTGGATTTTCTATAACATTATCTCACATAGGAATAAGAAAAATAATCCACTCAAAAAATAATTATCATAGAATCACCGTAGGATATTACACATAATATATTTATGTGTAATATTTGATAATTCAATAAACAAATCAATAGTAGGATGTGTGATTTCAGCTTTAGTGTTCTAATGTGGAAGAATCCATAAAATCTTCTGAATGACCATTGAATATATTTCATGAAAAACACTAGGGTATAATCATGTAGTGAACTATTGAGGATAGTGGAACTAATACATGATATGTCATGGATATTCCAACTCCCAGATCATAGCTCCTTAAACCTATGTGTCCACAAATATGATAATTAATTCCATCAGTTATAATGTTAATCATAGGATCAACACCCGTTATTGATAATGATTTTTGTTGGAGTATAAAATAGTGTGAAAAATAATCATTCATGGAACCCCATGATGGAGGCCGACCCATTAATCTCTATCCTAAGAGGCTACACCGCATTGATTTTCATTAGGTAAATTATTAATTTCCTATCACAATTGATGTTATGATTCATAAATTCACATTTCATAGATTCTATTGTGATGCACCCTTATAGGAATATGATTCATAAAAAATTACAATGCGGAATGTAATTTTGGATCACATGCACTAATATATTAGTTAACATCACCTGGATTGGGAAAAAATGGATGATGTGATTCCCACACACTATCTACAGTGCTCTTAAGAATTGATCAGGCCTATCTCTTATATGGGTGTTCTTCACTATCAGTATCTATATGCTAAAAAATATAGACATGAATCCTATCGGCATGATGTTTATAAGAATTATATCATTTACACTAAATCCCGATACAATGTACCGATTCAACAATTGGATGAACTAATTAAATCCTGACTATCCATTCTGGTTGATTCTTAGGATATTTTATTCCTTCCAATAATTTTTATTATTTTCTAACTCTAAGAATGTTTTATACCATACATTGAAGGGGATATCAAGGTGTAAATGGTGATAAATTTTCTACTATAACCTTAATTATAACAACAAAACTTTGACATGCATATAGTGATAATCTTCATATCCCTATTTATTTGTTTACAAATAGAAACTCATTAAAAATTTCACCAAGTATCGAGTCCCTATAATATTTTGGTGGTCCTAGAGACATATCCTAACATCTTCAACTAGGAAATTGGAGGTGTTACTATCCAACTACAACCTTCTTTGATGTTTTATAATGAGATCTAAAAAATGATTACCAATTAATTTAAATATGAAAATGGTCTCATAATTCCCCTTCACATGATGGTAGTACCTACATTTACTATAGTGTGATCAATCCTTGATGTTTCACACTAACCCATCTATGATTTTTCTTCTATAATACATGTACTAGTCTTTATTATGACCTTATACTTTTTCAAAAATTACTTAAATATAAATTATAAAATATTGCAGTGTTGAAGGATCAATGAAAGGTGACACTTCTTTTGTCGATCTTAGGGTGTTCAACTGCGTGATGGTTAGAGATAGTTTGTGTACTCCAATGATAAGAGCATTTGTGGATAGGATTAATCACACATACTCTTATATTGATTATAAACCATTGGTCTGTGACATCTAAGTCAGACTCTGGGATCATCACATCATGTAGTAGTCCAAACCATTATAGTGTTAGTCACTATAAATGTGAGTAATTTCATCGGATTTATTTTAGAGTGTTCATTTGAAATTGTTTTCATGGTTTAGATTATTTAATATATTTAGCACAATGTTATTCTTTTATTTCCCTCCTTTATTATTTGTTGTTGACAATATAGTAGACAACCATGTTTGATATATTTTTTTAAATTATAATTTTTCAAATGACTAGTTATAGAAATTATGGAACCTTATGAAAATATATATTCATGATAGTACATGTGTGATGACAATCCCTCTCACAATTTTAATTCATGAAAACTTATTCACTTATTGTTTTGAGCACATGATATCCAAGGATTTTGTTTAAATGGTTTTTTAATTAAATTCAATTCCATAAAAATAAAATATTAAATCAACTTCCATGAAAGAGAATTATTTATTTTTGGCCCTTAAATCTAATAAATTGTGGTATGGGTGGAACTTCTATTACCCAAGATGTGTGAGAATAGAGAATAAATTTTTATACAATGGAACTAGATTAAAAAATAATTCCTCATCACCTCTATCAAAAACAATTCTATGGGTGGGGATTTTTTTGAGACAAAATAATTCTTTAAATATAGATCAAGGAGAATGGATATACCTATAAATAATTTTGGAGTAGTGGGTCACATCCTCATTCAACCCACCACTCACGCAATATATTTTTGTAGTCATCATAAAAGGTCTAAATATCCTAAAATATTCAATGAACCTTCATCCTATATACTTTAGAGAGTGAGAGATCCATAAATACCCCCCTCGTAAAAAGATTTGATAATTTTCATGATATTTAAATATGTGAAGAATCGTAATTCATGAAAAAAAATTATATTGATCACAAAAATCCAATCAAATAAATTTCCAAAAACATATGTAGGGGAAAAATATTATACAATTAACATTTATTAGGTCATTCAATGAATTGTAGAATTATTGAACTCTTTTACATAATGATTATTTAGTGAATGTCATGTTCTATTGAGAGGAATAATTGATCGCACAACTAGAAGTCTCATGATATCAATGAATTGCATGAACCTTTTTTTAGAATAAATAATCCCCCCTATTTGATAAAATCTCAATAAAAGTGAATGGTTTCCATAATTTCATTCCCCTAATATAGATACACTTGTGAAAAATCTATTCCCGTGATTAAAATTTTTATCATTAACATGATGTAAATTTTTACTAAACATGGGTTATTAATCATTTATATTATTCCAACACATATCCATTATTTTTATTCCAATGTTGTGCTCAATAATTGACATAGAGTTGATATTTCTCAGAAATATAGTGTGTATGTCCCATTCATTACATTTTTGTAGATCATTTAATAGAATAAGAATATTTATTTTATTATATTAATATGCAAGGCCTAGTCTATTCCAACCTCCTTAAAACTAAAATATGAACTATGGGGGTTTTAATTCATGTCTACATGTTATGTAGTGAACCTCTTTATGGGTCATTCCCAACATTACTACTATCCCATATAACCATTGATATGTCGAATGAACCATAAAATGATCACACTATTTGAAAGGATTGAACACCAAAATGTTTCTATTTTGGGGATTTATTATATAGAGTGTCCCCACTAAAATAAAAATCATGATTATGTCAACTTAATAATAAAATGTGACTTTACCCCCTAGACAATAAAGGGAAAATGTCCCCACTAGCCTCTAAAAAATGTGTTTTTCTACTATACTCTAATCTATAAGTTTTACTACTAGAATATGACCAATGGTGACATTCATAATGGTCTTTAAAAAATATATTTTCACCACCTAATAGGATTTAAATAATAAATATATCTATCCTTATTTTACAAGAAAAAGATACCATCATTTCCAATAATTTGGAAAAAGTAATAGCATCTAAAGATCTAAGTACATGAATTAATATGATTTTATGTTATTCCCTAGACTAATAATTAAATATATGTAGTTAATTGATGACCAAAAATAGGTCATTTATAAATGTTTTATTAATCAATGATAATTTTTTTTGGAATTTTATAAGGTAATTAGAACCTTAGTAGGAGAAGATAATTACACATCCCCTCACTTCATCAAAAGATCCATCATCATCACCCTAATGGGGAGATATCTCATATTTTAGAAAATTTATTACATGGGAATGGACAACAATAAAAACTACTCATCCCATATCCTGGTGGAGAGAAATAAAAAATTACTTCATATTGAATAATCATTAATTAATTAAACTTATAATTTATTATATGGTTTCTTGAATAACTTATATGGGGTGATTATATTTATATAGATTAAAGGGGTTTGATCAATTGGTTAATGATTGGAATATTTAGATGTTATAGGTTATTCATTTCAATATTTTTAGTTTCGAAATAAAAATAATTTTTCTAAAAGGAATTTAGTGTTGTGTATTGAAGAATGATTAAAATTTATTTTTTAGGATTTTAAAAATTCGATTTAAATTATTTTTAAATTGGTTTTCAATTTTTTTTAAATATAATTAGTTTTCATGGAAAATAATTACTTAGGGAAGATATTTTGTTTTTTTTGGTTGAAAACAATTAATTCTATGAGGTTATTCATAAAAATAATAATTAATTTTATTATGTTAGTTATTTGAGTAGGACTTTAGGTAAGTAATTTATAATGTTCCATATTTTATAAACTATATATAAAATTTTTTATATACTTTAATTCATTTTTCTTCCCTTTCAATGATACCTAAGAGAGTTATAGAGGTCATAGGTATGTCCAAGCTTGTTTGGATCCTATATTTCTAGAATTTTATAGATCAATATAGGTCACACTATTAGGAGAAACCATGCATCCCAACCCACATGGTATCCAAAAACGTCTAAACGTCAGACATAAGGGAGTAGGGGGATTTAGAATTGGCTAAAACTGTGGGACCCTAGGTGCACGTCTATGTGTGAGGAAGTATCATTTATTTAATGTAGCTTCAACATGGTTCATGCATTATTAACCAAACCATGTTCCTTTACAAAGCAGGTTCAGTCCTTAAGCTGAATATGGTACTCAGTTAGCTCACGATTGGGAATACCATAAAGCTAATTCATGAGGTCTAATAAACGAGGGTAAAATGGAATATTTTTCCCCAAAATGTTTTAATCCCTCTTCTTCTACCCCTTTCTTCTACTCAAGTAACTTCTTGAGAGATATCCTCCTCCTATCCTTAGGTATTTTGATCCATCCTTCATATTATCTTTGATTATTTCATCCTAAAATGTGTTGGAAATATTATGTAAATCTCTATGACCCTATTCATTCATTTAGATTTTTTCTTCTCCAATTTTGTGATATTTAGTAGTATCATAATATTCATTATTTTCATAGTGGTGGATGGTTTCATTGATATCTCTCATCCTAGATTTATTCATGATTTGACATCAGATGAGTGAAATTTGAAATACCTATGCTATGTGGTATTTTTATTTCCCACATGTTTCATCTCATTTATATTATAATCTAAACAATCACAAGACTAATATCTTTTCCATTTCAGAACCTAAAGTCAAATTTGCAATGAACTTCATGATATTTGGTTCCCTTAATTACAGTTTTCTAGGCTCTTGTAAAAATGGTCCTCAAACTGACTCTATGTGGATCTTTTATCACAATACCTTAAAAAATATCAACATCCATAAAAATACTAAGAAACTACATACCTGTGATTTCGTGTGGAATGGTCGGCATAACTTTTTCACTTTGGTTTATGACAATAATATATATCAAGATATAAGGGTTTTATGGAATGATATTCTTAATATGGCCAACTTCATTCAGGACCCTTGGGTTGTTATGGGAGATCTCAATGCCATTATCAACTCCTGTGAAAAAATTGGTCCCTCACATATTTTTATATCCTCAAGGGAATTCAGGGCGTCTATTGAGGACTGTAACCTTTTTGATGTCTCTCTCACTGGTGCTAAATATACTTGGTATAGAAAACAAAATTAAAAAAAAAATTCCAGTAAGCTCGACAGGGATTTTGTTAACATGAAGGCCCTTGATATTTGGGATAATATATCTAGTATAACACTGCCTAGACTTAATTCTGACCATCATCCGATTCTAGTAAGCCTCCTTATGAATGTATGTAAGCTTGTTATTCCTTTTAAATTTAATAATGCTTGGTCTTCGAATCCTGATTGTGTCACTTTTATTCATAATACTTGGAACTCTATGAAACACCATAAGGATTCTTTTTCCTGCATGTTCAAGTTGAAAATTCTAAAACAGGACCTTAAAGGATGGTGTAAAGCTACAAAATCTCAAATTGATCTAGATATTTCCTCTCTTGAAAGTGAACTCAGCCGCATCCAAATTCAAAGCACTAATTATGATTTCAATATGGACCCTCAATTGGAAGCAAATATCTCCCTTAAACTTAATTCCCTACTCACTTATAAGGATAATATTTGTAAGTAAATGTTTAGGGCTAATTGCCTTGCAGATAGTGATCGTAATACTAAATTTTATAATTCCCTTCAAATAATCAGAAAGGAAAATTGTCCCCTTTCTAAGATTACTCATAATGACTGATCATTGATTCTGAAGAATCCATAACGGATCATGTTATCTCGTATTTTTATAACATTTTTAATGGCACGGAGATAAATATTGATATCAGATCTGATATTATTCCCTTAATGGTGGATGAAAGAGACAATTAATCTCTTTTAATCTCCCCACATGATCATGAAATTAAGGATACTGTCTTTGGACTTAATCCAGATAGTGCGCCTGGTCTAAATGGGTTCAATAACGGTTTCTTTCAAAAGCATTGGGACATTATCCACAATGATGTTTGTAATCTTGTTAAGACATTATTCATTCCTGGATCTCTACCTCATAGAATCAATGCTCAATTCCTATCATTAATACCCAAGGTTGAAAATGACTCATATATCCATAAATTCAGGCCAATTTCTCTCATTAACACTATTTATAAGATCATTACAAAAATTATTGCGAATAGACTAGCGCCTATTTGTAATAAAATATTATCATGGAATCAGTTCGGTTTTATTATGGGAAGGTCCATTCAGGACTGATTTTGTCTTTCCTCCGAATGTACCAATAGTCTAAACAAAAACACTAGAGGGGGGTGTGTGGCCATCAAACATGATATCAGAAAGGCTTTTGAAACCATAGACTAGAACTTTATCTTCAAAATATTAGAAAACATTGGATTTCATGATTCTTTCATTGGAAGACTTACAACTTTATTTCACTCTTCTTTTCTTTCTATCATGATTAATGGCATCCCTAGAGGTTTTTTTAAAAGCTCTAAAGGAGTCAGGAAGGGAGACCCTCTCTCTGCCATCCTCTTTGTTATTGCTGAAGATTACTTAAGCAGAATTCTCAATAATCTGGTTGCTCAGGGTCAGTTTATCCCTATACAAGTTGACAGAAACCTTAATACCCCTACCCACCTTTTATATATTGATGATATCATCCTGTTTCTTAAATAGGATCAAAATAAAATTCATGTCCTCAAGAAAGCTCTTTATCACTATGAGGAAGTCTCAGGACCAGTGATTTCCTGGAATAAATCGTATATATTTTTTGGAAATAGATTTCCTATCAGAATAAAATCTAGCATTAAAACCTATCTTTGAATTAAAGAAGGCCGCTTACCTTTCACTTACATGGGCGTCCCAATATTTTGGGGTCGTCCTAATGCTAGCTATATTGCTAACATCATTGATCAAATCATAAACCAACTCTCTACTTGGAACGGTGAATCCCTCTCCATGGCTGGAAGAATATGTCTGGTCAAATCGACCATTGTCTCTAAAATGGTCTACTCTCTTATGATTTATAAATGCCCTGTCGGCATCTTCAGAAAAATTAATACATATATTAAAATTATCATTTGGACGGGTAGTATTCTTAAAAGGAAACTTGTCACTATCCCTTGGAAATCATGTTGTAAACCTCTTGATAAAGGTGGAATTGGTATAAAAAATTTAAAGTTGGTCAATAATTCTCTTCGGGCTTGTCTTAATTGGCGTATAATTAATTGTACTTCCAAAGCTTCAGAATTCCTGAAACATAGATTCCACACAAAACATATAAATGGGATTCTCAATTACATCAACTCTTCGATCTGGCCTTCTATTAGGGATTCGTATCACAATATCATCGAAAATTCTAGATGGATGGTTAGTGCTGACTCTTCCATAAATTATTGGTGTGACAAATGGTGTGGTAACCCCTTGATATCTTTGTTACCGTCTAATATTATTCCTGAAGATACTAGTCATTCTATAAAGGACATTTTACATTTTCATAGGCATGCCCTCCCTGACAATATTGCGCAGATAATTGATAATCACCATTTTTCTTCTAATCGGGACTTCCTTGTTTGGGAACCTGCTTCAAATGGAATCCTTGAATCTAAAAACTTCTATAAGCATAACGTTTCTGGAAATGAATCTAATTTTCAATGGGTGAGTAAATTTAACAAACCTTGGATCAAACCTTCTAGGCTCACCATCATTTGGCGCATTGATCATAATAGATTGCCTACTGAAGCCTGTTTTCAAACTTTTAGCATAGAACTCTGCTCTAAATGTCACTTGTGTAATCAACATAGGGAGGATGTTGATCATCTATTTTTGACATGTGAGACGGCCTCTACCTTATGTAATTATTTTCTTAATTTATTTAATTGCAGATGGCCCCTATCGGACTCTATTTTTTTTGTTTCTAAAAAATCCATTAGATATAAAGCCTCTCTATAGGTTAAAAATCTTTTTCTTGTGGCAGTGGTGGAACTCCTACACGATATCTGGTACGTTAGAAATGATCTTATTCATAATAAACACTCATTCAGTCTCAATGCAGGAAAATATCAGATTCTTATTGAGATTCATGAAGCTTATTCAATTCAAAAAGACTTTTTCCACAACTCGGTTGGTGACTTTGAGATCCTTCACCATCGCCGTGTGCCTGGAATTTTCCCAAAGACCAAACATCCCTTTGAAGTATTCTGGAAATCACAGATGCCGGGATGGATCAAAGTAAACATAGATTGTGCTTCTAAAGGCAATCCAGGCCCTGCCAGTTGTGGTGCCATCTTCAGAGACTCCTCCGGCCAGTATCAGGGTTGCTTCTATGCTGGATGTTGTCATTCTTCATCTCTGGAGGCTGAAATGATGGGGGTCATCCATGCAGTCGATTTTTCGCTTCAAAGAGGTTGTAGAAAGCTCTAGATTGAAAGTGACTCTACCACTATCATTCATTCCATCTGGAATGGAATCATTCAGCTTTCTTGGCCACTCACCACACTTTGGATGAATTGCCTGAACTCCCTCCATGGGATTGATTACATAGCTACCCATGCCTACCATGAAGCGAATTCTGTTGCAAATGCTCTTGCTAACAAAGGAGTTCATCAGAGCATGACTTGGCTGGACATGCTTCCAGCTGACTTATTATACTTGTTTGATAGAGATCGTAAAAAAATCTCATCTTTCCTCATTTTTAATCTTTTTCTTATCAATAAATTGTTCTTTGGTCTTTGACCAATGGATTACCTTTAAAAAAAATATTGGACTATTCTTTAAAATCCTCCATTTAAAAAAAATTAAATTGAATGCATAACTATTCCTAGTATTATATTTTTGAGGAGGAAATAATCCATTTGGTTGATCTCCTTGACTTATGAAATCCAAATTGGATTTTTATACCATTGAATAATATTTACCCTTTTTGGTGAATTGTTAAAACACTCATTGAGGTCTGTCTCCTAATAATATATGTTTTCAACCTAGTGTAAATGGAAATACAAGTGGTTAGGACATTCATCCTTATTTCCTAATGCCTTAAGCCCTATTTTCATGTGACTTACATTATTCCCATAATGAAACTATGTAATTAAATGAAATATATTTTTTTAATGAATTTATAAACGATTTTATTTTCTAATAGTGTGATCACTAGTTATATATACCTTTTGTTGTGGGTGATATTTGGGGTCTTGACCTAAGGACCCCTAGGACTAGATCATCATGCATAATCATCAGTTTTTTAAAATAATTTTACACACACCATGGGAGATGCTAAATATGAATAGAACGGTCTCCCTGTGAGTTTTTTTCTTTTCATCTAGATGAGTGACATCAGTTCCTAATGGGAGACCCTGTGGACAGGCAGAGTGGCATGATGGTTGTAAAATTCATGAGAGAGACTCGATCACATAATTTTGATACCAGGGATTAAGTTATATGATTTTTATTACTATATTCACACCATTCAAGGAGTGAAATAGGGGATCTCTGTAAAGGGTCTCCTTGGATGGACTCCCATGACATTGGTTACATTAATAGTTCCCATGGAATGATACTTGGGGTCCCTCTAGATCACCCTGGACGAGATCAAGGTGAAACTATTTGAATAATAAAGATGTAAATTAAATTAAATGAAATATAATGTGTACTAGATTTTTCCTAGGAAATATCGCCCAATAAAAATAACATTATTGAGGATTTTTCTATGTTTTTTAATTATTGATTATGAGTCCATTCACCTTATTCCTCATACATGAATGTCACCTTATATTATATAATAGTTAACATATTCAGATGCAAGTAGATTTATATGGATATTCAAAGTAAAAAAAAGATTTATGTAGTTATTTATATATATTACCATATATAATTTACTATTATTCACACATAGTTCATTTTTTATTGCATGAACTTGTATGATCTAGACATCATTGGTGGTGGCATGATGATTATATATCACCCCTAATTAAGCCCCCATTAGTACCGAAGAATACTTTATGGTTACATGTATATATATATTGAAGTGGCTAGTTTTTGGTATTGATTAATTTTTCAATGATGGAGTACAAGGGAAGATGACATAGCCTCTTATTGTGATGATAGTAAAATATAATTTTGTCATTTTATTTTTATTAGATTATGGTATATGCATGTATCCATTATTACCTTATTGTACTAATTTTTTATGGATATATGGTCATCATCATTTTGTATCTTTTATTTTTTTACTCTTGTTCATTTATATTTCACGGTTTATTATAATTATTCCACTACTATCTGTTTTGTATTACTATTTCCACTATAGAGGGATACTCATTTGATTATCTTAGTCTCTGATTCCACTATTTCCAATTATATATACACACACATACTGGTGTTCTATACTCTGATCTATGTGGGATTAGTCTCCCCAGATTCACACCATATTCCCTAGCTTCTAGTCAGCAACCTCCTGTGATTGGTTAGGCGAGCCAGATGTCTTGTGGCCCACAATCTCAGGGCACCACTAATTGGCATCTTGGGAGGGACACTACAAAGAGATATCTGAGATTTTATTTACTATTTCCTTACTATATGGGTTACAGACAAAGGAATATGAATATTGGAATTGGGTAATTGTAACACCCTGAGATTTTATTCTTTTAAATTTATTTGATGTCATGTGTTTTATGATACAACAAGATTATCTTTTTCTATACGCAACACCGTATTGGCTTGCAGTATAGGCAACACTATTCTTAGATTGTGTTACACACAATTTCAAGTTCGTTTGATAATAGTCATTCTACACAACATTGAGTGTATATATATAAATATATATATTCAATTTATAAATGAAATATGGTTAGATTATGTTATATGAAACAACAAAGGAGTCTTTCACAACACGGAACCCTAACTTGGCTTTCATTACATGAAATCCCGACCTTCCTCGATAGTGTGTGTTGTACGCAATACCGGGTTTTACTAAACAATGGTATATTATTATAATATTATTATGAACTAGCTGTTATGAATAGAATTAACTAAATTTTGAATTTTATAACATTATTATTCATCTTACAAATTTTCTAGAACATGGTATAAGAACAAAATAAATTTTTCAGGTAAAATATGTATTTTTTAAAAAAATGCAGTTTTGCCGCCTTTTGATGGAGCACCCACTTTAAATCTAGTTTTTGACATGTTTATAGGTTCAATTTGACAAAATAAAATTCTTATTTTTAATTAGGATATAAAAATTTACATTGGATAATGTTTTGATATTTTTCTGATAACTTTCATATTTTAATGAATAGTAAAAACACGCTATATTTTAATTAAAAACAACTTTTCTCATCGTAATACATTATGTGGTTAAATTATAATATTTAATGGTTTTAAAGTATAAATAGAATATATTTTTACCATTTAATGTAATTTATGTCATTATAATTTATTTTACATTGAATTCTTAGGTTAAATCAATTGAATCTTTTGCAATGTTTTAATCAAAAACCCGTTTTCATTCGACAACGGGATTAATTTTAATTTAATTTATGAAACTTCTATGCATTGAATTTAAAAAAAATGTATTCCATATTTGGAATCAGTGGGTCCAAATTATGTTAATATTCTACTTTTTATTTTTGATAATTTTGAATAGTAACTACGGTAAATTTTATTTGCCATAGTTAAAGGTAAATCGGGTAATTAAGGGTAAATATAATATTAAAAATTACCCTAACACATGACAAAATTCTATTGGATGGCTAAAAGTATACCCATATCACCTAAGGGTATGATTAGAATCATTTTACGGAATTTTTACCATGAAAATAATTTAATTATTATTAAAACCAAAGAAAGTGACAACATGTCACTCTCTTAAAACACATAAGTATAATAATTTTAATTTTGTGATAAACATCATAAAACATCGAAAATAAATTGTCTCCAGAAATATAATAAAATTATATACATCATGATAATTTATTTAGAATTTTTAGGGATTAAATAATTGTCATTAATGGTGATACATTAATGATGCAGAAATTATTTATTAAGTGAAAAATCAGTAATATAGTTTTTATTGAAATAATAATACCCATTAAAAGTCCCACAAACCTGACAAAAACTTATTTTTAGTGTATATATAAACCTTAATCATCCAATTAAATAATATATAACCGTTTGGAGTCTTATAAAAGTTATTATGACACTTATATTATTTTATTTTAAATGATGCCAAAGATGTCACCTTCATTATTTAATAAATATATCAATATAAATATTGTGATTTTAAGATGATAAATTATAGTAAAATTATTATTGTAAGAGGTAATAGATTTATCTTCATCATATGATTTTATTTTAAATTGTTATGCAACAAATAAGTATATTAAATATTTATACAAATACATTGTAGTAATTATTTTATTAAGAGATAAACCAAATAAATGGTTTTAAAAATAATAAAATAATTATTATATGAACTATTTAATGTTCTCCACTAATTTCATAGATACATATGACCTCTATTGAATATATTAATGCTTTTATTTAGAACATATATTCTATATATACTTTATCTAAATTCAAATAGATGAATAGTGTCAAAATTGACACTATTGTTATTTTATAAAAATAACATATTATAAAATTGTTTAAAAATCACAAAAATATATAAAAATTATAAATTTAAATTTATATGGTCAAATATGTTATAAATTATCCAATTATAGATAATTCACAACAAATAAGTAATTATTTATTATAATTTAAAATTTAGAATGTTATTACCCCAAATAAATTTAAATTGATTAAGTAAGGAAAATTCAAGTTGATAATGTTTAAAATAATTACCTAACAAGTCTAAATTTTAGTTTTTGATGATATTACAACCCTATATCATCTAATATTTGAATATGAGTCATTTCTGGAGGTTTTTAAGTGGGGTTAGATTTATTATAAATTAATATTTTTATGATTTCCAAAGGTGCCCCTCTCCTCCCTTATAAAAGGGCACCTCCTCCCTCTATTCCTAACACCACATTGAGCCTTCAAGATCGTCCAAACACAACCAATTTCTCCTATCCACTTCCCTAGAAACATCATAGAGGTCCTGGTATTCTTTAAAGGAAAATTTTAGAGCTCTAAGAGGAGGTCTCAAAGAGGCGCTTCAAAGAAAAGGTAATGTCCGTTACCGATTATTTCAACTTTATTTCTTCTTATACTTCTACTTCTTTAGTTGATTAATTATGAAGTAATAACATCAGTATCACTCATATAATGATATGTTATTATAAGTAATAAAAACCCGATTTCACCATCTATCAATCCTACGGAAAACGAAATCACCGCACGTGTGTACGTATCGAATACCATCTCCACGCCGTGGTGTAATCTGTTTTTCCAACACCACCATACTTGGATGGGTATAATGGTGTAAAGAATAACTATACATAGTTATTATAAAATCATACTGATTATGATATATTTTATCATCCTGTCCAATTCAATTCAATAATTATGGGAACGATATCATCGCCCGTGCGTACGTACGGACTACCGTCTCCACGACGCGATGAGATTCATTCTCCATGTTAACCATTTAAGAATGATTATAAAGTATATATAAGAAATAATAATGAAATATATGACATTATAAAGTTACTGGATTTATGTGTATATATATATATATGTATGTCATCTACTTAATTCCATTCAACTCAATAAGGAAACGAAAACAGCGTTCATGCGTACGTACGGCCTACCATCTCCATGAACGGTGTATTTCTTTCCATTTATCGATCTATTATATATATGTATATTCTGAATATATATTATATATAAATAATTTTTTATATTCTGGAATTAAGTAATCATGATCTAATTAATCATATAAATAATTAAAAGTCAAAACACGAACGACAAATGAAACGATTTTACCCAAAACGCTCTTTAACATGGAATTTACAAAGGAATGGGTAATATAAAGTCATAAGTGAACCATATATGATGTCATAACAATGAATATGATTTTGTAAGAAGTAAATAACATTATTTTAATCATTATACGTGAGGTTCAGATACATACGAATCATATCAGACATAAGGTAAGGGATAATTTTGCAAATCTCATTTTTATCAGAGATTGCTTATTCGTAAGTATTTACTGGGGTTATTTCTATCATCCACGTCCATGTTTTATAAAAGTGTTTTCATGTATGTTTAAAGTCCTTTTTACCAATTTTTGACTTTTACTCCTTTTTATGTACGGAATCTTTCTTTTGTTTACGTTATGAGGTACTTTTTTTGACTTTTCCACCAAAAGTACGAGAAGAATGTTTTTTTAACTTATACGGCACGAACGGATTTTTACGGTTTTATAAAGCCTTATTTTCATGATGTTTCCTCCAAAATATTTCATGACTATTGTAAACAAAATATTTTTCTTTTAAAATTGCATGAAATTTTGTGAAAAGAAAATGATTTTGAAGAAGAAAGGAAATTTTCCTCAAGAATTAATTTCAAGTGTTTTATCAAAAACATTTTTCATCTAAGATGACATATTTCATATGTGTATGTTTCAAGTATAATGCCTCTATGATTTACATGATTTCACTTTTCTTATTATGAAATGATATCCATTTTTTTATATGGATTATGTTATGATGGGAAGATGTTTATGAAACCCATTTTATTCTTTGGGTTATGATGAATGATTTATGTTTATGTTGTGGAACAAGTAAGAATGATTTCATTATGAGATGGGTGGGAACTATATATCCCTCCAATGCGTTGGGTAAAAATTTATATCTCATGAGATAGACATGGCTGGAAAGGAATGTTAAAATGGTTCAGTAATACAGGACTGGAACAAGGAGTGAACTCGATTCAGAAAGGGACTCTGTCCACTAAGATTGTCTTCGTAGAAATGCCTTGGCCAATATGGAAATAATATCATGTGCTTAATGGTTTCCACAATTACATGTTTTATTCCCATGCTATTTTATCATTCCTTATGTTTCTTTATGATCTATGCCTTACGGACTCCTATGTTTTATGTCTTTGCTCGAGTTTTTGATGTTTAAACATTATGTTCATGTTTTTAGGTTCAAATGTATCTCGTATGTTTTATTTTACCCATGAATACCCTTGATGAGCATTTGAGCTCACCCTTTTTATGTTTTCTTTTCCCCAAGATATAAAGAAAGGTTTTAGGTAAGAAAAAAAAGGGAATATCTTTACAGGAGATGTTGAAGATCTTTCACCATGATTAGAAGATTACGTTCCAAGTTTCCAAAGACACTAAACTATTATGGTCCTTGTGTGTCTATTTTTGTTATGTATTAAGTATTCCGAAAAAGTAATGTAATATCCATGTACGTAAAGCTTCAGGTCTTTACAGTTGGTATCAGAGGAATGGTTTAGTCAACCATTGGAAACTAGGATGCGAAAACATTAGTGAGATCACTAGAGATATTTATAAGGTATGTCTAGGGATGTCCCTACGGATAAGTATACGTATAGGATATAGTCATAGAACTACGGTAACGAACTTAGAATTTAACCCATGATGTTAGATATTGAGGGTACTCCCCCTTTAGTATGTTGTTTTCCCTAGCATGATTTTTTCCTCTCACACTATTCATTTTGGGTTTTAGAAAATGGCTGGAAATAGGAAGATTCATGATAATGAAGGATATGACGGACAATGGAATGATATTCTTCATGAGCAACCAAATGATACGGGATTTGGGAGTCCAAACATCATTATTATGCCTAATCATCAATCTCATAATATGATCAATAATTTCAACTTTGGTATGTTTCCCGACTCAGATAATATGAGAAAGATGGAGTTTCATGATGATCATAGAGGAAAGAAAGTTTCATTTCCCTCTTGTAAATCATGTGGGAAGAGGCATCAGGCAGATTGTTTCAGAGGAACTGGAAGATGTTTTGGATGTGGAAAAGAAGGACACAAAGCCAGTAAGTGCAAAAAAAAGGTTCAGTTAACACAATGGACAAGGATAATGGTATTGCTACGAAATCAACAATGATTAGATATTTTAAATGTGGAATGTATGGGAATTATGCAAACCAATTCCCTAAGGGAAAATCTCATGAAGAGAATCAGCATGGTCATACAGGTAGTATTTATGTGGATGATGATGAAGAGACTACAAATGAAATATGAGATGAAATAAATGATGGAGCTCAGCTATTAGTTTAAGAAGTTAGTGGATTGATTGTATGTTTATAAAGAATAATGTATGGTACTATGGAATAAAGAATCATCTAAGGATTGTTACACTATTGTTTTTCCTAAAGTATATGAAAGTATATGTTGAATGTTACCGGTAACCATGGAAGGTTATTCTGATATTTTTGGAAACTAGATGATATGCACATAATGAAGGGATAAGAAGATAATGATATGTTTGATTGTATTCATGAGCTCATGACTCATATAAGGACTAAGTGATATTATGGTTTGATTATATAGTTTTTTTTGAATTTTGGTAATTGGAAAGAGTTACCATTTGATAGTATTCATGTTTTTACTAAGGCTCTACGGTAATTTATGTTTCAAGAGAATATATGACTAAGGTATTAATGTGTTTGGAATGCAACCAATAAGATATATCTTATGATATATGTGGGATAAATGCTTGTATTCACATTCTTGGTAGATAACCTTTCTAGTAATTTTATTTTTATAGTATGAGCTTGGACCGAAGTATTTTAGATAAGCCTAAAGATTGGATTGGATTATGTTATACATAATGTAGTATTGTTTAAGGATTTAACTTTTTTCTATATTATTGATGGGATGTTATAGTAATGTAGTTTTAGAAAAATGAAATCCTGCAGGATGGACGACAGCCCATCGCGTCGGACAAGGCTGTGGAAATCGAACCAACAACCGAAGTGCGACAGGCCTTTATCGCCTACCACTGGCCTACAGGAAGTCCCTGGTTAGTAGAAACTAGTTTTATTTTATTAAGCGGTATGATATATGAAGTATAAGTTAATTTTTGGAACCATATACGATTAATATAACCATAAGATGGACTTATAACTTTTGCTAACCTTTTGTTTGAAACAGATGGAATGACCCATCATTCTATCACATGATCTGCTAACACTTCACGAATAACAAATTCAACTTCATTTCTTTAAGTGATGAAGTGGATATTGTTCAAGGCACGGACAACGGTGAGATTATATCAAAATAAAGTAGGTATTTCTTCTAATTCAAAATTTTCAACTTTAGGAAAATGATATTGAAAACCAAATATGTTGTCCTAGTGCTCTTATATCCGATGAATTAGATGGTACCTTAGATCATCGCAAATCGTTTTCTTTGTGATTGTTGGCTATTTCATAGCCATGTTCTCTACCACTCTCCATCAGAACATGACGGTTAGATTTCTCTTCTATATCCATATTTTCACCTATGTTCTCCTATGTGGAAACCCAGTGATTAGTTAATTTGGGTAACCATTAAATTTCATACTTTAGTTTTTAAAGATAAGTTTTGGTATTTATTTTTATGATGTGGGTTTCTATTAAAAAAACTTTCGAATAGTAAACCATGTATAACCCCGACGAATTTTGAGGGCGAAATTAATTTTAAGGGGGGTAGAATGTAACACCCCAAGATTTTATTCTTTTTAATTTATTTGATGTCATGTGTCTTATGCTACAACTAGATTATATTGTGCTATATGCAACACTGTATTAGTTTGCAGTATACGCAACACTATTCTTAGATTGTGTTACACAAAATTTCATGTTCGTTTGATAATAGTCATTCTACGCAACATTGAGTGTATATATATATATTCAATGTATAAATGAAATATGGTTGGATTCTGTTATATGAAACGACAAAGGAGTCTTTCACAACACGCAACCCTAACTTGGCTTTCATTACACGCAATCCCGACCTTCCTCGATAGCGTGTGTTGTACGCAATACCGGGTTTTACTAAACAATGGTATATTATTATAATATTATTATGAACTATCCATTATGAATATTATTAACTAAATTTTGAATTTTATAACATTATTATTCATCTTACACATTTTCTAGAACATGGTATAAGAACAAAATAAAATTTTCAGGTAAAATATTTATTTTTCAAAAATGCAGTTTTGCCGCCTTTTGATGGCGCACCCACTTTAAATCTAGTTGTTGACATGTTTATAAGTTCAATTTGAAAAAATAAAATTCTTATTTTGAATCAGTATATAAAAATTTACATTGGATAAAGTTTTGATATTTTTTTGATAACTTTCATATTTTAATGAATAGTAAAAACACGCTATATTTTAATTAAAAACAACTTTTTTCATCGTAAAAACTTATGTGGTTAAATTATAATATTGAATGGTTTTAAAGTATAAATAGAATATATTTTTACAATTTAATGTAATGTATGTCATTAGAATTGATTTTACATTGAATTCGTAGGTTAAATCAATTCAATCTTTTGCAATGATTTAATCAAAAACCAGTTTTCATTCGACAACGGGATTAATTTTAATTTAATTTCTGAAAATTCTATGTATTTAATTTCAAAAAATGGATTCCATATTTGGAATCAGGGGTCCAAATTATGTTAATAGGCTTCTTTTTATTTTTGGGAATTATGAATAGTAACTACGGTAAATTTTATTTACCATAGTTAAAGATAAATCGGGTAATTATGGGTAAATATAATATTATAAAATTACCCAAACACATGATAAAATTATATTGGATGGATACACGTATACCCATATCACCTAAGGGTCGGATTAGATTCATTTTATGGACTTTTGACCATGTAAATAATTTAATTATTATTAAAACCAAATAAAGTGACAACATGTCACTCTCTTAAATCTTATAAGGATAATAATTTTAATTTAGTGATAAACATCATAAAACTTTGAACATGAATAGTCTCCAGAAATATAATAAAATTATCTACATCATGATTATTTATTTTTAATTTTAGGGATTAAATAATTGTCATTAATGGTGATACATTAATGATACAAAAATTATTTATTAAGTGAAAAATCGATAATATAGTTTTTATAGAAATAATAATACCCATTAAAAAATCGACAAACCTGACAAAAACTTATTGGTAGTGTATATATACACCTTAGTCATCCAATGACCTAATATATAACTGTTTGGAGTCTTATAAAAGTGATTATGACACTTATATTATTTTATTTTAAATGATGCCAAAGTTGTCACCTTCATTATTTAATAAATATAACAATTTAAATATTGTGATTTTAAAATGATAAATTAGAGTAAAAGTATTATTGTAAAATTTAATAGATTTATCTTCATCATATGATTTTATTTTAAATTTTTATTCAACAAATAAGTATATAAAATAATTATACAAAAATATTGTAGTAATTATTTGTTTATGAGATAAACCAAATAAATGGTTTTAGAAATAATAAAATAAATATGATATAAACTATTTAATGTTCTGCACTAACTCTATAGATACATATGACCTTTTATGAATATATTAAATTTTTTAGTTTGAACATATCTTCTGTATATATTTTATTTAAATTCAAATAATTGAATAGTGTCAAAATTGACACTATTGTTATTTTATAAAAATAACATATTATAAAATTGTTTAAAATTCAAAAAAATATATAAAAATTATAAATTTAAATTTATATGGTCTAAAACGTTATAAAGTATCTAATTATACATAACTCGCAACAAATAAGTAATTATTTGTTATAATTTAAAATTTAGAATTTTTTACCACAAATAAAATTAAATTGATTAAGTAAGGATAAATCAAGTTGATAATGTTTAAAATAATTTCTTAAAATGTCTAAATTTTATTGGTTGATGAGATTACAACCCTATTGCATCTAATATTCTAATATGAGTCATTTCTTGATGTTTTTAAGTGGGATTAGATTTATTATAAATTAATATTTTTAAGATTTCCAAAGGTGCCCCTCTCCTCCCTTATAAAAGGGCACCTCCTCCCTCTCTTCCTCACACCACTTTTAGCCTTCTAGCTCGTCCAAACCATGCCAATTTCTCCTCTCCACTTCTCTAGAAACATCATATATGTCCTGGTATTCTTCAAAGACAAATTTTAGTTCCCTAAGAGGTGGTCTCAAAGAGGCTCTTCAAAGAAGAGGTAATGTCTGTTACCGATTCTTTCAACTTTATTTCTTCTTCTACTTCTTCTTGTTTATTTGTTTCACTATGAAGTAATAACATCAGTATCAATAATATAAGGATATGTTATTATAAGTATGAAACAACCCTATTTCACCATCTAACCATCCTACGGAAAACGAAATCACCGCGCGTGCGTACGTGCGGAATACCGTCTCCACACCGTGGTGTAATCTGTTTTTCCAACACCACATTACTTGGATGGGTATAATGGTTTAAAGAATAACTATACATAGTTATTATAACATCACACTGATTATGATATATTGTATCATCCTATCCAATTCAATTCAATAATTATGGGAATGATATCATTGCTCGTGCGTACGTACGGACTACCGTCTCCACGACTCGATGAGATTCATTCTCCATGTTAACCATTTAAGAATGATTATAAAGTATATATAAGAAATAATAATGAAATATATGAAATTTTAAAGTTACTGGATTTATGTATATATATATTTATGTCATCTACTTAATTCCATTCAACTCAATAAGGAAACGAAAACAGCGTTCATGCGTACTACGTACAGCCTACCGTCTCCATGAACGGTGTATTTCTTTCCATTTATAGATATATTATATATATGTATATTATGAATATATATTATATATAAATCATGTTTTATATTCTGTAATTATGTAATCATTATCTAATTAATCATATGAATAATAAAAAGTCAAAAGACGAAAGACAAATGAAACGATTTTACCCAAAACGCAATTTAACATGGAATTTACAAAGGAATTGGTAATATAAAGTCATAAGTGAACCATATATGATAACATAACAATGAATATGATTCTGTAATAAGTCAATGACATTATTTAAATCATTATATAAGAGGTTCGGATACATACAAAGCATATCAGACATAAGGTAAGGGATAATTTTGCAAATCTCATTTTTATCCGAGATTTCTTATTCGTAAGTATTTACTAGGGTTATTTCTATCATCCATGTCCATGTTTCATAAAAGTGTTTTCATGTTTGTTTAAAGTCCATTTTACCCATTTTTTACTTTTACTCCATGGTATGTAATGAATGTTTCTTTTTTTTACGTTATGAGGCACGTTTTTTGACTTTTCCAGAAAAAGTACGAGAAGAATGTTTTTTTAACTTATATGGCATGAACAGATTTTTAAGGTTTTATAAAGCCTTATTTTCATGAAGTTTACTCCAAAATATTTCATTACTATTGTCAAAAAAATCTTTTTTTTAAAATTTGATGACATTTTGTGAAAAGAAAATGATTTTGAAGAAGAAAGGATATTTTCCTCAAGAATTCATTTCAAGTGTTTTATCAAAACAATTTTTCATCTAAGATGAAATATTTCATATGTGTATGTTTCAAGTATAATGCCTCTATGATTTACATGTTTCACTTTTATTATTATGAAATGATATCCATTTTTTTATATGGATTATGTTGTAATGGGATGATGTTTATGAAACCCATTTTATTCTTTGGGTTATGATGAATGATTTCTGTTTATGTTGTGGCACAAGTAAGAATGATTTCATTATGAGATGGGTGAGACCTATATCTCCCTCTAATTCATTGGGTAAATATTTTTATCTCATTAGATAGACATGGATGGAACGGAAAGTTAAACCGGTTCAGTAATACAGGACTGGAACGAGGAGTAAACTCGATTCAAAATGGGACTTTTTCCACTAAGATGGTCTTGGAAGCAATGCCTTGGCTAATATGGAAATCATATCATGTGATTAATGGTTGTCAAAATTACATGGTTTATTCCCATTCTATTTTATCATTCTTAATGTCTCTTTATGATCTATGCCTTACGAACTCTTATTTTTTCTGTCTTTGCTCAATTTTTTGATGTTTAAACATTATGTTCATGTTTTTAGGTTCAAATGTATCTGGTATGTTTTATTTTACCCATTCTTACTCTTAATGATCATTTGAGCTCACCCTTTTTATGTTTTATTTTCCCTAGGATATAAAGAAAGGTTTTAGGTAAGAAAAAAAGGTAAGATCTTTATGGGAGATGTTGAAGATCTTTCACCATGATTAGAAGATTATGTTCCAAGTTTCCAAAGACACTAAACTATTACGGTCCTTGTGTGTCTGTTTTAGTTATGTTTTAAGTATTCCGAAAAAGTAATTTAATTTCCATTTACGTCAAGCTTCTGGTCTTTGCAGTAATGAGCCAATTCATGGGAGTAGCTAACCCACGTATAGTGGAATCCAAAATTCCCTGGGATGGGTAAATTATTTTATTACTTATATTGTTACAGTGTATTTGATTTCACTTCTATGTGGTAATGTGGTTTTGTTCTATTATAGAGGTTTATATTATAATAATGTTGTTTTTAACCTCAACCTGATCATATGAGGGAATATCAAATTCATGAATCATGTTAGGCACCGTATGACTTAAATATAATGTATTATTCCATGACATATCTATGTTCCTGCGTTCATTGATTATATTTCATGTATGTATTATAGAAACTTGTTTTTTATGTATTATAGTGTTCTAGTGGTTTTCAACAATGACATAGTTAGATTAATTGATGTTCATACATCAGTCTAAATGGTGTTTTCCCATATAGATTTATCGTGACACCTCATTTTACCGATAATTCCATATTGGTTGATTTTTTGGAATAATTCGAACAATAATGAATAAAGAATTTAGTTTTATAAATTAGGAATTGTATCAATCTAATCAAATAACATTATAATACTTGTTACATTCTAATACCAAATGCACAAGAAATGTAACCACTATTTGATGTTCCAATTTCAATATAAAAAGATAATGGTCCATTATGAATTTGGAATTTGTATTGAAATTAACTGGATAAAGATATCTACGACCAAATAAATAAAAATAAATCTCAATAAAGTGATTCTATATAAATTAAAAGGTTACCAAAAGATAAATAATCCAATTTCAATGTAATGATTGTTTTCCTCTATACATTGAATTTGGAACTCCATATAACAGATCCTATATATTTTTATACGATAACATGAACCTGACCTAACCGTAGTCGTGGGAAGTAAGCAGTGTATCAAGTAATCCTTATATGAATTTTCTTATCACCTAGACTAGGCTTTAGGAGTATGGATAGTGTTGGGTTTTGGTTATAGGAAGGACTTGTGAATATTCTTTCCTTTATCAATTTACCTATTTTTAATAAATAATTTCAAAGGTGTGTGTATAGATATTATAGATCTATGCCACCACGATGTCCGCATACCATATGCCAAGAAAGTTGAAATGAAAACTCTCTATAGGTTGGGGTCTTGAGCCAACAGTGACACGTCGTATTATTCCACCAACGGAACCTAATTTATGTCTTCCACTGAGAACCAATTCTTAGTTCCATGTTAGTTTTTTGGGTTTATACAGTCAGTAAAGTGTGCTCCACTACCTTTAAATTCTATGGCAGATAAACCCGATGAATTCGTGACATATCAACCTCCCAAAACCTAAGGGGATGGTGGGACTCAAGCTAATGATTCATAGAATAAGTCCATGTTTTCCAACATTTATTATATCAAGATTTATCCAATTAAGAGTGTCAAGATCACATCCTATATGATATTGAACTTACCAATAACAGTAGCAATGTTCTTACATAGGGAAATTTATTATTTACTTATTATTCTTTATTCCTTTCTCCCACTTTGTGATTTTCAAAATGGAGTAAAGGGAATAGGAAAGAAAAAATGGTAACTGAAATATTAGTACTAGACAACAAAATATTTGAAGAGAAACCCAAAAATTTCATTAGGATTGGAATAATTTGTACACGGAATACAACTAAATATTGGAATTGAACAATTTTTTCCATCCTTATCCTTCGACATTAACTTATTCCCAATGGTTTGGAGCTTCTTCAGATCCTTGTGATCTTCCTCTGCTCATTTAAGAAGCTGATCCTGATCTTTAGTTTTCTTCTCTAAGGCCTTGATCATTTCTTCCTAAGACTTAAGAATATCAGCCCGAGCCTTCCAGGATTCTTCCTACTCGACAAGATTTTCTTCTATCTCAATCCAAATATCCCTTTCTCTTCTCCAAATCTGAGCAACTGAATACAACATCCCATTCAGATCTTTCATTTCTTAAATATGAAAATTTTGTTCTAGGGTTAGCTTTTCTTCAAAACTATTTGTGAGATCCTGTATCTTCACATCTTCAGAGTCAAATTCATCCTTGACACTATCTTTGAAATCATCAATATTTATCATGTCTTCTATAGTTTTCCTTGACCATCTGGTCATTTTCTTGCAAGATCTTTTGTGGGATTTTTAGTTTATGTTTTTCTTTGAAATCTGCTTCAAGATTGACACACTTATCCATCACCATGGATACTGAAACCGATTTCTGATTTAGGGTGTGTTGAAGCATCTAGAATCTTGAGTCAATGCTAAGAAATACTGGAATAGTTCCAACAAGCTTCTTCAAATACTAAACTATGAAATCATATCCAAGGGATGATGATTCCGAATCTGAATCTTTACTTAGTGAGGGATCTTTATCTATATCAGAAGATTTTCTCTTTGAATAACCACCAACATCTTTCTTCTAAACCAAAACTTTGGTAGGTGTATCAACAACCACCTATTTTCCCTTATCATCCATTGGAATGGTTTCGTCATTGTTATGGGATTCATGTTCACTATCATAGAGTTGATTTTTTTTGTCTTCATCAACCTTTTCCTTCTCAGCTCAGGCCTCATCATCCTCGGAATGAATGAAATCATGATCAAAACTTTCTACATCAGATAGCTTATTCACTTCTTATTCAACCTTGTCATCTTCACCTTTCTCATCTTTCACAGGGGTAGAAATCATTGAAGACTCAGAATTATAAGATCATATTGAAAACTTATCAGATGGACTTTCCTTCTCATGAAAATCTTCTACTTTCTTAATAAGATCTTTAGTATCACCACTGCCTTCTTCTTCCTCTTCTTCTTCCTCTACTTATTTTTCTTGAACTTTTTCCGGAGTCACAAATTTCTTTCCTGCTGTCTCTAGTAAAGATTATACAAAGAAGGATTATGGTACCAGAATGTTTTCGGATTCTTTCTTAGAATCCTTCATAAGTGATTGCACTATCTCTACTTCAGTCATCTTCTTATTTTGTTCCGTTTCTTTTTCTTGATTTTCAAGCTCATAAGAAGTCTTTTATTTTAAATATTTTTCTTTCATAGGATCCAAACTAATGCTAGGCTCCCCTGGTTTATTTTTCTCCTTGTCTTCTCTCCATTTTTCTACTATCTCATCGATATATTCATTTTTCTTCTTAGGCTTTGGTGGTGCGGATTGGGTTTCTATAACCTCTTGGGATTTTCTTTCTCTTCTACTTCCTTCAGCTTCCTCTTCCTTACTCCCTTCTTAGAGGTCTCAAAAGACTCCTGTTTCTTCATTAATTCTTCTTCCTCCTCCTCAAGAAAATCATAAAATTCTTCAGATCATTTAGAAAATCCAGCATTCATCATTCTCAGAGTATCATCACTTACCAGCATAACTTTACAATTTCTCAGCATAGATATACAAGGAATTTTGAAGGACTCTAAACACCGAACAATCAGCTTTATGAGAATGGTTGGATACATAATAATTTGATCCTTCAAATTTCCATTCTTTATATTCTCAATTGTAATCAGAATATTCTTAACCCGGTTATTATTTCATAGATTCACTAGGAAATCCAGGATATACATGTCACTCTTCTTTAATGTATCTTTGACACCTTTTCTCAGAATGATGAATCCTTGAACCCATAATTTAATAATCCGGAAATTTGTAGATTGGTGGACAATATTTGGAGTATTTACATTTGAAAGACCAATACATGCCATAACCTTCACCTTAACGATGTTTCCTTGAACATCCGGTAGCTTATGAGAACAAAAATTAGCTTCTCCTTCATAAGGAACTCCATTCAAACTAGCTGCCTTGGTGTAAGAAAGAGAATAAGTCTTCCCATAGCTCTTGAAAGAGAATTTTTCATCTCATTCTTCCTATAAATAACTTGATGACTCATAGAATTCAACCAACAAGTCTGGATATACAAGATCCTGAGCTCTGGGTTTTGATACGCAAACTCTCTCCCATATATTCAGCTTGATGTTCTTTGAGATGATTGAATCATATTTAGAAAAGAAATTTGGATGTACCAAAATTTCTCTTTAAATATTCCATTCAAAAATTGTCTTGACTGTTGACATGCCTTTTTGGGAACATACTTCGATAGACATTCGGAGAAAATGAAACATTAAAAAATTCAGAATGGGCATATGTAGGAGGGTAGGGGTTCAACACGCGAAATCTTGGATCTCGATGTGGGAAAACCATCGAGGATACATTATATAGGCGATTGGGGCAATGGTTCAGCTTCCATACCCAATCCAATGGTGGAAAAATCTAGTGATCAGATCTGATAGTTGAGATGTTAGCCAGAAGGAAGTTTTGATAGAATTCGATATTTTGAGGTTTATAATAAAAACATTCAGATTTTAGAAAAAAGTGAATATGATAATTTAAAAACATGTAAAAATTATAGAAAGTAAAATATGGTTATGAAAATTTATGAAAGGAAACATACCTCTCGGATTTCTAGGAAGATTATTTGTATTGAGGAAAATTATTCTTCAAAGACTTTAGTTTCCGAAAATTTTTATTATGAAAAAATTTGGAAAGAAAAACATTTTTATGAAAATTTAGAAAATCATTATTACGAATATTTATAAAATCATCATTATGAAAATTTTAGAAAAATATTCATTAGGAAAATTTAGAAAATCTTCATTAAGAAAATTTAGAAAATCTTCATTACGAAAATTTAGAAAATTTTCATTACAAAGTTTTTTTAAAATCATCATTAGGAAAAATTTAGAAAATCTTGATTATGAAAAATTTAGAAAATCTTTATTATGAAAAATTTAGAAAACGAACAAAAAAATTCAGACTACGAAAAAAATTTAAACTATGAAAAAAAATTTAGACTTAAAAAGAATAGAAATTTTGAAAAATAACTTCATTACTAAAATTTAGAAAAATCTAGAAAACAAATGTAGTCCTCCTATGAAAATGAGTTTTCTAATGTAAGCAGACTGGTTTCAAGAAGAAGTTATCATGGAAGATTACCTTATGGTTGTCATTCCTAACATTTTTTAAGGTATTCAAATCTATCGGAGTGTAAGGATTTTGTGAAAATACCAGCAAGTTGATTTTGCATTATGATAATGAAGAATGATATTCCCTTTTCATGTGTGATTTCTGAGAATGTGATGCCTAATATCTATGTTCTTTTCATGAGAGTGATGTGTAGAGTTTTTATTTAAAGCAATGGAACTAGTATAATCACAAAAAATTTGTGTTTTAGTAAAACTCATACCATAGTCTATGAGTGTGTGTTTCATCCACAACACCTGAGCACAACATCTTCCAGCTACTACATATTCGACATCAGTAGTGGAAAGTGCTACTGAGTGTTTTTTTTCATGACCAAGAAACTAATGAATCTCCTAATAAATGACATGTTTTGGATATACTCTTTCTATCCATTTTACATCCACCAATGTTAGTATCCAAAAAACTCTTTAAAATAAAATCATTTCCAGAAGTGTAAAAGAGTCCTAAATCCATGGTTCCCTTTAATTAGTGAAAAATTCTTTTCACTTCCTTTAAATGAGATTCCTTAGGATTGGATTGATATCTTTCACATAATCATACATTAAACATTAAGTCTTGAAAACTAGATGTCATGTAATGTAGGCTTCCTATCATACCTCTAAAAGATGTTTGATCTACTGGTTTCCTAGCTTCATCAAGATCAAGTGAAATTGTGGTACCAATGGGAGTACTTATACTCTTAGTGTTGTCATATCAATACTTTTTAAGAAGATATTTAATAAACTTATGTTGGGATATATATATTCCTTCTGGTTTTTTAGAAATTTGAAAACTAAGGAAAAATGTTAACTCACCAATCATACTAATTTCAAACTCAGATTTCATTAGATCTACAAAGGAATTAGCTAAACTTTGCTGAGTTGAACCAATTATAATTTCATCCACATAAATTTGAACAATCAAAAAATTTTTCTTATCTTTATTTATAAAAAGGGTTGGATCATCATTTCCCTTAACATAATTATTTTGAAGCAAAAAATCCTGTAATTCTATCATAACAAGCTCGAGGGGATTTCTTAAGTATATACAAAGATTTGGTAAGTTTGTAAACATGTTCAAGATGTTTTGTATCTTCAAAACTATGAGCTTGTTCAAAAAAAACTTCCTCTTCAACAAGACCATTAATGAAATCACATTTAACATCTATTTGAAAAAGTTTGAAATTGAAGAATGCTGCCAATGAATGTAGAATATGAATAGATCCAAGCCTAGCTACTTGGGAATAGGTTTCTTCATAGTCTATTCCTTCTTGTTGATTATAGCCTTTAGTAACCAATCAAACTTTATTTCTTACTATGATTACATTTTCATCACATTTAATTTGGAAGACCCATTTTACTCCAATAAAAAAAGTTTCCTTAGGTCTTTCATCCAAGGTCCAGACATTATTCCTTTCAAATTAATTTATCTCATCTTTAATGGATTTTATCCAATCATCATCAACTAATGATTTATCAGTGTTTTTTGGTTCTAATTGGGAAAGGAATTCCAGATTTTCTACTTCATTTATTAGGGATCATCTAGTCCTTATAGGTTGATTTACATCACCAATGAACTATCACTGGGATGATTCTTTAGAAACATCTGATTTGGGTTTTGTAAAATATGTTCATCAACATAAGGTTGGATGTCTTCTGGAGTAAATTCTTCAGAAATATTTTCTTGAACATTTTACTTATTAGAAGGTTCTTCTAAAAAAGGTTGATAATATGTTTTTGAAAACACATCCGATGACATAGGTTGATGTTGTTTGAAAACAAAAGGATTAGATTCATCAAATTTGAAATGTACTATTTCTTCAATAGTACAAGTATTTTTGATGAAAACTATATAAGACTTAGAAGTTTTGGAGTAGACTACGAAAATTCCTTCATCATATTTTGGTGTGATTTAGTGTAAATTATATTTAGTATTAAGAATGAATAATTTTCATCAAAAAACCATGAAGTAGGAAAGTCTAGGTTTTCTACCATTCCATAATTAATAAGGATTTTTATTAAGAAAAGGTATAATCAAAACAAGATTTATAGTATAACAATAAGTACATACATATTCAGCCCAAAAATGTTTGGCTATAAAATATTCAATCAATATGGTTCTTGTTATCTCCTGAAGAATCCTATTTCTTCTTTCAACAACACCATTTTGTTGAGGTATTCTGGGTTCTGAGAAGTTATGAGTAATGCCTTTTCTAATAAAAAAAGTTTCAAAAATAGAATTTTTAAATTCTCCCCCACAATCACTATGAATAGTTATTAGAGGAATGTTTTTCTAATTTTTAACTTGGGCTCTAAAACTATTGAAATAATAATAAGCTTCAGATTTATTTGCTTGAAAATAGACCCATGTAAATCTAGTGTAATCATCAACTAAGACAAATACATAATATTTTCCTCTAATGCTTCCAGTTTTTGTTTGACCAAAAATATCCATGTACACTAACTATAATACATCAGTGGTTAAGAATTCACTAACTAATTTAAAGTATGATTTATGTTTCTTTCCATATTGACAAGGATCAAAAACATTTGAAGAATCAAATCTAAGCTCTGTTACATCCGTAACTAGTCTTTTCTTAGATATTTTTCATAGGTTCCTAAGGTTACAGTGTCTTAACCTTCTATGCCACAACCAGGAATGATCTTCCATTGCACTAAGGCAAGGTAGGTCTTGGCTCCAAAGGTCTTCTAACTTTAGTGTGTAAACATTCTCTATCCTATTGGCAGAAATAATAAACTCTTCCTTGGAATTGTGTACTATGAACTTTTCATTCCTAAAATTCACAAGGTAACCTTCATCACATAATTAGATTATACTAATGAGGTTATTCTTAAGACCCTTAACAAATAAAACATTTTAAATCAATGTTTTTTCAAGGAGAACAATGTTACCTATACTAATAATTTCTCCCTTAGCATTATCTCTGAAAGTTACTTTTCATCCTTTCATCTTGGTAATCTTTTCAAATATGTTTTTGTTACCAGTCATATTCCGGGAACATACACTATCCATGTACTAAGTATTTCTAGTTGTACTTTATTTATTTTCTTGAAAATAAGAATGTTATACTTTCAGAATCCAAACTTTCATGGATACGGAAACATTAGAAAGAAAAATTTTAAGTATCCACATTTTCTTAGAGAAATATTTTTTATGAAGACCTAAAGACTGTGTTTTGTTTAATGAATTTTTTATTTCCCAATTTCCACCACACTGACACTTAGTGCAGAATGTAGCACTTTGAGGAACAAAATAATTATTAATAAAAATCGGTTTTGAACATGTATAACCAAAACTTGAATTATTCTTTAAAGGTAAAATTTGAGAATACATCTTATCAAATTTTCCATACTTAAGGTAACGTTTGACAAAAACATCCTCAAGGAAAATATCTCTGAATTTAGTCTAATAACTAAGTTCTTATCTTATAAAACATTAGTTTTAGAACTAGAGATAGGCTCAAAACATTTTTTCATGAAATAACTTTTTCTAGGTCCTTAGAAAGTTTAACGTTCTCAAAATTAACTTTCTCAAGGTTTTTTGAAATACTTTCTAAATAAAAGGGTTTCTTATCAAGATCCTTAGAAAGATATGATATTTACTTAGTTGGAATAGAAATCCTAGATTTCTTCTTATCAAGCTTTATCTTGACATTAGAATTTTGATTCTCATGAAGCATGGAAAACCTAGAAACTTTTTCATGGGTAGGTAAAGTATTATCTTCATCAGAATAATATTCAACATCCGAGGATTCATAGTATTCAATATCACTATAATTATCATTCAAGGATACATTGGTCATAGATTCAACATTGTGTATCTTATCCATTAAGCCATGAATTTCAATCGGTAGTCGGTTTATTAGACCAATATTCTTCTATCCAGAAGATTCATAATCTGAGGATTCATCAGAAGAGTATCCCACACTGGAACTCCAGGTGTTATTAGTTTTAAAAGATTTCTTAGCATTAGATTTGTAGTACTTCTTTCTATTCCTCTCATAATTAATTTCCTTCCTTTGTTTTCTCTTAAGGATAGTACAATCTGGCCTTATATGTCTTTCTCTTTTTCATTCGTAACAGGTGACTTTTGAGCCTTTCTTATCCTTTAATTGTTTTATCTTTTATCTATACTAAATGTCTTTCTTTACAACTATGTTTTTCATCCTTCGTGCAATATTAGGTAGTTCGTTCTTTGAATGTTCACTTTCACTGGATTCAGATTATATAACAACCTTCTTAGATTTAGATCTTGTAATTATCTTTAGAGTCTTGGCTTTCATATGATTTGAAGTTGTTGTAAAAGCAACACTTCCATTCAAATTCTTCTTATTGACATTATCAGGATCTCTATTCATTCTAGTCTCATGTTGAAGAAGAGTTCTAAATAATTCATCAAGAGAAATATGAGTAACCTTCTTATTCTCATCTATAGCTATCCTCTTGGATTCCCACTCATTGCGCATGATGTCTATGTTCTTATCCATAAGATCTTCATCATCTAATCCTTTCTCGCCCATGGATTGTAAGATGTTGACAATAGTCATGAATCTTTTTTGTAAATTACATATGGGTTCTCCATAAGGAATGAAAAAACCATGATATCCATCTCTGAGCAAGGATCTTTTAGTTTCAATGACTTTGGAATTTCCAATGTGAGTAACATCAAGATTCTTACAAATACAATTTTCTACTTCACAAGATGAAATCTGGCTATATATATTTTTAGTCATAGGAAAAAGAAAAATATTGTGTACCTTATAATTTAGTTGATATTCATGCTTTTCTTGGTTGGTGAAAGTACTAACATCCTTGTCAGGGTTTTTATATCCTCCAATAATCATAACAAAATTGTCTACTCTAGTATTGATAATTAATATCTTCCTGCGATCTCTCAATATTCGTAATCATTTCCATGAAAAATAGGTGGTATAGTAGGATTTAAGTTGTCTATGGAACCAACATTAATTCCTACCATCTTAAAGAAAATATCTCCACATAAACTTATGAGTAATAAAAGTTGGTAAACAAGGATAAAAATATCCTATGCAAGGAAAATATAGAACAATGAAATACGTGAGCAAGAAAACTTATATCTGAATAAATTTATTTCAGAGACATGATCTGATACCAATTGGTAGGTTGGTATGGAGTATGATATTATCCTATGATACCAACTGTAGGATCAAAATAATGATGTATATGCTCAATATACAAGAGGGGGGGGGGGGGGGGTGAATTGTATAATTTAAAAAATTAATTTGGAACTTTTAAAGTTGGTTATAAACCTTTCTATTGTTTAACAAGGTTAAACAAGATAAATTCACAAAATCATGAAGTTCTAGAAACTTGCTTGATTCCAGAAATGTGATTCTGAGAATGTAATTATGGAAAAGTAATTATGGAAATGAAACATAACAAAAGTTTAAGAAGATAAATATTCTACCTTAAAGCATATAGAATCTCAATAAATTAGATATACAAGAATAAAAAGTATAAGATAGTTAAAATTTCCTCAACAACCAAAATGTAGCAGAAAACATGAAACAATACGAGTAACAAGTTGTAAATATTTTAACCCAGAGAGAAGGGTATCCAACAACCTTGGATAAAGGTCCCTTGATTTATACATTCAAAAATTCTGTCTTACCCACACCAGGGTAAGCCCTCGATACGAAGATCAGAATCTGTCTTGCTATCCCCGCAAGCCCTAGAACTTCAAGGTAGTGGGCACCTCTCTCTTACTATCCCCGCAAGCCCTTGAATGTACTCAGCAACATTCAGAGTCGTATGAAAAATTCTGAACAAGATGTTCAGTATGCACAAAGCATGCAAGTATCTCTGTGGAAATCACTTCACCAGCATGTAATCTCTAGAGTCATTGAATAGTAGTGATATCATTCAAATGTGATTCTATTTATAGGCACATCCTCAATGGTCGACTCCCTCCTCCAATGGTCATATTTTTCCTTACATATCGGAGGGACCTATACATGTGTCACTCAAACAATGGTTAGTTAGTAACTGAATGCACAACATCGTTTTATAACCAAAACATGGTTCAGAAAAATTTTGGTTGCTTAACCAAATTCATTTTTTCAGAGTGTGAGGAAATATTAAATTTAGGAGTCTAACCAAAAAACTATTCAGTGTCTATAACACATAGATATTTGGATTCTGTCTTCAATGGAATTAGGAACATGAATTATAAAGAATTACGGAGTATGAATTTCAAGGAAATTCAGAGTCTCAACATACAACGCTCGGAGTCTGAATTCATAAGAATTCGGAGTTTGAAATTCAGAATGTTCGAAGTCATAATTCAGAGAACTCGGAGTCTGAACTCAAAATGTTCAGAGTCTGAATTCAGAGAACTCAGAGTCTGAACTCAGAAAGTTTGAGTCTGTATTTAGAATAATTCAGAGTATGAACATAGAATTTTTGGAACTTGAATTCAGGGAATTCAGAGTCTACATGTAAAATGATAGAAACATGAATTTATAGAATTCAGAACCAGAATTCGGATCTGGAAAACAGAATGATTGACATATAAGTATATATAAGATTTCAAGGTTTTAGATACGAAAACGAGTTTTCTACTTAGACATAATATGATCAATGAAAAATATGGTAAGTATAAATTTCCTTGGGGAAGGAAAGTTTCTTTATGAAAGTAAAGAAGAGGGTAAATGAAATTTTCCATAAGATAAGCTATTTGTGATTTTCAATACATAAGACTCAACAATCTCCCCAAACATAATGGAATGGAAAATTCATAAGGAAACCTTATTGACTCAACACCATGAATACTATGATTGGATGAGTTATAATCCCGATGGAATTTCTCTTCATGAATGATCCAGGAATAAAACTTGTGGAATTTTCATTATTGGAGACCATTCTAGGGATGTATTCCCTAATTATTATGTTGGAATATATCATACAAGAGTGGAGGATTTTACTGTGGATCTTGTTTCAAGTGTGGAAATAGTTTCTATTCCACTATTTAGGATGACTCATATAGACCTAGAAGAGCTTAAGGAGAATCTTGAAGATATAGAGGCAAAGGGTTTGTAAGGACCCAACCTTAAACATTACATAATCTTAAATTATGTTAATAATTCACATTTATGATCTTTTTAGGTTTATATATTTAGATAATTAGGTCATAACTTATACATAAAAAAGTGGATGTTACAAGTAGACACTTATACTCACTATCCATTTTCTCATAAAACAGAAACTCTAAAAAAGAAATATGTTTAGTTCCATGTATTAGAAAACACTACTTTTCATTGATCCCATCCTTGACCATATTCTTATTTAAGTCCCATGAAAAAAATTTCTATACTTGGGATGAGAAAAAAAACTCACTAAGGGATACATAGTAAAAGAAAATTGTTGGTTTTTCAAAACAACATATAAACTATGAATACATTATCATAAAGTAATACTTTTCACCTTAAAGATGTTGAAGAAACACTTCACTAAATATAATCTCATTGTTTACACTTTTTGTAACCAAAATATTCCCATAATTCCCATAGAAAACAACATATATCATATAATGGTAACATGGTACATAAACAATCTTTAATAGAATAACTATACGGTCTACCTCCACACATATCACTAAATAGAATACCCATACTACCGACTTTTGTACCCAATACGTAACCACCCACCCTTGGTTTATCACGGAACCACCTTTCATTTGGTTTATCACGTAACCATAAATCAAATGTCCAAGTACCATTATATAATCATCACACATAAAATATTAGAAATATCAACATTTCAGTAATAAAATTTAATTTGAAATTACCAGATATCAATTAAAGATATTGAAATACTCAATCCTTTTCAAAAACCATATTCAGTACCAAAACACCCAAAAATGGAATAAGGGATTTATTTTCCTTTTAAAAACATTATGGCTTATAGAGGACGCCACATAATGATTATGGCAGTGGAGAGGTCATTATCGCTGTAAATGTGAAAAAAAAATTCTATTGTCATTTAGTAAAATGCTTCATGGAAAAAAAAATTCCCTTTTAATGAAAGTAAATGTAAAAGTGTTTTATTATACAGCATATACAATAAGGATATATATATTCTTTAAATATTCCTCAATGAAATGTGATTAAAAGGAATTCCCTAACCTCATGTCCAACTGTAATCATTCGTTCATTATTTTTAGGAATAATAAAGATTAGTTAATTTCTAATTTCTTCAGAACCCTTTTCATATTTACTATTCCTTTTATATCACTGATTACAATTTTATTAAAATTATAAAATTATTTAAGTTAATTTCAGTCATTTTGTCAATATTGGGTACTTGATTCGAAAATGATCTTGTTATAATTAAATTTTTTCCATATTTCAAAAGTACATTATCTAAAGAATATTATTCATATATATCTATATATCATATATATCTAGTATATATGTATTTATAATATTAAATATCATATTGAAATAAGAAATGAAATGCACCATTCATAGAGACGGTATGTCGTACATACGCATGAATGTACTTTCATTTTGGTTTCATATTTAACTGAATGAAAACGTAATGATACAAAGGTATATTATAATTGAATTATAATATCATATTTTATATATGTTACCTATTTTTATTAATACCATTCATTATATGTTCCATGTAAGGCATGAACGGGTCATATCACATTGAGGTGGTGGTAGTCTATGCTCCCTCAAATGAAATTATTGATTTTACACATCATGAAAAGAATAAACGTATGTTGTAAATAAAAATTTTAGAAGAATAAATACAATATAAAAATAATATATATTGTATAAATATATTTTCATAACAATGTCCATCATGAGAGGAAGTAGAAGTTAATTAAACAATTATCGTTTTGTGAGGCAGTATTTCACCGTCCACAGAAACAGTAGACTCTAAATTCATTAGAAGGAGGTTTGTGTAAGTGTAGTTCAAATAGAACTCCTAAAAAAATCCATGTATATTGATTATACGGGTGTTGTTATATAATAAAATAATAATAATATAATAGGTAGTGAATAAGTATAATATTTGAAAGGAACTTTAGAGAAGATGCTACCTCTTAAAATGGGTAACTCCCTTTGATTTGAGCCAAAAGGCATTCTTGAATTGACTTCTTCCCAAGTTATGTCTTGTAGGAGAAAGAGAGGGATGTTGGGAGATTATTTTAGTAGAGGTTGGATGAGAAAATGTGATTTATATGTGTGAGTAATGGGTTAGAGGTGGTGGCCTTTTATAAGAGGGAGGGGGTACATTAGGAATGTCTTTAAATATTATTTTATTATAAACTGAATTTCGATTTTAAAAACATCCAAAACTCATTTAATTATAATATAAGATGTTTATTTTTTCAAATAATCTTAGTTGATAGGTTTTAGAAAAATTTTGGTTTAAAAGATAATCTTATCATTTAGCTTTAACCATTAGTTAACTAATTTAACTCTTACCATGTATTCTTGTGTAATCATACTATATGGCTAATATAGTTACCATAAAACGCCAATAGAACATCATGTGGTTCAATAATTACATTTAAGAAATTATAAATTTCATTTTAAAGATTCATATATTTTTATGACTAATATATCATTTAATAAAATAGTATTTGTTTTAAAAACTCATTTATGTCAATGTTTATACTATTCATATCATGATTTTTTAACAATTCATAACTAGACTGTTTCAAAAAAAACATCCTTAATTAAAATATAGCAAGTAATAATCATCCATAAAAATAGTTTATGAAACAAAATGTTTCAAAATAAATTTATTTTAATATTTATAATCTAATTTATTTAAATCATTCATTAATAAGGTAATCACTACATCTCTATTGTGTCATAAATACATTTATTTATTTAATCTAAAAATATTATAAATAACAAACCATGATTTAAGAAATCTTTATAGTTTATAATGACTATTTATAGTTGAAAATATCTCTAATATAACCCCATATAAATTGTTTTCACTAAAAGATAAATTTTTAGTTAATATTTTCCTTAAAATTAAATTAAAAGTAATTAAATATCTTTTTCACACACAAGTGGCTCCATGGGGTCCTACAATATACATAAATATTCCCATGGTAGGAAAAATATCATCAAAGAGGGATAAGACATGTTTTAGGGTATTTTAATATTATTATAATATTATTTTTAACCCTTATTTACCAAATTTACCCTTTAACCATGAAAAATAAAATATTTACTAAAGTTTCTATTCATAATGTCTAAAAATAAAAGGTGCCTATTTAAACAATTTAAACCTCTTGATTAAAAATATGGAATCCATTTTTTTAAATTCAAAACAGAGAAGTGGTAGAAATTAATTAAAATTAATTCCAATTGTCTAGACCAAAAATAGGGTTTTTAAAAAGTAATAACTATCAAATGATTAACATGTGTTTCTGTCCAATTAAAAAGTGAAATTACTTAAAATGAAAAAAATTAGATTAAATGATAAAACAATAATATAATTACACATTAAACCCAAATAAAAAGATAATCTAACCATATAAATAAATCAGATAAAAAGACAGTTTTAAATTAAAATGCAGTAGTTTTCAATATTCATTAAAAAAATATACTTTATATAAAAAATACAAAAAATTTACCCAAAGTAAACTTTGATATCCCAATTTTAAATAAAAATTTTATTTTATCAAATGGAATATATAAAATAAAAAAACTATATTTAAAAAGGGTTCTCCATTGAAAGGTGGTAAAACAACCTTTTAAAGAATATTAAAGTATTTCTTGATTAAAATCAGATTCATTCTTATTTTAAGCCTTTAAAATTTATTAGAATAATTTAAAAACATTTAAAAAACATTTTTAATCATAATATAGTTATTTATGTTCATTCTTTCCAGTACAATGACTAGGCGTTAACTAATATTTAAAATTATAATATTGTATGATTATTTTTTCAGAATACTCAGCATTGTGTGACACATAAGATTTCAAAGAAACCCATCGTTGCATTTCAGTTATGCTATCAGACATAGAATCCCCTTTAAAATAAAATTAATATTTTATTCAAAAATATTGATAAATATGAACATGTGATATTCTTTATTTACCTAGAATTTTACATCCTTCTCCCCTTTTTAGAATTACATCCTTGCAATTTTATTCACTTATCAAATAAGAGGGGTATTTATCAATCATGTCATTTTGAGATTCCCATGTTTCCTACTAAACCATGTGGTTTTTCCACAAAAACATAACATGATGAATTACCTTATTCTACAACACTTTCTCTCTTCGATCAAGAATATGGATAGGTTTTTCCTCATAAGAGAGATTCTCTTCCATCTGAACTATATCTAGATTCAAAACATGAGATGGATCTATCATATACTTCATCAATATGGAAACATGAAAATAATTGTGTACTTAGGATAAACATGGTGGTAAAACCACTCTGTTTCCAACTGATCCAACTTTCTCCAGGATTGCATAGGGTCCAATGAACCTCGAACATAGCTTTCCATTCTTACCAGAATGCATTAAACTTTTCCTTAGAGAATATTTCAGAAAGAAATGATAAACTACCTCTAAAGAAAGATCCTCCCTTTGGTTATCTGTATAATATTTCTTCCTGCTCTGGGCTATTCTCATGTAATTCCGAATTAATTGAACTTTCTCTTCTATCCCTTCTACCAATTTAGGTCCCATCAACATTCTTTCACTAACATCGTCCCAAAAAGCTAGATTTTAACACCGATTTACATAAAATGCCTCAAATGGATCCATATGTATACTTGAATGAAAAACTTTATTATAAGATAACTAAACCAAATAAAGTTATTGGTGCCAAATTCCCTAGTAATCTATTGAAAAATAACATAAAATATCTTCCATGGTCTGAAGTGTTTGTTCTAACTTCCCATCTGATTTAGGATGAAAATATGTACTGAAATTTAATTCAGTTCACAATGACATTTGAAGGCCTTTGTAATTGTTTTAAGTGAACCAAAGATCACGGTCAGATACAATGGAAAGGGGAATTCCATGTAACATAACTATATCTTTAATATACAACCGAGACAATTGATCTATATATAGAGTATCTCGAATATGAAGAAAATGATCATATTTAGTAAATCGATCAACAACAACCTCAAATTGCAATGTTACCTTAAGATGTATTTGGTAACCCCACTATGAAATCCATGGATACATTTTCCCATTTCCAATCTGGAACTGAAAAAGGCTGAATCATCCCTTTCGATAACATTCTCTCTGCTTTAACCTATTGAAAAATAAATCATCTCAAGGTAAAGTCAAAAATATCTCTTTTCATTCCATCCCACTAGTAATACTCTCGAAGATCTCTATACATACTAGTACTACTAGTATTAACTGAAAAATGAGAACGATGAGTTTCATATAAAAACATGTTCTTCAAATGTGAATCACAGGGCATATATAATCTATTCCCAAACCACAAAACACAATCTTTGTCAGTGTTAAATTCATGTAACGTACCCTTCTGAACCAATTATACCTTTTTCTGCAACTCACTATCTTCTTTCTATGATTTCTTACTTTTATCAGCTAGAGTCAATTTCACTACCTCCTGAAACAAAACAGAGCAATTCCTTGCACCAACAAATTCATATCCATAATTCATCAAATCACAAACCAAAGGATATTTTTTCAAACATCGCATGGTTAATGGAGCATTAATCATTCAACTCAAAGAATCAGTCACTTTATTTTCCTTTCATGGATGGTAATGGATTATGAAATAATAATCCTTGATTAATTATAGTCATCCCCTCTATATCAATTTTAATTTCTTCTGAATGAATATATACTTTAAATTTTTTTGATTAGTATGTATTTCACAGTTTAACCCATAAAAATGATGCCTCTAAAAATTTAAAGAAAAAAACATCACCTAATTCAAAATAAATTCTAGGGTAATTAATCTCCTGAGGTTTCAGCTGACGTGAAGCATATAAAATTAACTGATCATTCGATATAAGGAAAAAAACAAGTACTTTAAATGATGCATCACTATAGATAATTAATTCACCATTTCTGTAAGGCAGTTCCAAAACTAGAGCATTCACCAATATTCTTTTCAATTCCTGAAAACATTTATCACAATATATTTTCTAGAAGAACATAACACATTTTCAAGTTAACTTAGTCAGTGGGATAGATAACCATTCAAAATATTCAACAATACTTCAGTAAATACATGCTAAACAAAGAAAACTATGAATCTCAGATATATTTATGGGTCTTTGCCACTCTTTAACAAATTTTTTAGTAGTATCAATAGTTATTCCATCTTTATAAGCAATGATACCATGGAATGAAATTTGTTGTAACAAAAACTCACACGTACTGAATTTAACATATAGTTTCTTTTTTATATAAGGTTTTCAAGACAACCATTAAATAACTTTAATGCTCCTCTTTACTTTTGGAATATTCCAAAAAATAATCTATAAAAAAAACCGCTATTTATTACCTGATTCAACTGATCTATAATTGCAATAAACAATTCAATTCTAATTTCGACCATCTCAGGATGCTTATTTGGAAGGTCATTTCCCCCTATATTCCTTCCCAACATAGCTGCCCTATTTCCTCTATGAAAAACCATTCTAAAAAAACATCGTAGATGAAGAAACATGGTAATATTAAAATTCTATATCATTTCAATCTAACCATAATGTAAAAAAATAATGGATATTTATTTAACACTAACCTAACTCCTAATGTCATCTAAACCGACCTCTGATACTAACTGTAAGTCCCCAGCCTTAAACATTACAAAATCATGAATTATGTTAATATTTCACATTAAGGATCTTTTCAGGTTTATAGATTTAGTGGATTTAGTCATAACGTATACATAACAACTTTAATGTTACAAGAATACACTTCAACTCGCTATACATTTTTTTCATAAAATAAAAACTCTAAAAAAAGAAACACATTTTGTTCCATGTTTTAGACAACATGAAATTTCCTTGATCCCATCTTTGAATATATTCCTCTTCAAGTGCTATGAAAAACATTTAAAAACTTGGTATGAGCACAAAAATCTCAGTAAGGGATTCATAAAGAAGGAAAACTATTAGTTTTTCAAAACAACATGTAAACCATGAACAGTTTATCATAATGTAATACTTTTCATCTTAAAAAGTATCAAAAACACTTAATTGAATATAAGCTCATTTCATACCATTTTTGTAACCAAAATATTACCATAATTCCCATAGAAAACAATGTATATCATATAAAGGTAACATGGGACATAAACATACTTAAATATAATAACCATACGGTCGACATCTACATATATAACTAAGAGGAACAACCATACAGCCGCCTTCCATAACCAGTGCATTGGAGGTTATAGCGTAACCACTCATCCATGGTTTATCACAGAACCTCCCTTAATTTGGTTCATTACGTAACCACCCATCATATGTCCAATTACCATTACTTAATCATAATACATAAAATATTGAAAACTATCAACATTTAAGTAATAACATTAAATATGAAATCACAAGATATTGATCCAATATATTGAAATACTCAATCCATTTCCAAAACCATTTTCAAAACCAAAACACCCAAAAAGGGAATAGATTATTTATTTTCCTTTTAAAAACATTAAGGCTTATAGAATAATCCAAATAATGATTACGACAGTAGATATGTAATTTTTTCCACATACGTTAAAAAACATTCCTATTATTGTTTAGTAAAATGCTTCATAGAGAAAATATTTCCTTTCAATGAAATTAAAATTCAAAGGGTTTTATTATACACCGTATAAAATAAGGTGGTATATATTATCAAAATATACCTCAATGATAGGATATTGAGATGAATTCCATTACCTTGTGTCTGAATTGACTCGTTCATTCTTTAATTTCTTGAATAATAAACATAAGATAATTTTAAATATCTGGATATAACTTTTTCATGTTTATTATTACTTTTATATCACTTACTATCACATTATAAAAATTACATATTTATTTAAGTGAATATCAGTCATTTAGTGGATATTATGTACTTTAGTCAAAAATGATATTGTTATAATTACAATTTTTCCCTATGGTCAAAAGTAAATTATATCCCAAATATTATTCATATATATATATATATCATACATATCCATTATATATGTATTTATAATATTCTATATCATTTGGAGATAAGAAATGAAATTCTCTATTCTTGGATACGGTAAGTCATACGTATGCAAGAACACTACTTTTATTTCTATTTCGTATTTAATGGAATGAACACATAATGATACATAGGTATATTATAATTCCATTATAATATAATATTTTATATATGTTAAATAATTTCATTAACTCCATCATTTATATGTTCCATGCATGGCATGCATGATTCATATCACATTTAGGTGGTGGTAATCCGTTCTTCCTCAAATGAAATTATCATTTTGAAATATCATGAAAAGCATAATGCTAAGTTGTAAATAAAAATTACATATACATAATGAAAATGTAATAATAATATATATCATATAAATACATTTACATCATAATGGACACCATGATAGGTGGGAGGAGATAATTGAACAATCATCGTTTCGTGAGGTTGTAGTTCGCCGTCCATAGAAAAATTATCTTCTAAATCCATTAAATGAAGGTGTGTGTAAGTGTAGTTTTAATAAATCTCATAATAATAACCTATTATATTGAGGATACTGGTAGTTTTATGTAATCTATGAATAATAATTGAATAATGAGTGAGGAAGTATAATATAGGAAAGGAACTTTAGAGAAGACACTACCTCTTAAAACGGGTAACTCCATTTGATTTGAGAAAAAATGTTTTCTTTAATTTCCTTATGCCAAAGTAAAGGCTTATAAGAGGAATAGAGGGATGTTTGGAGCTTATTGGATCAGATATCGGATGATTCAATGGGCTTGAGAGGTGGGATTAAGGGGATAGAGGTGGTGTCCTTTTATAAGATGGAGGATGGGTACTTTTGGAATATCTTAAAAGATTACTTTATTATAAACTGAAATTAGATTTTAAAATGGTCCAAAACTCATTAAATAATAATATAAGATGATTATTGTTATAAATAATATCAACAAAATGGTTTTAGACAAGTTTTTGTTTCAAATATAACCTCATCATTTAGCTTTAGCCCTTAGTTAACTAATTTAACTCTTACCATGTCCTCTTGTGTAGTCATACTATATGGTTAATATAGTTACCATAAAATTCCAATAAAACCTAAATTGGTTTTTTAATTAAATTTAAAACATTATATAAGTCATTTTGATGAATATTATATTTTTAGTACAACTATATCATTTAATAAAATAATATTTTTTTTAAAAACTCATTTATGTCAATTTTTATACTATTCATATCCTGAATTTTTAAAAATTCATTACTTGATTCTTTAAAACAAAAATCATTAATTCAAATATAATAATTAAAAATCATCCTTAAAATTCTTTGATGACAAAATATATTTCAAAATAAATTTATTTTAATATTTATTATCTCATTTATTTAAATCATTTTCTAATATGGTAATCACTACATCACCATTGGGTTATAAATATATTTATTTATTTAATCTCTAAAAATAATAAATAAAAAACCAAGATTTAAGAAATATTTTTAGATTTATAATGACTATTTTTAGTCAAAAATATCACTTATATAACCCCATATAAGTTTTTTTACTAAAATATACATGTTTATGTTATATTTTATTTAACATTAAATTAAATGTAATTAAATGTCATTTCCACACAAAAGTGGCTCCATGGGGTCCTAAAATAGACCCAAGGATACCCATGGTTAGATATATCTCATAAAATATGTTTTTCACATGTTTTAGGTTAGTTTGATATTATTATAATATGTTGTTTTTACCATTATTTACCAGATTTACCCTTTAACCATGGTAAATAATAATTTTACTGAAGTTACTATTCATAATGTATAAAAATAAAAGGTACCTATTCCCATAATTAGATCCTCATGATTCCAAATATGTAATCCATTTTTTTTAATTCAAAATACATAAGTGGCATAAATTAATTTTAAATTAATTCCTGTTGTCAAAACCATAAAGCAGGTTTTTAAGATGTAATAACTATCAAAAGATTGACATGTGATTATGTCCAATTAAATATTAAAATAACTTACAATGAAAAAAATTGGATTGAATTGTAAAAAATAATAATCTAATTACACTTTAAAACCAATGAAAAATATAATCCAACCATATAAATAAATCATATGAAAAGACAATTTTGACATAAAATATAGTATGATTCACTACCCATTTAAAAATGATCTTTATTAGAAAAATAGAAACAAATTACCCAATGTAAATATTGTTGTACTTATTCTAAATAATAATGTTATTTTGTAAAATGGAATATATAAAAGTGAAAAAAATTAGATTTAAAAAGGGTTCACCATCAAAAGGTGATAAAATGTCCTTTTAAAAAATATTACTGTATTTATGGCATAAAATATGATTCATTCTTATTTTAATCCTGTAAAATTTGTTTCATAAATGTAAAATATTTTAAAAAACATGTTTAATCATAATATAGTAAGTTCTGTTCATTCACGTCAGTACAACGACTAGGCGTTAACTACCATTTAAAATAATAATATTATATTATTATTATTTTAGTATAAATCAGCATTGTAAGAAACATAATATTTTAGGGAATCCCATTATTGTGTGTCGGGTATGATATTAGACATAGAATCCCCTTTAAAGTAAAATTAATATATAATTCACAATTATTAATAAATATGAAATTTTCATATTCATTATTTACCTAGGATGTTAAAGGGGTTAATCCGACCAATATCATCTCTATGGGATTCAGATGTTCTTTTTTGCTAATAAGGTGGATATATCCCTTAGATTGTGCATGGATTACCAACTACAAAACAAGATATGGTGAATATTTTGTATCAACTACCTTGTATATATGAAATCTTCGACTAACTATGAGGACTTATAGTTTTCTCTAAGATCGACATGTGGTCGGGCTATCATCCAGTTTGTATGAGGAAATCAAAAATACCAAGTACAACTTCCCAAATAAGGTACAACATGTACATGTATCCATTTTTTCATTCATCCATATGAATTCACTACTTGTCTTTATGTATCTAATGAATTCAGGTTTCTACCCCCACATCGATTCATTTGTTATGGTCTTTATAGAGAACATATAGTGTATTGTTACACCATAAATGAACATTCCAACCACCATATGATTATAATAAATACACTAATAGAGAACCAGATATATGTCAATCTCACAAAATTACACTTTGGGATATGTAAGGTTCACGTTTTGGGTCATATCATTTTAGTGGTAGGCCTATTTATTGAAACAGATAAGGTGAGCACCATGTTTTCCTAGGAAAAATATAATAATGTATTAGATATATTAATATTCTTTATGATGGATTGCAATTATAGGGTTTTATTTTAGGATTTATCATGTATAGTAGTTCTTCATATGGGCCAAGAAAAGAAGGGTAAAAAAATTATACTTTGAAGATTTTGAGACAGATTTTTATAAGATAATGGAACGAATCACTTCAATTCTAATAATAATTTTTATGGAACACAATCAAGAAATATATTCTAGTTTTATGTTCCATGTGATAGGTTTTGGGTCCTACAGTGGAAGCCGGTGGGATATTGATTTTACAATTTTTCATCGATGGGTCGACGGGACTTATCGACGCCGATGATCCGAGCTCCAAAAAGGTATGAGGATCTCATGTAAAATTTAAAGAGCAAAAAAACATAAATATTAAACATACTTATTTGAAATATAATGTTTTGGTCAAATGAAACTCATTGATTGTGATATTTGTTCAATGGATTCAAAGCAGAAACCGTCTAGATTGTACACACATTCTTCAAAAACCCATGGGAGCGTCAATCATCGAATTCTGGGTGCTAGCACGGAGATCCGATGAAATTTTAGACGTCCCGATGATCACCACATCCAGATGCCTTAAATTATTGAGAGATATCTTGATCCGAGTTTCTTGGATAGAGTGATTCTCACTCTAGGAAGCAGGAGGAGAGAGAGTCTCTCATCTTCATTCCATGAAACTGAATGAATAGTGATAATTTCCACACATGAGAGAGAGTCTCCTCCTTTTTTTATAGGTGAGTTTATAAATACCCAGTAGGGTTCCCCGGCCCTAGTGTATTTCAAAGTCCAATAAATAAATAATTTCGATGAAATAAACTGCATCAATATTATTTATTATTTTATCACATGCATATAATATATATATAATATATTATGTGATAAAAACTGATCCATTTAACTTTACTCGTTTCCCCACTCAATATTAAACGATCCTTGAATATTAAAATAGCATTCATTCGATTAATATTTTCATTTATTTACTAAACTTGTAAATTCATTAATAAATTCAATCCCAAATATTCATAACATGAATATTAATGAATTTATTTAATTCTTTTAGTGATCTAAAACATGGACAACACTCATACCCCGTAGCGGGGCCCTCTATGTTTATATACCGATTCTATTGAATAAAGAGGATTCTTGAATAAGCTATCGGGTGTGACCCTCTAGGATCTTATCTCGATAGAAGTGAATAAAATCCATATACTAAGAGTGGAGTCTAGCAAGCAATCATGGCCCCTAAAGAGATAAGTATTTTCATAGCAGCAAAAACTAACCTACGAACACTGATTGTGTACAATAATATGTTTGTAATTAAATATATCATAAAGCTAGATGCACACTTATTTCATCGTCCTTTTATTGATTTATTATTTGTTGATCTATAAAGATGGATTTTTATTTTTTAATACTTTGGCCAAAGTCTTATGAAGGCAGGACCATCCTGATCAACCAGTCCTGAGATATACAACTTCCTAAACATAGAAGTGACAAATAATTTCATGACCATTCAACCAATGTCATACCACCAATGATGCACCCAAAAAAAGATAACTATCTACAATTTCAATACCATGGTTTTTTTCTAACATCAAAGTACGCAATCAAATGATATACATTGGAAATGGTCTCATGTTAGGAGACCAATGCACATGTCCAGAGATAAAAACGACCAATGATACCCAAAACATGTGGTGTTCCTATTGGCTGGTCTATCCTCATGATATCACTATTATAGGTCACCAAGTGTGAACTTCATGAGAAGTTGTCTCAATGCTTATGAGCCCTCAACACCCAATGGTGATACATTTACTGTGTCGAGTTAGTAATATGTATCTAGACCATACAACATACATTTATAATTAATTTCATTGTATCTTCAGGTTCTCATTATAGCCTAGGATCAGTTATGTCCTCTTGACATGAAAATTAATCTATGGACATTACCATTATGATACTGGATGTAGAAAAGTATACACTATAATGTAAGAAAACATTATGCATAGATAACTATATACATAATATGGTAATCAAAAGTATAGAATAGTTGGGTTTAGGGCACCCACTATTTAAAAACTCCCACTTACACTAGAGCCAACTTGCTAACCAAACTTGTTAGTTAATCACATGATAAAGAAAATTATTCTTATGAGTTATGGATTTAACTATTGGGCCTACCACATTTTCTCCGCATAGAATATCTGCAGTATGTGACCTCATATCCTTAAGTAAAACTTCTCAAGATAAGGTATCCCTAAGTTTAAAACTTTTGTCCATGGTCATTACATGAAAACATACCTAGTAAGAATATCATAATTTTCATTTTTATAATACATTTTTACAAGGTGTGATTCCATTAATTGGAACAAATAATTGCAATTGATAAATACATCTTATCTACCATAGAAGCTGCAACGTACGCAGTATTTGTAGGTATGGTTTCCACTAGCTTTTATGAGCATGAATCGCTCATCACCTCTACCAATCTAAGATACTAAATCAAATTGATCTATGTATTACTATTTTGTGTCCCACAAAAAATAGTGTAACATCTTTTCCACATACCTAGTACATAACATTTTTACTCGCCGAAGTGCAAGATGATAGTTGTGACTGCATCACTTGTAGTTCTCCTTGATATAATTGATATATGCCTACTATAAAGTATATCCTGGAAGTATCAATTGTCTTACATATCATGGAATATGTGATTGATCCATCGCATATGTGTATGAAACTCAACTCACAACTTTAATCTCTTCCCATGTACTGAAAATGTCAACCTGAATCTATTATACCGTGTAACATTTTAAAAACTTCAGAACTTGAATTGTTATAACTTTTATTTTTCAATACAATGTCACTTTATGTATGATTGACTAGGACCAAAAAACTACTAGATCTACATGGATCGATCCTGTTACAGAGAACATAGGTTTCCACTTTATGTCAATCATTTGAGTATTATGTTTAACCTTTTCTAATCTAACTGCAACACAAAGATTTGTTTTCCATATGTTGTCGAACTTATTTCTCTTGGAAAACATTGGCTCTCCCTCTATCCTTCAGTAGACACAAGGAAATGATTCATTTTAAATTAATTCGCTATGATCTTTTTTCTTAATTAAATCCAAAACTAGATATTAAAAACTTTTATGTTTTATTGGCATTTGATGGTGTCATCATCATTTTTTGGTTGTTTCTAATAGACACCCTCCATGAAACATGATCTTGACATCCAATGAAAAATAAAGGATCTTAGAAGTTAGCTATGACAAGTTAAATTCTAATGGATTTAGGCATGCTGACTTGGTATAACCAATTGATCCTTATTAGTACTAGGCTTGTACCATCCATGTATAATCTCATTTTAATACCAACAACAATATTCGATTTATAATCCCCTTTGCAATTTGAAACTTGGAATATATTATTCAATTTTAATTGATCTTTTCAATCTTAGATAATTTTCATATACTAATTACATGTAGGATTTATTATTATCATGGAATAATTAATTACCCTCCACATTGATTATAAAAAATTCCCCATGGTTTCATTCTTCCTATGCAGTATGTTTCTTGGGAATGTTCCTATTCCACATGTACTTGTGGAACATGTTCCTATACCAACCATTTGTGCATCTTAAGCATTGACAAAGTCATGTCAATTTATCTCCCATAATCTCTAATAGAGATGCTCACCCTTATATAAAAATGTAGTCTAATACTCGGCTGCATCTTTTCTATCATAGGGATTTATTTAATATCCTAAGAATCTTTTAGGATATTTACTCAGATTCACCATGTGTTTATATTAATGCATGTATGTTTATGTCTTAACAAACTCTTTGCATCTATAACACATGTCCTATGACGTAATGGCTTTTAATCATACTATAACTCATATGATATACATTTTCTATTCTAGTTGGAATATTGGTTATGGATTTACACTGTTATTTGCAAATCACATCTTGAAATATAATGGAAGTTTCTGTAAGTTGTAACATTGATACTCCATACATCATAACGTTGGTGTATAAAATGTGCATTTAGGAGATTATCCATACTATATTTTGTCGATCAATGTGGATGTGTAAGACATTATCATCAATCCTCCTTATGAACATCAATAACGTGATATAGAAAAGGTGACAAGCATTTAGGAATTACTCTATGCTACATTATCATGATCGATGAATTTTTGGTCAAGATATTCTTCCACATGTCAATCCGAAGAAACTCATCACATAAGATCATGAATATAATTCACTATTACATTACTTAATGACTTAAAGGAATATTCAGAAGTATATTTTCCACTATATTTCCATTGGAATAGTTCACACTCACTTTTTGAACTATCCCAGAATGCTTTGTGGCATACCTTTATTTATAAAGGTTTCTTTATACAAACTAAAGATGTTAATAATACCAAATGTGTTTCACTTTTCTGAGCATAAATACCAAACTAGGTATATTATTGATGTTCACTTTTAGTTTTACTTTATAAAGAATCATATTTCTACAACTGGGGAGGTCTTAGATTTTATATTCATCATGTATTGCCTATGATTCATATACCAGTGATGTATTTGTTGATTATTTTACCACAAACAACAATCATTCAAAAAACATGGAATAATGTGTCATTATGACCAAATGGTGATGTGAGATAAATGTTTTGGATGTACTCAACAACTTGTTCTATTTGAATCATTCGCTTATCCATTAGAAGTTTTGTGTTACTCACCACTGACCTAGGAATCCCCCTTTATCTGTTTCTTCTAGAAGAGATATTATTTCTTAGTATTGTTTCTCTATTTAAAAATGGTAACTTTATTTCAATACATATATGTGAAAATCATATTGTATTTAATACCCAAGATGTATGTGAGAAAACAATACATTTATTTGATGAATATAAACTGAATGAGAAGCGGGTACTTGCTTCTTGTATTTTAGTTCATTGTATTTTTAAACTTCTATAAATTTATTTCAATATGATATGCAAATAACCTCCTATTGAATAACAAAGAGATTATCTTTAAAGGAAATGAAAAATGATCCGTTGACATTACTTTCCATATTCATTTTCTTCTTTTTTTCAATATATTCTCCATAAGAACAAAAGATTGTGGTATCTTTAATTTTTATATTACTTGGAGAGTGTTACCTTAAAGGTAATGAAGAACTTACTCCACACTGTTTGTTTGTATCCTTAAACTAAACTAGATTTATTGGGTGTAAATGATATAAGAATGAGATTCCGTTAAAGATCATGATCTCTGTTTCACTTTACACAATCCTAGTGCAATCATTACATTCAAATCTTGCATATCTTTATACATGGAATCTTCTTGGAGATGAGACTGCATTTAATCATCATCCAAGTCTGGATGTATAGACCACAACTAACATCAGAAATTGATGATAGAATTTTGATAGAACCATGATATGCTTGATGCATGAGTCTCCTATAATAATTTTTTCACTCACTTCCTAATGTGGATTAAAAATTTGGGACACTAACACCTTGAATTTTCGATATAGTAGTAATTGGTGCAAGCACATATAATACACTTGAAATTCAAGCTATTTTGGAAATTAAATTTTTAGAATATTTATTGCAGTTTTATATGTGGTATTACTTTTAATTAACAACAAAATATAATTTAGCAGATTGTAGTTTTATATTGATTACCTAATGTGAAATTACAGATCAATTTAATCATTAAATTTATCCCATTATTTTTTTTGAATTCATGGAACACTCTGTACTAGAATCAAAATACTCTTGAGTATTGTAGTGAAGGGGATCCTCAAAAAACCCCTTTTCGTATACAAGATATGGCTATGACACAACTCTGATGGTTCAAGTAAGGCGTTTGGATGGACAACCACATTTACTCGCGATTCCATAATCTATTGAGTGAAGTCCCAGCTTCTAAAATCATAATCGGATTTATTCAACAGTTGCCTCTAAAAAGTACAACAAGCAAGATATGGATATTTTTTTGCTGTAATTTTTGTTACGTTGACCCACCAACCTAATAAGAACTCCCCAGTAGTAAGAGGTAACCTCAGCTATGACATGACTAACACCCAAAACACCCATTTTTTCATACCTTAATGATGGAAGGATGTTGTGACTTAATATTTCATTGAGTATTTTTTGTTATTCTCTTGGAAAATGTAATACATTTCTATTATACATGTTTTTCTGCACTGTCGTGCTGACAAATGAACTTTAACAGAAAAACATACACTACTTCATTATGCATTTTTTATCTATTATTTTATGTATCTATCCTAATATTTTAAAAATAATAAAATAATAAATAATTTAAAAAAGGTAAACTACCCAATTGGTCTTAAGCATCTAAACTACATAAGGTAATCTTACCTGAATCAAAGATTGACTCATATTGTAGGTTTACCTTGTCTTGTATGTCCGCTTCTCTTCCATAATATCACCTCGTCTTGAAGAAGTCTGCATCACGTCTTGGAGTACTGCCTCATCTTGATGGGATCCATGTGTCATCTTGCACCTTCTTAATCAACGTTCACTGCCTCATCTTGGCGGGGTCCACTTCTCTCACCATCTTTCGTCTGTAATACAAATATACTCACGTGGAGGCGAGGGGAACTAGGGGTATAAATGTACATCGGGTAATGATTTTGTGCACATGCCCTTATAAATTTTAACTAAAAAATTATGATGATGCATAAACCATCAAATAACTAATTTCAAGAATCACACATAGTTAAATAATTAATTAAATATATGTTACATACATGGGTCAGTGATGAAGACCAGTAGGAGAGTAAATAATATGCGATAAAATTAAAATGCATTAATTTTGTACGTGTGATATAAATTAAATTAAAATAATTAATAAATTAAAATAATTTAATTAATTATCTGTCCACTAATTAATATAAATTTAATGGAAATATTAAATTAAATATTTAATTTAATTTAATTATAAAATTAAATTAATTTATATCCAGAGAATTAAGATAATTATCCAATATTAATTTTAATATCTTTAATTTACACACTAAAATAAAATTAATAAAATTAATTTATTTTGATTAATTTAAATGGTCGGTCCCTGAAATATGACTGTTTGGCCTGTGCAGGTCGGGAAAAATCCATGTTGGACCCTAGAAGGTCATGCAAGGGCCAAACTAGGCCAAGATGATCCACTCAAACCCATTAGGGGTTGAGTATGTCATACTGGACTATTTTAAGGATAAATTTTTACTGCATAAAAATCTTCCAGACAAAATAAAGGTACCTCCTGACCAATGTGGCTCTACTGGGTTGCATGACCTTAGATAACATCTAGGCCGACGATGTTGTCAAGTCCGGCTGAGAGAGGAGGAGTGGCTAGTTCTTCGTGGTGGTAAGGGGTCACCCACTACCTCATGGAGGTCCTAAAAGAGGACCGGCGCCCTGTGGTGGGAATGTTGTCGACGGCTAGCCGCAGGTCATGTGGTGAACCGGGGCGGCAGTGCACTGTGGGTTCCAACACGAACGAAGGACTGGGAAAGTGAAACGATGGCCAAGGGTGCGATATGGTGGTGTGGTTCGTTGCCAGAGAGTACAAGGTGGAGCCGTGATCTGTCTTTCCAAGCAGAGGAGGTGGGACAACAAGGGGGTGGCAGCCTACGATGTGCATCGTAGAAGGGAACTGGAGGCTTGGGATGAGCAGTGCTCATGCGGGAGGAAAAATAGGCTAGGGTCCTGGTAGCCGACACGAAGGCCTAGTGTAGGGTAGCACTAAGGCAGGAGGAGGTAGTTTCTATGATGCAGTAGATCTGATACTACATAGAGGCGTGTTATATAGATGATGCTTCCTGGTGGGAGGAGGAGCCAATGGAGCCTTGCTATAGTGTGGCACCTCAGTTCAGAAGGGAGGAACCAAGCAGGGGGGGTTTCTCCCAGTGTCGTACTAGGCGGTCTGATGCTGGATCCTAGGGTTGTGATGAGGGAAATGTGGGGGCCCGCGTATACCCCTGTAGAAGCACATTTTTTATTTCTTCTTCCTTATATGCCACCCCACTAATTTTTTTTATAAAAAGTGATTCCCTCTTTTTGGACAAGTCCTCCTCCCTATTTTTATGAGTTCTTTTGAAGTCTTCTTCCACATCATTTCCAAAAAATATAAAGGCTATTAAGTTAGCCTTTAAATATACTAATTTTAAAATTATGTTAATAAAATAATAATTTATAATTGTTATTATATTATTATAATAAAATATATATTATTATATAATTAAATTATTATAAAAACTAGAAAATTTTAAAATTAATAATTTTATTATAATTTTTATTATATCCGATAAAATGATCTAAACATAATCAGTTCAATGGAATGAATTAAATTTAATACCTGCGATCAAACTACAAAAGTGATCCAATCTGAAAAATAAAAATGGCCATAACATGGTCATTCGAGATCGAATCGACATGCGGTTAGAACCAATGAGACCATTTTTGAACCCTCTACTTAATTATAATGCAAATTTAATTTTTTAGGATCAGAAAATTTACACGATCCCTACAATACCATTGATAGGTTTCACGGCCCACAACAGAAGCCGGTTGGTGGGGGATTTTAATATTTTTCATTGACGGGTTGATGGGACTTGTCAACTCTGATGATCCAAGCCTTGGAATGGTCTGAGGATCTCGTATAAATTTTAAAGATTACTAAAACCTAAACAGAAAACATTCATGTTTGAAATCTGATGTCGTGGTCTACTGAAACTCATCTATGGTGATCATTGCCCGAAGGCATTAATGAATGAAACCTCTAAATCATCCACATGAGCTTCAAAATCTTGCGGGAGAGTCGACTGTCAAATTCATAGTGCTAGCGCAGATATATGATGAAGCTTAGACATCCCGATGATCACCGCATTGAGATGCCTTCGATGCTTGAGATAGATCCTGATCCAAGCTTCTCTCTCTATGAAGCGGGAGGAGAGATAGGCTCTCATCATCACTCCATGAAACTGAAAGAATATTGAGAATGGCCACACATGAGAGAGAGCCTCCTCCTTTATCTATAGTGGAGGTGATAAATACCCATTAGGGATCCCCCTACATTGTGTATTTCAACATCCTCAAAATAAATAATTTCGACGAACTAAACTACATCAATAATATTTAATACTTTATCATATACTTTTAATATATATAAAATATATAACTTGATAAAAATTGAGCCATTTAGCTCGACTCACTATCCCTATTAATATTAAACAAATCTTGAATTTTAAAATAATATTCGTCCAATTAATATTTTCTTGTACTTACTAAAGTTTGAAATACATTAATAAATTCAAACCCAAATAATCATAACTTTAATATTAACAAATTTATTTAATTACTGTGGTTATAGAAATCTTTGAAAACACTCAGACCCTGTGTCGGGGCCCACTATGTCCATATACCAATTCAACTTAATAGGGTGGATTCTTGAATACGTTATTTTCTGTGACCCTCGAGACCCTTATCTTGATATCAGTGAATAAAATACACAGACTAAGAGAAGAGTCTAGCAACCCATCATGGACCCTACAGAGATAAGGATTTTCATAGAAATGACAACCAACCTATAAACACAGACTGTGTACTATAACCTATTTGTTATTAAATATCTCATAAAGCATGATAAAAACTTGTTTCATCATCCTTTTCTTGCTTTATTATTTGTTGATCTATAAAGATGGATTTTCCTTTTGAATTCTTTAGCCAAATACCCATGAAAGAAACACTATAATGATCAATTAGGCCTGATATATATATCTTTCTAATCTTTGAAGCAAAAAATCCTTTCTTGACCCTTCATCCAATGACATAACACCATTGACGCACCCAACAAAAAATACCTTGACATGATTTCAATATAATTGTTTTTTTTCCTTTCATCAAAGTATGCAATCAAATGATACACATTGGCAAGGGTCTACAGTCAGGAGATAAATACACATGTACTTTGATAGGAATGATAAATAACACCATAAACATGTGGTGTTCTTATTAGAGGGGTTTTCCTCATGATCTCACTACTAGAGATCACCAAGTGTGAACTTCATGAGAAGAAATCTCAATGCTTATGATCCCCCAGCACCAGATGGTCGAAAATCTACCGTGTCAAGTCAGTATGTTGCATCTAGACCATAGAACATATATTTAAGATTAATGTCATTGAATCTCAAGGTTCTCATTATATCCTGGGATCTTCTATAACCTCCTGACATGACAATTACTCTATGTACATTACCATTATGATAGTGGAAGCATAAAATTCTACACTGTAATGGTAAAAAAAACATCATGTATAAATAATAGTATATATGATTTGGTAATCAAAATTACGACATAGTAGGGTTTAGGGAACCTACTATTTTAACACCATGGATCAGGATGAGAGAATTTTTTATGTTGTGTGATCAGTTTGTATCATATGGGTGTTGTTAGTTGAGGCCACATGAACATAACTATTCTATGTGTGACCATGATCTAGTAGTCATGAATCATTATCAATATTGCTGGAGGAATTATAATTTGGGTTTCTCATTCATCCTTTACCCAGATAGAAAATGACTCAATTAAATTTATATACAGTGATAATTTATTCTCAGGCAGTGCATGATAGTTTAATACCTATTGTAAATTGACTATGAACTTCCTTATACATCTAGAAATGTTAATATTGTGGCTGAAAACCTAATCCTAAGGATTTAGATATAAATCATAATGGAGGCCATATGTGAGTGGTACATGATAAATCTATTTTTTGAGATTCATTTGGAGGGTTCATAACTACATAGATAGCATGTTTTAGAAACACTAGTAGGGGAATACTCACTTATGGAGTGGGTGCAGATGAAACATCATTCTAATCCTTAAGGATTTTTCCTAAGGGAGAGAGTCTTAGATGAAAACCCATTTATTGTGTTTTTTATTGATGCCAATTAGAAACTACTATTCGTAAGATGTTTTTTGGGTGACTTATGATATAAAAGAGGAGTTTATGAGGGAATATCATGCCTATGTAGGTTATGATTACCCTGTTCATACCAAGTTGTAGTGAGATGTACATTATTAGTATTTATGTTCAGGTATAAAGAGTCATAAAACAAGTTTCATTATTAGTTGTTCCACCTATTAGCTAGTGCAGAGTATGATCGACCTACTGGAATACTACATCCTCTCTTTATTAATGAGTGGAAGTGGAATGTCTTCTATAAGGATTTTGGGAAAATATTTTTTAGTTCCCCTTGAGGGAACGATGCGGTATATGTTATCATCGTTATATTGAAAAACCTCACACACATAGTGCTTATACAAGATTACTTATTAGTTGAAAATATTTAAAGGATTAATAATAGGGAAATAGTGAACTTAAATGATGTTCCACATTCAATAATTTCATACCAAGACAACCAGTTTACCTCATAGTTCTAGAAAGGTTTCAAGAAAGAATTTGACTCATATGTGATCTTGAGTACAACATATCCCCCTCAGACTATTGGCCAGTCCAAGTAGAAAATATGAGTGTTAGAGGACATTCTCCAGATATGTTCCCTAGATATTTCAGGTGTAGGAGAAAATAATATAACTATTATTGATTTCTATTATAATAAAAGATTCATGGAAATGATTCATGTGGCTTTGTATGGGGACCTTTATAGTACAGCATTACATTCACCTATGTGATGGTTAGTGGAAATTGAGGCTTAACTACTTGTTTGTCATCTCATCCAAGAGAATTTAGATAAATTAATGCTGATTTAGAAGCATATTAATATATCTCTATCCAGGATAAATTATTATACAAATCATCATTATCGAACTATAGTGTATCATGGGGGAAATTGGGAATTTCACTGAGTATCACCAAAGATGATTCATAGATTAATTTAGAAACACGTGATGTTGTCTCCTTGTTATGTTGGTTCGTTCAAAATTGTGGATAGAGTTGATCTAGTAGCCTATCAGTTATCATTACTTCATAGGTACCATTACTTGCATGAAATATTCCACATATCATGTATTTTTTAGAATCATGATGGCCAATATCATTTGTTTTACCATGATGTTATTGAGCTAGAGGTTTGTTAGATATTTTGAGGAGCTTTGGTTAAGTATCATTGACCAGAGCATTTTTTATCTCTAAATAAGTTTTTTTCCATTATACTGATTTCTTTGGAAACATAGGTGCATACAAGATGAAACATGGGAGCATGAGGTCGATGTACATGCTTAGTGGATGAAACTTTTATTAGAAGACATTTTACCACCCCTAGAAGGGATACTTAGGGAAGAGTTGTATTATAGAGGGGATTTTGTAACGTCATGGGTTTTATCGAAGGTATGGACTACTTTTTTTATTTTTAATTCATTTTTTTCACTTCTAATGTTACCTAAGGGAGTGAAGAAGGTCATGGGGAATGTTTGGGGATTGTTCGTAGCCTATAACCCATGAGTTTTGGAGATTATACTAGGCCAAATAGTTAGGGGAAACCATGACACCTATCCCACAATGTTTCCCAAAATATGTCTATGTCTGGTATAATAGAGAAGATAACCTCATAGTTGGATGTAATTGTGAAACACTGGGTGCACACCTATTATAGGTTCACTATCATTTATGATAGGGGATTCTTCATGGAATGAATGAAATTAACCAAAAAAATTTCAAAATTTGTGTTGGATCACACCTTATGAAGGATACGGTGCATGGTTGGTGCATGGTTTGACCAACTTTGCAACTAAAATGTGAGGTCCAATAAATGAGACAAATATGATAACTTTACCCTAAAATTATTTTAATTATAATTATTCTCCCCTGCTATTTTTCAACTATATAAGATGTCTGAGATCTCTCCACCTTTCCTCCATAGGTATGTTGATCCCTCCATCATATGATCTTAGACTTATTCAGTTCTAGATTCATTATAGATCTTATGGTAAGATCTATGATCCACTTCCAAATTATTTATGTTTCTTTACAATTATGTTGTGCTATTTAGGTGTAAACTCATTTTTATTTATCTATAGGGTGTTGGAAATTTTCTTTTATAAATATAATCCTAGCTTGATTATGAGGTCAAATTAGATGGATATTCTTATAAAAACCTAAGGTACATGTTTCAGTTATTTGACACATTTTTTCTCTTTAATATCACACACCATTTTTAATGAAATGAACCATTACAGTGATGCCTATAATTTTTTTACATTAAATTTAATTCTTAACCATGATTGGTATGACCCTAGAGAGGGGGAAATCAACCATTTCATTGATCTCTATTAATTATTCCAATAAAACAGGTTTGTTAAATCTTTGAGGCATATTTCCCCTTTTTCTTGTATTTTTAAAACACCCCTTGAGGGGTGTTTCCGAATAATAACTATTTTGGACTTAGTTGAAATTTCCATCCAGGTAGTTAGTCATTTCAACATTATTCCCTAATTCTTTATTCCCTATAATCATATGCCTTACCTTATTCCCATGTATAAATTTTGGAATTAAATTTAATTTATAAATCATTTATAAAATATTTTTCTTTTATCAGTGTGACCATTTGTCTGTTATACCCTATGTTTATGAAGATACAAGGGGTTACTACATTAGGACCCACTATATGAGCTCATCATGAATTATAGTTAGTCTTGATAAGGAATGTTACATAGGCTAAGGGTGATTATTGCTCTATTTGGGATGGGCTAACTATGCATGTTTCCATTACCTCTAGACACATGACACAGGTTCCATAGGGGATATACTGTAGATGGGATCGGTGGTGTAATGGTTGTATTATCCCTCAATTGTGTCTTAAACCCCTATATGAAATGATAAAGATGAACTCTGGGATTCTTTTATTTTTATATTCACATCATTCCAAGAGTGACATGTGGTATCTACTTATGTCACATTGGATGGTCACTCGTGGCATTGGTTACAATCATAGTGCCCTTGTGGTGATATTTGAGAACCCTATAGATCGCCTTGTATGGGCTCAAGGTAAAATTATTTAAATACTAATGATGGAAATTAAATTAAAATAATGGGAATTTGAACTATATTTTTCCTATGACTCGTCCTACATGACAAATCATAGGCTTGGGGATGGTCTTTCATTATTGATATGATGATTATGAGCCCATTCACCCTACTCCATATATATGTTTGTCACATTTGTTTAGAAAATCACATCTTATATTGAAGAAGGTAGAGTCAGATGAGTATTTAATTTAGATCCCATTTAGATATATAGATATATTTATTTATTTTCATTGTTAATTTATTATTATTATAAATTTTTTCATTTTATATTTCATAAAATGGTTTGATCTAGAAAAATTTGGTGGTGGCCTATTATGTATATATCACACCCTTCTTGGAAAACCCTTGGTACCCTCATAGAATTTATGATTGTATGTACAGATAAAGGGAAGTAGACAATATCCTTTTCTTGGTTGATTTTTCTAGCATGGAGTACAGGGGGCATAAGATTGATCATATGCTCGTGATGTTAGTAGTAGCTATTTTTAGTATTGTTATATTTTTGTTATCATGTGGTATATTCATGTATCCCATGATTCCCCCATGTAATAATTTTTTAAATCTAAATAATCATCATCATTTTTCATATATTATTATTCATCTTACATTTATTCATTAATATTACATTTTTTATTAATATTATTCAGCTGATTTCTATTTCATATTACTTTCCTCTATAGTGGGTTACCGATATCATTTTCTTAGTGGCTACTTCTTGTTTTTTCCTATTATATATGTATACACATATACTAATGAAATAAATTCAAATATATAAGGGAATATCCTCCCCACAATCACACCCTTTTCCTTATCTTTTTATTTTGATCCATTAGATTTTTGGGAGGGAGGATTGATGTTTTTTGTCCCACTATCTTGGGGCACCGCTGAGTGGAATCTAGGGGGGTTCTACATAATTGGTTACTATGTAAACTAAGTTTCATAGTTCTTCTATGGTTATATCATGAGTGATAAATAATTTTATATTATATGTTATTAAAGTTATATTATAGTTGTCTAAGATTATTTTTCATATGCTAATTGATGGATCATTTGTGGGTGTAATACTTGAGTATTCATACGTGCCGATTTATCATTATTTTGGTAAGACCACATGGTTGTGTTCTTGATAACAGATTCTAATCGTTTAGAGAAAAATAGGTCTTAGTAAATCACCACTATAAAATTATCATTATTAGTAAAACTATGATATATATATGGATCAATTATCGGTATTTATATTCTTTTGGATTGATTGCTACATCCATGCACCATCATGGTATTTTTGTGTTAGTTAACAGAATGGTTCATGGAGGAGTAGGATAGAGTTATATGTGCATATAGAGACCACTAATATAAAGAAAATATTAATGAAGTTATTGATATTTTGGAAGGATTTTTACAATTACACAAATCATGTATGGAATTATTTAATGAATAACATGTTTGGGGTAAAACAACAATTCTTCTTTGGGAATTCAATAATTGCATAAGGAAAATTAGTAGTGTATTGATGACAAGGGTAAGTAATGATTTTTTCATTGAAGTAATAACATGGATTCATATTGATTATTACCATTATAGTTTACATTTTGTAACAAATTATGGATTTTAGTGTTTTTGAACTATCATGTCGGGAAGATCTTCATTAACCAATAGAATATATGGATTCTAATTTCTGGATTCAAATAAATTAATGGTTTAATTGATCATTTTAAGGTTATTTTTGGGATTTTTAGAGTGTAAAATTAAGTGGATTGTTACCCATAGTGATATCATGTGTGTTGGTGGGGGGAAATGTTGTGGATGTGGTTTCTACATAACACCAATATTACTACCAATATCTTAATAAATTTTATTTCCTGAATAATTATATGAAGATACACTTAATATAACCAAAGAGACTTTGATTCCTACTTTATTTGGTTAATTAGGTACATAATGTTGCAACATGAAATAGAAATACCACATATCTTTTTTCAAAACATTAAAACTTTATTTTTTATTCCTTGGATCTGATAAAATTTCACGAGAAAACCTCAAGACATAGATAAGATAGAGGTGAGCTAAAAATCCAAGTATGTGAATAAACATACCATATTATAAGGTAATAATGTACACATGATGAAAGAGGCATATCGAGGTAACATAAAATGTGTGAGGATCATAATCATGAAAAGTGAGGCATGACATATCAGGATATCATAAAGAAACCATAGGATTTCCAAAAAAATAAAACATGACATTTTAAAATTATGTCCTGGATAAATTCCATGAATATATAACAAAGAGGTAATATAATAACCTACTAAGATCCATATATGGAATATCATGAGATAAAAATATCACCCAATTATTTTTTTTGATTGTAATGGGGAAGAATAATAGTCCAGGTGATTATGTTATAAATGTAAAGATTATTTTCTATTCATGGAGTTATCATAAATCATTAGAAATCTATAAAAGTTGTGATGTAAGATTTATACAAGAAAGGGGGATAAAATGTGCATTAGGTCATATTAATTCTGATTGTAATCATAACAATCGTATTCAGAATAATATGGAAAGAACTATATTTATTAGGAGGTCACAATAATTTCAATTGACATCCAGAGGATTTTGAATCAAGTCTTCAATGAAATGTAGGTAATGAAAGACATCATGATACATAATGAATTTTTTTAATAAATAAATTTAGTGAAGCCGATAATTTCTAGTGTCAGGATCATCATAATAAATTTTTAGGATGTATATTTTTTTAAAGGATGATTTGAATGACCATAAAGAAACAAATATAGAATTTGTTAATGTTGAAGCTGTTGAAATTGGTCCATCATTTCTAGTGAGTAATAATATTCATAAAAGGGAGAATTGTTTGATCAAATGAATTCATTGGTATCATATACAAAAAATAATACAGCTATAAATGTTAAAGCTATGGATACTGGTCCATCAGACTCTATAAGCCATTGCAATCATCAGAGGAATAATTTTTTGGTAATAATGAAGGAAAAAATGTGGTGACCAAAATTAAGAGGAGTTCAGAGTTTAATAAAAAATGTTTTAAAAAATTTAAAATGTATTGAGTTTCATTATTTATAATTCAAGTGGGTTAGGAGAAAAAGAGAATAAGATTATATTATTTTACATTTTCATTCATCCAAATATGTAAAATTTTAATGAAAATTAGGAATGATAATCATTATCTGATTAATATTTCTGAAAATGATAAAATAAAGTATAAGTTTTTAGAATATTAGAGAAGGATCATGAAGAAATTACAAGAGTTTATTATCATTGAAGAATCAATAAATATAATCAAAAGTCAAGGTAAATTCCAAATTTCTGTAAATTTTGTTGAGCGGGAGGAATTTTAAGAATCCCACCCAAATCATCCATAGAGAGAGTACCAAAGGGAAAGTATCTTGTACTATATTACATATATACTATTCATTAATTTTATAGAGAAAGAGGATATCTGAAAAAAAAATTCTACAGAGTATAAGTGGTTTTAGTATAATTTTTCATGATGAATCCATGCGCATAGAATATAGCGTAGAATAGACAATATTGCAATGTATTCATCTGATCATCATATTTAGATATTTAACATATTCAATTGTTTATCATATTGGGAATTATTATCATATTGATATTTCTAGACTTGAGAAGGAATTGTTTAGAATTTCCTCTACTATATTCTGATATAGTTAAATTTTTCATAATAACCAATCAGATTTGGAGAATCAAAATGGGAAATCAGACTGAGTTTATAAAAAAAGTCTTGGATGTTTCTAACAACATCTAGGTAAGAAAGTGAGTAATTTTTTTAAATGTTTATATTTTTGAATGTTTATAAATAATCACCGTAAACTTTTCATAACAAAAACATTGTATTACATCATTTGTGATACAAGGATCACACATGCTATTGAATAGTTTACATAGTTCAACACAAGTGAAAGGGAATATCACACACATTTTATTCCATGAAAAAGGATATTTTTTCTAGTGTATTGTGTTGTGTTGGAACATTTACATACCATACCAATGATGTAGTTATTATTGTCGAATCGTGAACCTTATAAATTGTTATGTTCCCGTGTATTAGGGTATGAATTATTTTTAATTGAGAATGTTATCTTTAACTATAGGTAAAGGTTATTTATTTAGAATGGAAACATAAATGAGAAATGATATCAATGATTCACCCCTCCCCCACTCAGTTATACAATATCCGTAACCAGGAAATTACAATTGGTATTAGAGGCAGGTTCCCCTCATTTTTCCGTGCATAATATTAGAAGAGAATTTGATGGAGAATTTGAATTGTGTGAAAAATAATGGAATCCTAGTTTAATATGGTAATAAATATTATATTTGTAATGATATAATGTTTCATTATCATACATCTGTTTGATATGATGTTCATGAAGTAAAAATATAGGGTTTTCTTCTAATTTAGGATAATGTTCTACATAAAAATATTGGTAAGAAGAATATTGAGAATGATGGATTGTCCAAGAATTATTTACTATAATAACTTTATGAATGTGGGTTTTAAGTTTTAATGGTGTTTTCATTTCCAAATGTATATGGGATAAGATGAAAAACATATACAAAGGAAATAAAAAAGTAAATATGAAAAAATTACAAATCTGGAGACTGAAGTATGTGTATTTTAAAATGGGTGAAGATGAATCGATTTAGGACCAATTTACTTGGGTAAATTACATTATCAGCACTTTCATATGTTTAGTTAAAAGTTTTAGGACTCTACAATTTTTGAAAAGATCATAAAAATTATTCCCGACAAGTTCAATGATATAGTTTCTTCATGGGAAGATTATGATCCAAAAACATTATCTATAGATTATTTTTATAGCACTCTATCTATTATGAAATGGTATTGGAGAAAGTTATGAAATGAAAAACAAAATATTATTGAGAAACATATTTTAATGCATTAAATAAAAAAAGTAAAAAAAATATTCTTATTAAAGAAAAAGCTAGTGATTCTGATTTTGAAAATGATATATGTAAAGGTATTGATGGTTTTTATCCTTGTTTTCTAATAATGTGAGTATTGGTGTAGGTAAATAAAAAAGAAAATATCTCTTGAAATTATTTAACTGTGGAGACCTTCAGAACATTTTAGCTAATTTTCCTCGAAGTAACTAATAATAGGATAGCGATGAAGATGATAGAAACACAAGAATATCATGGTTAGGGAGATAAAAAATAATATTTTTCAAAAAGGAAAGATAGAAATTTAATAAAATACAAAATATGAATTTTCTTATATAAATATGGAGAAGATGAAGATGGTGGTGGGGAATTTGAAAGATTAATAGAGTATATTTGTGAGAATACTTTTATTGAAATAGTGAATTATGAAGATATCAGAAGCATCAATTATAATAAAGAATAATCTCAACATTTATTTCATTTGAAAAAAGAGTTGAAAGGATGTGTAATGGAAATTAGAAGGCTCGAAAAGAAGAACAATATTTTTAAATATGACTTTTCCTGAAAAAAAAGTAAAGAAAATTTTTCATTAGAGAAAAACAATATGTTGGTGGAGATTTATGATTTTAATAAATCTCTTAAGGAATAAAGGAATCATAATGAACATTTGGAAGTGAACGTGAAGGAAAAAAGAATCATTTTTGGAACTTTTACAAAAAAAACTTATAGAGCTGAATAGAAAGGTACAAGTTTCAAAACACTGTCTCAAAAGTTGGTGAATGTTCTTATTTTGAAAAATCTAATAAGTATAAACCAGGGTTCCATGTAATGTTTAATAGTAAATCTAGAAAAGTTATATATGTGGTCAACATTAAAAAAGTAGTGAATTCAAAATCAACTAATCGTGAGTTTAAAAATAATTCTTAATAATCTGAATATGGAAATTTTTTTAATACTTCTGGTTCTGATAAGGATAAAACGAAAACCTAACTGAAAAAGGAGATTCCGATTGATAACTGAAATATTGGTGGTTTAGATAAGAATGAAAAAATTTAATTGAGAAACATGATCCCAATTTCATTAAATATGAATATTTTAGAGGAAAATATTCATTATATGGTTACTGCTAGTATTATGGTGGATTCAGACATACAGAATAAATGTTCTAGTTTAACCAACTATATTACTAATATTCCACAGGATATAGAAGTCAATTTTTGAGGGGTAGTCAATTCTCTCAAAATAAGAATCCTCAAACACTTGTTTGAAGAATGCTATGATGGTTGGTGTGAAAGTTTAAAATAGGTTCCAATATTTAAAAACTATTTTTGAACGATGCTAATAACCTAGACACCTAGAAATAGAATGTCTTGGTTTGTTTCCAACATAAAAAATGAATTTTAACAATTCTCAAAAGCCTAATGTGAAGAAAAAAAGAAAGAAGAAAAGGATATTATTGTCGCAACCACTCCAAAATCTATAAATGGAGAATGAACATGGTTTCATGAATGTGGGTTTTATACTCATTTGATAGAAGAATTAAGGATTTTGAATAATGAGAAATACTTTAAATAAAGAATGATGACATTTATTAGTGATGACTCATTGAGAATCAAAGGTGTTGATTCAACCTTTATTAGGTTAAAAAATATGAAATCTAAGAAAAAATTATATGATGATGAGATAAAACAAAATTTTATATGTTTTTTAAAACTTTATGGTGATGGATAAAAAGTTATCTTCAGAAAATATGGGTTTTCTTATAAGTGAGGAAGATGGGGAGATATTTATAAGAGGCTAATATACAAAAGGAATCTTGTTTCAAGTTGGTGAAATAAAAAACTATTGTTACTTGAGTATGGTGGAAGAGAATCTATTGTGGAATAAAAGGCTGGGAATCTTGTGTTAATGAAACATTATAATGTTATCAATGTGATATAGTGTATGATATATTCTGGAATTTTCAATAATATGTGATCGGTGTTGCACTATTTTTTAAAAGGGAAAAATTACAAACTCAGTGCATAATAATTATTATATTTTCTCAAAACAACCTCTAGAACATATTCATTACAATTTTTGTGGGAAAATATTAAAAAAATAACTAATTTAGATATGTACTTAATCACATTCAAAGATGATTTTAAACAAATTACTTATGTTATGTTAATGAAACATAAGTCAGATATTCTAAAATTGTATAATATTTTCATGAATAATGATGAGATGGAATGTGATTATTCCTTAAAGATGTTGAAAACTGATAATGGTGGGGAGTATAAGAATGAATATTTTATAGGTTATCTTGAGAATCATGTAATTCATCAGGAGAATATTTCCCCACACACTATTCAACAAAATGGGGTTACTGAATGGAAGAATAATTATTTGGAGTAAATGGAAAGAAATATTTTACATGATCATGGTATTTTCCATTATGATTGGAGGCAAGCAATTAGTTTGGTTATATATATCCATAATTGATGTTTCTATAAGACATGTTCTTATATTACACCATATAAAAAAATTTATTGGAAAATTTATCATTGAAACACTTAATAATTTTTAAGAGTCCATTCATTATAATGAAAAAAGTGGAAATATTGGAATGTTTTAGAATAATGGGTATGATCGATTTTTTCATGGCTATGATCTAGAAGGAAGATGATACATATGTTTCCAAAAAGACACAGAAATAATTTTCTATTATTGTGATGTGAAATTTATTTAAAATATTGGGGAAGATAAATAGTCTGATGTATAAAATGAAGTTATGACAGATACATAATCTTTTCTTAAGGATAAAAACAATTGTAACCATACTCATCAATAAAAATAATACTCAATAATTTCTAGTGATGAGAAAGATAATCAAAAATCTCATCCTATGCTATGGAAAAAATTGGAATCTTTTAACATTATTGGTGATCAAATTTAGAATTTTCAAACAATAATAACATCAAATTCTGTTACACATAATTATATTTATTCAAAATTTATGCTGAATAATGTAAAATAGGATTTTGAGTATCTAGAATGGGTTCATTCCATGAATAAAAAGCTGTATCAAATAGAAAAGAATGATACATGGGAAATTATACATAAAAAATAAAAAAACTATTATTCATATAAAGTAAGACTTCTGGAAAAAGATGAATGAATAAAATAAATTGAAAAGGAACAAATCATGATTACTGTTTTTTGGTTACTCACAAATTGAGGATGTTGATTTTGATGAAAAATTTTCATGGTGGGAAATGTTAGAAATAATCATAATTTTTCTTTTTTAATTTTAAATAATGAAGTTAAAAAATATTTTAAATGCATGTAATGTCTGCATCATTAATAGGTATCTTTATAAGGAAGTTTGCATTAAACAAAATTATGGATCAGTTTTTTGGAAAATGAATTTTATGTGTGTAGATTAAAGATTTCCTTTTATGGGATGAAATAAGATCTAAGGTATTGGTATTCCAAATTAGATACTTTCTTAAGAAAGATGATTTTTAAGAAAGGAAGTGTTGATAGAAATAATTACATAAATTAAATTAAATATTTTTCTCTTCCCATAATTATTTATGTTGATGACATTTTCATTTCATAGAATGGTGAATGATGTTTGGAATGATTTAGAGAAGAAATCAAAAAGTTTTGTATGATATCCATGATAAGGTAAATGAAATAAATAATTGGGTGATAAATTCTAAAAAATAAGAAACTAATTTTTATTTTTCATGAAAAGAATGAATAAAAACATCATAAAAATTTTGGTGTGGAAATATCGAAAAATGTCTTCACAACAATTTCATTGGGAACAAAATTTTTATATTGATGGAGAATGCATTGAACTTGATCAAAAATAATTTTGGAAACTGATAGTATTTTTGTTATATTTTATTTCTTCAAGACCAAAAATTTGTTTATGCTCCTACCATATGTGTCGGATTTTAGAGTGCTCCTAAACAATCACATTTAATTGCGAAAAAATAATTCATAGATACTTCAATGGAACACAAAAATTACAGAATTGTCTATGATAACTTAGAAATTATTGATTTATTTGGGTACTTAGATGTTTATTGGGAATGAATTATTTATTATAGAAGATCCACCAGTAATGGAATTTCATTATGGGTAAAATCTATGTAGGTTTTCATTAAAGGAAACAAAATTCATTAACTCTTAGTAAATATAATGATGAGTATGTTGCATCTACTCAATATTCTACCTAACTTATGTGGATGCTGACTTAGTTAGAATATTTACTTTTTGACATGAAGTTACCCCATATCATGGATTATGATAATCAAAGTGAAATAAACCTCACCAGTAATCTAGTGAAACATTCTCAATGAAATTTTATTGATATAAAATATGATTTTATTAAAGAAAATGTTTGTAAGATTGAATTAAAGCTGGAAGTTGTTCCATGATTGGAACAAGTTTCTGACATTTTTACAAAACCATTACCAAATGAACTATATTCTAAATTGATGATGAACATGGGAATCCATCCAATTTCACATCAATGATGAGGTTTGGGTGTTTTAACCTCTCTAAATTTTCCATTTTGATAGTGTTTTCAATGGGGATAATTGTTTCATAAATCTATAAACATATCTTTCAAGGAAGCATTTTTAAATGGGTATTTGTGGGTATAATTTTAATTCCATATTTTAAGTGTATGAACTATTTTAATTCATTGTTGGAGTTTTTGAAGGAAAGAATTGATGTTTAATCATAAGAAATTATAAAATATGATGAAGGAATCTATGGAAGAATTTTGAAGATGTTTTCATAATCACTACATTTGAACGATGCGATTTTTCTATCAATATTTCATATTTATTATTGTGATCTATCTCACATAGTCTTAGAATTGTTGATAAGTAATCCATTTATTGAGGATAATAAGTTCAGTAATTTATGAATCTTGGTTGAAATTAAAATTCTAAAGGGAATATTTTTAAGAAAAATATGATAAGGACGATCGTATTTAGGTTTTTCCTTTTGTTATCAATGATATTTAAGAAGAAAATGATGTTTAAGAAGAAAATATATCATCTCACATTGTATTTGGTGTAAATCAGACATTATATCATATTCATGGAATCAAAATAATATTTCTTATTAAAATTATAATCATACACAAAATTTGCTTCTAATTGGATTGAGGAGAAGCATGATGGAATAAAATGGTCGTCAGAATCACCTTGAGTCCAGAATGAAATGTGTGATTATAATAGGGAAGAATCAGAGTTAGTGCTACTATGATAATAATATGACGTTGACTTACTAATATTTGAGTTCCCTAAAATCATAATAATTTTTTAAAATGTGTGATTCATGATTGATATAATAAATGGGTGGGAAAAGAGATGATATAATATTCAGTCTGATCATAATCATGTCAAAATTATTCAGGATTATAAAGAAAGAAAAATGTTGATTTGGAATTCATAATACAATCCATTGAAAGATATATTATTCTGAAGCTGATCTTTAATATAATCAATGTCATGAATGAAGTAATGATACACGTCGAAGTTTTGGAAAGAATAATGTTGGTGAATCAAATGTTTTCTAGTCTCATGATTAATATAATAAATTTTCTGGATCCATATTTTTTTAAAGAATTAAAATAATGATCATAATGATGAAACAAATTTGTTGTAAAAGTTAAAGATTCGGAAAATGGCCCATCATATTAAATTTTTCATAGTATTCATCAAAGGAATACATCTTTGTGAAACAAAATTCATCGGTATCATATTTAGAAGAGAATGAAGCTGATGAAGTTTAGGCAGCGAATACTGGTCAATCAGACATGGTATTCTGTTGTAATTTTCAATAGAAGAATTGTTTAGACCAATTAATGAAATAAAATAAAAGTATGTGGTGATCAATTAGATGAATAATTTAATATTTCAGTCAAAAATTTAGTCAAAAATTTAAAATTGGTTGAATTACTCTATTTCTCATTCATGTGGGTCAATAGAATATGAAAAGAAGAATATATTGTTTTATATTTTCTATCATTGTAAAAAGGAAGATCATAATGACAATCATAATAGATAATCATAATCTGGATGATGTTTATAATTAAATTAGAAAGAGATCTAAATTTTTTAGAAGATTTAAATAGGATCAATAATACACGAGAAGAGCTGAGAAGCATTGAAAAAGTTATAAATGTTCCCGTAATTCATCAAAAATTAATGTTTTGGTTAAATTTTGTTGAGAGGGTAATATTTCCATAATCCCTCCCAAATCATCCTTGGGATGTTTATAAAATGGAAGGTACCTTTTACTTTCTGACATATGTTATTTTCAAGAAAGGAGGAGAGAGGGTATATCTTTGAAGAAATTCTAGACTGAAGAAGTGGTTCTTGGATTTTTTGTCTTGAAGAAGTCTTTCTTGATAGAAGGGAAGTGAGAAGAGAAAAGATTTCAATGTATTCAGTTGATCATCATATTCAGATGATTATCATATTCAACCAATTATCTTATTAGACCAGATTAAATTATTGTGATTAAAAAACTAGAGAATAAAGTATTTAGAATTACCTCAACTATATTCGGGTAGAGTTACATTTTTTATATTGAGAAATCAGACTGGGAAATCACACTATGTTTTATAAAAAAATCTATGTTTTTCTTTCTTGCTTCTAGGTAATAAAGAGAATAAGTTTTTTTGAATGTTTATATTTTTTAATGTTGATAATGAAGTACTATAATATGTTTGTTATAGAAATTTGTGTTAAATAATTTGTGCTAGAAGGATCACACGCACTATTTAATTGTTTACATAGTGATACATTACTGGAAGGGAATATTCTACTCATTTTAGTGCACACAAATGGATAGTTTTCTAGTGGATCAGGTGGTATTGGAAAATTTCCATACCATACCAAGGATGTTGCTACTCTTGTTGAATAGTGATGCTTATAAATACTTTATTTCCTATGGATGTGTGTTTGAATTATTTTCATTACAGAAAGTTATCTTTAATAGGATGAGAATGTTGTTTTAATTAGTAAGGAAACATAAAAGATAAATGATATCAATTACTCACACCTTCCCCTATCCTTGATAATGTTATCCTAACTATGAAATTACACTTACCTAGAGAGACAAATTCATAATGATTGTGAATGGTTACTTTATATAGTATTGAGACCTTGTGAGTGTATGATCAAAATGTAGATTAAGATGATTAATTACAAGAGGGGTGGTAATTTCAGGTTTAAAAATATTTGTTTTTATCCTTAAAAAAATAAATTTCTAACAAAGTTAAACATGGTGGATTCCAAAACGCTATTTAGTTCTTAAGAAATAAACTATATTTCTTAGGATCTGATAATATGGATCTGATAAACAAACATAATACATGTTTACTTATGGAATGATTCTACCATAAAGCATTTATAATTTTATTTATCTGAGTATAAAATTATAAGAAATTATAAGAAAGTTTTAATTTCATTCTTTAACAAAAAGTATTAGAAATAAAGCATGTAACAAAACAGGAATGAGTAAGATATATTTTAACCCAAAGAGATGAGTATCGAACAACCTTAGATAAAGGTCCCTTGATTTATACACTCAAGAAAGTTTCTCTCACCAATACTAGGGTAGGCCCTCAATATGAATATTTTAATATTTTTTTATACCCTGAAGCCCTCAAAATTTAAGATAGTTTCCACCTCTGTCTTAATATCCTCAGAAGCCCTCGAATATTAATGTAGTCAGTACCTCTATCTTCATATCCCTAGAATCCCTCAATTAATGCAAAAAATAATCGGAGTTTCACTAAGGTGAACAAGTTGTTCACAGCTGAACAAGATGTTCACAGATCGCACAATGTGTGAGAGTCTCTCTCTCTTGAAATATCTTCATAGAATCCAAACATGTAATCTTGAGATATTTCAACATGTTTCAACATATTTTTAACTCATTGAATGGCTATGGTATTTATATTTAATGGTTCCAATGGTTGGATACCTCCTCCAATATTCATATTTTTCCTTAAATCTTAGAGGTACCAATACACATGTCACTCCACCAATAATTAGTTAGAAAAAGACTGTACGACATCATTTTATGTAAGAAAAATTTGGAATCATTAAACATGTGTAGGAAACAATAATTTTATAAGAAAATATTTTTAACATAAAAAATATTCAGAATTCATAATTATAGGATTATAAAAATATGAACAATCATATTTTTAAATAATATATATTCAGAGTCAGAGTTTTGAGAAATATAGAAGCTAATTTATAATGATTTTAGAGTCTATAAAAATTAGAGTTCAAAGTCTAATATCTAGAGAAATCAAATTATGATTTCTGAAGAAATCAAAGTCTAATTTTTGGAGATACCGGAGTCTGATTTCAGGGGAAATCAGTTTATGATTTTCAGGGAAATTGAAGTTTGATTTTAGCAGAAACCAGAATCTGATTTCAAGAGAAATCAGAGTCGGATTTTAGGAAAAATATGAGTTTGGTTTTAGGAGAAATATTTATCTGATTTGAGGAGAAATTGGAATTTGATTTCATGATAAATATGATTCTAATTTCAGGAGAAATTGAAGTTTGATTTTAGCATAAATTGCAGTATGATTTCAGGAGAAATCAGAGTCGGATTTCAGGATAAATCAGATTCTGATTTTAAGAAGAATACAAGTCAGATTTTTGGAGATATCAGAGTCTAATTTCATGAGAAATTACAGTCTTAATTCATGAGAAATTAGAGTCTAATTTTATGTGAAATCATAGTCAGATTTCAGAAGAAATCAGAGTCTCGTTTTAAGAGAAATCAGAGTCTCAATTTTGGGAAAGTCAGATTCTAAGAAACATTAAGGTTCCAAGTAAGGTATGGGTCCAATTTTTTGCTTTATAAAAAAATGGTTAATTATGGTTTAGTAAAATACTCTATAAAACAATGAAAACCATAGTTAAAGTCATAAAACTTTTAGGAGAATTTAAATTTTCTTTATAAAATATTTAATAGAGAAAGATAATTTTCTTTAATAAAATGTGTTTGTGATTTTCAAAACAAAATGAAATGGAAAAGTCATCGAGGAACTTTTTAAGTCAATAGTCTTGCTTTTTTTGAAAGCACAAACAACTTTTCAAAATAAAATATAAGGAATAAGGTATTCAATTTTTTAACATTAAAATAAATACTTATCTCCCATTATGTATTACCCGTTATGAATACATATAATATCCCCCTTAGGTTTTGAAATCTCTAAGGATAATATTATTTTCTTTAATAGAGAAGTTACTTCTTCTTTCATAAGAATATCTTATTTAAGTAATCTACCCTTAATTAATCACCCCTTTCTTAGGGAATTATTTTCTTTTAACTTAATGATCATTTGATCATTATTTTCTCTCACTATGGGATTTTTAAAATGTAATGGAGGGAATGAATAAAAAAATTGTACGTGAAGGGTTATAAACAGGAAAGAAAAAAAAATCAAAAGACAACTATATTTCAATATGATGGGAGATTTTTTTTAACGGAAAATAAAACAAAAGATCCATGTTCTATGAAAATAAATCATCCATATTATTTTCCTTTTCCATTAGATTTCTCAAGGTTACCTTCATCTTATTCAACTCTATGTGATCATCCTCAAATTTCATGATCAACTGATCCTAATCATGATTTTTCTTTTCGAGATAATTGTTTCTACTTCTTGAGAATTAAGAAATTCATCTTGATACTTTACCACATCTTCTTTCTTAGTGTATCATCACTCAACAACATAATGTTAAAAACTCTAGGTTTTGAACTACAATGAATTTTTAATGATTCGTGTAGTGGAATAATAATGTTTGACAAGATTGTTGTATAAATTATAATATGAGACCTATGGCTACCATTATTTATATTTTTGATGGTTAACAGAATAAACTTGATGAGATTTATCTTCCTTCGATTCAGGAGAAAATCTGTCATGAAGATATCACATTTCTTAAGGGCATACTTGTCTCCCTTTATCAAAATGATCAATCTTTGATTCCCAAATCTAGCAATATATTGTTGGAAGAAAGATGATTGTTCTTTGGTGAAGTAAATCCTTTAATCCCAAGGAATCCAATTTCATTAACATTCACAAAAGAAACTTCCTTGTCTAGAATCTTGTGAGAAAAAAATATGGACTCACCTTTATAAGGAATGTCCAAAATGCATACAGTCTTGTTGATAGATAAAGAAGAAGTTTTTCCATAGCTCTTGAAAGAAAATTTTTTAATTCCTTCATATTCATAAAAGACAATTGAATCATATAATTCTATAAAAATATCAGGATAAACTAGATCCTAATTGTCTAGTTTGGAAACACAATGTATTTTTAATCCATTCTTCATGATGATTTTTGAAATCAAATAATCAAACTTGAGAAAGAAATTTGGGTCCACCAACCATTCTCGGAAAATTAACCAGTCCTTGAGTTCATTAATAGAGGACATCAGATTTTTCAATAAAACTTCAAGAGACATTCAGAGATTAAGGAATCATAGAAATATAAAAGAATAATTTCAATGCTGGTAGAGCTTTGGTGAAAAACACTGAGAAAAATGATGTGGGCTCGAATAAAGGGTCCTTATTACAGGTTTTGTGGTGATAGTTCATATTAATAAATTAATCCAACAATTGATATTAGATTGATTTGATCAGATGATTGATATTAACTCCTAACAAGTATTTTTAATATTTTTATCTTTTTTGGTTTTAAGGAAAAATTAGATTTATTGAATGTGAATCCGACAATGTTTTCTTAAAACAATCTAGAAATACCAACAAGTAAAAAATTTAATTATAATGATTTATGTAAGGAAACATGACATTCAGATTAGTCAGATAAGATTTTCAATATAGTTAATGTTCTTCTAGAAGAATATACTGTCCCAAAGTATTATTTAGGAGAGAATTTGTTTTCTTCCAAACAAAATTTTAAGAAGGAAAAAAAGTAGGTTATAAAAATTTTAGTAGGGAAAGATTATTTTTGGTTCCGAAAAAAATTTTTAGAAGAAAAAAAATTAAGATATGGAAAAAATTTTAAGAAAACAATTTAGGATCTGGAAAAAAAATTAGGAAAAAAATTTATATTCTGAAAACAAAATATTCATGGAAATATAAAAGATTAAAAATATGTACACCCCCCATGAAAAGAAGTATCTTAATGTAAGAAGATTGGTTTAAAAAAAGTTATTATGGATTATTACGTTATGTTTATCATTCCAAAATTTGGTTTAATATATTAAAATCTATTAAAGGGAAATGATTTTTTAGAAATTTCATCATGTTAGTCCTGTATTCCGATAAATTGACGAGTGGTATCTCTTTTAAGTGTGTGATCCCTAAGAACATGATGCCTAATATCTATGTGATTTTAACGGGAGTAATGTGCAGGGGTTTTTCTTAGGGAAATGGCACTAGTATTATCACACATTATCAATGTTTTGGTAAAACTCATGCCATAGTCTGTGAGTGTGTGTTGCATCCACCAAACTTGAGCACAATAACATCCAACAAATACATATTCAGATTTCGAAGTGCAATGTGCTACTCAATTTTGGTTCTTTAATGTCCAAGAAACTAATGAATCTCGAATAAAAAGAAAATTTACAAATTTAGTTTTCTTATATATTATACATCCACCAAATTCAACATCTGAAAAACATTTTAAAACCAAATCATTTTCAAAAGAGTAGAAAAGTCCTAAATCCTTAGTTCAAATTAAATAGAGAAAAATTATTTTTACTAATTTTATATGATATCCCTTTAAATTATTTTGATATCTTTCACATAATAATACTAAAAAATTATTTCTAGATTAATAGATGTTATGTATAATAAACATCTAATCATACCTCTAAAATATTTTTGATCAACAGGTTTCCCAGCTTCATCAAGATCAAGAGAATTTGAGGTACCAATTGGAGTACTTATACATTTAGTGTTGTCATATCCATAATTCTTAATAATATCTTTAATGTACTGATGTTGAGATATATATGTCTCTTATGATTTATGAGAAATCTAAAAACTAAAGGTAATTGATAACTCACCCATCATACTCATTTCGAAATCTGATTTCTTAATAACCACAAATGAATCAGTTTAAGATTGGTGAGTTGATATGAATATAATATCATAAATATAGATTTAAACAAACATATTTTTTTTCTTATTTTTATTTATAAAAATGGTTGGATCACCTGTTCCCATAACATAATTTTTTTGTAACAAAAATCATGTAAGAATGTCATACTAGGATCTTGGGGCATGTTTAAGTCCATATAATGTGTTGGTATGTTTAAAAACATGTTCAAGATGTTTTTTGACTTCAAATATAGGAGGTTGTTCAAAATAAAATTCATCTTGATCATATCTATTACAAAAATTTCACTTCATGTCCATTTGAAAATGTTTGAAATTAAAGAATGTTGTAAAGGCTACTTGAATTCAAATAAATTCATGTCTAGATACTAGAGAGTAGTTTCTTTATAGTATATTCCTTTTTTTTGATTATTTCATTTAGTAACAAATCTCCCTATATTTCTTATTATGATTCCATTCTCATCAAATATTTTTTTGAAGACCCATTTTAGTCCAATTACAAAATATTCATTAGTTCTCTCAACGATGTTTTTTACTTTATTCCTTTCAAATTCATTTAGTTCATCTTGTATAGCTTGAATTAAATCTTCATCACCTAATGATTCATCAGTACTTATAGGTTTTAATTAAGAATGAAATGGTAGATGTTCTACATTATTTATTAAATAACGTATAGTCCTTAAAGGTTTATTTACATCCCCAATTATCCTATCACTATGATGATTCTTAATAAACAACTGATTTGGGTTTTGTAAAACTTGTTCATCAACATAAGGTAAAAAAATCATATAGGGTAAATACTTCAGAAAAATTTTCTTTAATATTTTCATTTTTAGAAGAATATTCCATCAAATAATGATAATTACTTTTTTAAAATGCACCCAAGGAGGTTGGTTGGGGTTGATTAAAAACAAAATTATCATATTCATAAAATTTAACTTGTATTGTTTATTCAAGAGTACATGAATTTTTGTTAAAAACAATATAATTCTTTGAAGTATTGGAGTTTCCTTAGAATATTCCTTCATCATATTTGGGTGATAATTTATGTAAGTTATATTTAGTATTCATGATGAATACTTTTCATCCAAATACTTCGATGTAATAAAACTTTGGTTTTCAACCATTCCACAATTTATATGGTGTTTTATTAAGAAAATGATGAATTAAAACTTGATTTATTGTATAAAAAGAAGTTCATACATATTCATCCCAAAATTATTTTCAATAGAATATTAAATCAACATGGTTCTTGTTATATCTTGATTATTTTGATTTATTCTTTTAAAAACACCATTTCATGAGGATTTCTTGGAGATAAAGAGTTTTGAGTAATCCCTTTCTTACTACAAAAATTTCAAATTATGAATTTTCAAATTCTCCTCCATGATCACTATTCATAGTTATCAATGGATGGTTTTCTAATTTTTAACATTAACTAAAAACTGATTTAAAATTGGAAAATTCTTCGTAATTCTTTACTAGAAAATAGACCTAGGTAAATATAGTGTAATAATCAAATATAACAAATACATAGTATACTCCTCCAATAAATCCAGTTTTTGTTAGATTAAAAAGGTCCATATGCACTAAATGTAATGAATCAGAAGTTGAGACTTCACTTATTGTATTAAATCTAGACTGATGTTGCATGGCATATTGGCAAGGATAAATAAATTTTGATGAATCAAATCTAAGATCTGGTAGATACCTAACAAGTCTTTTCTTTGAGAGTTTTCATAGGTTCATATGGTTATAGTGTCCGAGTCTTCTATGACATAACCCAGATTGATCATCCATTTAATGAAGGTATAGTAGGTCTTGGATATTAGGGTCTTATATGTTATGTTTATAAACATTTGAGTGCATATAGGTAAAGAGAATAAACACTTATAATGTTTTACTAAGAATTTATCATTATCAAAATTTACAAGTTAACCTTCACCACATAATTGTCTTATGCTTATAAGTTTGTTCTTAAGACCTTTAACAAATAAAACATTTGAATTTAATGGTTTTACAAGAAGAAAAATATTACATATACCAACAAATTTCTCTTGTTCCTTATTTTAGAAAGTCACTTTTCCCCTTTTGTATTGATAATCTTTTCAAAGAAGTTTTTATTACCAGTCATGTTTTCGGAACAACCACTATCCATGTAAAAAGTATTGTTGTTGAAACATTCCTTATTGTCCAAAAAATAAAATAGATAGACTTTTAGAATCTAAACATTCTTGTTTCTAGGATTGTTAGAAAGTAAAATATTTGGTATCCACAATTTCATTGAAAAGTGAGCTTTAGGAAAAACTAAGAATTGAGTTTTATTTAAAGAAATTTTTTTCTCCCAATTTCCACCACATTGACACTTACTGAAAAAGGAGCACTTTGGGGAAGAAAATAGTTATGACTAAAAACAGTTTTTGAGTGAGTATAACCAAATCTATAATTATTCCAAAGAGGACAAAATTCTGCATAAATTTTATCAAATTCTTTCCTTCTAAAAGTAAAATTTGATAAAAGTTTATATAAATAAAAAAATTTGGATTTTAGTCTAATGAAAACATTCAAATCCTCATAGTCATTAGTCTTAGAGTTTGAGTTATTCTCTAAAACGTTTTTATTAGAAATAACATTTTCAATATCTATAGAAACATTATCCTTTTCAGAGTTAACTTCCTTAATGATTTTTGAAATATTTTATAAATCAAATGTTTTCTAATCATAAATTGTTAATGATATGATACTTCTTTTGTATGAATATAAATTCTATAATTTTTCATCCCTAAATTATTTTTGTCTTATAGTTCTCATTATAAAGTAATTTAGACAATCTAGAATCTTATTTAAAAGAATATAAGGTATTTTATTTTGATGTGGAATATTCTTCATTAGGAAAATTATTATTTATGAAATATTGGTTAATGGTTATGTATTTTGTACCGTAGCCACATGAAAATGATTTTCAATAGGTAAAATGGCTATTAGACTAATATTCTTCCAACTAGAAGATTCATATTCCCAAGATTCATCTTATGAGTCACCACCACTAGCAAACCTGGTGTCATTATTCTCCAGGACTATCATAGCCTAAGATTTGTAGTATGTAATTTCTTTCCTTTTAGAATGAATACACTTTCTATATTATCTCTTGGGCATAGGATAAGCAGGTCTAATATGTCGATCCTTTATGTATTCGAAACAAGATACTTCGGAATCTTTAAGGTCCTTTCTATCTTTCTTCTTATATCTATATTGCAAATCATTGTTTCTTCTAATCTTGTTTATCCTTTAACCAATATTAGATAATTCATTTTCATACAATTCACTATCACTGTATTCTAATATTATAATATATTTATTAGCATTACATCTTGTTACCCTTTCCGACGTCTTGGATTTAGATGTAGTAATGAAAGAAACACTTCTATTACCATTCTTCTTCATTTTAAAACCAACATCTCTCTTAATTAATATTTCATGCTAAAGAAGGGTTCCAAATAACTCATCAATAGTAATGTTAGATACTTTCCTATTTTTTAATAGCTTCTCTTTTATATTCCCACTCATTAGGCATAATATCAATTATCTTTTTCACAATAACATCATCATCAAGTCCCTTTTCTCCCATAGATTGAATAGTATTGACGATATTCATAAATATTTGTTTCACATTGAATACCTATTCTCCATAAGAAAACCTAAAACAATGATATTCATATATAAGCATAGATATATTTTTTTCAATGACCATGGATGTACCAAAATGCGTAACATCATGTTTCATCCAAAAGCTATTAGATGCTTCATAATATAAAATATAGATATATATTATCCTAGTAATAGAAGATAACAGAGTATTTCATATCTTCTAGTTTCATTAATAATATAGTTTTTCTTGATTTGTGAATGTTCGGATTTCCTTTTTAGGAATATTGTATTCTCCAGTGAGCAAAAAAAATTCCCCACTCTAGTGTTTATAACAAATTCCTTCATCCTATCTCTCCAATACTCATTATAATTACCATAAAAAAATTGGTGGTTTGGTAGGATTTAAATTTTCTATAGAACAAACATTCATTATATTCATTATATAAGAAAATAAAAAATGTATTTTCCCTAAAATGATTAGTAACAATAGTTTTAAAAAATTTAAGAAAAATATGAGCAAGTAAAGTTAAGAAATAAATGTTGAGAAGGAAAAATTATATGCAAGAATAAGTATATCTAATAACTTTATCCAATACCAATTTTAGGATTGAAATGTAGATTAAGATGATCAATTATATGAGGGGGTGAATTGTAGGTTTAAAAACTTTCATTTTTTTCACAAGAAAATCTATGTTAAACAATACAAAACAAGGTGGATTCGCAAACCCTATTTAGTTGTTAAGTAAGAAACTATCTTGCCTAGTTTTTGATAATATATATCGGATAAGGAAACATAATACAATTTTACATAGGGATATATTCAACCTTAAAGTGTATAGAATCTTATTTATTAGAGTAAACAAGTATATGAAAGCATAAGAATGTAATAAATTCATTATTTAACAAAGAGTAGCAGAAATAAAAACTTGTAAAAAAATAAGAACACATCGAAAATATTTAAACCCAAAGTGAAGGGTATCCAACAAACTTGGATAAAGTCACGTAATTAATACTTTCAAGAAATTCAGTCTTACCCACATAATGGTAGGCCCTTGATAGGAATATTAGAATTTGTCTTACTATCCCCCCAATCCCTCGAACATTAAGGTAGTTGGAACCTATATCTTCATATCCCCAAAATCCCTCGAACATTAAGGTATTTGGTAACTCTGTCTTCCTATCCCTAGAATCCCTCGAATGTATATAGCAAAAATTAGTGTCACACTAGGCTAAACAAGTTATTCATGACTGAACAAGATGTTCACAGATCGCACAAAGCATGAGAGTCTCTCTCTCTAGAAATATCTTCATAAAATCACAACATGTAATATCTAAATGGGTCAACATGTGTCAACATATTCTCAAATATTCAAATGGTTGTAGTATTTATGGGTAAAGATTCCAACAGTCAGATCCCTCTTCCAACGTTCATATTTTTCATTAAATCTTAGAGGGACTTGTACACGTGTCACTCAACCAATGGTTAGTTAGAAACAGATAATATAACATTGTTTCACATAAAAAAACATGGGAAACATTTACCATGTGTATGAAACAACATTCTGTAAGGAAAATAATTTTTGTACTTAAGAAATATTAACAAGTATGAATAATCAGATTCTAAAAATTTGAAGAATCTGAATCTGAAATAATAGATATTTAGAGTCTGAATTATGAGGAATATAGAATTTGATTTATGAATATTTTAGAGTCCGAAAAAATGAGAGTACAGATTCTAATTTCTTGAAAATTTTCAATCTGATTTATGAAGAAATTGGAGTCTGATTTGACAAGAAATAAATCTATGATTTCTGTAGGAATCAATGTCCGATTTTAGGTGAAATCTGAGTCTAATTTTGGTAGAAATAAGTGTAAGATTTCCAGAGTAATCAGAGTCATATTTAAAAATAAACCGGAGTCTGATTTCAGGGAAATCAGAGTCTAATTTCAAGGGATATTGGATCTAATTTCAGGATAAATCAGAGTCTGATTTTAGGAGAAATCAGAGTCTGGTTTTAAGTGAAATCAAATTCTGATTTCAGGTTAAGTTGTAGTCTAATTTTAGGATAAATCAGAGTCTGCTTTTAGCAAAAATCGATGTATGAATTTAGTTGAAATCAAAGTCTGATTTTAGGATAAATTATTGTCTGATTTTAGGAGAAATCAGAAGTATGATTTTAGAAAAAACAGAGATTGATTTTAAGAGAAATCACGGTCTTATTTGTGGGAAAATTGGATTCTATAAATCTGTAGGGTTCTGAATTAGGTAAGGATCTGTTGTTTATCATTATGAATAAATGGTTAATCTTGGATTAGGAGAACACTGGATAGGACAGTGAAACTCATAAGTAATAAAAAATTGTTTTTAGAGAAATTAAATTTTCTTTATGAAAATATTTCTTAGAGAAAGATAATTTTTCTTACAAAAATTTATATGTGATTTTCAAAACATTAAATAATGAAAAATTCATAATGGAACTTATTGAATCAATAGAGAGTACTCTAAAAGGGGAATGTTGAGTGAAATCATTCTCTAAGAGTTTGGATGGAAGATAAATGAGAGGTTTTCTATATTTATATAGTGATATATATATGGGAATTCATTTTTAATTTATAAACACGAGTTTTTGAATATATATGATAATCAAATAAAAAAAATTCTCATGGTTTCAACCAAATATGAGTGATTTTAATTCTTTTATAATTCCATGAGCCGAAAACATTAAAATAATTGCCTTGGTTATGTGGAAGTGAATTTTGTTTATAATGAATTTCTTTTTAGAACATAAAATATTATATAGGTTTTGGAGGATTCATTTTTGATTTTATAAAATTATGAAAATAAATTCAAAATTGCATAAAAGTGTAAAAATAATTTTTGGTCTTCGATACCTTTTATTCATATATTGCATAACTTTTTTCATAAAGATGTAATAATAAAAAATGTGTATTTATACTGTATTTAATTTTTTCCCAATATTCTTATATCTCATAAAATTATGAAATGTTATATTATTTAATAATTTAAACCTTATTAATCCAAAATTAATATTTATTCAAAAAATTATAATTCCTTAAATATAATAATTTTCAGTTAAAAAAACAACCTTCTATTGAAAAAATGATGGTTTTTTTACTATAATAGTTCTCCAACACCTATAAAATTAAAATTTTATATATTAAAATATATTATCATTTATATTTTATATTAATATATTAATAAAAATATTTTATATAAAAAATTATTCAATTCATAAAAAATTGTATTTTGATTTAATCCATATATTTCCTTTTTTATTATCATTAAAAAATTTAATTTTCATTAAATAGCATAATTAAATCATTTAAAACATAATATTAAAAGAATATAAGTATATTAATTTTTTTGATCAAAATATAACAAAAAAATTATAGTGACAATGTCTATATAAAGAGTCCTTTATTATACTTGTGAATTTCATAAGGGTAAGTTATGTAATGGTGATATCATCATTGGGTGGTTTGGTGAACATGGTTTGGATTGTGATGTCTTTTAGATTAAACTTATTTTATAATATATTGTGTTCATTGTTTATTTTTTTACTCTTGGATTGGGATTGGTCAACTAAAAATCAAAATGATTATATCTATCATGAAATATTAGATAAATGTGGTACATATGGTATGGTCTAACTTGTTGAGACCATCACTTCATTTGTATATTTCAAATAGAATTTATAATAATATTTATTATACTAATAATAATGGTCACAGTAAAATTGATATATTATTAGTCGTTTTGATGAATAATGGACTTTTAAATTTTATGTAACATTTAACTATCCAAAATAACCAAATTACTATATGTTTTCTCTATAAATTCATTTTTTAATAAAGAATTTAATCATTCAAAGAGGTAATTTCATATATAAATATTCTGTTCATTACATTATTCTACACATAAGATGTTTCTCCTTCAAAATTTCATTCATACACAAAAAATATGAGGACACTTCTATTCCATTACCTCTACTATATCTAATGTTTCTTCCTCAAACTTGTTGTCGCCCCACAACACTTTGACCAACTGAGTTGTCTTGTTTCATAGAACATTATTTATACAATCAATGATCTTTACCAGTTTTTCCTCATATGAAAGATCATTCTACAATGGTATAACCTCTATATTCAATACATTTGAGGTTTCTATAATAAAATACCTTAAGAGGTATACATGAAACAGTTTATATACCTGTCATAGGTTTGTTGTTCGTGATATTCAATTGGCTACCACTTATATGTCAACCAGGATCTCAATGGGGATGTTTTATTTGTGAATAAGTTTTCATATCACCCTAAAAGCAATTAATTGTTTCCAGAGTGATATAAAAATGACCAATTTATCTCCAAAATCAAAATCCAAATATTATAGGAAATTTTTTATATATAATTTATAATTAATTTTATTAGATTTAATATGATGTTTAATAGTTTTAATCTCCCCTATGATTTTCTTGATAAGAACAAGTCCCATCTACTTCTTCTTTCCAACTTCATCCTAAAAGGGATGAGTTTAAACTACTTACCCAATAGATCCTCATAAAGATCTATTTTATTTCTATAATTGAAACTATTATTACCTGATAACTCCACTAGGTTTTTTGCTAATAACAACAAACATGGATATGGAATTATAAAGATCTCAATATTTCATTAGGAGTTTAGATGGTGTTTTATGACTAACCATCCATCTAAGGGTTATGTGTAGTGTTGGAGCTCTGCTATGAATCAAATTCATAATGATAAATTCTCATAAACATTGAGGTAAACCTAGGATATAGATTATATATGGTATATTGTGGAACTCCATTAAGTGTTACCACCTCCCTTGTATATATCATAGAGAGTTGGTCTAGAGGGAAATCCTCATTAGTAAAAAATGAAATGTTCTTAATTTGTAATGTGATCAACTACCACCAAGATGGTATTTTTCAAATTCGGTTTCATAGGTGTTTCTTTGATAAAATGAATGGTTATGTTTTCTTATTTATATATTGGTGTGGGAAATGGTTGCATAAAACCCTTAGACATCTATTTGTCTTCTTTTACTTGTTAGAAAATCAATACTAATGAAAACAAATTATGCAATATCCCCAATTAGGAAATCCCACAGAATTTTTTTTTTCAAATATATAATCATGTTAGCGATACATAGATGTATAGTGAAGGATGAGAAATAGAAATCATCTAGATGGTCCCTCTTCAGTTTTTTCTTTGATGGGAAACATATCACGGTTATAAACCTTATAACTCTGTCATTAGCCATTATGAACTCTAGAATATCTGCTATGTTTTTCTATAGTAACTAATCACTGTTCAAGGCCCATTTAATCCTATCAATCATAGATGGTTGAGAAGTTATTTTATCAAGGTTGGATGAATATCCATTTATTATTCCCACATCAGTTATATTCATGACTAAGAATATTGGATCCCTTCCAATCATCATCTTGGACAGGGTTGTAATATCTATTCTACATTGAGAATCGACAACATTTTTTTCCCAGTATGGTAATAGATTGAATAATCCTGACCATTTATCATATGTAGAATCATTCATTGGATCATATTATTATCTATTTTTGATAATATATAACTATGGATTTTATGATCTTTATACACGTCACACTTTTTTCTGTAGAGATAATTTTTATAGATCTTAAATGTGAAGATAAATTCTTCCAATTCAAGATACTTTTTTTGGTAGTTTTTCACATGGATATTCAACTGGAAAGATGAATAGGCTATCAGTTTTTCACCTTGTAGGATTACACTACAAATTTTTTTTCTTGAAAAATAATTGTAGATCATAAATCCTTCCCCACTAGATAGTAATTGTGAGCATAAGTGAAGGGATTGGCCTCTACTGTATCACATTAAATCATTCTTCACATTCACCAGTCCATAAAAACGTGACACCCATCCAAATATGATTGATTATTTGGATTTAAAATCAGGTGAAGTTTCTCAAAAATTGATGATAGTTTCTACATAATCCAGGTATATTCATATTTTTATCATATATGTTAGTATTCTCAACGATCAATTGAATTTTTAATGGATCCACAAATATCAATTTCATGGTGGTAACAAGCCCCATGAAAGACACACTCTAACAAAAAATATTTTTTTATACTTTTCATGTAAATTTTCCTTCTGAATGGTCTTTAGTATAGTATTTAAATAATCATATTCGTATGTGATTTTAGATTAGATAAAAATAAACTCTATAAATACTATAAAAAATTGCGAGGTAATCGGTATTGAATCTATTCTTTACATCTATGATGATTACTGGAAAATTATTATGTCCATATATAATCCCCATGAACTCATAGTTCCCAAACCTTTTTTAAAAATAAGTCTGGGTGATATCCATATTCTTCCCCTTTAAATGATAATATCTTAATAGAAAATCCACCTTATGGATTTATTGCACTCTATATAGCTAATCATAAAATCCACCAATCCATTGAAGATGATAATTGTTCTTTATGATGATATTTTTAATAAAAGTAATCAATATAGTTGTACATTGACCCATAATTATTCTTCATTAAGGGGAATTTTGGACCACATAGTGAATAATATGGGTATATAAACCTTTTATCAAGATTCTCCTAAAATTACATCTTCAAATACTTATGATAAAAAATTACCATTCTATATGGAGTCAAGGATATTGGAAAAGCTCAGGGTATTAGCTTGGTTGAGAACTCAACCTCGCTAAAGGGAGGAATTCTATAAAATAATTTTTGAGACACATAATCAAATACTATTTTAATGATAATGTAATCAAGGATCGTTTTCATTTACTCTTAATCGTTTTGGATTGATATTCTTATATGAAATGGGGTAATATGAATGCATGAAATGTTGTTATAAAAGAAATTTATCTTCTTTCCTTGACCCCATATAGAACAAGAAGAAAATTTGTGATATAGAATATGATTTCCATATCCCTACAATTGATATTGGATCAATATAATTAAATATAATCCATTCCAAGAATTGAATTGAATTCCTATAAGGGGGGTATCATAATTATTTCCTATAAATTCCACCCACAAATTTGGATAAGAGATGAGTTATATACTTTGGATAAAAAAATTGATCCAAATTATATTTTCTCTAATAAACTGACTAACATTTTTTATGTGTAGTTTTAATAGTTAAACTAAACATGCATGATATGAAATAATTCATAAAACTAGAATGAAATAGTATTTTGACTATACCAAAATGAATAACGAGCATATATTTCAACACTTCTTTGTCAAGATCCACCTCATTAGTGATTATGGAATACACTCTACATTTCACTCTTGTCCATATAAGTGGTTTAAATTGGTTATATTTAGAAACACATGTCTTAGTGAATTTATTCACATACTTTCTCTATTCTTTTCAGTTGAAACATTTTATGATTCCATGAGGGTTGACTGGTGCATTCATTTCATCGATCACATTAGTGGGTTTCTATTTCTTGTAATTGTTTTCTTGGTTCCATTTCATCCCAAACAAAATGTTTTCCCTTTTCCCCTTTAGGAAATTTCAAGGATGTGTCTTCCCAAAAATATTACATTTAGGATAATAGACTTTATACCCCTTGAGATTTTCCATTACTCTGCCTGAATTAATACATAATATCTATGTCTTTCCTCCATTAAAAAGAGACCATTTTATTTCAATTATATCTATATTGAATATGAATATACATTATAATATTTCCTCATATGTTTCAATATCTCAAATAGCCACTTATTTTTATATATTCTGCATTATCCCACTAAAGGATACATCATAATTAAATTCAAGAGAAATAAAAAATATTTAGGTGTATTGTTAATGTCTTGTGATGCCTTCCTTTTATTCCACAATTTAAAAATCAAATTTTTTTAGGATAATGAAATCTATATAAATTTTAGGTAAAAGTGTGCGAGGATGATATTTTTTTGAAAAAAAAGCTGAAAGTCATTCCACTTAATCACTTCGATTTCCCCTTAGGATTATTATTTATTACAAACATCCACTATTGATTATATTGTACCTTCATATGAAAAATGGCCATAAAAACAATTTATTTCTCAGGTATTGGTGAATGGAGAATATATTTTCAATGTAATTTATCAATTTCTCCATGAATAAGGTATTTTCATATTCACTTAAAGGTAGAGGGGGTTTTCATATAACGATATTGATTTCCACATGTTTTTTCTTACAAGGATTTTTTTAATTTATTTTAATTGTTTTTTTGTTAAAAACCTAACTAAATTAAGAATATATTTTATTAATATTCATGATTTCTACGCCCATTGGTTTTGGAATCTCATTTTTGTCATCGTCACATTTCCCCTAACATTGGTTTTTGACTAGGTTCTTCCTATTTTCGAACATAGACTATAAATAATGAAAAAATATGGGTGAGATTTTCATAAATATAAAATTCATAAATGGGAAACCATTAAAATTAATGTGATAACACATCAATAATATATATTCAAAAACTATGAATTTCTATTTTTTAATCTATGTTATCCATGATCTATTTCTTAAAATAAAATATTATTTGTATTTATGTTCCCTTAATAATTTATTTTATATAAATTTTGAATTAAAAAACAATATCCATCAACTGTGTCAAAATTGTTGTTCATCACAGCCCATTGATGTCCACCAAGTGACGACCGATTCCAGCTCAATGCACCCTTTTAGGGTTATTACCCCGATGTATATATGTTCTAGAGCCACATCAGTTGTAGTATCCAAAAAAGGATTTTTTTTCCTTAGAACCCACTTAATAAATACTTTACTGACATTAATTTACATTTTTCTATGTTTTTAATTAACCATAAGGATTTCAATAGTTTTTTCTAATCCTAATCCTATGAATAACTAATACTTTTACCACATACCAACTATTATAACTAATAATTTAATACACATTATTTATTTAAAAATAACATAAATGTACACTTAATATAACCACATAACATCATGATTCATAATTTGGTTGTGTAGTTAGGTAAAAAACATAAAAAAATGTAAGTTAAATACAAAAAAAATTATTGAAAAACAGCCAAACATGTACTTATATTCCATATATATTGCAAAACTGTATGGGGTAACATGCTGATATAAATAAGAAAGTGGTGAGATATAAATCCCAATAAGTAAAAAAAATATAATGTGGTAAATAATTACATGTGATCCACGAGGTATATCTATGTAACATAAGAAGGTGAGAATAATATTCATGGATAAAAATTCATGATATAACATGATAACAGAATGAAAAAATAAGAATGTGGAAACAACACAAAACATGAAATGATAATCCAAATTCGATGATAAAATCCAAAAAACAATAACTTAATGTTATTATGGTAACATCCATTACACCATATATGGAATCTCATGTGTTAAAAACATTTCCAATGCATTAGAGGGCTATATAATTCTGGTCCCACCCATCAATTGTATATCTTGTACATTTATAAGTGTACCTCATCAATCATACAACATTAGGATTCATTTCATCACATGTAATCCTACAATTAAGGAGTGTGATATTTATAAAAGTAATTCAATAATCATGGAATTATTGTAACATCTAGGTTAAAACACTTGAGTGTAAACTGAGATGAGTATTTAGTATATAAATGTTTATCATGGAAAATAATAGGTTAATTTCACCATCATAATGTGTGCACATAAATTATTATAAACAAGTTAAATGATATAAAAATTGGTCTCTAATTACGTATGATTCATAAGGATAGTTTTATGGATGTGTTGAAACATAATCCAACATGAAAAAATAAAATGACATTACATAAAGAAGGTTCTTGAATAAAAATAAGGAAGGGATGATACCTTACCATGAGATGTTGATTCATAGATCTTGGGAGGATGTTCTTAAGAGTTAAGGGTCACATTAGTTGGACTCTTTAGTGGGAACTATATTGTATCTTCTGGATAAAATATTCTTTATTGAATTTAATTTCAAGGTTGGGTGGGTTTATATAGAAAAAGAGAAAGGAATTCCTTATTAATTTCTATGATTGGGTTTTGGACTCTATAATACAATTTTATCAAAACAAAAAACCTTAAGATGGTGTATTTCAATGGTTTCTTCCAAATAGGATTGGTTTTTATTGTATTTTAAGTCTAAGAAGTAAATAAATTAAAATAATTCACTTTTTGATGTGTAAGTGAGTCATGTTTAAAAGGATTTTATTTTAAAACCATAAAATATGATATAGGGTTTGGAAGATACATTATAGTTTTATAAAACTAAAAAAGTAAATTTAAAACATGTTATTTTAATGTGGGAAAATATTTTTGGTTGTCTAAACATATTATTTAATATATTACCTAACTTTTGGTTCATTATTAGTTTATAATACATAACATGCATTAATAAAATATTTAATTTTTACAAAAAATAGACATTCTTAGAAAATTAGAAAAAATTAACTATTGGATAAATTTTATGTAATTATATAACGAAAATATTTATCTAATAAAAATAGTCCTCCAAATTTGAAATTTTACACTTTTGAAACAAAAAAACCAACTTATTGAAAATAATATTTTTTTAAAAAATAATGTTTTTTACCATTATATGAATTATATTTTATTTCATAAAAGTATAATATAATATATATTTAATTAATATAATATAAAGAAATTTTTTTAATAAAATATATTTACTTTTAAATTTTATTAAATTCATCAAAAATTGTATATTGATTGAATCCATATATTTTCCAAAAATACATTTTGTGTATTATTATATCAAACCTACTTTTTTATAAAACTCTTTATTTTATCATTTAAAATATAATATTAAAAATAGATAATAAAAATAATTTTATTCAAATTAAAATATAATATCCTCACATTATGGGTGAGAAAAATATCCCGTTATTACACTAGTGAATTCCCTAAATTTTTGGTTTCATATGGCGAGATTATCAAGGGGTAGTTCAAGGAATATGGTTTGTTATGTGATATCAATGAGATATAAAATATCCTATTAATGGTTTCATTCATGATTTAAATGTTGAAACTAGTATTGGGATTTCTCATGATAAAATAACTGTGATGTTATCTCACTTAGACACTCCGAAAAATGGGCCTCACAGGTTATGATCTTACTGACCGAGGCCATCACTTATGTTTTTTGTGTCAAAATGAATTTATCATAACCCTTAATATACTAACATTAATGGTCACTATTAAATTGTTATATTATCAATTTTTATGATTCTAAATATACATTCAAACATTATAGGCCATGAAACGGTCAAAAATAACCAAAGTAGTTCTTGTTCTTTCTATAAATTAATTTCTTAATAACTCACTTGTTTATTTAAAAAAGGAATTTCAATTATAAATGCTTTATTAATTAAAATATATATCTTATATGGATGTCACCATATACTATATGTATATAAAATGGGTTACATTCTTTTAGATATCACCTCAAGTGGTTGGCTCCACAAACTAAGTACCCATATGAACCAAAAGGTACATGATGTAGGTATATTGGGGACTTGGTATTCCCCATGAATTTTTAACAAAATTAGGTAAAAAGGGGTATATTTACCACTTTCCCATAAGAACAAATTATTAGTGTTACTTATTCCCATAAACATTATGGAAATATGATATCCCCTTATAACTCTCCCATTGTATCGTTTTGTCTCCCTTCAATAATGGTTTTTCATGATAGCTTCTTGGAATGGATTTGGAAAATTTACCCCCCTCTCTCTCATCTCATATTTCTCTCAAACCTCCTCATTTTTATTTCATGATGACTTTATAGGGTTTTTATTGACGATTCCACTAAGTATTTATTGAATCATGTATCTTGACAGGGATTTTAGTTTTGGATTATAGAGGGGGATTACAGAATAAATTTTGTCAACATTATGTCTTATTTGGGATATGGTATGTCCCCCGTTGATTTTTCATTTATATTTTATCAAAATTTGGTTAAATATTTCATTGATTCTTGGTTTTCAAATATTTATTTTTCAAATTGATACCATGAAAACAAGTCATAAATAGTCTATAACCCTTGTATGTCTGAATTGATTCATATATAACACTAGAGAGTTTTTTTTAAAAAAAAATTATGGATTAAATTAAAAATTAATAAATTATTGTGGTATGAGTCATTCTGGATGAAATTGGTTTTTTCGGGATTGAAGTAGTTTAATACTATATTGGACGATCATTATTGATCACCAAGTGAGTTTAGTGGTGTATACCTTACCAATATTATTGATTGATTGTATTATATTATCATTTCTATAGATAATATTATAATTTATGGAATATTTCCATACATCTATAATATTCATAAATTAAAATGTTAATTCCTCTAGTAACCAAAATTAAAATTTTTTCTTCCTTGGTTGAACAAGTTTTAATATCAAATTTTTAAGGGATGTTAGTGGTGGCAATAGCAGTCTAAATATGGTTTTAAATGTAAATAGTTTTATCTATTAGTATCTATATTTTATATTAAATGGACAATGATTTGGATTAAAAATGTAATAAAAAATGAAAAATTCATTGAAATTTGATTTTAAATAAAGGTGTGGTTTAATGTGTTTTTTTCATGGGATTTGGTTGAGTAATTCATCATGTACTACCTTTTAGGAGAAATTATGGGTGTGATTTTAGGTAGTTATTTAAATGGAAATCAAACAAGAACTTTTACATTAATATTATTGGAAAAATAAAGGGGATTTTAAATAATTTTTTTGTTCAATTTTACCATTGAGGGGAAAATACTACACTCCATTACTTGTATGATTTTCATCGTGTTTCTATAGTTTACTATAATGTTATATCTTTTTATTGGTGATAAATGATAACATGGGAGTTATAAGATATACATACCCTTAGGTAAGGGGATTTTTGTCTTGTTGTGGTGGGTGAGAAATTTTGTTTTAGTGTATGAATAGTATAACCTTGTAAAAATTACATTTTTGTGATTCATTTGAATTGATTAAGTGATTGGTGAAACATTCACCATGTGATATTGGGAATTCCATGAAACTCATTATGAGTTGAATGACCATGTTCTTACTTAGATTTTAAACTCAAGATAATATTATATGGTTATGTAATGTATTCATCCTAGTGTTCATGATTGATATTATACAAGAAGTTCAATAGATTTAACTTTTGGAATAATGATCCTTGTAATGGATCACTAGATGGGATACGATATGAGTGATGTCTTATTTTTTAAAGGGATGATGATGAGTTACATTCTAGATAATGAATAATAGTACTAATGTGAGATAATGTGGAAAATCCCATATCATGAGTGTATTTTCTTGTATTATGATAGACTATTGGATCATGTGTTGACACCCATTATTGATGTAGTTTATGAAAAAAATTGGAATTGATGTTTGTCTGTAAGAGAATTTGTTTTGTCCATTTGGGATCATGCATATTTTTATTCATCCCTGTTGAGATTTATATCACATTAAATGTTTCACTTCCCTAATAGATTCTATATGTAGTATTATGGATAATGAGGTTATAGGTGTAATGTTAGCTAACCATTTGGATATTTTAATAGGCTACCTGATAATGAGATAAAAAGAATATTTTCATGGAACAACCTAAGCTAATGTCATTTCCTCATAACTATTTTTTTAGTTTTTGATGATGAATATTGATGTATGATCTGAGTAATTACTATGAATATGAGGTTGTATGGTTATTTTGTGGGATATAACTCCTATTATGACATGATATGTATAGTATTATGTTTATAGTGAACAATGTGTAATCTTCCATATGTTCTTGAAAATGAATATTGAGGTGGGATGGGGTAGGAAATGAGTACATATATTATTATTTCATGTTTTGGGCACCGATATATAGTTTTTATTTTTTTATCGTTACAAAACCTCTTAGTGTTATTTGATTATTTTGGCCCTCTTTGGTTTCCCATTTTCTATTTTGATTTTTATTTGAGATGTGATTGTTGGTTGGTATGAATTTGGATTCCCACATTTTTTATTGTTTTAATAACTATTTCCCAAGACATTTTAGGGTTTTTTTCTTAATGAGTAGCAAGGTTACGAGTTGGTCAGATTTAAATCTAGTGATTGATTTTTTTTTGAAGGAAGATGTTGATTGATCCATTTGTTAAAATGAGAATGATTATGAGGAAAAAAATACCTGGGAAATGTGGTTATGAAAATTATGAATCATGGATAGTTTTTATAGGATATTCCTTTGGTTGTACCATTGTATCTTTTAATGGAAGGTTTTTCATCTCACATCATGTTATAAAATATGGTTTTCTTTTACATCATGTGTAATTTTTTATTTCGGTTAATTTTACTGAGAATTGTTCAACATTCTCAAAATATTTACATAAAGAACCACTTTATCATGATAGCACAAAATGTATTGAGGAAAGTGGGACGATCTTAATTTTTTATTGGACTCACCATCAACATTCATATGTGACATGGGGTATAATATAAATGGGTATTTGTAAGGTTTTTATGGGGTTTCTATCATATTATAGATGGATATATGATTTTGATATAGTTTATTATATGGAGGATAAGTTATTAGTATAAGATTTATGGTTTTTTTGGATTGGTGTGGATTTTACATTTGTTTTTAGTTATATTGTTCATTTATCAACCAATAGATTAATTACATACCATTATAAATTATATTATATGTTATGCATGCTATATATATATAATATTGTTTCTCTGTTAAATTTTTAGGTATTATACATGCAATTTGTTTCACTTATATTTTTTATTTTGGGGGACTCCCTATATCCTTGTTTATTGTCAAAAGTTTTTTGAATTTTCACCACAGGATAGGGATGAAAAATAATCAGTAGATTCAAGAATGGCCCTTGTGAATTCATTTTGAGAAAATCATTATCCCACTATTGATTAAGGCCCTCACTAATACTTATAAACATATCACATACGATAATTCACACACGAGATCATACAATTCCAATTTGATTTGATCCATTTATGAAATATATGTTGGGGTATTATATTGTTACAAAATCAATTCAGGATCACAACATGGGAATATGTTCCTCCTTGTATTCAAATGTTCCCAGGTAGTGAAAATGGCCTAGTCAAAGAAATATAGAGTCTATGTACTCAATATAATATAATATAAATAACTAATAAAAAATTATATCAAATAAAAACCATGTTTCACATATAAAATAATTTAAATAGATAACAATAAAAAACAAAATATCACTATGAATTATTATTTGTAGCCTATTTCATGCTATAGAAATGATGCATTAGAAGGATTACACTATATTGGTCAATAAAATACAATGTATTTGTAAAGAGTTGAAAAATGTAAATATAGATATTTTCTCATATAAATGATCGACATAAAAAAAGATATTTTCTCCACTATATCTTCAAAATACACAATCTGAACCTTTTTCTAGGGGTCCCTTTTCCTTTACAATATGTGGAATCCTAATGTTCACATGTACATCAGGGTGTACATATGAGTAAAGAGTATGAGATTACTAAGAAAACATCAACAAGGCTCTTATTGACTCCATAATATATATAAGTTGATGTAAAATCTAATATGAAATTTAATAGTACCATAATTATAAAAAATAATTTCCATTTTTCATGTGCTTAATAAGAATCAATAATTTTTAACACTATATACATCAACCATGAACATTATGCAATTCCTATCAAAAAGAAATCAACATTAATCCATAATTTTATGGTAAAATTAAATAACAGGTGAAACCACCTAGTTATTAACTATTCACACTATAGTGATCCTATAATATAATTAGTATTCCCACTCATTTGGTAACAAGTATTATTTATCATGGTTTAATAAAAAACCAATCCAAGATAAGAGAAAGTGTCTTATGAAATATGGTTTAAGAATCATATAGTCAAACCATTATAAAATAAAATTGGAATTATGTGTCATGGAATCATATATATATATATATATTCCATTAATAATAAGAAATATAATCAACGAATCATGACAAACCACAACAAATCACTTGTCAAAATAAAAAATATGAAAAACATTGTATCACACTCAAAAATTCCATAAAAACTATTTTTCTCTCATGAACTATTTTGTGTCACATGTCGAAAATACCATGCATTGATATTTCTCATTTTAGGCATAACTCACTATGCTCATCAATCATCTATAAGATAAAAAATGTTCACATAGGCGAAAAGTAAAATTTTACAAATGAAAAAATATTATTAAATCACTCATAGAATAATCTATAAAATATCATTCCCATTTATAACAATTTCCTTTGTCCATCTAAAAATCATTATTTCTATATTATTTTAATTTAAACTCAAAAACAATTCATATCCCTTGCACAATTTGATATTTTAACTCAAAAAACATCACACTAATCAAGCATCCCGAATATCTAATTATGATGAAATGATCACCATCCTTGTTATAAATTAACATTACCTATTTATTTAATGTATTTAAACCCCTATATTTTCTAGTTTAAGACCCTTCATACCATTACATATTATATCATATAACATCATATACCAATCACATAATAAACCATAAAATATATTATTGGTGAGTTTCCATTAGTAAATATGAGGGAAAAAAATCAAATATTATAATCCAAATAACTCTTGATCAAGAGATATTAGAAAATATATAAATAATTACATATTTAGTAATTTCATATGAATCATAACCAAGCAGTAATTGAAATATTGGATTAAAAGATGAATTACCTAATACAAGGTTAGGAAGACCACTTCTATTGACCATTTATAACATTTGATACATAAAATATGTTGATATCAATCAAATCCCAGAAATTATGAATGAAATATATGTCTATGGATTCTGTAAATGTTCCTATATATAAAAATGAGTTGAGAAATAAATTATAGTATTAATAAATTTTTTTTTAAAAAAAAATATAATATTACTTATTTGGACTCATTTGGTGCCTACTGGTCTCCCACAGGCTACAGAATGGTAATTAGCTAGAATGTATCAGGATACTATCTACCAAATGGCTAAGGAAGTTGATTTTCCTAACCCCTCTGAGCCTTACAATGTACCTACTAATCCCCCACTATGATCATGGTAGTGGATGTTGTGTTACAGTAGCACCACCTCCCTTCATTTTCTTCCAAAATTAAAAATTCAACATTAAAAATTCAAAAAAATCATATAAATTTTAAAAGTATCTAGTATTTGGATTCAAAAAAGAAATATAAATCATACTATTGAAACCTGAGTCTTTATAGCCTCTATATAAAATGTATTTTTTACCTAAGAAGCTTCACCGAGCATGCTAGGTAGCTAGATTTAGAGACAAGGAACTCATATCTACCTCTCACTCCCTAGTCTCCAATTAGAGAAAATAATGTTATGAAATATCCTAAAATAGAAGAATAATATTTTCACAATGGTTATTCACACTCTGATCAATGAAACACAATTATCATTCTTCGAAGGAAGCATGCAAATAAATACTTACCTCAAAGTCATTAATCAAATGGTAATAGTCTATATTTTATATCCTTCTGTAGAGATATAAGGGATAAATTATGAATCATACTATATCATCAATGAAGTGAAATATGATATTTTATTTTTCTACCAATATTTATAATAACGTATTAGACCTTGAGTCATGTTTTCATCTGTTCTGAAAAAATTAAATAATAAATTTATTACTCGGTGAAACCTATTGGATTACATGATCACTGATTTAAAAATATAATGGGTGATGAGTCTCCCCAATATACCCTTATTTTTAACACATATACATTGTTATTTTTATACAGATCATCTGAACTCAATCTATAGTATCCTAAGAAATATTTAGTATAATAATTAATGATTCTCCTTCCATTATATGTAACAAAATAGAATTATGTGTTTTTCACTATAGTACCTAAAAATGATCTATATATTTCTATTCTTAATAAATAATTTTATAGTTGAACTTTTTAAATGAATTATGATCCTCCTATGCACCACATGGTTCTAGGAATCCATTTGAAACAATTTTCATGATAATATTGAGTTCTCACATCGGATTAACATTTTTATGGGTGATAATTCATATTTACTTATAGGTGTGTTAAAAACCCAATAGAATACCCCTATATGTCTTGGATATAAAACTCAAATATCAATAATCCACTATATACATTTTTTTGCTGTTAAACTTAACTAATTATATCAAAAACAGATTTTATAGTTCCTTTAATGACTGATTTTATAATATTTATAAAAACTATATGTCTTTCATTAAAATGTTTATGATAGCACCAATGTGTCTCTATATCTCTGTGATTTATGTTATCCCCTTATGAAAGCCATCCTGGAAACATCATATTTCACAACAAAAATTAGTAGTGAATGTTTCAAAGTAATGATTCAATGATTCTCAAATACCACATAATAATAGGCAAGGTTTTAGAAAATATGGATCATAATTTCATTCAACATACCTTATTTCTATTATTTGATTGAAATTTAATGATAACTATATAGTCAATCTATGTAGACAACCCATTATGAAGCTTTTTAATCCCAAATATCCTCCTCCAACATGCACATTGAAGATAAATACTTTTTATTAAAATGTAATTATTATTTTCCTCCTAGGTCTAGATATAAATATACTCCACCAAATATAATTATATCCATATAATGTTGCAATAATAGTATAACTCTTGACTATCCTTCTCCGTGTCCAATAGTAATGATTAGGGGATGAAAAAACATATCATATTATCACCAATCATATCTAAATAATACTATAAATAATAGCATCAAATAAGACACCTCTATAAATTCATATACGACATAAACATTGTTATTATTATTTATCACATAAGATATAACATTTCCATGATTTGTGGAACATGAAATATTAAAGTCAAATTACTATAGGTACTTGATATATATCATCTATCTAATATTTTTTTCCTAACGTGGATACATTGAATTATAGTGTCCTATGATCAATGTAATTTAAAATATTCTAACCAAATAGATAGTTTCATGACATCATAAGAAGATTAACCACAATAAAAACACTAAATTTGTGTTTCTGTAGTTCTTTAGTTGTGACCTATGTAGTATATAACAATATTCTATGAATCGATCATAATGAATAAATATTCACCCTAATGTAATTTTATTATCATCATAATAACCAGTATAATTATTACCCATCCTGGGTATGATTAACATGTATAATGATATGAGTCTCTCATTCGTCTCCTAAAAATAAAATAGATACTAAACATCACATATTAGTTAAAACCTTTCATGATTATGTGAATCATTAGAATTAATATTTATAATAAAGAAAATATTAGTTAGTAATAATATCAAAATAGTTCAATGAATCTCTACATACTGAACAGGATTATGATACTTATCTAGAACATTCGTACATCACACATTTTTGGTTCTAAAATGATACCCAACATATAAATCATGTTCCATAAGTGTATTAACCCAAAATAATTTTGTGATCATGGAATATAAATTATTTTCCAATATTTCTCTCAATAAAATCATTAAATACCTCACATACCCCTCTTATTCCATGGATTAGAAAATTTTTAATTTAATGAACCACAACTTGAATGATTCAGGATTGGGATGGATGGTCATTTTTATTAATCCTTTAATAACTTCCAAGACACTATTTAAATTTTACAAAAATAAAAAAAAACACAGATATTTTATATATATAATAAAAATATATCCTCAGAATATACACTAATAATACACTATGAAAATGAAATTCATATATTAAATAGTTCATGCATATTGATGAATCCCCCACAACTGATCAAATAAAAAGTATATTCTCAAAATTAGAAACGTTTTATTGATTTTAACATAATTCATCCTATGTAAATCATTATAAAACCTCTATCATTATTTTCCCACATTATAAAACACAACTAAATCATCCCATAATGATATTATCTAACTAAATACCCCATAATATATAAATATTTTTATTAAAATTTCAATTACATTAGATATAATTTTTTTGTGTAAAATGTTGGTATGAATATAGGGTCTGCACCCAACATATAATCAATATTTAATTTAAACTATCTATTATGTAGACAACCAAAAAAATACCCATTAAATTACAAATGATTCATTCAGAAAATAAGGGATTAAACTGACTATTTTTCATCTCATTAGTTTTAATAAAAAAATTTATAACATATGAAGTGATCATAACTAAGTATAAAAAGTTAAACCCTACCTAATGTACCTAAATATATCAATATCCCTTGAGATTATAATTTTCACCTATTAGGTAATTGAATAAAAAAACCATGGTCAAGAGTATATGTTCTCCAAGAAGTGTCTTTTTTAGTATGTGTTAATGATAAATAATAATTTAAATATATATAATATAAATAAATCACATAAATTCACATAACCACTCACCACAAAATCATGTCATTGAAAATTTTAATCTTATTGTCATTTTTGCTAAAAGAGTTTTGATGATCAATTTACTAACCATGAATTTTATAACCATGACCAAATCATCCCCCATTAATGTTAAGATAAAAAAATTTATCACCCTCCTATAAAATAAAATCCTTTAAATGTCATATGTTACCATAATATCTTTATATATTATTGATGGCCTCTAGTTTTCATTATGTAACATTACCTGAAAAATATATAGTTTTTATGTAATTACAATATAGTGACATTAACATAATCATATTCACCAAATATCCATGAAAAATTAAGCAACTCATTGAAATAATATTCCATATCAATAATGTAATTCTCTTCATATTTGAGTTGTTGGAACTCCTCAGACCAATCTACATTTAATTTTTATAAGGACATTATCAATGTATATAGTTTAAAATTCATAATTAAAAAATACCATGCTTCTCTACCTATACTAATACATTCCTAATGAAACTTCCAAGACCGTATGACATTAAGGTGTCAAACTTCATCATAATCTCTTTTTTGTTATCAGTCTTCTAAAAAATATAATTCATCCCCTATAACCCAAATTCCATTCTATATGATCAATAATCATAACATAAAATGGGTGGGTATTGAATTTTGATGTCCCTTCAATTATTCCCTGGCCCCTATGTAATATTTTATTTATTTATTACATATCTTGAGTAAGATATTCACATTAACATGATCCTCTTCCACCATAACCAATAGATAAATATATACACTGAACTCTTCTAGATCCTTTAGGCACATCCATTGTGTTATTAATCTATAAATAAAAAACAATATTATATAATATTTAAAAAAATATTTTAAATATAATAATAATTTATACATAAGTACATATACATTCCCTTTTTGAATTGATACAATGATCATCCTATGCCATAAAAATTAAAATATTGTCATTTATAGGATAGCAAAACAAACCTAAATTACTATACTTAACATGTATTCTAAAAAAATATAACTAATTAACCATATTTCTCTAGTTTTTATACACACCAAAATACTAAATACATAAACATACTAATTCTTTGGCTTTCTATTCCAAATACATGTACATATTTCACAAAAATATCATAGTCAAATCAATAATAACTATTTAACATTAAACATTTATTTTATTTAATCCATGTGAAATTAATTATTTTTTTATGAAATCATAAAATAAATTATCTATGATATTTTAAATATAGAAAATTGTATTTTTCATAATAATTTCAAATCATACTCAATCATGAAAACATCATTTATACCTATCATAAAAAGAAAATTTCTAAATTCCTTTCATGATTTAAAAATAAAAATAAAAGAATAAATCAACCAATATTCATTGTAGGTGGTGATAAATGAACATGTATGTGGAAATTAGTCATTTTGTTCTATAAAAAATATGATATATATTTGTTAATGTTTTCATAAAAACTACAAAAAAACATTTCTATAGCTATACCCCAAAAAATACCAAGTACCTAGAAACATTCCACTGGATACCTGATGATATTATATCTACAACTCATAAGTTGAGGTAAATACATGTCCCAAACCATTATATCCTTATCTATTACCTGATTACCTCCCAATAAGTACCATTTGAAGGACCCCAGAACACCATGAGAGGGAAGGGGTGAATCGGGGTGTCAACCTTTTCTCCTAGACTGATTGATCTTGTTACCACATAGGTAGGAACCTGTTTAACCTTTCAGAAAAATACATGCAAAGAGATGACACATTAGTTATACTTGGTTCACCAAAAAGGGCTATGTCCATGAAGAATATTCCGATAGTGTTTTAGTCATACCAAAAAACTCTAATCTTCACTAGATGTGGAATACATGTGTTTAGTCATATTCACTTTGTTCCAAGCACGCTACCTTAACAATGGTTTAGAGATAGCTCACTGCATCCCTTGAATCACTTTCATAGACTCCCCCTAGATCACTATTTTGAGAGAATTATAACTCAATTAATAGACTTGAATGTCACATCAATAGACTCGTATTGAAGTCTTTGTCTTTGTCCAGCACAAGACACTTATTGCATGACAGACCTGAGTAGATGCTCACTGCAATCCATGACCACTCAACACATATACTCAATATAGCCATTCACAATGCCCATTCACTAAGCTCAAATATTCCTAGATAACACCACTTCACAAATATAATACCTTCATAGAGAACAACCCATTGTGGAGATCCCTACATTACAAAGCACAACCTTTTGCAGACCTCACTACCTCACAGAGCACCACCCTTCTCAATGCTCACTCCCATGTAAATCAACCTATGATGAAAAGATCACATATCTAATGTGTAACACCACATATTCTAGAATCTCACACGACTTAGAAGCCTTGGCATAATTTAATAGTTTAAAATTCTCTTAGTGAATCTCAAGATCACATAGAACAACCTGATTCATGGAGAAACCCTTTCTTTGAGAAGTTAAAGCGATCCTAGATTTTCTCTCTCAAAAATGTGCATAATGAATATGGGTGACCTCTTATTTATAGAAATGGTTGAATGTAGAGCTCTGCTTCTTCAGGCGTGAAATCCATAATAGAAAAAAACATCTTCGCATCACATATCTCTCTTCACAAACCTCCATGTAAATACCCCTTATCAATGCTCGCGATAACCATAGACCTCTTCGTCAAAACCCTTCACACCGCCACAAAGCATCACTGAAAAATCACCACTCAAAAAGATCCTTTCCTTCACTGTTCATGATGCTCTTCGTAACCATGAAGAAACACCATCTCAACTCATGAAGCTTCAGTTCTTTGAAAATCCTCAAGAGAGACTTTGCGAAATCAATGCCTTTTCCATTTTTATGAAATGTTGATCCCAAAAATAAACCATTCACAGAGCTGAGAGTCTCATAATCTCATAACACACCATTACAGCCTTTAAGTCTTCACAAAACACCCTGCATGATTACCATCTCTAGGAAACTCATATCATTTTCATATTTCCATGATTCCTTCAAGAAAAACTACATTTCTCAATGCTTTATATCCCCAAAATTTTGGACCCCAAATTTTTTTCAAAGACTAGGAAACAAAATCACCATAAAAAATACTTATAACATGAACTATATGATCCCTTTCCATGGAATCTCCCTGATCATCCATGGGAGGATTGATAACGACCACTAAAAATGCTCCTTTTTCAACAAATAACTGCATAGTTTCCAACAATAAGTAGTCCCTTTAACAATTCAAAAAATACACCTCACATTAGTTTCAGCAAATTCACCTCCAAAATTCTTAATATTTAGTTTATTTAACATTCAATTTAGTATCCATATTCTGTGAAACCAGTATAAAATCATTCCTAAAAATAGATTCATTACTTAAAATAGAAAATAAATATGATAATAGGAAGATAACCCATTTTTTATTTGAAATATAAAGACAAACCAAATTTTTAAACTAATGTAATTTTTTTGAGAAAATCATTTAATTCTGGGATTATATGATTTTTTGAAAACTGGTGAATCAGTTGAAGTCGCATTGGTTATATTTATTATCAGCACTATTATTTTGTAATAATCATTAAATTTTTAATGGATGAAGTTGTATTGTAAATTATTTTGTTATTATTTAATAATGAATTCAAATTTTTATAGGTAAAATTTATGAAAAAATAGTCTATGCAAGAGAGAGAGAGGTATCAATGTTTATAACGGCGGTAAATAGCCGCACCCGCCGTATAAGTTAAAAAAACATTCTTACCTTAATTTTGTCGAAAAGGTTAAAAAGCACCTTGTTTGGAAAACGACGGAAATATTCTTTTATAAACCTCTTATAAAAAGTAAAACAAGGGTATAAATGACTTTAACCCATATTCTTGTAAATAGTAAAAAATTTTTGAAATACATTTTCAAGAAACATGGATGTGGATGATAAAGAGATCCCAGTAGATTATTACGTATAAACAACTTCGGATAATGAAGAGATTGTAAAATAACCATTTCCTTGTACTTTTCCTTGGTTGGGGTAGGTTAACCTCCTGTATAATGGTGAAATAATTTTTATTAAATTATACAAGAATCATATATATTAATATGATATCATATATGATCTTTTAATATCGATTTGATAATAATATCTTAGTATTATCGTTGTTTCGGGTGTTAACCTACTTGTTTTATTTTATATGTTTTGTTACGTAAGACATTTTTGTAAAGGATATGTTGTATATTATTCATATTCAGAATGATATAAAGTCCTTAAACATCATTTTTAAATCATCAAATGATAATTATACTTGAATGGATATGATGGAGAATGAATCTCATCGCGTTCGTGGAGACGGTAGTCCGTACGTACGCACGAGCGACAATATCATTCTTTTGATATTAAAATAATATATAAATGGATGTTATATCATATATACAGAATCATTAACATGTTATATTTATTATTTACATGAGTTACACATCATTATTATACCCATCCAAATAATAATATATTGAATAACAATTACACCACGACGTGGAGACGGTAAGCCGTACGTACGCACGTATGGTGACATGTTATTCAAAGGGTGGATAGAATACTGAATATGGTTGTACCATATTTATAATAACATCACAGTATATGTGAGATACTGGAGTTATTATTTTATAATGGTAACATCAAAGAAAGAAGAAGTGGAAGAAGAAATGAACTTGGAAAAGGGTGGTGAAATCATTACCTCTTCTTCGGGTTCTTCCTTTTGATTTGATCAAAAGGGCTCCTTAGGATGGATTTCTGATCAAACTAAGGCCCCTAGGTTGTAGTGAGGGAAGTTGGGAGAGTATTTGGGCAGAGTTTCGCCGAACCAAAAGGCTTTGAATGTGTGAAGAAATGAGAAGGAGGAGTGCCCTTTTATAAGAGGGGTGAGGGGCCCCTTTGGAAAAGCTAGTAATATTAATTTATAATAAATTCATATTCGGTTTCTAATGGCTCCAAAGTTGATTATTCAAAATTTAAGGTGGGGATAGGTCGAAAAACACTCAACCAATAGAATTTGGACAGGGTTGGGTACTTATATTAAATTTATCTTTAAGTATTAACTCTAAGTTAATTAGTTTCACATTTACAATGTCTCTTTGTATTTTTATATAATATGGTTAATAAACATACTACATACATCCAAGCGACCCCCAAGTGGTCCATTAATGAGGAACCTATCATGATATAAGTCTCTTGGCCGAACCTTAGATTTTTAGGAATTTAATATCAATTAATAATATAATATTTGTTTTAAGAACTCTTTTATGTCAATTTTGACACAATTCAATAGTTGATTTTTGTGAAACTCATAACAGATTTATTACTTCGAACAGAGTCAATGAAATCAATCCTAATATATCATATTATCCTATAAAATTAGTTTAATTCATTAAAAGTTTCATATTATATTTATTTGGGTATTTATAATATCAATTATTTTAATTTTTCACTATTATAGTAATTACTGCATCATCATTGTGTCATAAATAAAATAAATTATTTAATGTCTAAAAATTATAAATAAAATATAATTATGTATGAAATCGTTTTATATTTCTAATGAATATTTATAATCTAAAATCCAACGTATATAACCTTATGTAACAATTGTTTTTCTAAAAGATATATTCTTGTGTCATTTTTGTATTCATTTTAACTTAATTAAAATAAAGTGTCATTATCACTTACAAGTGGATCCATGGGGTCCCCAAATCGACCCAAAGATGCCTATGGTCGAACATGTATCAACCAATATATCTAGGACACGTTTTAGGGTAATTTAGTATTATTATAATATAATTTTTTAACCCTTATTTACCGGATTTACCCTTAACCATGGTAAATAAAATATTTACCGCAGTAATTATTCAAAATGTCTAAAAATAAAAGTTACCTATTTACACAATTTGAACATCCTGATTCCAAATATGGAATCCATTTTTCTAAATTAAAAACACAGAAGTGGCAGAAATTAATTTAAAATTAATTCCCGCTGTAAAAAAAAAGCGTGTTTTTAAGAGATAATAACTATCAAAAGATTGACACTTGTTTATGTTCGGTTTAATTGTAAAATTATGTCCAATGACCAAAATTATATTAAATGGTAAAAATATATTCTAAATATACATTAAAACCACCCAAATTCATAATTTATCACTATTAATTATTTTGATTAAAAAATTTGTTTTTAATTAAAATTTAGTAATTTTCACTATTCATCAAAATATGAAAGTTATCCGAAAAGTACCAAAATTTCACCTTAGGATAAATTAGATATTCCGAATCCAAAAATGAAGTCCATTTTGAAATATAAAATATATATAAATTTAAAAAGTAGGTATTACTATTCATAACGGCTAGTTTGATTGGTTGTGGTGTGTGTTAGAACTCGAAGTTGCGTACAACACACGCTACTGTATTATTCAATGGAAAGCGTACCGTGGAAGCTTGGGATGTTTCATTTTAAATTTTTTGATGTCCCCCTTTACTCAAAATGTTTAAAATATTGTATTTAAAATGGGTTCACTATTAAAAGTTGGTAAAAGTGCAATACTGAAAATGAATTTGTTCTTACATTATGTCTAAGAAACTCATAATATGGATTCTAAAATTATAAGGATTATATTAAGTTTAAAATTTAGTTAATACTATTCATAACCTCTTTTGAACGGCTTGTTTGGTAATTCATGGTGTTCTTGAACTCAGTGTTGCGTGTAGTGAAAGTTATTGTATTATTATAAAGAAATAACACACTATGAAATCTTGAGGTGTTACATTCTCCCCTCCTTCAATAAATTGTGTCCTCGCAATTTGAAATGGTTCTTCGAAAATAAAAGGTTGAAAATAAAAAATATCTTTGTGGGAAAACCCACATCGGAAATTGGGTTACTAAAATTTAGTCTTAATATGAGGAAAAGAGAAATGAAAGGGTCACCACCAAATTATGATCTTGATTAGGAGAACATTGGTGGAATTTAGAGACATATAATTGGAGGAAAACGTAAATATTTATAGGTAGTGATTGAGTTAATCAATCAAAAACAAGTATAAAATTGAGGTCCTTAAATTCATCAATCTATAATGATTTGAAATACCATCGGTTCAACAAAACATAGGGTATTAGGATAACACATTTTCGACGTTTCAAAATATCATAGTTGAAATCCCACATCGAAAAATGAATTAATGAGGCCTCTATTTAAAATAATGAGTCGAAAGTATGAAGATTACCTAAAATAACACATACTAGGGTTCCATGTAGGAAAATATGGATATGGAAGAAAAATATAACCATCAATTATCTGATGGAGAGTGGTAGAGAACATGGCTATGAAAAGGCCAACAATCCCAAAGCCATAAATTAGTGATGATTTAAGGTACCATCTAGGAAAACATTTTTGTTCTAAGTTGCTTTTCTTAATATTGAGGAATTTATTTATGAGATTGGCTAAGATCATAAGGAGATATACTTACTTTATAATTAGAGTTTTATCCATTAATAAATTTCTACCACAAACTCATCTTTCACTCTAAAAGATAATAGAATGTAAAAAAAATTCTATTTACACTATTCGTATAGGGTTCCAAAATAAACGAATTTATAATTAATCTACATGATCTTTTAATAAAAACTACATTATTTAATCCAGGACATCTCATGGGACAGCGGTAGGTGATACACCCTTGCCGCCCTTCGGTTGCGGGTTCAAGTCTCGCAGCCTTGCCGGATGCGATGTGTTGTCGCCCGACCTCCGGGTTGTCCTTTTATGGCAATCCAAAATAATCCAAACTAGAACTATCCAAAATACTTCTGTCCAAACTCACAGTCTAACATTTATAAGGAAGGTAAACATAATATAGATCCTTTTTACCACGTAATAGCATATGAATACCTTTATCATTTACTACCATATTCCTTATTGATTACATTCATGCTCCTTTATTCCATATGGAATGCTGGATATACTTCATTAATCCAAAAATGTTTTAAACCCCAACAGTGATGGAATATACAAATCATTAATCAGTTCCAAGGTAGTCAAGAATATCCAATATAATTTATCCAAAACAATCACATATTATTCCAAAATCACTACCTCAGTATCAGAACTATATTATGATTTATCATTCCCTCAACCATATATTTTCCAAAAATTTATCCTGCTATTGAGTCACTTTTCTTTGTTCCACACAATCTCAAGTCCTTAATGAAATAGTACTGCAGTACAATCCTTATATACTCCATAATTATTATAACAAGTACATTGTTGATACAACACTCAATTGACATAATCAACATAAGAACTCTAATCATTCCTCTTCATCTGTGGTAGTATAATAACTTGATTATTATCCAATAACATCATTTGCGGCATAGTCTGATGACTGGGAAATAGGTTCGCGTAGTGTCCAAACTCCTTGCAAATGAAGCATTGTACATTTAAAACCATTTTCTTACCCTTGCAGTCACGTACTTTGTGCCCTTTTCCTCCACACTTATAACAAACTCCCATTCCTTTCAGGCAAGTTCCAGTGTGTTTCTTTCCACAGTTACCACATATGGGAAAATTCTTCTTTTCCCTCTTCCCATTATCCATCTTTCTCTCTTCCATCCTTTTCTTCTCTTGCTTCCCTTCAAAGCCATAGGACTCAGTAAACTCTTTACTTATCTTATCAACACATGATATTATTTCTTCATATGATGATAATACATGGGAGACTATTTCTCTTATAAATTCTAGCTTAAGACCATGAAAGATATGATCCTTCCTTCTCTTTGGATCATGTGCATTTCTGGAGTTCTCATTCCTTCTACTGGGCTTCATTTATAAACAATGGAATACACTAGATCATTTTATGAATCAAAATACATAATCTCATACTTATAAAACACTTAAAATAAATTGAACTATTTATGGATATATTCCATAATCATAAAAATGTCTCCTTTGAGGATGTATATACTCATAAACCCTTCATAATGGTTTGTAAAGAAAATGAGAATTATCCTAAGCATATCCCCCAGGAGTGTCGTAACCAAGAGTGCAGCAAGGCCCGTTGTCGTGCACCAGTTCCCGTTCGATTCTAGCTCAATGCGGTGTTTTCGGGTTTTACCCCTAGGTACATCTGTTCCAGAGCCGCCTCTACCTGCTCGTATCCAGACATGGATGTATTGCTCAGAAAACTCACAAAATCTCTACAATACAAAAATTCTAGGAAGTTATTATATTCTAATCCTCAAAGTCCATCTTAAATCTATGTGCTCTAATCAGAGTTTATCTAAATCTAGCTTCCAAGGTTTGTACTAAACTTCCTCTGATACCAACTATAACGCCCCGACCCCAGTTACCTAGAGTCAGTGCATTATTACATAACATTGGCATGATCACAAGAAAGATCAAATCTCGAAAGACTGATTGGTTTAGTAGCCTTGGAAACACTAGATATATTTTTAAGTTTTACATTACATCATAAAATGAAAAAACTACTACAACAACATAATGTCTCCATAATCCACACTCATATCCCCACATAATATCCCTGTAGGTCATTCATAATTTACTTCTTCACTTCCTAGGAAAAATAAAACATAGAAAAGGGGTGAGCTCAAATGCCGAGTAAGGATAACAATATAGCGTAAACTTTCATAAATAAGAATAAACATTTAAGGCAATGTATAACTAAAACAAAAGCCTTTCAAACATGAACTTTCAACATGGTACGACATAAATAAAATGAAATAATGCCATTTACTTATTCACATGGATATTCTACTAATGGAATAATCACATGCAAAAATCAATAACCACTTTCATAATGTTGGAATGCATAATGCCAAACTTTAATTTCTTTGTCAAGGCCTCATCCCAAGACCTTGGGGCTATCTGTAACCGGAACCCAACCCGGAGTGCCTCTAATAACCGGACACCAACCCGGAGTGCCTCTAATAACCGGACACCAACCCGGAGTGCCTCTAATAACCAGAAACCAACCCGGAGTTCCTCTAATAACCGGAGACCAAACCGGAGGGCTTACTTTTACCGGTCCCCAACCCGGAACATACTTGTCTAACACATTCATCTAAATGAAAGGTTGAAATATAACATAAACATTCGGATTAAAAATAACTTATGAAATTTCAATACTTTAAAAAAACCATGAGTGACATAATAATAGCTTATCCACAATCAAAAATATAACAAAACCTTCAATAAAATATGGATGTTTTGTATCATAATAAATCAACTTCAAATAAGCTTAAAAGCCATCAAAGGATGTTGACATAGATGAAATCAAAACTATTTTAGAGAAATATCTCTTTTTTTAAATCATTTTAAAAGTAACATAATTATAAAATAATACATTCAATTTGAAAATATTCTTATAAGCTTGTAATGGAAGCTTTGACGATTTTATAACGGCAGTAAATAGCCGCACCCGCCGTATAAGTTAAAAAAAACATTCTTACCTTATTTTTGTCAAAAAGGTTAAAAAGCACCTTGTTTGGAAAACGACGGAAATATTCCTTTATAAACCTCTTATAAAAAGTAAAACAAGGGTATAAATGAATTTAACCCATATTCTTGTAAATAGTAAAAATGTTTTGAAATACATTTTGAAGAAACATGGATGTGGATGATAAAGAGATCCCAGTAGATTATTACGTATAAACAACCTCGGATAATGAAGAGTTTGTAAATTAACCCTTTCCTTGTACTTTTACTTGGTTGGGGTAGTTTAACCTCCTGTATAATGGTGAAATAATTGTTATTAAATTATAGAAGAATCATATATATTAATATGATATCATATACGATCTTTTAATATCGATTTGATAATAATATCTTAGTATTATTGTTGTTTCGGGTGTTAACCTACTTGTTTTCTTTTATATGTTTTGTTACGTAAGACATTTTTGTAAAGGATAGGTTGTATATTATTCATATACAGAATGATATCAAATCCTTAAACATCATTATTAAATCATCAAATGATAATTATTCTTGAATGGATACGATGGAGAATGAATCTCATCGCGTTCGTGGAGACGGTAGTCCGTACGTACGCACGAGCGACAATATCATTCTTTGGATATTAAAATAATATATAAATGGATGTTATATCATATATACAGAATAATTAACATGTTATATTAATTATTTACATGAGTTACACATCATTATTATACCCATCCAAATAATAATATATTGAATAACAATTACACCACGACGTGGAGACGGTAAGCCGTACGTACGCACGTATGGTGACATGTTATTCAAAGGGTGGATAGAATAATGAATATGGTTGTACCATATTTTTAATAACATCACAGTATATGTGAGATACTGGAGTTATTATTTTAGAATGGTAACATCAAAGGAAGAAGAAGTTGAAGAAGAAATGAACTTGGAAAAGGGTGGTGAAATCATTACCTCTTCTTCGGGTTCTTCCTTTTGATTTGATCAAAAGGGATCCTTAGGATGGCTTTCTGATCAAACAAAGGCCCCTAGGTTGTATTGATGGAAGTTGGGAGAGTATTTGGGTAGATTTAGGCCGAACCAAAAGGCTTTGAAGGTGTGAAGAAATGAGAAGGAGGAGTGCCCTTTTATAAGAGGGGTGAGGGGCACCTTTGGAAAAGCTAGAAAAATTAATTTATAATAAATTAATATTCGGTTTCTAATGGCTCCAAAGTTTATTATTAAAATGTTATGGTGTGGATAGGTCGAAAAACACTCAACCAATAGAATTTAGACAGGTTTGGGTACTTATATTAACCTTATCTTTAAGTATTAACTCTAAGTTAATTAGTTTCACTTTTACAATGTCTCTTTGTATTTTTATATAATATGGTTAATAAACTTACTACATACATACAAGAGACCCCCAAGTGGTCCATTAATGAGGAACCTATCATTATATAAGTCTCTTGGACGAAACTTAGATTTTTAGGAATTTAATATCAATTAATAATATAATATTTGTTTTAAGAACTCTTTTATGTCAATTTTGACACTATTCAATAGTTGATTTTTGTGAAACTCATAACAGATTGATTACTTAGAAAAAAGTCAATTAAATCAATCCTAATATATCATATTATCCTATAAAATTAGTTTAATTCATTAAAAGTTTAATATTATATTTATTTGGGTATTTATAATATCAATTATTTTAATATTTCACTATTATAGTAATTACTGCATCATCATTGTGTCATAAATAAAATAAATTATTTAATGTATAAAAATTATAAATAAAATATCATTATGTAGTAAATCTTTTTATCTTTCTAATTAATATTTATAATCTAAAATCCAACATATATAACCCTATGTAACAATTGTGTTTCTAAAAGATATATGCTTGTGTCATTTTTGTATTCATTTTAACTTAATTAAAATAAAGTGTCATTATCACTTACAAGTGGATCCATGGGGTCCCCAAATCGACCCAATGATGCCTATGGTCGAACATGTATCATCCAATAAGGATAGGACACGTTTTAGGGTTATTTAGTATTATTATAATATTATTTTTTTAACCATTATTTACCGGATTTACCCTTAACCATGGTAAATAAAATATTTACCGCAGTAATTATTCAAAATGTCTAAAAATAAAAGTTACCTATTTACACAATTTGAAAATCCTGATTCTAAATATGGAATCCATTTTTCTAAATTAAAAACACATAAGTGGCAGAAATTAATTTAAAATTAATTCCCGCTGTCAAAAAAAAGCGTGTTTTTAAGAGATAATAACTATCAAAAGATTGACACTTGTTTATGTTCGGTTTAATTGTAAAATTATGTCCAATGACCAAAATTATATTAAATGGTAAAAATATATTCTAAATATACTTTAAAACCACTCAAATTCATAATTTATCACTATTAATTATTTTGATTAAAAAAGTTGTTTTTAATTAAAATTTAGTAATTTTCACTATTCATCAAAATATGAAAGTTATCCGAAAAGTACCAAAATTTCACCTTAGGCTAAATTAGATATTCCGAATCCAAAAATGAAGTCCATTTTGAAATATAAAATATATATAATTTTAAAAAGTAGGTATTACTATTCATAACGGCTAGTTTGATTGGTTGTGGTGTGTGTTAGAACTCGAAGTTGCGTACAACACACGCTACTGTATTATTCAATGGAAAGTGTACCGTGGAATCATGTGATGTTTCATTTTAAATTTTTTGATGTCCCCCTTTACTCAAAATGTTTAAAATATTGTATTTAAAATGGGTTCACTATTAAAAGTTGGTAAAAGTGAAATACTAAAAATGAATTTGTTCTTACATTATGTCTAAGAAACTCATAATATGGATTCTAAAATTATAAGGATTATATTAAGTTTAAAATGTAGTTAATACTATTCATAACCTCTTTTGAACGGCTTGTTTGGTAAGTCATGATGTGCTTGAACTCAGTTTTGCGTGTAGTGCAAGTTATTGTATTATTTTAAAGAAATAACACACTATGAAATCTTAGGGTGTTACAATGACTCACTTTTTATGGAGTTACTCAATCACATAAAAATTGTTTATTAATTTATTAATATATATTCTAGTTCACATAAACCTTCATGAAAATAGCTCATAGAAATGGTGACTCGTCGAAATTCCATTTTCACAAGTGTGGATTCTATCTATAATTCCATTATTGTTACAAAATAGAAAAAACTTATAGAAATAATTAATATAATTATTATAAAATACCATATAAAAAACATTCTATCTATTTAAAATATTGTTCTTAAAAATGATTTTCATATCCTTCAACCATATTCTTTGATTGTGCCTCCTTCTTTGGTCCTAAGGTCCCATTACACCTTCATAGCCAATATTCATTATGTGGTCCACTTTATAATCAAGTAAACAATTCATATAAGTGAACATTATAATGTTAATGATAAAATAAATTGGAATTATTAATCATAAATATGATTCATAAATCAAAATGTTCTAGTAGATAATGTCAAAATCCATAAAAAATAGAAGATTAGGTGATTTTCAATAAGGGACCTTGGATTAGTAGAGATCTTTGAAATGGAATGTGGATGGCCTTTCAGTGTGCAATATATCACTTCCTAGTTAGTAATGGGATATAAAAACATTTGGATGTACAAATATATCACAATCTCCAAAATCATTAACTACTATAATAAGTGATTTATTATGTAATTGGTCATTCAATTGATTCTATACAAATACATTTCATCTGATGCATGGTGAGGTGGGCATTTGGTATCTCGGACATTGAGACAATTTTCAAGGAACCAATTTTTAGGGAGATGTAAATGAGTTTATCCCTATATAATTTTCAGAGGATGTTGTAGAAGAAACCCCTACCACTTATAGAGATTTTGTCAAGATCATTAAAAAAGGACCTTTATAGGGTTCCACTTCATGGATCAGACTACCTGTTTAAGAATTAGGCAGGATGTTTTGTCAATAATGAAAATTATGAACCCAAATCAAAGAGGCCAAAGGCATGTCCACAAAAGTTTCTAGTAGTGATGAGGGTTCCTATTAGACCACTATAAATGAGAGTTCATTTAACAACAAGGGGTTGGAGGTTATTACATGCGTTGATTGGACCGTCTAATTGGATGTCTTTCATGATATGTATATAAGTGGGTAACTTCTCCCAAAAAAAAGATAATAGAGAAGTTAGAATCACCAATTTTATGACGGTTTCATTTATGTCACTGGAGAGGTATGCTGTGTTGGATATTCTTATGTTGGAAAAACTATATCACCTTCCGCACAATATTTATATTGATGGATCCTAATAAAAACATTGTACTCCTTTTTAGGTGTTATGGGATTGGATGTGGGCTCTTCTAGAATGCTATGAATAACGTTTCATCCATATAACTACTAGAATCCATTTTTAAACCCTTTATGTTGTTCTTTAGGGTTTGAGTCTTATCATATTTAAGGAATGGAAAATAAGGGCATGCATGGGTCATCATTACCACTTATCTTTCAAACCTACAAGATTCCAACTAGTTGTATAATTGAAAATGGTGGTGTGATATTTGAGGATTAGGATTACATGATGTAAATTTCTAAGGGAACTCTTTCTACATTAAGTTATTGAATAATTATCTATTAATGATACATTACATATTAGTTCATCCATTCATTTTGATGAATTTAGTGATTAGAAAATCATCATATGAAATATAATCATTTCTAGCATATTTTCATCAATAAGGAGACCCAAATTCAGATAGACATTCCCCAAAATGTTGTTGATATTAGTTTATCTCAAAATTATGCTATAATCGGAATTTATTAAATATTCAGACCTAAAATAATCTAAATTCGTAGCTGAGACTATTATGATAACAACCAAAAAAATCAAATCCCAACCTAGACAAGAAACTAACTTCAAAAAAATTGTTAGCCTGAGAGGAACCTCATAAGGATCATAGAGGTTTATCATGAGTTTTTTACCAAGTGATGTTTCAACTAGTGAAATTGTGATGAGAGTGGAATCTATGAGTTGTACTGAAAACACACTATTATTTCACATAGTTTTTTAATAGTGGATTAAAAAGAGAGAAGTGTACTCATATTCTAAGCTCTGGGTGATACTACACCATGTTTTGATACAATTGTAAGTCATTTATTTTGATTAAAATAACAAAAAAGTATAACTAAAAAACCATCCCACTGAGGTTGAGGATATCTTTTAGGATATCAATGAGATGACATAAAGTGTGAAGGGATGGATCCACTAGTCTTCATAGGTGTAGGGTATGGTGATTCCATGCATGATGGTGGTTTCCATGAATGAAAATATTTATCCCATCATTAGAATTGTTGAAATATTAGACTTGTTGCCATATTCAAATGGATACATTTCAATCTCAGCTATACTGATGTAATATTTAATTTTCATTGATATGATAGGAAACTAATGTAGATTTCTCACTCCTTCTATCCCTGGTATATTCTAATGGGGGTATGGCTAATAGTGATGACTTTTTTTGTGACCAAGGGAATTATTATAGATCCCCAAGAACAACTGGATATGATGAGGCTAGTGACTACCATCCCACTGGTGTTATAATCATTAAATCCATCAGTTACATCATTGAAAAATTCAACATCATATCCTTCTATTGACCCTTTCACAAAGAATAATGGGAAGATGAAGTGCACTAAATGATCAGATCCCTATCACCTAGAATCCTTAACTTAGCATTATAAATTTCTATTTTCATAATCCAAACCATTATAATAGGATATCTTTTTTTTCGAAAATGTACAGTTCCCCACAAAGCCCTCTTAAAGGAACATACAACTATTCTTGAGGATATGGGGGTGCATTTTGGTGATCCAGTGGAACTTTAATTATCAAGGAAGAACAATCGAGAAGTTGTGATGGTTGAGGTTATAGAATCATCATGCCTTACACTTGAAACGGATTCTCCAGTGGTTGTTCCATTAGATCTATCATGGGAAGTCAAACTTCTAGAAGAAATTGATTCTAGTATCTATTCCAATACTAATTTATTTTTTATCAGGAAGAATTTGAGAACCTCATTAGATACGAAAAACATTTAAATCTTTGGTTCATACCATATGAAATGTATTTTGATATTCAATAACATTAATTTTGTGGAACTAAATACATCATTGGTTCCCTATTTTTCTCATTGTATGAGGGTGTCACCTCATCTCATGAAGATAGGGTCAAATATATTTCTACTTATAGTGATTCAACCACGATATATGCATTTTTAATTTTTACCACATTCAATGGATCTCTAATAGTATCATATTATCTACTTACTGAATCAAAATACTTTGTGAATCTTATTGTGTTACCTTCATCTCTGAGATTAAATTTTCTAGTCCCTTCTTCTATGGGAATCACATAACTAAATAAATTAATGTGGATACTGATTCTATACCCAAATTGAAAAATGGATCTATAATGAGTCCCCTACTTGTTGACATAGTCCTAGAATATATTCATTTTCCCATATTGGGTTTTAATAAAGAATCAGAGTCCAAGATATATTATCAACTAATGTGGCGGTAAGTATTGGTAGACTTTTGGACCCCAATTTTAACGACCCCATCAATGGAGCTGAATGTATAAATATATTATCTTTGGTTTATGTTTACCACCTTTAACTATGGAAAATTATACTATACATCCCATCATACTCAGGTGAAAAATTTAATTTTCCTAGACAGAGAGACCTGGGAATAATAACATAAGTGTCTTTATCAATACATAAAAAATGTTGGGATGATTCCATAAATGATGCTTCCCAATGTGTGGTGGATGTGATGGCTCACTCAAATGTGATAAATGCATGGAGGGATGAGATTAACTAATTAAAATATGGAATCAGCCATCTCTAGTTTTTCCTACCTCGGTTGTAACATGAATTAAAAACATTTAAGAAAACTATGTTAGAGAAATATTTTCTCTTTGACCTGGAAGAGGTGGCTAAACATGATTCGTTTATCAGGGAGGAATGGTTTTTGAAGATTACAGAGGCATAAAAAATCCATTTATTAATATTTAAATTCACTAGCCTTCCTATGAAAGAGGTCTAAAACCTCAATGAATCTATGAGTAAAATTCTATAATGAGCCTATAGATTGATTAATATCTATTTATTTAGGATTAACATGATTGATTCATGGATATCGATATTAATTAATATTTTTCAAATAAACAATGAATAAATATTATAAACATTACATGTATTTTATAGAATTCATTCATTCAGGATATGTTTGGAATTTCATTGAATTTATTTCACATCCATAACTTTATATTCCAATCCTTTTTATAATTTAAAATAAACCTAAATTCATGGATTTGAATACTTTAAGCATACCATTTTTCATTTAATAATTTATCCTAATGTATTACTGACATGAGAGTCCTCATTGATGAATTTTCCCCAGAAATCCTATGATCACCAGGTGTAAATGAATAATCATTGTAAATACATCCTGAAGGGATGGTTATCTAATTTTTTACTATCTCGTTAGACATAGTGAGAATAGATTTATTTTTCTATGTCCAAATAATTATCCCTATAAGGTTTTTATCATTTCTATTTATATTTCCAGAAATTTTTCTTAATAATCCTATGAGGAAATATTAGTGGGTGTGGACTTTTATTTTTCTTTGGAAAACCTCTTATTATTTTGACATAAACAGTTTTATGCCATTTGTATTATATAGAATATCATCATTTCCAGGATCACACAATGTGCATGTCCAGTGAGTTGAGACTAAACTTTTACATAGGGAACCGTTTTTGGATTTTAAACATTGTGAGACTGTCATCTCCTTTAATATTTTATTTAATGGTCTTCCAAACTAAAAGATTGTTGTGTTATAGATTATGGTCTTCCAAATTGTACTATCAAGCTCATTTGAAGTGATCTATTTTCAATGTATCATTCTATATGTATTTTAACATAATATTGTATGGACATCCTCTATGTAGTTGAATGTCATGTGGTAAATATGTCTTCTGTGAAGTTTGACATCATAGAGAAAGGATGAAACATTCTATACAGTTTAATGTATTTCATAAAAGATTTGAGATGTTTTGTAGTTTTTAGTATTTTTACCTTGGTTTTAAACACTATATGTTTATAGTATTTCAACCATGACTTGAGATGATAAGTATTTTAGAGTCTTCCTTCTAGGAAATGTGGTTTTGTTAATTTGAGATTCCTATGACCAATACTTGAGATGAGGTGAATATTAGAGTCTTCCTTCCATGACATAGAGTTCCATGTAGCTTAAAGTATTGTGGCCAGGTCTTGACAATGTGTGATTGATGTTAATTCCATATTTATAGCTTGAACATGGGTTGTGTAAATCACAATTCAATAATTTTGAATAGATAAATATGGAAGGGGGATGATATATTGGGGATGACATAAAACACCCAAGGGTGATGAGATCCACTTCAGTATTGTCGGGGTTCAATGGTAGAATGGGGAAGACAAATTTGGATGACCCCAAACACCCTATGTGGATGAGTCATGTCATGGTGTTATTGGGGCTCATGAGGATTAGAGGTACTTTCATACTAGGAGGATATTCCTCTAGTTGGTGGTTCATAAGACCTTATGCATGAAACCACATTTTTACATGCATGTTAGAGAATATGTGTACGCATGATCTTTCAAGGGATATGAAAGGATTGTGAAAGATAAAATGTTTGGATGATGGAGTTTTATGTGTGAAGAATTATATACAAGGAGGGTTTTATCACCCAATGAAATATTAGTTTCTATATGGGAGGCTCAGTCCCTAGTCCATGTAGTTTTAAAATCACATTTTCTTGGACATCAAAAGGATTATGAATGTAATTTCACATTCTTGATTTCTGAAAGGGTATAATACATAGTGATATAACATCGAGGAAATCAAATCATCTTGATTTTTTTGTCTATATGGGGAATTATAACCATATACTAGGAATATCTGAGATAAATAGGTGTGAAAACTAGTGGGTACTAGTAAACTATTGATATAAGATAATTTTTATATTTCACGTAGTACGGAAAATAACACCTATATTTATGTGGGGGAATTTCTGGGACCAAACAACTTTTAAGAACATTTCATTTAAAATGGACACAATTCTCTAGATAATATTATTGGGTCCTTTTGGATTATATAGTCCCTATTACCCATTTTTTGTTGGGAGAGACCATAAGCAAGGGAGCCCAAGGTCCATGGTGTTCCTAAATAAGGATTTGAACTTAATAAACTAGTTGTTCTAGCTTATACATCGGTGATATAAATCGTTTTTGTGGAAAACATAATATTCATGAATGGTTTTAGAACCCTAAATTTATTTTTCACTAACTAGTGAACATGTTATCACAATGAGGATATGTGATAAGTCGTTACTCTATATTTTTCATGGACCATGCAGTTCAATTTCCATATCTCGGATTTCTATAGATCCAAACTGTGGGCCCCATGAGATTTATTATTTTTTTCATTTGTGCTCTAAATTTTTCCCAACCTCTTGAGATGAATATTTTTATGAGAGGAGACCTGGATGTTTCTTTGGATTCCCTTTTTGGTTTTCAACCAGGCATGTGTTATGTCTTTTTCACTAGTAGTTTATGGTCTTGTGATTTTGATCATCAAAGGGTAAATTTTATGTTTTTAAAACATCATGAAATGATCATGGAGTTTAAGGTTATTAATCATTTTTAAATAGTATGATAGGGGTGTCACCCAACTTCTAAATTTGGATACCCAGGGTCAATAGCAATCCAAAATTATTTTGAGGGGAATATGAGAAGGTTGTCAATCATCGATTATGGTTCTGAGGTCATCAGTAATCGTATAAGACAATAATCCCAAAAATAAAATGAATCACTCTAAAGTGGTGAGCTCTAATATGATGACATCAGGGATTATAATGATTATAATCTTTTTTTGGAAGGTATTGACTCATTTGGTTGTTGGTTGGGTGTTCATATGTAGAAAGTAGGGAAATAAATTCATAGTAAAATAAAGGGTCCCTTGAATCCTAATGTCCTTTTTTAAGGTCCATGGATGATTATAGGAAATCCAAGTCTCTCAATAAATGATGTTTGGTTTATGGATTATGGTTCATGGATAGATCATGGAAAACCAAAAACTTTTATAGACCATGGTTCGAATCATATGTTCCTTTGATATGGAATAGTAATGGGTTATTGACTATGGATTTTATCATCATATAGTAGGGATGTATTTTTCATGCATTATTAATTTCATTTAATAAGGATGTTTTACTTATAGTTTAACATCATGTAGTGAGGATGTAAGAAATGATGTGACGTTAAAAAAATATATCCTAGAGAAAACATTGTACTGGTTGGGGGATTTAGATTTTGTAAAAATATTTTATCCATGCATATGATTATTGATGTGTATCCATATTATGTATCCCTTTTCATGCACATTTATCTCATGTGTGACAATGTATTGCATATATAGAGAGAGTCTACAGGGCTAGGATAAAGGGTTCTATACATAAATTTATCCCATATGTAGGGATAAGGAATTTAAATACCCCATTTTATTATGGAAGCAAATAATTCACCCCTAGTACCAATTCGTGGATTGGATGGAAAAATATATTCAATTTTATGTAAAGAAATATGGATCATATATCTTTCCATTTTAAGGTCATGAAACTAAGACACTATCCTGTATGTTAACATCATAAAATGAGGATGTGTTCATATATTTTATTGTCATGTGACTAGGACATGGTTGCTGATCAAGGAAAAATCTAAATCGCACCAAGTAATGTGTCTTTCTAGGTTCCCTAAGCACACATGATATTTGATTGGTGTGAGAAACAGTGGATTACTGGGTATTTGATTAATTTGAGTTAGAGTAGGTCCCCAATAGCTCCCTCCATATTTCAATACCAATTAAAGGGGTCCATTTTTATCATTTTATTCTAAGATAAGACTTAGTATTGATGATCATTTCATCAAAAATATGATGTGATGGAATGAATCTATAAAAATTTGTTTCATTAATAGTAAAAAAAATCCATATAGGTCTTAAAAATATGTAGCAGGGGGGATTCTCCCATTGATTATTGTAGCTCAAACCAGGATTGAAGATCTAGGATTCACTATATATTCTATGATAGTAAGAATTAAACCCCACATAGTTAATGAATAAGAAACATTCCACACAGGATTTTCCAATAAATAAAGGGGGGATTTTATATATTTTGACTATTCTGGATGGGAGAAGGATTAGAGGTATTGGAATCACTGTGTATCATGTGATGGTAGGAATCAAGGCACACATAGCTCTTGACTGGGAAACTCTCTCCACATGTCTGGCCCATATGTAGAGGGGTGGATTTTTCCCATTGATTGTTTTGGTTGGACCAAGGATTGGATATCTAGGAATCAATAAATATCTTGTGATGGAAGGAATCATGATTTTAATAGTTTATAAAAGATACAATCTTCATGAATTTCAGTCCCATATGAAGTGGGTTCATTTTCCCATTGAATATTGAAGACAGACACAGGATTATATATATGGGAATCACTACATATACTATGGTAGAAATAATTAGGTAACATATTTTTTTGAATGGGAAATTATCTATAGAAGTTGACCCATACATAGAGGGGTAATTTTACATTGTTAATATATCATAAAGATCTAGGATATGATATATAGGCATCGTTTTATATCCTATAATTTCAGGTAACATGTGACACATAGTTCTTGAATGGAAAAATCTCTACTCTGGTCTAAACCATAAATAGAGAGGGGAATTTTTCCAATTGATTATGATGAATTGACCCCATATAGGGGATCTGGGAGTCACTACATATCTTGTGATGGTATGAATAATTCCACTCATAGTTCTTGAAATGTAAAATATCCACATATCTATGATGCATACATATAAGGAGATTTTTTTATCATTGATTTTTGGCGGTCTTCATCTGATTGTGGATATTAGCTTCAATACAAATAATGTGATTCAAGGAATCAAGACACAAATTGTTCTTTAGTGGGAAACACTCCACATGGGTCTGAACCAAATATAAAGGGGTGGATAATTTTTCTTGATTATTAATGTTTGACCAAGGTTGGTAGATCTAGGTGTCACTATATATCCATTGATGGATAGAATCAATCCACACAAAGTTTTTGGAATGGGAAATTCTCCATGCTTGTATGAACTATTTGTAGAGGGGAAAATTTTTCACCTTTATTATTACAGTTGGAACAGTGATTGGAGATATCAGTTTCATAATGTATCGTGTGATAGAAACAATCAATTAACATGTATTTATTGATCATGCTGTGTTGGGAGATGAACAATGATAGTTTGGATCCTCGATAGAGATGATTCATTGAAATAAGAATTGTTATTTTTTAATAAAATACCAGGGATTAATAAAATATATTCCAATGATGGGAAACATGAATTTTTGTGTAGATATTTTATGGTAATAATGAATATAACATAAGGGGAGTAAGTACTCTGAGGATTTTTAGGTGGGTCCGAGGAGTTAAACCAAAAATTAAAATGGTGTGAATGAGGTCCTCCACAACAAAAATAAATCCTAAAATTATTTTTTATGTAGTTTAAATTCATAAAGCTTGGACTAGAGGAAGGCCCAATCATGGGTTGGTTTTGAGTTTTTCTTCCATATATTTTAACATGATGCTGTAGTGACACAAGATTATATGCAGTCTAACGTCTTCTAGAATGTACTTTGGATCCTAAGTACTTTGGAGTCATGCTTCTAGGACATCATCCATGCAGTTTAACATCATGTTCTGATGAGAAATCCTATTTATTTTAACAATATGTGTTAATAATGTAAGATGATTGATAATAGATATGACAAGTAATGACTAAGGAGCCTTTTATTTCTGATGGAATAATGTGTTCCCCATCCATTGTAGCCAACGAGTAAGCTTCATTGAAATAGACTATATGTGTGATGAAAGGCCCCACCCATATGGGTTCTAACATTGGAGGTTTCATTCCATATATCATTGGGGTTTCAAGATCCAATACCTGGTATTCATGCTGTAATGAGCAGTGGAAATAATTTTTATTTTAGGCTCATGCAATGTTATTATAATGAAAATTGATATTGTGCAATGTACACATTGTTTTATCATTGATTTTTTTTCTACTCATAGAGTTTCTTATTCAATTTCTCAGCGTCTAATAGTTTCCCATAGATAGTTATATATATTAGGGGTATCTTAAATTTATGGTGAAATAATAACTCTATTTAATACACTAATGAATATGTAATCTCTTATGTGTATGTGTTCATGATAGTACGGAAATACCATAATGAAAAAATAGTTTCTCCTGGACAAGATTTTTTGTCCATTTCCACCATATTATGTATTATATTTTATAGACTATTATTAAAGGCCTCTAATTTGTCATTTTTTCTACAGCATGATAGTAGGATGAATGGTTTGTAAAGACCCGTAAATTTCAAGGAATTTTTTTTTTCTTAATGTATTTGGAATTTAACGAGTGCGCGTTTTCAGATGACACCTGATTCCAAGGCCCGGTGTGCCCGAAATAAATTTTCGAAGTTTAGCTCAGGTAAGTTCAGTGAATGAATGAGTGGGTTTATCTATAATTTGAACCAGTGCTTGGAATTGAAATTCGAGGGCACTGATGAAATCGCAACGGCAGTATTTGCTTCAGAGGACCTTTCTTGGAGGTGCGTTTTCTCAGGAGGATTTGTTTAAAATTGTGGATTAAATGTAATTAAAATAAAATTGTTTTATAATTTTATTTCCTTATTCTAAGTGGTTTAATCTTATGTGTGGGAGTTGGGGTGGGATCCACTAGTTACTAACATCCCTTGAGAGGATAAGGGTCAGGGGGGCCCACACGAGCCCCACCCCTTCACATTCCTTAAACTCCCTAACTTCCCCCATTATGTGAGTAACACCTCCCTCTAACCCTCATTAATCATGCCAACTTAACACCCCATTTAATTGGACAACTCAAGCTCATTTAATTAAATGGTTTAGTTTTTGAATTTTGAGTTTTTGAAAAGTCATGGAAAACATAATAAAATAAGGGGGAGGCCTTATTTTATTAGGTTTTCTAGTTGTGTGAGGATATTGGGTGAGGGAGAGCTCTTGTCCCTTGGAAGAACTTCATTTTCTTCAGCGAAGAACATCCCCACTTCAATGAAGTACTCTTTCTCTCCGAGGGAGAGAATCGACTCGGCAACTCGGTTTCTTCCATAATCTTCTTCCTCCACGACCAAGGAGGAGGCACCGATGCAGAAAATCGCCATCGCCATCGCCATACAATATTCTCTCCACAAAAAAGGAAGGGAGATGTTGTTCCCTCCTCGTACATTCTCCATCAACGTATACAGAGCATCACCTCACGACTCCATTTTCTGTAACGATCATCGTTCTACAACTTGTGTCAAGGTAGGGGTTAATTTTACGTTCATGATTATTTTAACATTCTTTGTTAAATAATTTGGCCGCTTGTTATCGACATAACTGGATGAGATCGGACCACACAAACCTGACTGATCCTCCTCCCCTTAAATTTGTTGAAACTTGTTGAAATTGTGGTGAAGGCAGCGTGGTTTCGTAGCACCGCACATGAACAAAAAGGGACCGCGGTCGGGGCGGGCCATGGTGGAGGTGTGTGGCGCCGTCACGCTGCGCCGATGAGGCCGAAGGAGGCCACGACCAAGAGCGGGCCATGGAGGAGGGGCACACCGCCGTGACGCTGCGCCAGTTGGACGGGAGATGCAGCTTTAGACCACATCGGTTCAGCAGGAGGTGGTCGGGCATGGCCAGCCTCCAGCGCCACCTAGAGGTGAGACCCCCTTGGGTCCCATGGTTACACAAGGCTAGCCATAATGGCCAGCTGTTCCAGAAAATTCAGGAATTGAAACCCCCGGCCAGCACAAGTGGCAGCGCCCCCCTTTGCGCCCCGCTCGGCCAGCGCCGAGCCGCCCGCACCGGTCCGGCCCGGCAAGTGCGGTGTCGGGCCGTGCCGGCTAGTTCGGGCCGTGTAGAGTCCCGAAGCTTGACGTACATGTACATTACATTACTTTTGTGGAATAATTAATATATAACAAAAATACACACCAAAGGACAGTAATAGTTTAGTGTCTTTGGAAACTCGGAACATAATCTTCTAATCGTGGTGAAAGATCTTCAGCATCTCCCATAAAGATATTCCCTTTTTTTTCCTTACCTAAAACCTTTCTTTATATCCTGGGGAAAAGAAAACATATAAAGGGTGATCTCAAATGCTCACTAAGGTTAAACAAAAGAAATATCAGTCATATCATATTCATAAGAACATAACTTTTTGAAAATCTTAACCTGCAAAAGAGGTCATAATATAATGTCATGGGATAAATCATAGTAATGAAAAGTAATACCAAATAATCATAACATAAAACATGAATCTTTGTGGCATACACACATAATCATAGAAAATCATTTCATATTAGTCAAGGCTCATTTCCAAGACCATCATAGAGGACAAAGTCCAATACTGAACCGAGTTCACTCCTCGTTCATGTCCTGTATCACTGAACCGATTTAAAATTCCCTTCTAGCCATGTCTATCTCATGAGATATAAATCTTTACCCAATACATTGGAGGGAGATATAGGTCCCACCCATATCATAATGAAACCATTCTTATGTGTGCCACAAAATCATAAATCATATATCATAACATAACCCATGTAATAAAAATGGGATTCTTAAACATCATTCCATCATAACATAACCCATATAAGATAAAATGACATCATAAAATTAATTCCATAATAAAACAATCAAATCAATGTAAAAATACGGATAGAAACAGAACCCTATTTTATCATAGATGGAAAATTATTTTGATAAAACACTTGAACTCCATTCTTGAGGAAAATATCCTTTCTAGTTCAAAAACATTTTTCCTTTATTAACATTTCATACAATTTAAAACTAAAAGAAGTTGATTAAAAATAAACTTTAAAACTTGTAAAGGAAGCTTCTTGGAAATAATGTTCTAAAAATCCATTCATGCTGTATAAGTTAAAAAAACATTCTCCTTGTACTTTTGTCGGAAAAGTCAAAAAGTACCTCGTAACATAAACAAATGAAAGATTCCTTACATACAATGTAGTAAAAGGAAACATGGTTAAAAAGTAAATTAAACATAAATAAAAACACTTTTAGAAAACATGGACTTAGATGATAACAATAACCCCAGCAAATACGTACAAATAAACAATCTCGGAAAAGAACGAGATTGGAAAGGTTATCCCTTACCTTCGGTCCGATATGCTTCGTACGTATCTGAACCTCCTGTATAATGATTTAAATAATGTTATTAACTTATCACAGAATCATATTCATTTTTATGATATCATATATGGTTAACTTATGACTTTATATTACCCGTTCTTTAGTAAATCTTATGTTAATGCAACGTTTTCGGTAATATCATATTATTTATCGTACGTGTTTGGACATGTTGTTCTTGATGTTATTATTACTTATATCATGATTTACATTCTTCCAAAATGTAAATAATGATTTATATATCATATATATTCATTAAATATCCAGCATATACATGTGTTTATAATAGTACATAACATATGGAGGTATGAAATGAAATGCACCGTTCATGGAGACGGTAAACTGTACGTACACATGAACACTACTTTCATTTATATTTATTATTTTAATGGAATATGTATATTATAATTCCAGTATAATATCATATAAAATATTATTAACTCCATAATTTATACATTCTACATAAGGCATTAACGAATCACATCACTTTGAGGAGGTGGTAGTCCGCACCTCCTCAAATGAGATTATCGTATTTACCAACTATGGAAACCATAATGGCTTGATATAATTGGGAATTAAATAATCATAAATAAATAATAAACATAATATATTTCATATATAAATACATTTCCATCATAATTTCCACCATGAGAGATGATATGAGAAAATCGAACAATCATCGTTTTGTGAGGTGTTAGTTTTCCATCACAGAAACATTATGTTCTTCATCCATTAGATGGAGGTGTGTGTAAGTGTTATTCTAATCCTTCTCATAACAACATCGTAGTATTTTTATGATACTGGTTTTGTCACAAAATAAAGGATTAAAAATAGTTTAGGGGTTTGAGAAGTAGAATAAAAGAAAAAAACTTAAGAGAAACTATTACCTTTAATTTGGATAACTTCCTTTGGTTTGAACCAAAAGGACTTCTTGATGTGCCTTCTGCATAATGTAAGGCTTCTAGGGGGAGTATAGGGATGTTGGGAGATTATTTGGGAAGAGTTTGGATGAGAGAAAATGCTTGAGAGGTGTGAGGAATTGCATAGAAGTGGTCTCCTTTTATAAGGGAGAGGAGGGGCTCTTTAGGAAAGTGTGAAAACATTATTTTATTATAAACTTATCATCAGTTTCAAGAGGATCAAAACATATTAATGTAGAAGATAAGATGACTCATATTCGAAATAAAATCATCCAATAGTAATTGGATAGGTTTTGGATGATATTTTAATCATTAAAATCTTATTTATTTAAATCATTTATTAATGAGGTAAATATTGCATCATTATTGTGTCATAAATAATAAAATTTATTTGATGTCTAAAAATTATAAAACAAATAACATCATGTAGTAAATCTTTTTATATTTCCATGTAATATTTATAGTCTAATAGATAATTTATATAGCCCCTTATTAAAATTAATTACTAAAGGATTTTTGTTAATGCCAATTTTGTCTTTACATTAAATTAATTAATCTAATATGTCATTGTCTTTCATAAGTGGCTCCATGGGGCCCAAAATCGACAAACATATTCCCATGGTCGGCCATTACTCATCCAATAAGGTTTGTATAAGTGTTAAGGTAATTTTAAATTATTATAATATTCTTTTAACCTTGAATTACCCTATTTACCTTTAACCGTGGTAAATAACAGAAAAAAGATACTATTCACCAAAAAAATTTATCTGATTGAACCACATTTTACTACTTGATATTAACTGTTTATCTCGGATTTTCGAAATTCAACTCACAGAAGCGGTAAAAATAAGTTTTATGAACAATTGCAAAAGCTCCTAGGAGGTGGGTAAAAGATGGTTAAAAGTTCAATACAATTTTTTATAAATATAAAATTATTATAAAATGATTGAAATTAATTTCATTGAACTTATATAAGTATTATTTATCTATTTTGACCTAAAATAAATTTAAATCAAATAAATTATTATTTAAATAAAAAGTCGGTTTTATCCAAAAACTCAGTGTTTTTACTATTCATCAATAATTGAAGTTTTTCATAAAAATACCAAAAATTCAGCCTAAGCTATATTTGATATTCGAAATTCAAAAATGATGTATATTTTTCCAAATTCAAAACATATAAGTGGAATTAATTAATTATAAAAGTAATTCCCGTTATCAAAACAAGTAGCATGTTTTTAAGAAACAATAACTATCAAAAGATCATCACTTGTTTATGTCCAATTTCAAAGTGAAATTAATTCCAATGACCAACATTGGATTAAACGGTAAAAATATGTTCTAATTAAACTTTAAAACCAGTTAAAAATATAATCTATCCATATAAATTATTGTGATGAAAAAATTTGTTTTTAATTAAAATATAGCATGTTTTAACTATTCATCAAAATATGAAAGTTATCAGAATAATATGAAAAAATTATCCAAAGTAAATTTTTATATCCTGATTCCAATGAAGAATTTTATTTAGTAAAATTGAACTTATATACATTCCAGAAACTAGATTTAAAATGTGTCCGCCATCAAAAGGTGGGAAAACTACATTTTTTTTAAAATACTTATTTTACTCGAAAAATTGATTTTGTTCTCATACCATGTTCTAGAAAATATGTAAGATGAATAATAATGTTATAAAATTAAAAATGTAGTTAATACTATTAATAACAGCTAGTTCATAACAATATTATAACCATATATCGTTGTTTAGTGAAACTCGGTATTGCGTACTACACACGCTATCGAGGAAGGTCGTGATTGCGTGTAATGCAAGCCAAGTCAGGGTTGCGTGTGATGCAAGACTCGTTTGTTGTTTCGTATAACAAAATCCAACCATATTTCATTTATAAATTAAATATATATATATATATGTATATACACACTCAATGTTGCATAGAATAACTACTATCAAAATTCTGTGTAACATGATCCAAGAATAGTGATGTGTATACTGCAAGCTAATACGGTGTTGCGTATAGCGCAAGGTAATCTTGGTGTATCGTACAACACAAAACATCAATGAAATTGATTGAATATTTTTCATAAAATATCGGGGAGTTACAGGCCGATCTGCACCAGCCGGGCTGGGCCGCGCCCAACTGGGCTGGACCCGGACCCAGGTTGGGTAGACCTGGTTCGGGCCGACCTAGGGGGTATCGGGCCGGGTCGGACCGGGCCTGAACCCCTACTTCTGGACATATCCGTTTAAACACCCATAAAATGGGCTACAAAACTCCGATCGACACACTGTCAGTTGTGTTGGGATCCTTGGATCGAGATGGTCGTTTCGGTATATTACACTCGATGTTTTGGCGAATTTTGGGTACGGCCGGGTTTGTTCGAACCCAAAACCAACCGTGCCCTCAGAGTGGAAACAGTTATAACTTGAGTTCCTGACGTCCAATTGACGTGTTGTCAACTTTGATGGATTCCTTTTTGTAAGAAGGATATTTTGGTACACTTAACCTGAGGTTTGGACGTAGTTGGAGTATGGCCGAGTTGGATTGTACCCGAAATCCAACCGGGCCCATGGAATGGAAAAGATGATAACTTTCAGACCGAATGACCGTTTGGCGAACCGTCGGTGGCATTGGTAATCACTTTGAGAAACGGTCCTTATGAATATACCCTGTGAGAGTTCGGGGTACAGTTTAGATACGTCCAGGTTGGTTCGTACACGAAACTTACCGGGTCCTCGGGACTAAAAGGCTAATAACTCACAGACCGGGTGTCCGATTGATGCGCCATCTGTCGCAATGAGACCCCTATGACGAGGCGGTCCTTTGAGATAATTATTCGTGTGAAATTTTGATAATTGGAGTATCGACCTATAGATCATGGAGCAGACCCTCCCAGAGACGAGCCTATAGAGTACGGAGAACGTGTAGCTTGCTGAGACCTGATGACTGCTTGTCCGATTCGAGTCGGAGTGACTTGTATAGCCCAGTGGGGAGCACTACTGTGTTTGGGTGGCAGACCCACAGTAGGGAGCACTACTATGTTTGGGTGGTAAACCTGCAGTACTAAATAGGTGGAGTACCTCTGCAGGCTATTATGGGGGTGCACTATTGTGTTTGGGTGGCAGACCTCGGTGGGGAGCACTACTGTGTTTGGGTGGCTGACCCGTGGTACACGAGAGGAGGAGTACCTCAGAAGTATTAGGTTAGTGAGCATTGCCTCGGAGTCGTGACATGATCACTATAGTCTACAGAGATGGATTTGTTCAGTAGTTGCGGTTTCGATAATGAAAAGCCTGGTTTGAGCTGAGTCATTGACCTTTGTGTTTTCCTCATGATTGAGATGAGTTACTTGATAACTTAGGTATATGTATGGGCATATACCTAAGTAGTGGTTATCCGTTGATTTCATATCATTTTGATACCTCTTTATTGAAATGGGTTACTTGTTAACTTAGGTATAAGTATGGGCTTATACCTAAGTAAGGGTTATCTGTTTAGATCATGCTTTGTGATTATCCTTGTTGGATTTAGTGAGATCTTGAGGGTCTTGGGGTCCCTACTAAGTATCTTATACTCACCCCTATAAGGGCTATGCCCATACCTCGTTATGTTGGATGAAGACAACAAACATTGCTAACTGACATCGAGTGTACGAGGACTGGACGGTACCCGGTGGTGGACCTCATAACGAGTCAGTATCCAGAGGTGGACTCCACGACGAGACGGTACACAGAGGAGTTTGACGAGTGAGAGCGATGAGGAGGCTATCTGTACCTACCCTTATGGTAGGATCCATAGTGGATGATCCAGGAGATTTTCTATCTATACCTACCCTTCAGGTAGGATTTGAGGTGGACGGCCTAGGAGCTACCTCTATTCTTCCAGCTACTTGTCTTTTATATTGTACTTTCATTCTGTTGTAGCTGTACTTTTCAGTTGGGTTTGTATTCTGTCCCATTTACTTCTCAGCACTTTCTTTTGTACATATTTTTTTCTTCCTCTTGTACTCTGTTGTTTTTTCACTTTTATAAAGGTAATACATTCCCTTTTTATTGGGATTTGTTCCTTTGATACCAATTTTTCATGACCCGTCCTCAGGTCCCGTGTTGTGACTACATGGAAAGCCCTGAGGAGGGGGTAATGTAAAGACCCTAAAATTTCAAGGAAATTTTTTTCTTAATTTCTTTGAAATTTTACAAGTCTGTGGATTCTGACGGTACCTGATTCTGAGGCTCGGTGTGCCCATAATCAAATTCCAAAGTTTATCCCGGGTACATTCAGTGAACGAACGAGCGAGTTTTTCTACCTTTTGAACCGGTTCTTGGAATTGAAATCTGAGGGCACCGATGAACCTGCAGCACCGGTATTTGCTTAAGGGGACCTTTACCACAGTTTTTTTTTCGTATATGGTAATTAAATTTTATGGACACATTAAGAATAAAATTATAATTTTTGAGTTACAATTTTATTTTATGTGGAAGTTATTTCCTCCAAAAGGATGTTGGAGGTGGGGCCCACACCCCACCTAAAATCCCATGGGAGATAACTAAGGGTGGTGGGGCCCACACGATCCCCCAACTTATCACCTCCCCTCAGCTCCCCTCAACTCCCTTAAACCCCACCATTAATGAGGTTAATTAATTCAACTTTAATTCAAATCCTTTTATTTGTCACGACCCATCCTCGGGGCCCGAGTCGTGACTACCCCAAGCCCGGCTTCTAAAGGCCAGGGGCTGGAAACTGACACTAAAGGCGTAAATTCCGATAACTGAGAAGGCATGTCCTTTATAAAAGTAAAAAAACACCACAGATTACAAGAAAAAGTAATACACTAAGTAAAAAAATAAAGTGCTGAAATGTAAATGGGCCAGTATATAAACCCAACTGAATAGTACAACTACAACTCAACGAAAGTACAACAGAAAAGACAAACAGCTGGAAAATAGATGCAGCTCTTGGGTCATCCACCTCGGATCCTACCTGAAGGGTAGGTACAGATATCCACCTCATCGCTCTCGGCCATCAACCTCCTTTGAGCACCGTCTCGTCGTGAAGTCCACTACCACGGATACTGACTCGTCGTGAGGTCCTCCTCCAGGTTCCATCCAGTCCTCGAACACTCGGCCTCCGTCAGCACTTTCTGTCGTCTGCATCCATCACAATGAGGTGCGGGCATAGTCTATGCAGGGGTGAGGATAAAAATACTCAGTAGGGATCCTGATACCCTCAAGGTCTCACTAAATCAAACAAGGATAACCACAAAGAAGGATCTAAACAGATTACCCTTACTGAGGTATAAGACCATACTTATACCTAAGTTATCAAGTAACCAATCTCAATCAAGAGGTATCACACAGATATGAAATCAACGGATAACCACTACTTAAGTATATGCCCATACATATACGTAAGTTATCAAGTAACCCATATCAATCAAGAGGTATCACATAGATATGAAATCAACGGATAACCACTAATTATGTATATTCCCATACATATAAGTAAGTTAGTGTTTATCCTTTGATTTCATATCTATGTGATACCTCTTTATTGGGATGGGTTACATGATAACTTACATAAATGTATGGGCATATACCTATGTAGTGGTTATCCATTGATTTCATATCTGTGTGATACCTCTTGATTGAGATGGCTTACATGATAATTTAGGTATAAGTATGAGCTTATACCTAAGTAAGGGTTATCTATTTAGATCCTTATTTGTGGTTATCCTTTTTGGATTTAGTGATACCATGAGGGTCTCGGGGTCCCTATTTGTATTGTTATACTCACCCCTGCACGGGCTATGCCCGCACCTCATTGTGTTGGATGCAGACGATGGACAACACTGACAGAGGCCGAGTGTTCGAGGATTGGACGGTACTCGGAGGTGGACCTCATGAAGAGTCTGTATCCGGGGGGTGGAATTCACGATGAGATGGTACTCGGAGGAGTTTTACGGGCAAGAGCTTTGAGGAGGATATCTGTACCTACCCTTCATGTAGGATCCGAGGTGGACGACCCAGGACCTACTTCTATTTTCCAGTTGTTTGTCATTTCTGTTGTACTTTCGTTCAGTTGTAGTTGTACTTTTTAGTTGGGTTTGTATACTGGCCCATTTACTTTTCAGCACTTTCTTTTGTACTTATTGTATTACTTCCACTTGTACTATGTGGTGTTTTTTTACTTTTATAAAGGCAATGCCTTCCCAGTTATCGGAACTTACGCCTTTAGTGCTAGTCTCCAACCCCTGGACTTTGGAAGGCAGGCTTTGGGTAGTCACGACATGGGCCCCGAGGATGGGTCGTGACAAATTGGTATCAGAGGAATCTAACAAAGTCGACAAAACTTTAATCAGATGTCCGAAACTCAAGTTATAATCGTTTCCGCTTCGAGGACCCGGTTGGTTTCTATTTTGAACCAAACTGGACATTCCATACATTTCCAAATCCTTCGGTGTAATATACCGAATCTACTGACTCGATCCAAGGAACCCTATGCAACTGATGGTGCGTCGATCGGAAGCTTGTAGCCCAAGATATGGGCGTTTAACTGAAGGAGGTCCGAAAAATAGGGGGTCTGGGCCCGGTCCGACGCAGCCCAATACCCCCTAGGTCGGCCCGAACCGGGTCAACCCGGCCCGAGTCCAGGTCTAGCCCGACCTGGTCAGTGCGATATGGTCAGTGCGGTGTGGCCCGGCCGCGCGGCCGGCCACGGGATCTGGGACAACGGGGCGGCGTCCCAGCTCCTGGATCAACCTAGGAGCTACTTCTATTCTTCCAGCTACTTGTCTTTTCAGTTGTACATTCATTCAGTTATAACTATAATTTTCAGTTGGGTTTGTATTCTTTCCCATTTACTTTTCAGCACTTTCTTTTGTAATTAGTGTTTTCTTCCGCTTGTACTCTATTGTGTTGTTTACTTTTATAAAGGCAATGCCTTCCCTTTTTTTGGGATTTACGCTTTTGGTGCTAGTCGCCATCCCCTGGCCTATGGAAGGCAGGATTGGGGTAGTCACGACATGGTCCCTGAGGAAGGGTTGTAAAAAATTGGATGTCGATGATAGGGCGACATGTATGGATGTTATAGTGGATATCGAGGATTGACAGGAGCGGGTCCTTCATGGACAGTAGATTCATCAGGTGCGCTTTCACTGGTTGCACGAGAACCACTAGGAGAGCACATGGGAGCAGAATGCTCAGATGCGTGCTCAGTACCACATTGTTTTCCTTAGTGTGTGTTGAAGCTTTACGGGGACTTAAATCCCAGAGGTGGTAGTAATGTAAAGAATCGGAAATTTCAAGGAATTTTTTTTCTCTTAATTTCATTGGAATTTAATGAGTGTGCGGTTCAGATGACACCTTATTCTGAGGCCCGGTGTGCCCGGAATCAATTTCCAAAGTTTAGCTCAGGTATGTTCAGTGAACGAACGAGCAGGTTTATCTATCTTTTGAATCGGTGCTCAGAATTGAAATCTGAGGGCACCGATGAAACCGCAGCAATGATATTTTCTTAAGAGGACATTTCCCGGAGGTGCGTTTGCTCAGGAGGAGTTGTTTAAAATTGGGGATTAAATGTAATGTAAAATAAAATTGTGTTACAATTTTATTTCCTTATTCTAAGTGGTTTAATCCTATGTGTGAGAGTTGGGGTGGGACCCACTGGTTACTAACAACCCTTGAGATGATAAAGGTGAGGTGGGGCCGACACAAGACCCACCCCTTTACATTCCATAAACTCCCCAACTATCCCCTTTATGTGAGTAACACCTCCCTCTCACCCTCCTTAATCTTGCCATCTTAACACCCCATTTAAATTGAAAACTCTATCTCATTTAATTAAATTTTTTAGTTTTTGATTTTTTTAGTTTCTGAAAAGGCATGGAAAACATAATAAAATAAGGGGGAGGAATTATTTTATTAGGTTGTCTAGTTGTGTGAGGATATTGGGTGAGGGAGAGCTCTTGTCCCTTGGAAGAACTTCATCTTCTTCGGTGAAGAACGTACCCACTTCAACGAAGAATGCTTTTTCTCCGAGGGAGAGCATCGACTCAGTGACTTGGTTTATTCCATTATATTCTTCCTCCACGACCAAGGAGGAGGCACCGATGTAGAAACTCACCATCGACGTCGCCATGAATTCTTCTCTCCTAGTCAAAGGAAGGGAGACGCTGTTTCCTCCTCGGATGTTCTCCGTCAACGTATACGGAGCAACACCCCACGACGCCGTTTTCCGTGACGATCATCATTCGACAACTTGTGTCAAGGTAGGGGTTAATTTTACATTCATGATTATTTTGACATTCTTCGATAAATAATTTGTCCGCTTGTTATCGACATAACGGGAAGAGATCGGACTGCACAAACACGACCGATCCTCCTCCCCTTAAATTTGTTGATCCTTGATGAAATTATATCAAAGGCGGCGCGGTGCCGTAGCACCACACAGGAATGAAAAGGGACCACGGCCGGGGCAGGCTGCGGTGGAGGGGCGTGGCGCTGTCGCGCCACGCCGGTGAGGCAGAGGGTGGTCGCGGCCATGAGCGGGCTGCGGCGGAGGGGCGTACCACCGTCGTGCTGCGCCGGTCAGACGGGAGCCACGACCTTAGGCCTTTGTGGTTCATCATGAGGTGGTCGGGCTCGGCCGGCCGCCGGTGCCACCTGGAGGTGAGACCCCCTCAGGTCCCACGGTTACACAAGGTCGACCTTAATGGCTGGTTGTTCCAGAAAAGACGGGGGTTGGAACCCCCGGCCAGCGCAAGGGGCGGCACCCCCCTTTGCGCCCCGCTCGGCCAGCACCGAGCCGCCCCGCTTGGCCATCGCCGAGCCACCCGCGCTGGGCTAGACTACCCGCGCCAGACCCGACCGCCCGCGCCGGGCCGGACCGCCCACGCCGAGGTGGGCCACCAGCGCCGGCAGGGCTGGGCCACGCCTGTAGGGCCTGGCCGCAGCAGCCGGGACGGGCCGCGTCCAACTAGGCTAGACCCGAACCCAGGTCCGGTAGACCCAGTTTGGGCTAACCCAGGGGGTATCGGGCCGGGTCGGACCGGGCCCAAACCCCCTACTTCCGGACAGAGCTGTTTAAACTCCCATAACATGGGGTACGGACCTCCAATCTATGCACCGGAAGTTGTGTTGGGATCCATGGATCGAGACAGTCATTTCGGTATATTAGACTCGATGTTTCGGCGATGTTTGTGTATGATCGCGTTTGTTCGAACCCGAAACCAACCGGGTCCTCAGAGCGAAAACGGTTATAACGTGAGTTCCGGGTGTCTGATTGACATTCCATCGATTTTGTTGGATTCCATTTTTAAGAAGAATCTTTTGTTATACTTCACCAGAGGTTTGGATGCAGTTGGAGTATGGCTGGGTTGGATTGTACCCGAAATCCATCCGGGCCCCTGGAACGGAAAAGCTGATAACTTTCAGATCGAATGACCGTTTGGTGAACCATCGGTGGCATTGGTAATCATGTTGGAAACGGCCCCTATGAGTACATCCTATGAGAGTTCAGGGTACAGTTGATATACGGCCTGGTTGGTTCGTACACGAAACCAACCGGGCCCCCGGGACTAAAAGACTAATAACTCACAGACCGGGCATCCGATTGATGTGCCGTCTGTCGCGTTGAGACCCCTACGACGAGGCGGTCCTTTGAGATACATTTTTGTGGAAATTTTTGATACTTGGAGTATCGACATGTAGCTCGTGGAGTAGACCCTCCCGGAGATTAGCGTACGGAGTACGGAGACCGTGTAGCTGGCTAAGACTTGATGACTTCTTGTTCGATTTGATTCAGAGTGACTTGTATAGCCCAGTGGGGAGCACTACTGTGTTTGGGTGGCAGAACCATGGTGGGGAGCACTACTGTGTTTGGGTAGAAGACCCGCGGTACTCGACAGGAGAAGTACCTCTATAGGCTATTGGGGGGGTGCACTATTGTGTTTGGGTGGTAGACCCCGGCGGGCAGCACTACTGTGTTTGGGTGGCTAACCCACGGTACTCGACAAGAGGAGTACCTCAGTAGTCTTAGGTTAGTGAGCAGTGCCTTAGAGTCGTGACAGGATCACTGTACTCTATAGAGATAGAGCTCTTCAGTAGTTGCGGTTTCGATAATGAAAATCCTGGTTTGATCTGAGTCAATGACCTTTGTGTTTTACTCATGATTGAGATGAGTTACTTGATAACTTACATATATGTATGGGCATATACCTAAGTAGTGGTTATCCGTTGATTTCATATCTATGTGATATCTCTTGAATGAGATGGGTTACTTGACATATTAGGTATAAGTATGGTCTTATACCTAATTAAGGGTTATCTGTTTAGATCCTGCTTTGTGGTTATCCTTGTTGGATTTAGTGAGACCTTGAGGGTCTCGGGGTCCCTACTGAGTATCGTATACTCACCCCTGCATAGGCTATGCCCGCACCTCATTGTGTTGGATACAGATGATGGACAACGCTGACTGAGATCGAGTGTAAAAGGACTAGACGGTACCTGGAGGTGGACCTCACGATGAGTCAGTATCTGGAGGTGGACTCCACGACGAGACGGTACTCAGAGGAGGTTGACGGGCGAGAGCGTTGAGGAGGCTATCTGTACCTACCCTTCAGGTAGGATCTGTGGTGGACGATCCTGGAGCTGCACTATCTATACCTATGCTTCAGGTAGGATTCGAGGTGGACAACCCAAGAGCTACTTCTATTCTTCCTGGTGTTTGTCTTTTATGTTGTACTTTCATTCAGTTGTAGCTGTTCTTTTCAGTTGGGTTTGTATTCTTGCCCATTTACTACTCATCACTTTCTTTTGTACATAGTGTTTTCTTCCACTTGTACTCTGTTGTGTTGTTTAATTTTATGAAGGCAATGCCTTCCCTTTTTATTGGGATTTATCCCTTTGGTGCTTGTCTTCGGCCCCTGGCCTATGGAAGGCGGACTTGGGGTAGTCATGACACGGGCCCCGAGGACGGGTCGTGACATGGTTGGATATGATGTTGTATGCCTGGTAGAATTTCATTAATTTGGTAGAACATAATTTAGTTATGTTTTCCTTTAAAATTGTGTGATTTTCAATGAATCTGGGGATGATATGCGACTTCATGAAGTTGATGATTTTCTTCATCAAAAATTCCATTAAGGTTATTGCTCAACCCATTTGGAAAAGAAATCAGTGGCTAAATGGATATACTGAAACTTCATAGTTGTAGAAGGAGGATAAGGAATCACAATTTACATTCCCAATACTAATGATATCCAAGAATATTTACTTGTATGTAGATATTCTGAGGGATGATTGATGAATTTTTCATGAATATAGAATTTAGGACATTAAATAGTGAACACCAGCGAGTTCTATGTAATTTTTTCTATTCATAACCATTCCTTCTAATATTGTGGGAAATTATAGTACAATATTAGTGAAAATTATAGGAACATTCATGTACTTATTCTATTGTATTAGGAATCTCACCTTCCTCTATAAATCAATGTAGTATTCCACCAAAAAATCATTTTTAGAGTGCATTTTTTGTCGCTTAGTCGATATTTAAGGGTAAATCTCAAAGATTGATGTCTATTATGTTCGCTTATCAGTCGGTCTAACAAGTGGGTCCCATTATGGAGGCAATAGATTATGGGATCAATTCATTCTGGTGAAGATATAGGTTAATCACGCTCTAGGGATGTGTTGACCTAGTTAATTACATCCATTTCACAGAAGATGAGTGATGAGACTATCCTTCAATGTCCAATTTGGAAAGCCGCATCATCTTGATTGAGGTTTTCATTGACTATGGATGTATTATCTAGAATATCATCATGAACATTTTTTTATCGAGGGACATAAAATAATAATGGTTCAAAATGGAATTCTTCCATCAACTATATACATTAAATAGTTAAAGGATTCATTTATTCCTTCTTGACGGCATACTCTCCATTGTTTTTTGGATCAGTAGCTTTTAATACCATTAAATATTTATTTAGGATATCTACAGTGATACTTCTAGTAATAGTATGTTAATGTGGTCTTGTTATTATTTTTCATTATTAGTGCGTCCATTGGAAAATGAAAAAGAATATGTAAAAATTGATTTGTCTAGGAAATCAAAGAAAACCCTTGTAAAATCGATTGATCTTTAGGTTTTCCATAATCATAAAAATTAGATTTTTGGAAACACTATAGAAATACATATTACGAATTGGGAGGGTACCATGGCCAATAAAAATCTATTTTTATAGATTTTATTTGTCCACTACTGTGATTTCCAATGTGGTTTGTGCGTATGGAAATCATCAAGGGACTACCTGTTAACTAACTTCTTTTAACACGGACTGAATTTTATATTGTTGTAGGAAGACCACACATCTGGAAAAATTTGTATTTGACATAGGATGAACAAGGGTGTATGTGAGAGGGTTAATACGATAGACCAAGTAGAATTTATGATTCTTTAAGAAATGTTTCAACTTTTCCACTGTTAATATTAGTTCAATAAAGTTATTTTCATTGACTGAATACTGCATCCCCATACCTATCATCATCTGACCATGTAATTATAGACTCTTTCATAGCGGAAATAATTTTTCTATGCAAGGATATCATCAAGTGATCGTTCCATGTAATCCATATATAATATTGGATTATTCCCTTATACTATTTTTATCAGGACTAGTGGGTGTATTTAGTACATCTTGATATCATAAAATGCTTCCTAGAATCTCAAATACCATCAATAAGAGACTCTGTTATTTATTAACATAGAGAATGGTAGAGTATTTATAGCCATAATTTATATGAAAATTTGAATTTACGAAATGTTCCCTTAGACACCCCTAACCTATTTGAAATTAAAAGGGTCTGACATTACTAATATTTCACTAGTCTTTTATGTATCAACCTCTATTACACATTGTCATTCTACAAAGCCATGGGATTTCCATGGATTATTCTAAAAGAACACATCGGTATATTCATCTTCAAACTAAGTTGTCATAACATGATGAATATTGATTGAATATCCATAGGATGGTCACATAGCTATTGATATTTTATTACTAGGTCATCATCATAACATTTCCATATCCATATCAATAAGTTATAAAAGATATGATGCATAAAACATTGATAATTAATTTCATAATTATTTAATATGATGATCATGACCTGATCACAAATTATCCCCATACATTATCTCAATAAGGTCGCTTCTGCATATTTTGGGTGTCACTTTTAACAAATTATACCCTGAATACCCATCAATAAAGGAAATGATTTTGAATCCAAATATTGACTCAATCAAAAATTATGATATTGAAATTAATATATTTTCCATCAAGTAGTGTTTATTCAAGATCTCTAAAATATATACATACCATGATATATCTATTATTTTTCTTGATGGGGATGAGTTTAGAATTTAAATTTGGGTATTTCACCACCTAGAAAAAATTTAAATTGGATCAATTTATGATCATTGGATTTTAATTTTGTAGAATGAGAGGTATGCATACTCCTAGATATATTCATGAATCCTCGATGGTTATTGTGTATGCTGAGGTGATGCATTGAATCATCACGGTTCAACCTAGATTTTTATTGTATAATCCCAAGTGAACACATATCACATTTTCTTCAGAAATGAGATATAAATCTCTTACTACTAAAAGGCATGGTAGAACTAATCAAACATTGGTTGTGTGTCTTCTTCTATTCCCATATTCACTTACATAGTCCCATCAATGGTAGAGGAGACACCTTCCACAAATATGGGAGGGGAATTCCTAAGATCATCATTTTCTTCTTCCATCCCTAAGTCTTGGGAGGAATTATATATCATTGTGGGAAATAAAGGGGAATATTTATTATTTTCGGGAAATAGAGGCCCTGGGAAGAGAATATGTCACCCCAAACTTCAATATTCATCATAGATTGATCCCAACGATACACATGTTCTAAAATTATAACTCTAGTGGTTGGAGGAGTCTAGAAATTTGGGATTATGTATGTTTCCTCCATCATGTTTTTGGGTTGTAAATAATCTATGTTAATAATTCTCTAGGGATACATAGGGGATGTTCCCAAGCCATTGGGGGCATTAACCACCATTTCTAAATCAACCATTGGTTGTTTTTCCTCTATATTGGATAAAACCTCATCAAAATATATGGATTAATTATAATTAATGTAGGAATTTTCATCATGTAATATTCTTATCAGCCCATAGATGTGGTATTTAAATCATTGATGAAATGTTGAAGGTACCTCTACATGGCTATGGAGCTGTGGTCTTCCTAGAGGAACATTTTTCATTGTTTCATATTGGATAACCATGAACACAACATTATATGTGATATATCGGAACTTCTCCTTGATATTGATTTTATTGAGAATCATTTTTTCACTCTTATCGTACCCTTTAGCGGCTATCTTTGTCAGATATAAGTACCCATCTCTATGTCCAAAAATATAGATGGTATGAATTAGGATAACATTGAACTCAGAACCATTTTAAATTAGAGATCTTCATATATCAACATATTCATGTTTTAAGAATACATTTACGGGTCAGATTATTCCCCAAATAACATATTAATGATCCTACTCTATTAATGAGATGATCACATGGTATTCTAATGGAATTATTTCCACTCGATAAACATCACCAGTAGATAATTCCATATCAAAATCATGTGGGATATGGACGGAATCAATGATTTATTCTCATAGTTTTCTTGAATTATGGAGAGTATTTGTGATTTATATATATCCTAAAACAACAACCAATAATTTTATAATGTCATAAATATTTTTACAGTGGTCCTAAATTCCCAAGGTTATGTTTCTCTCAATATTGTGGATAATGAGTTGTCATGTATGACATAGATAGGCCTACTACATTATTAGAGGTTGAAGGAGTATCTGTTACAGGTGGCATGGGTGGCACCGTCCTTCCCCTTTGTCTGGGATAACTATAAAATCACACACCTTCTAGGAAGTCCTGTAATATGTCTAGTATTCGATGACTACTAGATGGCTATGAAGAATATCCATGTTTATATTGAGCTTTCTAGAGTTCTTTACCTTGGGTATTATATGCATATATTTATTTATTTGTGAGATTAACAAAATATTATGATCAACCATGAACACACCGTCCCTTTTATCCTTGGATTCTATATCCTTCACCTCCTCCTCCTATGTTAAGTATGGGAATATGTACTTGGAGTCATATTCAGTATCATTGAATGGATCTATTAGATGAACCACTCTAACAAAACCAAATTTTATCTATTCATCCGATGAGGGTTCTATTTGTTGGGGAGGGAACTATTCTCTAGATGTTGAAGGAAGGAATTATGTAAGAGTCGCATCTTCGGTAGGAGATGAATATAACTCTTCCCTTGGTGTTGTTTCCTATGTATGCTGATTATATCTTCCTATGTAATGAGTATTCAATGATGTATCCCTGGGATATGGTATCATCTATAATTTTAAAATATATTCTCTTAGGGTGTCTTGATCATTGTCTATTATCTTTCTATTCATCCAACAATCAAACATGTATCCATGCACAACTGAAACCTCTTACTAGTAACACTTTTCTTCTAGTGGGTGGTGGTTACACAAGTCACTCATGCAGAGGAATTTTTTAGTTTCACATATCCAGAGTTAAACATGATTAATATGAAAAAATTCAATATAAATCATTCTCATATGGTGTGGTCCATCCCTTTATGTAAAATGATTAGTGACATTGACCTCACTAGTTTTCTTGGGATCTAGTATAATGACAATTTCATTTTCCATGGCTACAAGGAATTGAATAGGGATTTCACATTACTAAAAGAATAAAATTAATTCATCCAGTCCTCCAATTGTAGGAGACCTTGATATATTTTTACTTATATCCAATAGAGAGTGTGTTGTTAATTCCCGATGAAAAGATGTTTTAGATGATTCAGGTTCTGCCATTGTGATTAAATGGGAACCAATACTAATTTGAGTGTATCAAATGATGTTTCATCCTTACGAGTGTTTTTAATGATACAGAGGGCATAGTATAGGATTTTTCTAGGGTTTTATAAAGAGAATATTCTAAGTGATATTTTATTTCAGAAAAACCATGCAATCAAAATTTATATATCCTCAAGATAAAAGCTGTTTGAAACTGATCCTGATTATTTTTAACACATAGTTAAAATAATTTCTCTTGAGAGAGGGGGATATTGAGAGAATAAGTTAAACCATTCCATCTAGATATAATGTTAAAAATCCATTCATTTTCATACAGTTTGATGTTATTTAGGTTGAACATTGTCTTTATGCTTAGATTAGATTTGAACATATATGGAAATTGATGATGATGGTTTTCCCTTCCCAGAATTGATCTTGTAAGAAGGCTGTTGTACCCAATCAAGGCTAGCCCTGTCAGATTCTGTATGAAAAATATTATTTTTGTTTCCTCTCTTTAATATCAAGGAACGATAATTAGGCCACATAGTGTCATAAAAATAATGAGTTTATCTTCCAAATATCCTACATCATAATTGGTTAAGAATATTGGATTTCAAAAATTAGGTGTGGGAAATGTTTCAACCTCCAATTCAGGATATGGCATCCTCTTGGGATATACATGTGCATTCTGAGCATCCATGGATTCCATAAGATCATATAGGGAATCAATGGAATTGATGAGATTTAGATTTACCATAGATTATACAACCTCCCATTTATATGTAGAGAGAAAGGATTTATGATGTGTCCCTATTTTAATATATTTGTGATTCATGATTTCTAGTAGGAATGAATGATTTCCTAGATAATGAAGAGGTTATATATATATAATGGAGGAAAGTCCCATTCATACTCAACATATGCATTTATGTATAGTGGTTTACGGGACTATAGCTAAATTGATGCTGAAATGATACTCTTTCAGTTAAATTAGATCTATCTCTACCTATATGGGAGGAGTAATATTCAATTCTTTTAGAAGGTGATACATAAAGAGGATGTTTCACCTAATTAATTATTCAGTGAGATATCTGATACATAGTATCTCATTCTTATATTGTGTCACCCATTCCTCCATGGATGGAATTTCATTTACTATGTGTGGTGATTGGGAGGTATTCATACGTTTTCCTTTATCCTTGGTAGGGTTCCTCTATATAGGTGGAAATAATTATTCAATGGTTCATGGTTTTGTATCCTTTTCAATTTATGTGCATGTGAATCCTAATTTGGTGAATTCATATCACCTTCCACTTGAGGTAAACATTCTTTTTCATCCCTCTCTACTTGACTCTTTGTCCACATAATCCATTTTCTGATGTGGATGATCTTAAATTAGATTTATCATGAAATGGTTATTATCAAAATACTCTCTATGCAATGGGGTGATTCTACACTACATACTAATGACTCGAAATATTCATCAGGGCCTCTTCTTTGACTCCTGGCCATATTGGACTATTTTTTCCTACGACCCTTATGGGGTTTGATTATCTTATCTATAATGACATTCATTATTAACTTTTGATTTTTGAATTTAAGGGAGTTTTCAATCATTCTTTCTAAATTGACCCAAATAAAAATAGATTATATCTGAGTGGGAGGAATGAAAAGGATGTCATCCAAATATATTTACATCAATACCTAGAGAAGAATAATTATATTTGAGGAGATGATAATGATGAAAATTCCCCAAGACCGATATGATTTGGATGATTTGGCCCCACTATTGGAACATTCTAATCTTTTTTTCCTTGAATTTTTGATTATTTTATATTATCTAATAGATCATAAAGAAGGGATTTAGATGTAAATGTACCCATACATATGGGATGAAATTAATGTGTAACCTCCAATAATTTACCTAGGACCCTCTTAGATTGATATGAACTTGGTGATGGCAATATAGATTATAATTTCCCCATCCTAATAGCATGGGGTTGGATTGCAGCTACACCAATATTCCAAGGATCATCACTGGGTTTGATGTCCAAAGGGGTAGAGGCATTAGTAAAAAAAATTCATAGCCCCATTGGTTGGGTTAGATCATGGTCGACTGCTATGGTAATTACAATTGTGATTAGTTTAATTTTTCCTAATTGTTATTTTTTATGTTTCAAGATCAATGGATTCTATTGATGGGAGACTTTTTCTTAGGGAAACTGTTGAGTAATCCACAATATCAGCTTCATTTCTTATAATTAACTCCCATTTATTTGAGGGGACCATATTTGGAGTATATTAATATCCCTATCCCTTTTTTGGAATGTATTTAGATCTTCAAAGTGGGGGAGTCTCATTATATTGACCAACTAGGACATGCATTACCTGGTCCCATGATTTCCCCTATGGCAATGAATTTATAGGATTCTGTATCTATGGAAATTTTCAATTTTGGGGACATAGTGAAGTGAGAACCTATATATTTTTCCCATATTTAGATATATATATATATGTGTGTGTGTGTGTCTGATAGGTTTCTTTCAATAAATCTATGGTGGGCGTTTATAAAATGGATAAAAACACTTCACATTTATTTTTCATGCTCTTATACACCTGGGTTATAGGATACAAAGAACACTACCATGTCAAGATGTAAATTGATTGTATATATGATTTGGATATCAATATTATATCCCTTGTAACATCAAATCCCAACTGAACTCTAAGGATATAGTTGTATTGGTGGGTCACATGGCCTTCTATGCGCTTATCAATACGTTAGAGGGTTCTGAGTAGTAGAGAGGGTCTGAGGAGGTGATTGTGGGGAGACTATACCCTCAAGATCAGAGTATCACAACAGCTTATCCATAAATAAACATTAGAAAAAATGTAAGAAGTAATAAATTAAAGAAATATAAGAAGAAGAATAAAATAAACTGTATAAAAATGATATGTCTAATGCATGTAAACAACAAATGCATTCATGTATAGATGATGATACAAAACTATTAGTAGACATATAGTATGGTAAAAAGTAAATAAGGAAAAAAATATAAATCCCCAAGGAAGATATCCATTACTATCCTAATCTCTAGATATTTTTTGTCTTCCTAAATCCTTGGTATAAGAAAAATAGAAAAATAAATCATCCATGGTCCTACGAACATAAGGTCTACATGCGTACCCCAGTGCAATGGTGGCCCAAGAATGGTGTGAGATATAAATCCTAGTGGTATATCACCCATAGTGTTTACAAGTAAATCCATTCATGAATAATAATTAAAACAATTTTCATGTAACATGAATAATAAATAATAAGGAAATAAATAAAAAATTTCCCGACCGGGTTCCTAAAAGACACATGGAGGCTCTACCTTCTTAGGATAATGGTTATAAATAGATGTGATAACAATAACCATTTGTAAATAGAAATAATATATAGATATTATAGTTTAATATTGAATCCTCCTATAAAAACCAAGTACGTGCAGATTTTAGTGTCCATATACCTAAAATATTAGGTGATGGTTGGATTGGGGAATAACTTTGTCATCTATTACCAGTATGAATGAGCCTATAAGCTACAGAAAAGGTTTCATGACCTACATCTCATAATCTGTGGGAGACGTCATGGTCATCACTCGAGATGGTTTGTGTGTAGTCATGTCAACACTCAATGAAATGAGTGTTCCATAATTTAAACTGTAACACACCAAGATTTCATAGTGTGTTACTTCTTCAAAATAACTCAATAACTTGCACTACACGCAATAGTGAGATCAAGCGCACCATGACTTACCAAACAAGCTGTTGAAAAGAGGTTATGAATAGTATTAACTAAATTTTGAACATTATATAATCCTTATAATTTTAGAATCCATATTATGAGTTTCTTAGACATAATTTAAGAACAAATTCATTTTTTTCAGATAAAAGAAGTATTTTTCAAAAATGCACTTTTACCAACTTTTAATAGTGAACCCTTTTTAAAATCCAATATTTTAAACTTTTATATATTCAATTTGACTAAATAAATTTACTTTTTTAGAATGGGGACATCGAAAATTTACAATGAAACACCCCACGCTTCCACGATACGCTTCTCTTTGAATAAAATAGTAGTGTGTGTTGTACGTAACTTCGAGTTCTAATACACACCACAACCAATCAAACTAGCCATTATGAATAGTAATACCTACTTTTTAAAATTTTATAAATTTTATTTCTCAAATTGGACTTCATTTTTTGATTCGGAATATCGAATTTATCCTAGGGTGAAATTTTGGTACTTTTCAGATAACTTTTATATTTTGATGAATAGTGAAAAATAATAAATTTTAATTAAAAACAACGTTTTTAATAAAAATATTTAATAGTGATAAATTATGAATTTGAGTGGTTTTAATGTATATTTAGAATATATTTTTAAAATTTAATACAATCTTGGTAATTGTACATAATTTCACAATTATACCCGGCATAAACAAGTGTCAATATTTTCATAGTTATTATATCTTAAAAACACGCTTTTTGTTTTGACAGCGGGAATTAGTTTTAAATTAATTTCTGCCACATCTCTGTTTTGAATTTGTAAAAATGGATTCCATATTTGGAATCAGGATGTCCAAATTTTTTAAATAGGTATCTTTTATTTTTATACATTTTGAATAATGTCTTCGGTAAATATTTTATTTACCATGGTTAAAGGATAAATCCGGTAGATAAGGGATAATAAATAATATTATAATAATAATAAATTACCCTAAAACGTGTCATAACCTTAATTGTGGATACATGTCCGACCATGGCCAGCTTTGGGTTGATTTTTGGGACCCCATGGAGCCACTTGTAGGTGATAGGGGCACTTTATTTTAATTAAGATAATGTAAATACAAAAATGACATAAGCTTATATCTTTTAGTAAAACAATTTTTACATAGGGTTATATATGTTATATTTTCGACTATAAAAATTCATTAAAAAGATAAAAATATTTCCAACATAATGATATCTTATTTATAATTTATAGACATTGAAAAAGTAAAAATATATATGACATAATAATGATGCATTATTTTCCTTATTAATGAATGAATCAAATATTTGGTATTAAAAATGTTAGAATAAATATAATTTGAATGTTTTGATGACATTAATGAATTTTATTGGATTTATTAAATGAATTTGGTTCGAATTAATAATGATTTTAAGACTTTAACAAAAATCAATTTTTGAGTAGTGTCAAAATTGAAATAAATGAGTTTTTAAAACAAATATTATATTATTAATTTATATTTTATTCCTAAAAACATATGGTTCGGCCAAAGGACTTATATCATTATTGGTGTATCATTAATGGACCAATTGGGGGTCTCTTGGATGTATATAGTATGTTTATTAACTATATAATATAAAAATACAAAGTGACATGGTAAATCTCAATCTAATTAACTACGAGTTAAAACTAAAATATAGGGTTAATATAATGACCCAAACCTATCTAAAATCTATTGGTTGAAAGGATTTTGACACAACACCACCTTATACTTTGAATAATCCACTTTGGAGCCATTAGAAACCGAATATGAATTTATTATAAATTAATACTTTAAATTATTCCTAAAGAGCCCCTTCTCTCCCTTATAAAAGGACACAACTTCTAACAAATTATTCACACCGTCAAAGCCTTTTGGTTCGGCCGAACCCTACCCAAATACTCTCTCAACTTACCTCAATTAATATAGAGGCCTTATTTGGATCTGGAAGCCAACCTAATGAGACCTTTTGATCAAATCAAAAGGAAGAACCCAAAGAAGAGGTAATGTTTTCACCACCCTCTTTCAAGTTCCTTTCTTTTTCAACTTATTCTTTCTTTATTATTTCCATTAAAAAATTATAATTACAGTATCTCCTATATACTATAATGTTTTTATAATTATGGTACATCCAAATTCATTATTCACTCCACCCTTTGAATGACACGTCACCATACGTGCGTATGTACGGCTTACCGTTTCCAGGTTGTGGTGTAATTGTTATTCAATACATTATTATTTGGATGAGTATAATAATGATCTGTATTTGATGTAAATAATAAATATAATATGATAAGGATTCTGTATATATTATATACCATCCAATTATATATTATATTAATATCAAAAGAATGATATTTTCACTCGTGCGTACGTACGGATTACCGTCTCCACGACGCGATGAGATTCATTTCCAAGTTCACCCTTCATCGACGATTATAAAAATATATATTACTAATAAGTATGTAATATATGACATAATAATTCTAATATATGTATATATATATATATATATATTTAAGTATTTATTTACATACATATATCTTATTCACTTACTTCCGTTCAATACTATATGAAAACAGAAACAGCGTTTCTGCGTACGTACAGACTACCGTCTCCATAAATGGTGTTTTCCCTTTCATATATACGTCTATTATAAATTTTTATATTCTAAATATATATGATAAATAAATCATATTTTATATTCTGGAAGTATTTAAATCATGATCTAAGTGATAAAATCAAGAGTAACAAGTTAAAACACGTACGATAAAGAAAGCGATTATTACCCGAAATATTAATATAACATGGAAATTATTACTAAATGGGTAGTATAAAGTCATAAAGGAATAATGTATGATATCATAAATATTAATATGGTTCTGTTATAATTCAATAACATACTTTAGTCTTCATACAGGAGGCTAAACGTACCCTCGACTAAAGGAAAGTGCAAGGTAAGGGGTTTTCATCTCACTCCTTATTCCAGTGAGATTCATGCCATATTGACACTATTACCTTTTGTGTTGTGTATATACTTCCCATAATTGTATTTTTTGTGTAATACACTTTAATTTATGTGTATTTACATATTCTTTGTATGATACCTCTTCCATGGGTTGTATGTTTCGTAAGTTACCAAATTGGTAAGGGTTAATTTCAAAATCTCTTTATTATCTAAGGTTGTTTTTACTTAAGTATCTACTGGGACATTTTTATCATCCATTTTTCATAAAAATGATTTCAAAATGGTGTTTTATATATTTTTTAAGGAAAATATTTATCATGATCAGAATATTAAATGTTTTAAAGATTTGTATTTCTAAATCCTTTTAATTAATGTCCATGTTTTCAAAATAATTTTAAGGATTTATTTATATGGGCATGAATGTTTGGAAATAATAATTATTTTCAAAAGTTGCAAAGTGATATGGGACACTTTGATTCAAAAATTTCTTTTAAATTACTTCATTTATAAATGTGTTACTTTTAAATGATTTTACAAAAAGGATATTTCTCACAAAATGTTTTACTCATCATTTTCAACTATGTCAGCATCCTCTATTGGATATTATTTTTTATTAAGGTTGATTTATTATAATACAATATTCCTTATTGTATTGAATGAGTTATGATATGTTTGACTGTGGATGTTCTATTTTTATACCATTCATGGTTTATGGTTAATGTATTGACATTTCATATGCTAGTTTTAATATGAATGTTTATGTTATGTTTCAACTATTCATATGGGGAATGCAGTGGACTTAGTAAGTGACAGGTGGGGCCCACTATAGCTTCTCAATGCATCGGTAGGTCTCATGAGGCAAACTAGTGTCTTGGCACGGGGCCTTGACATAAAATTTATTTGTAGTCTTGGCATGAGGCCTTGACTATGTGGTAATGATGTCCGGCATTAGGTGTTCCCTCAATATGAAATTATTTATTAAATGTGATTATTCGACTATTAGAATATCCATGTGCATGTTTAAATGGTAATGTTTCATTTATTTTTACCATATTATGTTCATGATTATGTTTAAAAGTCTATTGTTTTAATTACACATCTTGCCTTAAAAAATTTATAGCTTCTGCTAAATTATTTACCATTACTGAGCATCTAAGCTCACCCCTTTCTTATGTTTTATTTTCCTAGGATTCCAAGAAGTGTATTACGATTGATATGTAGGGTTAAGTTATAGGGAAAAATGGAATTCTCAAAGAACTATCTATGCTGTGTTTTATGTTTCAAATTGTAATTTAAAGTTATGTATGTAATCTATTTTCCAATACTGCTATACTGCTCGGTCCTTCGGGACTTGATTCCTTGTAATCATGCCAATGTATTAAAGTAATGCACCGACTCTGGGTTACATGGTTCAGGGCATTACAGTTTGTATCAGAGGAAGTTTAGCAATAACCTTGGAAAATAGATTTATATAAAATATTATTAGATAATATTAACCTAAGATAGACATTGAGGATTATTATAGAAGAACTTCCTTGAATTTTGGTACTGTAGATATTTTTTTTGTTTTCTGAGCAATAGATTCGTATCTGGATATGAGCAGGTAGAGGCGGCTCTGGCACAGATGTACCTAGGGGTAAAACCCAAGAACGCCTCTTAGAGCTAGACTCGAAATGGAACTGGTGCACGACAATGGGCATTGCTGCACTCTTGGTTACGACACTCTTAGGGGATATGCTTAGGATATTTCTCATTTTCTTTATAAACATCTATGAAGGGTTTATGAGTATATACCTCCTTAAAGAAAACATTTTTGTGATTATGGATTATATCTATAATCTATTCAATTTATGTTAGGTATTTTACATGTTTTATATTGTTCATTGCAATTCATAAACTGACCTAGTTTATGCTATTGTATAGAAATGGCGCACAATAGAAGTAATGTGAACTCCAACAATACGTATGCTCCAAAGAGTAAGATGGGTCAGATCATTCATGGTATTAAGAAATCATTTAGAATGGAAATACTCTTCCATGTATTATCGTAATATGAATAAATAGTATCATGTGTTGATAAGATAAGTAAAGAGTTCTATGAGTCTTATCGCTTTGAAGGGAAGCAAGAGATGAAAAGGATGGAAGAGGGAAAGATGGATAAAGGGAATAAGGGAATGAAGGATTTTCCAATATGTGATATATTTGGACTGAATCACCTTGGTAAATGCTTGAAGGGAATGGGATTTTGTTATAAGTGTGTAGAAAAAGGACACCACGTTCATGATTGTGAGGGTAAGAAAAAGGTTTCAAATGTACAATGCTTCATCTGCAATGAGTGGGGACCCTACGCAAATCAATGTTTAAATCAAAAGAGTATGCCCCAAATGATGATATTGGATAATTATAAAGTTATGATACTACCACAAATGAAGAGGAATGACAAGTGTTTGTATGTTGTTATCAAAGAATTATTTCATTTGGGTGTTGTATCAACGATGTACTGGTTATATGAATTATGGAGATAAATAAGGATTGTACTGCATTACTATTTCATTTAGGATTTGAGATTATATGGTACTATGAAAAGTGAATCAAAAGAAATTTAATAATGTTTTTTAAAATACATGGTTGAAGTAAAGGTAAGCCTTAATATGTTCTTGATACTTAGGTAGTAATTTTGGAATAAGAGATGGTTGATTTGGATAAATTATATTGGATATTCTTAACTACCTTGGCACTGATTAATGGTTTTTTATTTCATCATTGTTAGAATATTGAATGTTTTTGGATATAAGGAATATATCTAGCATTCTATAAGTAATAAAGGAGAATTAATGTAATCAATAAGGTTTTATGGTAATTCAGGGTGTTACCATATTTTAAAAGAATACATGATGATGGTATTCACATGTTATTATGTAGAAAAAAGACCTTCATTGTATTTACCTTCCTTATAAATTTTGGAATGTGAGTTTGGATAGAGGTAATTTGGATAAGTCTAATGGTTGGAATGAATTATATATGACATTTGATACAATTGTTAAGGTTAAATTATTTTTGAAGATTATTTTTGGATTGTTTTAAAAAGGACAACCCGGAGGTCGGGCGGCAACCCGTGGCGTTCGACAAGGCCGTGAGACTTGAACCCACAACTAAATGGCGAAAAGGGTGTATCACCTACCACTAGACCACGAGATGTCATGTATTAAATAAATTAGTTTATTTTAATATGTTATAGTAGATAAATTATAATTTTTTTACCCTAGATGAATAGGATAAATAGAATATTTTTTTAAGTTCTATTGTCTTTTAGAGTGAAAGATGAGTTTGTGGTAGAAATTAGTTAAAGGATGGAACTCTACTTGTCAAGTATATATTTTGCTTCTCCTCTTATTCTATGAAGAAATTAATTTAAGGGATCATAAACCAGAAATGTGTTATCATAATACCTTATGTTTTTTTGAACCGATCGTATTTTAAATCATCATAGATTGATGAATTTAAGGACCTTAATTTTAAACATGTTTGTGATTGATGACCTCAATCACTACCTATAAATATTTATGTCTTTCCTCAAATTTTATGTCTCTAATTTCCACCAATGTTCTCCTAATCGAGATCATAATTTTGTGGTGACCCTTTCATTTCGCTTTTCCTCTTATTAAGACTAAATTTTATTAACCAAATTTCCGATTTGGGTTTTCCCCCAAAGATATTTTCTATTTTCAACCTTTACATTCGAAAAACAATATCAAATTGTGAGGACGCAATTTATTGAAGGAGGGAAGAATGTAACACCCCATGATTTCATAGTGTGTTACTTCTTCAAAATAATTCAATAACTTGCACTACACGCAACACCAAGATCATGTGCACCATTACTTACCAAACAAGCCGTTCAAAAGATGTTATGAATAGTATTAACTAAATTTTGAACATTTTATAATCCCTATAATTTTAGAGTCCATATTATGAGTTTATGAGAAATAATGTAATAACAAATTAATTTTTTTCAGATAAAAGAAGTATTTTTCAAAAATGCACTTTTACCAACGTTTAATTATGAACCATTTTTAAAATCCAATATTTTAAACTTTTATATATTCAATTTGACTAAATAAATTTATTTTTTTAGAATGGGGACATCAAAAACATATAACAATACACCCAAAGCATCCACGATATGCTTCTCTTTGAATAAAATAGTAGCGTGTGTTGTACGCAACATCAAGTTATAACACACACCACAACCAATCAAACTAGACGTTATGAATTTTAATAACTAATTTTTAAAATTTTATATATTTTATCTCTCAAAATGGACTTTATTTTGGGATTCAGAATATCGAATTTATCCTAGGATGAAATTTGGTACTTTTCGGATAACTTTTATATTTTGATGAATAGTGAAAATTACTAAATTTTAATTAAAAAAAACTTTTTTAATAAAAATAATTAACAGTGATAAATTATGAAATTTTGTTGTTTTAATGTATATTTAGAATATATTTTTTACCATTTAATACAATGTTGGTCATTGGACATAATTTCACAATTAAACCGGGCATAAACAAGTGTCAATATATTGATATTTATTATATCATAAAAACATGCTTTTTGTTTTGACAGCTGAAATTAAATTTAAATTAATTTCTGCCACTTCTGTGTTCTGAATTTGGAAAAATGTATTCCATATTTGGAATCAAGATTTCCAAATTGTTTAAATAGGTATCTTTTATTTTTAGTCATTTTGAATAATTACTTCGGTAAATATTTTATTTACCATGCTTAAAGCGTAAATCAGGTAAATAAGGGTTAAAAAATAATATTATAATAATAATAAATTATCCTAAAACGTGTCCTAACCTTATTTGTGGATACATGTCCGACCATGGGAATCTTTGGGTCGATTTTGGGGCCCCATGGAGCCACTTGTATGTGATAGGGACACTTTATTTTAATTAAGATAAAGTAAATTCAAAAATAACATAAGCTTATATATTTTAGAAAAACAATTTTTACATAGGGTTATATATGTTATATTTTCGATTATAAATATTCATTAGAAAGATAGAAACATTTAATACATAATGACCCAAACCTATCTAAAATCTATTTGTTGAAAGGATTTCTACCCAAACCCACCTTATACTTTGAATAATTCACATTGGAGCCATTAGAAACTGAATATGAATTTATTATAAATTAAAACTTTAAATTTTTCCTAAAGAGCCTCTCCTCTCTCTTATAAAAGGACCGAACTTATACCAAATTATTCACACCATCAAAGCCTTTTGGATCAGCCAAACCCTGCCCAAATAATCTCTTAACTTCCCTCAATTCAAACTAGAGGTTTTATTTGGATCAGGAAGCCAACCTAAGGAGCCCTTTTTATCAAATCAAATGAAAGAACCCGAAGAAGAGGTAATGTTTTCACCACCCTCTTTCAAGTTCCTTTCTTCTTCAACTTCTTCTTTCATTATTATTTCCATTCTAAAATTATAACTACAGTATCTCCTATATACTGGGATGTTATTATAATTATGGTACAACCAAATTCATTATTCTATCCACCCTTTTAATGACATGCCACCATACGTTCGTACGTACGGCTTACCGTCTCCACATTATGGTGTAATTGTTATTCAATACATTATTATTTGGATGGGTATAATAATGATGTGTATTTGATGTAAATAATAAATATAACTTGATAATGATTCTGTATATATTATATACCATCAATTTATATATTATATTAATATCAAAAGAATGATATTTTCGCTCATGCGTACGTATAGATTACCGTCTCCACGACGCGATGAGATTCATTTCCAATTTCACCCTTCATCGATGATTATAAAAATATATATTACTAATAAGTATGTAATATATGAAATAATAATTCCACTGGAGATATATAAATTTATATATTTAAGTATTTATTTACTTACATATATCTTATTCACTTACTTCTGTTCAATACTATATGAAAATGGAAACAGCGTTTATGCGTACGTACAGACTACCGTCTCCATAAATGGTGTTTTTGATTTCATATATACTTATATTATAAATTTTTATATTCTAAATATATATGATAAATAAATCATGTTTTATATTCTGGAAGTATTTAAGTCATGATCGAAGTTATACAATCAAGAGTAACAAGTTAAAACACGTATGATAAAGAAAGCGATTGTTACCCGAAATATTAATATAACATGAAAAATTATTATTAAATGGGTAGTATAAAGTCATAAAAGAATAATTTATGATATCATAAATATTAATATGGTTCTGGTATAATTCAATAACATACTATATTCTTCATACATGAGGCTAAACGTACCCTCAACTAATGGAAAGTGCAAGGTAAGGGGTTTTCATCTCACTCCTTATTCCCATGAGATTCATGCCATATTTCCACTATTACCTTTTGTGTGGTGTATATACTTCCCATAATTGTATTCTTTGTGTAATACACTTTAATTTATGTGTATTTAAATATTCTTTGTATGATACATCTTTCATGGGGTGTATGTTTCGTAAGTTACCAAATTGGTAAGGGTTAATTTCACAATCTCTTTATAATCCGAGGTTGTTTTTACTTAAGTATCTACTGGGACATTTTTATCATCCATTTTTCATAAAAATTATTTCTAAATGTGTATTTTAAAGATTTGTGAAAGCTACTTTTTATCAAGATCATAATTTTAAATGTTTTAATGATTTATCATTCTAAATCCTTTTAATTAATGTCCATGTTTTCAAAATGATTTTAAGGATTTATTTATATGGGCATGAATGTTTGGAAATAATAATTCATTTCAAAAGTTTCAAAGTGGTATGGGACACTTTGATTCAAAAATCTCTTTTAAATTACTTTCTTTATAAATGTGTGACTTTTAAATTATTTTACAGAAAGGATATTTCTCTCAAAAAAATTTAATCATCATTTTCAACTATGTCAGCATCCTCTAGTGGATATTATTTTTTATTGACGTTGATTTATTATAATACAATATTACTTTTTGTATTGAATGAGTTATGATATTTTTGACTGTGGATGTTCTAGTTTTATACCCTTCATGGTTTATGGTTAATGTATTGACATTTCGTATTCTAGTTTTAATACGAATGTTTATGTTATATTTCAACTATTAATATGAGGAATGCAGTGGACTTAGTAAGTGACGGGTGGAGCCCGCTATAGCTCCTCGATGCATCGGTAGGTCTCATGAGACAAACTAGTGTCTTGGCACGAGGCCTTGACAAAAATTTTATTTTTAGTCTTGGCACGAGGCCTTGACTATGTGGTAATGATGTCCAGCGTTATGAATTCCCTCAATATTAAATTAGTTATTACATGTGATTATTAGATTAGTATAATATCCATGTGCATGTTTAAATGGTATTGTTTCATTTATTTTTACCATATTATGTTCAATTTTATGTTTAAGAGGCTGTTGTTTTTATTACACATATTGCCTTAAAAAGTTTATAGTTTCCACTAAATTATTTACCCTTACTGAACATATGAGCTCACCCCATTTTTATGTTTTATTTTCCCAGGATTCCAAGAAGTATATTATGATTGATATGTAGGGTTGAGCTACAGGAAAAATTGAATTCTCAAAGAACTATCTATTCTTTGTTTTATGTTTCAAATTGTAATGTAAAGTTAATGTATGTAATCTATTTTCCAAGACAGCTAAACTGATCGGTCCTTCGGGACTTGATTCCTTGTAATCATGCCAATGTATTAAAATAATACACCGACTCTGGGTAACTTGGTTTGGGGCGTTACATAAAAACTCATAAGGGATATGGCTCATACAGTTGACCATACCAACAATTTCAATGATTCAGATTCCATGACAAAGCACACAATGAAATGGATCATGATTTCTTCCATGATCAGTAGAAACCTTACCATCAATAAACCTCATATACTAATGAATAATAATAAATAATATTATTATTAAATCCATGAGGCATTTCATATCATTATATACATTTTATATTCCCATTATAAATAGGGGAATCAAAATTTTAAAAAATTTCCATTATCAATGTTTATTTATTTAAAAAAACATCTGGTCAAACGACCTAGTTTAATTCAGTTTATGATAAAGCATTTAGCATGATTAATTCACAACATTTCAAATTTAACATTTAATTTATCCAAGGGAGGAAATCCACCAAGAACTTTAAATTTTTAATGTTTTGACCCGACTAACCTTTAAGTTGGTGGCCAGACCGGTGGGTCACATAAGCTCAAGCACATCTCTCTGAATGTCGGAGGCTACCGACTAGTGGAAAGGGACTTTTTCGTGTCTGTGGTGGAGACTATGACTCATAGGTAATAGGTACTATCACAAAGGATGAAAATAATAATTAATAATAAATAGAAGAATAATATAAATGAATAAACCGTAGTAAAAGTAATATGAATAATCCAACAGAATAAGAATCAAGTGTAAAATCTCACAAAACAATGTCATGGTATGATTTCTTTCTAAACTAAATTAATGGAAAAGAGAAACCTAAGAATATTATATAACAAAAAAAGACAAAAAATGAAACAACTGCATTATGAGAAAGGATCAGTCCTGTGCCCCAGTCTTCATCCTAAAAATCAAGAAACAATCAATCATCGAATGCAGCACACTTACCTTTGTCAATACCTACAAGTATATAATCTACTCAGGTTTCAACGTTTCCCGAGAAGGATATGAGATAAAATCCTATAGTCCAGCACCCATGTTGTCTAAACCTTCAATTTTGTTAATTAAAAAAACGAATTGGGTCATTATAAAATAAATACAGATAATTAATTAAGTGAGATAAAGTAAAATAACTCAGCCTGGTTTACCCACACCACCCGTTCTTAATCACCTGCTTCAGCATAAGTTGGAAATCTGAAAGTAGTACCTATAATAAGAATGATGCACATATGTATGTATATAATTCTAGAAAATATATTTAAAACAAGGAAGAGGAATACCCTCAAGACTGCACTTTAACATGGTGTCTAAATCATGTATTAACCAGGTGTGTTTCAACATACGAGAAAAATATAACAAATCTCAACAGAATCAAAGTAATATTAACATAAATCATCAGCGCATCATTATTAATATGTTCATGTTGAGAGTTGGAGTTTGAGCCCCCTCTGAAGGTATTCTATAGTACATCCTTCAAATTATCCAATTCCACAGAGCCTGTCAAAGGCAATCTTATAAAATAATGATTATCGCTCGTGGCATGGAATTATAATGAGTTTGTCCCAATCTCACAAAAAGGGGTAGAGGATCATCTGAGGCTGGCTTAGCCACATTTCCAATGGATCTGTCCTCAATGGGCCCTTTTGGAACTGGTATCCCTTGTAAGTATTTGGAAATCCCGGGGAATCCTCGATCTGGAAAACCCTAAGACACCGTGCCATGATGCATAGTGGTAACCTATTAGGAACAGATATCCCATGTGTGGCCCTTAATACATGACCCACATTCTCTCCCTACCGTGAATTTTATGAAAACATCATATACAAACATATGAAATACCATGAATATGTAATTGCATCTTGAAATATAAGCAGATACACCCATACAATACGACGTATTAATTTTATATAGCAGTTTAATAACTTAAAGAAGCAAGATACTATATTAGCACAATCTGATAAATGTAGTTTTTAATAAATAAAAAATTCATCCAAAACAACTATCTAAAATCCAACAATTCAAGGTTCAAAATTATTCAAAAATAAATATATAATTTCAACACAATAAAAATGGGTTGTGAAACACATGTAGTTAAATAAATTAAATGATCGGGCTAACAGAATTTATACCGACCATGTCGGCACACCCAAAGGGGTGTCTAACCTTGTTGAAATATTTTAAACAATTTAATTTCTAACAAATAATGATGAAAAAATTATGTGGAGCAATTAAATTTAAATGATTGGGTGAAATTGAACAAAGTCTGTAGGCACTAATGAACATCCCAACTGGGTATTTTTTTATAAATAACAAAGAAACATTGGGAAAGTGAGTAGACTATCTATCTTATGGTCACTGATGATTTTATGATCTACGATAGGATTTGATTTGAACTAAAATGAAAGAAAAAGGATGATTATAGAAATACCCTATAATAGGGTAAAATCCTTCCATGACAGGCTAAGCGAAGGATACTCAATGAAACTCTATGATTTCAATTATGTACGATTAGCCTTACCATAAGGTTTACATTGCACCTACTGGCGAAGAAAACATACAATGAATGGAAGATAAGTGATTATCCAAAGTGGAAGAAAGTTGGTGCACCACCTAGGGAGAGGGGTGGCATAATGTCAGAGAGGGAGGAGAGGAATAAAGGATGAGGAAAATATATAGAAAAAGAAAATAACAAATAAGGGAAAAATAATAGAAAATAAAACGGGAAAATAAAATGAAAAATAAAATAGAATAAAATGGATGGAAAAAAATGAATATAAAAATAATAGAATTGGTAAAATCCAACTTTATTTTTTTACTTTTTTTCATAACCACCTTTCTACTTTAATTCTAAATTTCTTTTTAACCTTTCTTTCTTTCTTTTAAATTTCCATTAATGAACTTATTATTTCTTTCCAATCCTTAATTAGTTATTTTAATCAAGATTATTTCATTAAATAATGACGTAATATTTTACATAATTCCCAAGATATCATTTAAATAATTTTAATAGTTGTCCAGGACCCATAACAATGTGCGCAAGCATGTGCCCATGGTATCTTTAAAGATTTGGTATAGAATCATAAACAATCTGCACCTTGATTTAGGTCAAGACGTTAAATGCATTTACGAAGGTAATTAATAATATTTTATCTAAACCAAAAATAAATAAATATCCACCCTTATATATTTACGTTATATATACACACCCACATCTGTATATTCATATATATACACCATCACATGTATATACAAGTACATATATATATATATTTAATCACCATATTTTTAGATATAATATATATATATATATATATCAATTTTCTTGTCCCAAACTAAAAATAATAACTATAATAAATATTATTATTATTTAATACAACTCAATAATGAAAACATTAATAATTTAAAAATAATTATCATTAAAAAAAGGATAATGATTATTAAATTAATATTGATTGATCATTTGTATTTACTTGAAACAATTAATAATATCACATTTCTTACATTACTCAATTATTATTTACACTATGACACAATTTATTAATTGTGGACGAAATTTTTTATTTTTTATCTTCAACACAGATTATAATATTAATAAAAAAATTATTATTTTTATTTTTATCTATTCAATAAAAACAAAAAAATATATTTATAACCAAAATAAATTATCTTTGGGTGCAATCTGACAAAACGTCTGATGCTTGCAATAACTATACCCTTCCTAGGATAAAACCCACGTCCTGGAACTACCGGGGTCTCATATTTCTCATTTGATGCACCGTTAGTTAGAAAATAATTAATTATTATTAAAGAAATGGAATAATAAATAAATTAAAAAAATAAATTGGGTATTTTCATGTGTGAGGGTCCCAAACACCCGATGTACATCAATGTTATACCCTGCCTAGGGTAAACCCAATGTTGTGGAGCTAACAGTAGTCTCCGATTTCTCATATGAATCACTGTTTGAGAGTTATTTCATTTTTTTGAAAACAAAAACTCATACATATGAATAAAATATATTTAATTTTCTTATTCTATAGATTCTGAGGGTTTCAGAACCCCACGATGACTCGTTGTCTAAATCTAAAAATATTTTATAGAATATTTCAATGTTATAAAGAATACTTTTACAATTCATTTAATTTATTTCTATTTTAATTTTCATCAAATTCATTTTGTAAAATTTATTTAAAAGACACATCATAGTGTCAATTTTTCGAAATAAAAATTTCAAACACTCAGCTTTAAAACTGGCCTACCTAGCTAAAGGATTTTTTTTATTTTTTTTATTTTTTCATCCAGTTCAAATCACGAGACATTTAAAAATTCCCACCTTATAACTTCTCATCCCCGAGAAACCTTTGGGAATAACCTAATATTCACCCAATATACATGTTTATGCAGTCTCACAGAAAAGACCATGTTGCGTCTCCAAACACTAAAGGCATGTTCAAACATTGGTTACGCAAGAAACATACAATCCGTTAAGTACCGAGCTACTGCTCATTTTCCAACTAAAACACTAAGACTGTACCTATCCAACCACGTTCACCTAGAGAAATGACCATGTTATTGTCTCATTAACTTTTGGCCAATGTTACTTCCCACCTTAGGTTTTAAAGTTATAAAGAGGAAAATTCTGAGTCACGGCACATCCCAGCATCAGAATTTTCTACAAGGAATGCCCTTATAAATTATAGCGATTATTCTCGTGTGATTTACAAAATGGATAAAATTGTCGAATACCATTGACCAAAAATCCCATTTCATGCCAGCTTTTCAGGAAAAGCCTTAGCTGACCCAAACCGCACTCATCTCACCTAACGATGTGCTAGAAACTTTTTCTTCACTAACCGCTTCATTGAGTAAGAGAGAGAACTAGTCAAGCCACTTAGGCTGACCATTTAATAAGATTCTCGGCTTAGAATTCCAGAGTTTTATGAACTAAACAGTGATTCCTTCTTCCATGTTATATGTCCTTCACCATAAATACATCCACAATAATTTATACCTGAATTCCAATGACATTCCCTGATTTAGGCATCACTGATCCCGATAAAAATTCTAGGGAATCTTTAGATCGGAACAACATGAGTATAAGGAACTGACCTAAGTTAGTGCATACACCATGTTTATGAGAGAGAAATTGGTAGAAGTTTAAGACATAAAAAACAGGTCATTGAATGAGACTAGAGTGATATCCACTTGGGGGTCATGTTTGAAGACACTACTGGTGTACAAGATTTCATCCAAATAATTCCTACATGGAAATACGAGGTTCACTCAAGACTAACCAAAGCATTGATAAGAATGGCTCATCAGTATGAGATAAAATGATAACAATCATAAATAAGAGCAACAACTTTTAAAGATTTAGTATGGCGTAAGACCAATGCTCTCTTAGTGCATCATGGATGATGGAAACATAGGGGACATTATCATCACATAAAGAAAATTACAATAAGAGGATTTGGAGATTACTAGAAGAAAAATATTTAAAAAATTTGAATGAATTCCCAACCAAAATGAATAGTGTTTCAAAACACCAAAGTCTCTATAAGTCATCCTGAGTATTGGAGAAACTTGATTCCATTAACACAGATGCCAATGTACTACAAATATGACCCGAAACATATTTAACAATGCACGACATGATGATTACACTGAATTCAACTGGTTCGTCACAATATTAATTACTCAATGACACTGCGTGCATGAACTCATAATACCCAGAGGTGATATAGTAGAAAGATGTATTTTTATCCCATATGTCGACAAAATGATTCATCTATAACTGTGGAGAAGAGAGGGTCAAATGAAATATGAATCCACTGAACATTCTTAAGGCATTCTTAACTTGATGGAAATGAGAATTACCAGATGATCAAGCCAGAAATAAAAGTCAAGGAAAACATGACCTTCCATCCGAACAAGGAAGTTATTTTAAGCAAGGGGGTATGACTAGAGACAATTGAAAATGAATGGTTCTGTTCAAAAACAATTCAAGGAGAAACTTAAAACAACCCATATACCAGGGCCTTAAACCGAGGACATCGCTACAGGTCCCACATCCAATCCCTTTATATTTAATCACATTTAATAATTATTTATCAAAATATATAATCAAAACATCAGGTACAATTTTTTCAAAAAAAACATGGTACTTGATTTTGACCAATGCCTCTAGGGAAAACCAGAAAGCTTTATAAAACTCCATTTTAAAACATTTTTCATTTATTAACATCCTGTCATTAATTATAAAATCTATCACATAAATTCATTTTAAGAAGATAAGGTGACCTACAAGGGCCCCACTAAGCTGACCTGGGTTCATTAAAATGCAATCCAGAAATAGTTACTTAATTATTAAGAGTCACAACACCCATACCAGATTATCTCATAAGGAACATGCACCAACAAGACTACTTGGTCATAGTTGTGCCCCTAATTTGTTAACTAATTCATTGGAAATTATAACATTCTAAAACACATATCAGCCTAGATATATGGGTGACTATCAACCTATAAAGTGACTATAAACATTATATATTATTTCATTTGGCTCCCCTTCAAAGGAAACCAATATGTTTTTTCAAAGAAACTAATTACATAACAAAAAAACTAGCATGTCACTGCAATAAGATAACAAAGGGACATGTTGTAATCATAGAAACATAAAATTTTAATCACATAGGCAGCTTAATAGGCATTGGATAACAATTCAAGGAAAACATGGAATTAAACATGCAACATGAAAACATGATAGCATGGTAAATATATGACCGAAACATGGTATCCAAAAATAGTAATGATAAATAATTACAAGACATGGAATAAATTAAAGTAACATAATTTGAATCAACACACAGCCTAAAATTCATCAACATGGCATGGCACTATACCTGGCATGTGAATTCCTATGTGCCTATTATGATTCACGCAATGCATCATCATTACCTAAATTGAATAGGGGTAAAATTCTATAAGGTTTAGAAATCATAAGGAGTGGAAATTAATCCAATTAATCGAGGTGAAATTATATCAAATGTAATATAAAAAAGAATGCACATCAATTACCAGCCTTGGCCACCAGGTCATTTACCATACGTGGGGTGATCAGTCCTAGGCACTACTATTAACCAAGAGCCGACACACTCCAAGGCTCCATTCTACCAACCCAAAATAGAAAGACAAAAAATACCACCTCTAATACAAATTTGTAACATCCCGACCCGACTCACCTCTAAGAGGGTGGAGGGAACGGTGGGTCACATAACCTCAAGTACATCCTCCAGAATGCGAGAGGATTCTGACTTTTAGTGAGGGACTTTTTCATGTCCACAGGGGAGAATATTCCCTCATACTAATAGGTAATATAAAAATTTAAGTAATAATCAATTAATAATAAATATAAGAAGCATATAAATTAATAAAATACATGATAAGAAATAAGAATAATCCAATTGAATATGAATCAAGTGCGGAAGATCACAAAACAATGTCATGTTATGATGTTTGTCTAAACTAAAAGCACAGAAACCAGAAACCCAAGAATACTATCAACAAAAAATAAAAGACCAAAAGTGAAACAACTACATCATAAGAAGGGTTGTCTCCTCTACCCCAGTCACCATCCTAAGTAGAAAAAATAATCAAGAATCAGAAGGAACACACTTCGCTTTGTAAATACCTATAAGCATATAGTTTACTCAGGTTTCAATGACGCTTGAGCATGGTATGAGATAAAATCACAGCAGGCCAGTGGCCATGGGTTCTAAACCATTCCATTTTGTGTAGTAATAAAATTCAATGTGTCATTATATAATAAATGCAGATAATTAATTAAGTGAAATAAATTAAAATAACTATGCCTAGGTTCCCAACCTCACCTGTTCCTAATCACCTACTTCGACCTATGCCAGAAATCTAAAAGGAGTACCTTAAATAAGAAATATTCATATATGTATGTATATAATCCTAGAAAATTAAGGTAAAATAATGAATAGGAATACCCTCATAAGATTTTTTTTTACTTGGAGTCTAAATCTTGTGTCAAGCAGGTGTGTTTCAACATACCCAAAAATATCACTTGTCTCGAAAGACTCAACGATGCATTAACATAAACCTCATGTGCATCAATATTAAAATGGTCAAGTTGAGAGTTGAAATTTTATCCTGTACCTAAGGAATCTCTATGGTAAATCCTTCAAATTATCCAATACCACTGAGCATGTCCAAGGTAATCTTCCGAATGACCAAGTGTCATTTGTGGCATGGATTTACCACAAGTCCATCCCGATCATGGAAAAAGGGGTCGAGCATCATCTGATACTGGCTTAGCCACATTTACAATGGATACATTATCGATTGTCCCCTTTGGAACAGGTATCACTCATAAGTATTTGGAAATCCTGGGGATGTCTCAGTCTAGAAAAATCCAAGACACCCTCCCCCGGACGCCTAACGGTAACCAGTCAGTAACGGAGAGGCTAGGTGTGGACATTAATATGGGACCCACAATCTCTCCACACTATTATTATAATTAAAACTATAGAGAAAAATATTTTAAATAGAATCCATATGTAATTCCAGTTTAAAATCTAAGAAGATACTCCCGTTCAATATAAGGTAAGAATTTAATATTACAGTGTAAAGACATAACGAGGCAAGATACTATATCAGCATAAGAAGATAAATTTTTTTTTTATAAATTAATAATTCAGCACAACCAACTAATAAAAATCCAACAATTCAAGATTTATAATTATTCAAAAACACTTATTTAATATAAACACAACAAAAAGGTGTTGTGCAAGACATGAAGTAAAATAAATTAAATGCCCAGGCTAACAGAATTTATACTGACCATGTCGGCACACCTAAAGGGGTGTCCTACCTTGTTGAAAAAAATTAAAATTTTAATTTATGACAAATTGGGCTGCAACAATTTAGTGGAGCAATTAAATTTAAATTATTGGGTGAAGTTGAATAAAGTTGGTAGACACCGACGAATGACCCAACCGTGCGTTTTTTTATAAATCGCTACAAAATTAAGGTAATGTGAGTAGAATCCCTACCTTAGGGTCCTAGACGATTTTATAATCCACAGTAGGGTTTGAGTTGACATAAAATAAAAGAAAACTGATGATTTTAGAGAAAACACAAAATAAGGTAAAATCCTTCCGTGACAGACTGCAGGAAGGATATTCAATGAAACTCTTCAATTCTAACTGTGTTTAATTAGCCATACCTTAATGTTTACAGCGCACCTGAAGGAAAATAAAACTGATGAATAATAGAGGATAAGTGATCTTACAAACTGGAAGAAAGTTGGTGTGCCACCTAGGGAGAGGGGAAGGCGTGGCGTGAGAGGGGGAGGAGCGGAAGAGAGGTGAAGAAAAAAATAAAGTAATTAAAGAAATAAAAGTAATATAAAACATAAGAGAAAAATAAATGAAAAGAAAAAAAAAAATAAAAATAAAATAGAATAAAAATGATGGAAAAAGAAAGAAGATAAAAATAATAAAAATATTAATCGCCCACTTTAAATATTTTTACTTTTTCTATAACCCCTTTTCTATTTTATTTCTAAATTTATTTTATCCCTTATTTCTTTCTTTTAAATTTCATTTGAATATCTTCTTATTTATTTTAAATCCATAATATAACACCCCAAGCTTCCACGATACGCTTCTCATTCAATAATGCAATAGCTTGCATTGTACGCAACTTCGAGTTCTAAAACACCGCGACTAATCAAAGTAGCCGTTATGAATAGTAATAACCACTTTTTAAAATTATAGAAATTTTATATTTCAAAATGGACTTCATTTTTGGATTCGGAATATCGAAATTAGCCTATGTTGATTTTTTTGTATTTTTCTGAGAACTTCTAATTTTTTATGAATAATGAAAAATACTTTAAAACAACCTTTTTAATAAAAATAATTTGTTGTGATAAATTATACTATTTAGTGGTTTTAAGGTATAATTAGAATATACTTTTACCATTTTATCCCATGGTGGTCATTAGAATTAATTTAACATTGAAATTGGACATAAACAATTGCCAATCTTTTGATATAAATTGTTTCTTAAAAACACGCTATTTGTCATAACAGCGGGAATTAATTATAAAATTAATTAATGCAACTTATATGTTTGGAATTTTTTAAAATAGACATCATTTTTGAATTCGGAATATCAATTATAGCATTGGGTGAAATTTTGGCCTTGTTCTGAAAAACTTCAATTTTTGATGAATAGTGAAACTACTAAGTGGTAGTTAAATAACTGATTTTTCGTTTAAATGAAATATTACCACTTCTGTGATTTGATTTTGAAAAATCCGACATACATGGTTATTATTAAGAAGTAAAATGTGGTTCAATGAGATTAAAATAATTTTTGGTGAATAGTAACTTTTAAGTTCTTAATCGCGATTAGAGGTAATTAGTGTAGTTTAAGGTACAAATAACGTTTTAATAATATGAGATGAGCATGACACTTGTCCTAATCCTATTGTATGATTCATGGCCGACCAAGACAACCCATGGGTAAACTTGGGGACCCCATGGAGCCACTTTAGTTGGAAAATGACATTAATATATATTTATTTAATGTTAAAATTAAATTGACACAAACATGAGTTAGTTTACTAAAACAGTTTTTAAGTGGGGTTACACAAGTCCAAATTTTGACTATAAATATTCTTTAGAAAGCTAAAACGATTTCCTACATCATAGGATTTTTTTTATAATTTTTAGACATTAAATATATTAAATTATTTATGACAACATTATGATGCATCGATGACCTCATTATTTAACGATTTAAATAAAATGAGAAGATAATGCAAATTCCAAGGCTTACACTTGTCCAAAGCCTATTTGATGAGGATATTTAGAAACCTTATCACCTTAGCCTCGAATTATATAAGTGTGGGACCTTTATAATCCGAAAATCATTGTGAAATAATGTAACATTTGAATCTTTCCAAAAGTGCCCCTCCTCTCCACTTATAAAAGGCCCCCACCTCTCCCACATCATTTACACTTTCAAGCCATTTGGCTCGGCCAAACTCTGCCCAAATACTCTCCCAACTTACCCATATTACTCCTAGAAGCCTTACTTTGGTCATAACTCTTCCCAAGGAAGCCTTTGGCTCAAATCAAAAAGAGTTACCCGATTTTGAGGTAATGACTTCTCTAATATTGTTTTGTTTTATTTTTCTTCTCCAACCCCCTAAACTCTTTTTATTAATTTTTTTGTAACAAAACCAGTATCCTCAATATACTAGGATGTTGTTATAAGAAGTATTAGAGCTTCACTTACACACACATACATCTAATGGTTAAAGAACATACGGTTTCTGTTGATGGCGAATTTCTGCCTCACGAAACGATGATTGTTCAACACTCATATAACACCTTCAAAGGTGGCCATTAAGATGTCAGTATTTTTATATATGATATATAATATGTTTATGTTTTACTTATGCTTCTTTATTTCTCATTTATGGCATAATTTATGATTTCCATTATGGGTAAAACACGATAATTTCATTTTAGGAAGTGCGGACTACCGCCCACTCAAAGTGATTTGAATCGTTAATGCCATATGTGGGATGCATAAAGGATGGAGTAAATGGTATTATACACTAAATTATACTGGAATTATATTATACATTTATATCATTATGATTTCATTCCATTAAATACGAAATAGAAATGAAAGTAGCGTTCATGTGTTCGTACGGCTTACCGTCTCCATGAACGGTGCATTTCATTTCTTACCTCTAAATGTTACGTGACATTATGAATGAATATATATACTGTATATATATTATATATATGATATATACATCATGAATTTAATTCTGGATATACTTGTAATTATAAGAAGTCTATTGTTGACTCAAGTACCAAATATCGACAAAACGACCGTTATTAACATAAATAATTACATAATGTTCATAACATTGTAATAAGTGATATAAAAAGGATAATGAAATTGAAAATGGTCCTTAATAAGGTATATATTAACTCTAGTTTATTATTCAGGAGGTTAAAGAACGGTTGAGTCAAGTCAGACACGAGGTAAGGGAATTTCTTAACCCAACTTCCATTCTTTGGGTTAATCTCCTACTTTCAAATTACGTCATGATATTATTATGTCCTATCTTGTATTTGTACTTTCTTTATGTGTATCTATAGTGAATACACATAATAGATCTATTTTATTTGTAAGGGAATTTCTTAACCCAACTTCCATTCTTTGGGTTAATCTCCTACTTTCAAATTACGTCATGATATTATTATGTCCAATCTTGTATTTGTACTTTCTTTATGTGTATCTATAGTGAATACACATAATAGATCTATTTTATTTGTAAGGGAATTTCTTAACCCAACTTCAATTCTTTGGGTTAATCTCCTACTTTCAAATTATGTCATGATATTATTATGTCCTATCTTGTATTTTTAAATTATTTATGTGTACTTATAGTGAATACACATTATATATGTACTTTATTTAAAAAAATGATCTTTTAAGGACTTCATCTCAATCCCCTTTCATTGAGGCATATTTGGTTTTATAAACAACTTTCTTTTATACGGTGTATAAACCCCTTTTACTTTTACGTTTATTCAGAAGGAATATTTTTTATACGAAGCGTTTTACTAAACGACAAAAAGGGAATGTTTTTCTTTCCGTACTTATGCGGCGACAATGAATTCTCCGCCGCCGTGACCATTATTTGAGTTTCGGCTTCCTCTACAAGCCATCATTTTTTTAATGAAAAATAAATACAAAGTTTTAACATTCTTTTATTTTGGTATTGAAAATGGTTTTGAAAGCATTTTTATTATATCAATGTGTTGTATTGATATCTTGTGATTGAAATGTGGAAATGTTATGTTTCCTTTATGAATGTTTTATGTGATACGATTATGTTATGGTTTATGATATGTTTAAACCTATTCATACGAGGAATTAATTGGACTTAATAAGTGACGGGTGGAGCCCGCTATAGCTCCTCGATGCATCGGCAGGTCTCATGAGACAAACTAGTGTCTTGGCACGAGGCCGTGACAAAATCTTATTTGTGGTCTTGGCACGAGGCCTTGACTACGTGGTTATGATAGTCCGGCATTATGCATTCCATCATTATGAAAGTGGTTATTGATATTGCATGTGATTATTCGACCAGTAGAATATCCATGTGAATAAGTAAATGGCAGTATCTCATTTTACTTTTGCCATATTATGTTGAAGTTCAAGTTTAAAAGGCTTTTGTTTTAGTTATAAATTGCCTTAAATGTTAATGTTTTTTTATGAAAGCTTCCGCTATATTGTTAACCTTACTGAGCATCTGAGCTCACCTCTTTCAATGTTTTAATATTTTTCCAGGATGTGAAGAAGTATTTTATGAATGACCTACAGGGGTAGTCAGAAAGGGATATGATTGTGGACTATGAAGACCATGTTATTGTAGTTTTTTTACTTTTTGATGTAATGAAAGACTTATGAATGTATCTAGTGTTTCCAAGGCTACTAAACTAATCGGTCTTTCGAGACATGATCTTTTGTGATCATTCCAATGTTACGAAGTAATGCACCGACTCTGGGTAGCTGGGGTCGTGGCGTTATAGTTGGTATCAGAGGCAGTTTAGTACTAATCTTGGAAGCTAGATTTAGATAAACTCTGATTAGAGCACATAGCCCAAAGATAGACTTTGAGGATTAGTATAGAAGAACTTCCTAGAATTTTTTATTGTTGAGATTTTGTGAGTTTTACGAGCAATAAATCCCTGTCTGGATACGAGCAAGTAGAGGCGGCTCTGGCACAGATGTACCTAGGGGTAAAACCCGAAAACACCGCTTTGAGATAGACTCGAACGGGAACTGGTGCACGACAACAGGCCTTGCTGCACTCTTGGTTACGACACTCCCGGGGGATATGCTTTGGATAATTCTCATTTTCTTTATAAACCACTATGAAGGGTTATGAGTATATACTTCCTCAAAGAAAACATTTTTATGGATTATATCCATAAATAGTTCAATTTATGTTAAGTATCTTACAAGTATGGAATTATGTATTTTGATTTATAAACTAATATAGTTTATGCCATTGTTTAGAAATGGCGCCTAGTGGAAGGAATGGAAACCGTATCAATGCACGCACTCCGTGTAGGGATTTCCCTCCTTCTCAAGATAATTATTGTGGAGCTGGAGATACAACTGGTTCTGATCAACTTATTACCATACTGGGACAACTCACTCAGGTTATGAATAATAACCTTACTCGTATGGAGTACCCTGATCCGCAACGTGGAGGATCAATGTTAGACCGCTTCATGAGGAAAAAAACCACCAACCTTCAATGGAAGTACAAATCCTATAGTAGATGAGCAATGGATAAATTCCTTAGAGAAAATATTCCATGCCTTGGGGAGTAGTGAAAGGGAGAAGGTTGTCATGGCAGTTTACCGCCTCACGGGAGATGCCGATCAGTGGTGGTCGCTGATTCAAAACAAAAAGGAAGATGATGACGTATCGAATATGGAATGGAGGGAGTTCAAAGAGCTTTTCCTAGAAAAATACTTTCCTCGTGACCATCGAGCAGATATGGAAAGGCAAGTTCTGAGTCTGAGGCAGAAGGAGGATGAGAATGTCGCAAAGTATGAGGCTAACTTTACAAGGTTAGCGAGACATGCTGTCGATTATATACGTAACCCAAGGAGTAAGATTGATCGTTTCTTTGATGGGTTAAAACCATTTCTCCGTAGAGCTTTAGTATCACAATCCTTCTCATCATACGAAGATATTGCCTCATGTGCTATCAAGAAAGAAAAGGCATTCTCTGAGTCTTATGACTACAAAGTAAAGCAAGAGAAGAAGAGAACGGTGGAACAAGAGACAGATAAAGGGAAAAAGGGAAAGAATGATTTTCCATTATTTGATAATTGTGGGAAGAATCACCCTGGTACTTGCCTAAAAGGAATGGGAGTTTGTTATAAATGTGGAGAAAAGGGTCACCAGGCTCGTGATTGCAAGGGAAAGAAAGAGGTTATCAAAGTTGAATGCTACAATTGTAGGGAAACAGGGCATTATGCAAATGAATGTCCTAAGCGTCAAGGAAACTTACCTCAGAAAAGGCCAAGGGATCAAGGCCAATCTTATGCTGTGACTACAGTTGAAGCGGAATAACTAATGTAATGGTGCTTTTGGACTCATGTATTATATTCTGGTTATTAGAATAATGAGATATATATATATATATAAGGATTGTACTGCAGTACTTGTTGATTTCAGTAAGGTTTTTATATTTTTAGTATGTGACAATAATAGAAACTTTACTTTGTTTGGGGAATCTGATGTTACAATTGATTTTGGAATTTAGAGACCTTTTAGAGAAAGTCTGGACGGAGGTATTTTGGATAACTATTAAGGTTGGAATGGATTAATTTGAACCATGAATAGTATTGTTTAAGGTTAATGAATTTCTGAAGATTATTTTTGGAATATTATAATACTGTAGTTTTAGGAAAAAGGACAACCTGCAGGGTGGGGAATAACCCGTCGTGTCGGACAAAGTTGCAGGAATCGAACCCACAACCATAGTGCGACAAGCCTTTATTTCCTACCACTAGCCTACAGGAAGTCCCTGGTTATTACAAAATAGTTTTACTAATCTAAATGGTATGTGTTAACATTTTAAACCTTATACAATTAGGATAAATAGAATATTTTTGAGTTCCGTTACCATTTGGAGTAAAAGTTGGGTTTGTGGTAAAAATTTATTAACGAATGAAAGTATACATAACAAGTATGTATATTCCCTTAAGTTCTTATTAAATCTCCTAAATAAATTCCTCAACATTATAAAAGGTAACTTAAAACAAAAATGTTGTCGGTTAACTTTTCCAACTGGGGATTCAATGACCGTTTAACCAATCACAAGTTTGTGATTTTCTTGTGGTTAAACTTTCTCCTAATCCTGTTTTCTATAACTCTCCATCAGACCTTGAAGGTTTGTTTTTTTCCATATCCATATTTTCATAGAATCCTAGAATGGGATATATCGGGTGACCTTTGTACTTATCCTGCTTTCTTTTAATGTTATATATTTATTAACCTTATTTCCGATGTGGGTTTTCCTCAAAGGTATTGTCTCTTTTCAACCTTTTATTTTCAAAGACAAATTTCAAATTGCGAGGATGCAATTTATTGAAGGAGGGGAGAATATAACACCCCGAGCTTCCACGATACGCTTCTCATTCAATAATGCAATTGCTTGCATTGTACGCAACTTCGAGTTCTAAAACAACGCGACTAATCAAAGTAGCCATTATGAATATTAATAACCACTTTTTAAAATTATAGAAATTTTATATTTCAAAATGGACTTCATTTTTGGATTCGAAATATCGAAATTAGCCTATGTTGAATTTTTGGTATTTTTCTGAGAACTTCTAATTTTTTATGAATAATGAAAAATACTTTAAAACAACTTTTATAATAAAAATAATTTATTGTCATAAATTATACTATTTAGTGGTTTTAAGGTATAATTAGAATATATTTTTACCATTTTATCCAATGGTGGTCATTAGAATTAATTTAACAATGAAATTGGACATAAACAATTGCCAATCTTTTGATATAAATGGTTTCTTAAAAACACGTTATTTGTCGTAACAGCGGGAATTAATTATAAAATTAATTAATGCAACTTATATGTTTGGAATTTTGTAAAATAGACATCATTTTTGAATTCGGAATATCAATTATAGCATTGGGTGAAATTTTGGCCTTGTTCTGAAAAACTTCAATTTTTGATGAATAGTGAAACCACTAAGTGGTAGTTAAATAACTGATTTTTCGTTTAAATGAAATATTACCACTTCTGTGATTTGATTTTCAAAAATCCAACATACATGTTTGTCATTAAGAAGTAAAATGTGGTTCAATGAGATTAAAATAATTTTTTGGTGAATAGTAACTTTTAAGTTCTTAATCGCGATTAGAGGTAATTAGTGTAGTTTAAGGTAAAAATAATGTTTTAATAATATGAGATGAGCATGACACTTGTCCTAATCCTATTGGATGAGTAATGGCCGACCAAGACAACCCATGGGTCAACTTGGTGACCCCATGGAGCCACTTTAGTTGGAAAATGACATTAATATATATTTATTTAATGTTAAAATTAAATTGACACAAACATGAGTTATTTTACTAAAACAGTTTTTAAGTGGGGTTACACAAGTCCAAATTTTGACTATAAATATTCATTAGAAAGATAAAACTATTTCCTACATCATAGTATTTTTTTTATAATTTTTAGACATTAAATATATTAAATTATTTATGACAACATTATGATGCAGCGATGACCACATTATTTAACGATTTAAATAAAATGAGAAGCTAATGAAAAATACAAGGCTTACACTTGTCCAAATCCAATTGGATGAGGAGATTTAGAAACCTTATCCCCTTATCCTCGAATTATATATGTGTGGGACCTTTAGAATCCTAAAATCATTGTGAAATAATGTAACATTTCAATCTTTCCAAAAGTGCCCCTCCTCTCCACTTATAAAAGGCCCCCACCTCTCCCACCTCATTTACACTTTCAAGCCATTTGGCTCGGCCAACCTCTGCCCAAATACTCTCCCAACTTCCCCCTCTTACTCCTAGAAGCCTTACTTTGGTCATAACGCTTCCCAAGGAAGCCTTTGGCTCAAATCAAAAAGAGTTACCCGATTTTGAGGTAATGTCTTCTCTAATATTGTTTTGTTTTATTTTTCTTCTCCAACCCCCTAAACTCTTTTTATTCATTTTTTTGTAACAACACCAGTATCCTAAATATACTAGGATGTTGTTATAAGAAGGATTCGAGCTACACTTACATGCACATACATCTAATGTTTAAAGAACATACGGTTTCTGTTGATGGCGAATTTCTGCCTCACGAAACGATGATTGTTCAACACTCATATAACACCTTAAAAGGTGGCCATTAAGATGTAACTATTTTTATATATGATATATAATATGTTTATGTTTTACTTATTCTTCTGTATTTCTCATTTATGGCATACTTTATGATTTCCATTATGGGTAAAACACGATAATTTCATTTTAGGAAGTGCGGACTACCGCCCCCTCAAAGTGATTTGAATCGTTAATGCCATATGTGGGATGCATAAAGGATGGAGTAAATGGTATTATACACTAAATTATACTGGAATTATATTATAAATTTATATCATTATGATTTCATTCCATTAAATACGAAATAGAAATGAAAGTAGCGTTCATGTGTACGTACGACTTACCGTCTCCATGAACGGTGCATTTCATTTCTTACCTCTAAATGTTACATGACATTATGAATGAATGTATATACTGTATATATATTATATATATGATATCTACATCATGAATATAATTATGGATATACTTGTAATTATAATAAGTCTATTGTTGACTCAAGTACCAAAGATCGACAAAACGACCGTTATTAACTTAAATAATTACATAATGTTCATAACATTGTAATAAGTGATATAAAAAGGATAATGAAATTGAAAATGGTTCTTAATAAGGTATATATTAACTCTAGTTTATTATTCAGGAGGTTAAAGAACGGTTGAGTCAAGTCAGACACGAGGTAAGGGAATTTCTTAACCCAACTTCCATTCATTGGGTTAATCTCCTACTTTCAAATTACGTCATGATATTATTATGTCCTATCTTGTATTTGTACTTTCTTTATGTGTATCTATAGTGAATAAACATAATAGATCTATTTTATTTGTAAGGTAATTTCTTAACCCAACTTCCATTCTTTGGGTTAATCTCCTACTTTCAAATTACGTCATGATATTATTATGTCCTATCTTGTATTTGTACTTTCTTTATGTGTATCTATAGTGAATACACATAATAGATCTATTTTATTTGTAAGGGAATTTCTTAACCCAACTTCAATTCTTTGGGTTAATTTCCTACTTTCAAATTATGTCATGATATTATTATGTCTTATCTTGTATTTTTAAATTATTTATGTGTACTTATAGTGAATACACATTATATATGTACTTTATTTAAAAAAATGATCTTTTAAGGAATTCGTCTAAATCCCCTTTCATTGAGGCATATTTGGTTTTATACACAACTTTCTTTTATACGGTGTATAAACCCCTTTGAATTTTACGTTTATTCAAAAGGATTATTTTTTATACGAAGCATTTTACTAAACGACAAAAAGGGAATGTTTTTCTTTCCGTACTTATGCGGAGACAATGACTTCTCCGCCGCCGTGACCATTATTTGAGTTTCGGCTTCCTCTACAAGACATCATTTTTTTTAATGAAAAATAAATACAAAGTTTTAACATTCTTTTATTTTGGTATTGAAAATGGTTTTGAAAGCATTTTTATTATATCAATGTGTTGTATTGATATCTTGTGATTGAAATGTGGAAATGTTATGTTTCCTTTATGCATGTTTTATGTGATACGATTATGTTATGGTTTATGATATGTTTAAACCTATTCATATGAGGAATGCATTGGGCTTAATAAGTGACGGGTGGAGCCCGCTATAGCTCCTCGATGCATCGGCAGGTCTCATGAGACAAACTAGTGTCTTGGCACGAGGCCTTGACAAAATCTTATTTGTGGTCTTGGCACGAGGCCTTGACTACGTGGTTATGATAGTCTGGCATTATGCATTCATCATTATGAAAGTGGTTATTGATATTGCATGTGATTATTCGACCAGTAGAATATCCTTGTGAAGAAGTAAATGGCATTATCTCATTTTACTTTTGCCATATTATGTTGAAGTTCAAGTTTAAAAGGATTTTGTTTTAGTTATACATTTCCTTAAATGTTAATGTTTATTTATGAAAGCTTCCGCTATATTGTTAACCTTACTGAGCATCTGAGCTCACCCCTTTCAATGTTTTAATATTTTTCAAGGATGTGAAGAAGTATTTTATGAATGACCTACAGGGGTAGTCAGAAAGGGATATGATTGTGGACTATGAAGACCATGTTATTGTAGTTTGTTTAATTTTGATGTAATGAAAGACTTATGAATGTATCTAGTGTTTCCAAGGCTACTAAACTAATCGGTCTTTCAAGACTTGATCTTTTGTGATCATTCCAATGTTACGAAGTAATGCACCGACTCTGGGTAGCTGGGGTCGGGGCGTTACACTTAATTAATTATTTTAATGACAAACAATATTCTAAAGTGCGGCATAATATTTTATATGAAGCTTGATGAATCATTTAATTAATTTTAATAGTTGTCCAGGACACGCAATAGGGTGTGCAATCACATTCCCTAGGTTGCATTAAAGATTTTCACTAAACACTTAAATGGTCCATACCTTGATTTATATCAAGTTATTAAATGAAATTACGTAGGTAATTAATAATTTTTTCTCTAACCCAACAAAAAATAAATACCCACTCATATATATATAATTGCATGATATATATAGACACATTTATATAATAATATATATACACCCACACATGTATATATAATTACATATATTTTTGGATCAAGTAGAAATTCATATAAAAAGGTGTTAAAAATCATTTTATAACTTCTAGAAGGGCCATGTTTCAAATGATCCATATACCAAACAATGTCATCAAATTATAGATGAAGTACCAAAGTATTATGACGAAGAATGTTTTAAATTACCATTTATCAAATTGTTTTTTTTATGATATGTCACCTCATTTAAGTTTTTTTTTGTAAAAACATGGATTTTTTCATAAATAATTCATTTAATAATAACTAAACATCACATTCACAAATAACATCCCAATTCACATTAACGATGCATTTAATATAAACTAATCAACATAGAAACTCGTATAAGGCTCAACATGACACTTATGTGGTGACATTATCAATTTAAAAAAGTCTCATAATGGGAAATTCAATAATATTTTGAAGTCCACACATAGAAGGTGTTCTGAGAATTAAATTAAATTAATTATAACTGAGAAATATAAGTTGTCACGACCAAGGGGTGTCTGTGATCATGTTTATCATTATCTAATTATTTAGTAATTATCTATGGGAGCTATATAAGGTGCATATCTCAATTTATATTGAAGAAAACTTTTTTAAAGAAACACATGACAAAGGATAGTATTCCATGCAACATCGCTATTTATAAAATGATGGAAATTTGAGGAAAAATGAGTAGACCACCAACCTTATACATAGGAAGACATACTCATCCAATATCAAGGTTTGATTTAGTCTAATTTTGAAGAAATATTAGAAACAAACTTCCAGCTTGAAAAAGGGGAAATGAGATTTCACCTCAATAGATTTTTTGAGAGAATAATATATAAAAAAGGTTATAAATGAATCAATATCTTACATATACATATCTATTAATACCCATGACACTTGAATCATATGATATACAAATGAGTTATCTCTATGCCTAGATTGGAGATAAGGAAGGAAGAACTTGGGAATAGAGGAGCATCACATGGCGTCTATGAGGAGAAAAAAATAAGAAATGAGTTATTATGTTTATTAAGGAAAACCATCCATTTTACCCAAAAAATTGGGTTGCATAGTTTGGATGTATGGTTTGGAAAAAATATGTGCCAACTGTGTGCCTCCCACTACCTATGAAACCTATCCCTCATAGTTTCCATTTTTTGGTTACCCTAATAGTGTGCCAACCATGCGATGAATAATGTGACGTTACTGCCTAAGTGTAACTAAATATGTGGGATGGGCCCATAGTTTTTGTATACCATGTGAGGTTTGAGTGCTTCACATTAGCACCTATGATCGAAAAACATAGTTTTATACTAGGGGCCCCACAGTTTGAAATAAACTATGGGCCCTATACCAACCACCCAAGCAGGGGATTTCAGGGCCCATGATCTGAAAACTCAAAAATAAACCTGAGGGACCCTAATTCCTTCAACCAATTCTAAAGAAAACACTTTTATGTTTTACAATTCTTGTAATTACATTCTGAATCTCAGTTCCGAGAATGACCATTCCAGTAAACACAAAAATTCAAATTTATATGGAATTCTACCGCATCTCAAAAACTTGGGTTGTTAAAAACACCACACCATATAACTTCTCATCCTTGATAATAATTAGAGAATAATGAAAAAATCACCCAAACTATAAGGGTCATGATGTATTTTTCAAACAACCATGTTTTTTTTCATACACCCAACTCGTATCTATGAATTTTCATATTCATACGACACTTGTGAAACTATTACCCAAGACAATTCATATTTTCTAAATGAAAAACTAAAACAGAGAATACTCGATACCATTTCTCTAGTGAAACAATCATATCATATTCTTTTTAAACATATGTCCAATGGTTCACCCCACCATCAGCAAGAAAGGTAAATTTTTATATAAAACAGAGATGAGTTCCAACATACAAGGCTGAAAGAAAACCATAATACCTAAGGTGGTCTAAAGTAATTAAGGTCAAGAGCATCTCCTCTAATGAAGTTCACCCCTTCAGGTTTCAAAAGGAGACAACTGGTAAGGAAAGTGACATTAATACCCTGGTCCGCCATAGCCAAAGATGCAATGTGATCATCCAACCCATTACCTTCCCGCCAAGTATGGGTTACCTCAGTATTATTATCAAGGAGACGTTTCATCTCCTAATGTCATATATAATTGACCATGGAGTGATACCTTTGTATTTCATGGAGTCGCGGATGATCTTAGAATCAGTCCCAACCTGAGAAAGAGTCATGTTCTCCTGCTCACATAATTGCAGTCATGTAAGCAATGCTTTAACTTCTTCATGAAGTGACTTTCCTGAGCCATAATATGTAGATAAATCCATAAAGACATTGCCTTTGTAATCCCGAACAAATCCTCCCCCACGGATGTGCCCTTATTTACGTGAACCATCAACATTATGCTTGATGTCGGAAGCTGGCGGGTTCCACCGCACCCATTGTCTTCCAAAACCTCTATTGCTATGCGTATTGGGTGAAGTACTGCCCTGTAAACACCGCAAAGAAGGCGCCTCATGCCAGTTGCTGATACCACTGACCATATCCATGAGCATAGATTTAATTTTAACAATAATAGCCCTTTTAGAGGAGGGAATTCCTTCACACTTGGCCTTGTTTCTGGCCTACCAAATACACCAGCAAGCTGCCTTCAAAATAATCACTCGAGCCATCCTTTCCACTGCTGTGATGTTAGTGTCGTAAAACCACTTCTCTAGATAGTTTCCCTCCAGAATATTCATACAATGTGGCTCTTGAACCACCCAAAGGAAACTCCAAACTTCCTGTTCCCAGTCACTTTCAATAAATAAATGGTTCATATCCTCTTCCTGATGAAACTTGCAACAACAACATTTGGAGGCAAGATTAACACCCAGATGTTTGATTTTTCATCTGTCGCGACTGCGTGGTTCCTTATTCTCTTGGTTTACGAAATTATACTTCGTCGTAATTCTGTTGCTCCACACAACATTGTTCCATCTGTTAGTTTTCTCCTTTTGGATAGCAATTTTTCAAAAATCCCTTGTGGTGAAGAGCCCCGAAGTGGATGGAGTGAACACACAACAATCTGGCTCTGAGTTGGTGCTAATGAGATAAAAAAACTCTTCATTGGTGTTCATCTAAAACTGCATGAAGAAAGGTTGGATGCTTGCTGGCTTCCTTGAATGTTATCTAGGTGGAAAGACATCCTAGGAATCCAATCAGGGATCCTGTCTAGTATTGATTCCAAAAGAGAATATTTCCCTCGCCAACAATCCACCGAGAGTTCTATCGAATATCTGACACTAGAGGTGATAACATGGACTCTCTCATTATCATTATTCTCTTTGTTGATTGAAGACATAACCTTACCCCATAGAGTACATTCTTCCACAACCTCCCAAGAAAGTTTCTCTTGCACGCATTGCAGTGTATTAGAAATGTTCCTAACATTGATCCCTCCATCAATGACTGGTCTCGCCATCCTTTTCCAAGAAATCCAATGGTGTTTGCCTTCAGATTATGCATCCAATATATAATTTTCTAAGATTTTATCAATGGCCAGGATGATCCCCTTTGGCACTTTAATCGATGAAAGAGCATGGATAGGTATGCTTGAAAGGACACTATTAATCAAGGTAATGCATCCCATGAATAAAAGGAAATGTTTTTTTACAATTGAGCACCCAGATCGCCATCTTGTTAATAATCCCATCAAAATATTTAATGCAAGTTCTCCCTAGAGAAACCGGTGTGCCTAAATACACTAAGAGAAAGGTTCCCTTTTGCATGTTCAGCTCACTGCACAAGAGGGAAATCCACCTTGACCCACATTTGTTGGAGATGTACACAGTGATCTTGGTTCTGTTGATCACATAACCACTCCAGGAGCAGTATTCATTTAGGACATTTCTTATAATACTTACTGTTCGTCTATTAGAATTACTGAAAATCAGGTAATCATCTGCAAACATTAGATGGGAAATTGTGAGTAGATTCATTTCCTACGAAACAAAAGGATTTCCCCATAGAGTACCTTTATGTTGAGGAAACAACTAAGTGTGTCCTGCATGATAATGAAAATTATTGGGGAAAGGGGGTCACCTTGCCTGAGCCACCGAGTAGCCTTGAAGATGCAATGGGACTTACCCATAAAATAAACTACCAACCATGGAGAACTCATACATCTAAATAGAATATTAGCATCCCAGACCGAGAATCCCATGATGAAAATAACCCTATTGATAAAACCCCATTCAATTCTATCATAAGCCTTGTCCATAACCAATTTGATAGCCATGTTAGAACCGTACGTCTTAAGGATGATATCTATAATCATCTTAACCGTACGTCTTTAGGTTGATATCTCTAATCATCCCTTATCCCCACAGAGGCTTTAAAATTAGAATTTTTCAATTAAAACCACATCATCTCTTCCATTAGAATTTCCTTCGAATAATTCCAAGATGAACTATAGCGATGTTCCTTGAATTATTTCTTTACCAGGGTGTACCTGGTTACATTAGAGGTCATATCAAAGACCTCATTAGAAAGAAATGGTTGAATCCAGATCGACCAAGCTAAAAATGTCCTGACATTATTTCACATAGGATACTTTTGACTGTTAGACCACAACCTTATTATCCAATCAATGTTCTTGAAAATGGATCCACTCTATCGTACACATTGATCAAGGAGAATCTTGAGCCAATCTACCTCAGGTGAATTATTCTCAAAATGATCGGAATCTATAGATGGTGTTCTATAAAGTGAATAAAAATGAATTTTACTAAGAGAGTTCATGTTTACAATAAGAACATTCACCAAAGCCATACCCAACTTCCAGCGATGATCTTTGATAAAAACATCACCTATCCATTTAAGACATCATTCCCCAACAGGAAACTGGGTAACCCTAAATCATTCCCATTGGAATCATCATCCATGAAATGAGACCTTCAAGCCTAGAAAATGTATACCATAATCATGGATTCACATAACTGAGGTCCAAAAAACTAACCCAATGAAGTATATAATCAATGATTATAAGATTGATGTTGGTACAAGGAAAAGATATCCATAATATATTTTTTGACTATGACTAGAGTGACATTCAACTAGTGTTCAGGTCAAAGGAAAAATGTGGTGTCCAAGAGTCATCCCAAGGTGTTCCAATACGAGAACCTAAGTATCACTCAAGACTAATAATGCCTTAAATAAAACCATTCTTCAAGAATGAAAATCTAACTAAGAACTCTTATCAATCCCAAAAAAAATTAAAACCATAGAGAAACATAAGATTGAAAACCACTTATTTCTTCACGGATGACGTGAAGATAGCGGACAAGATCACCGCTTTAAAAAATGTAATATAATAGGATATATTGGTTTCCAACCAACCTAGAAAAACACATTAAAAATAGTCAAACCATTGCTGGTCATATTCATGAATGAAGGGTGGATTCACTTGCCAACACACCTACTTAACAGATCAAAATTTTATTACCACTTGAGGAATCATGTAAACGTTCATAACTAACCACCAATGTCCATTTGAGACCAATAATGTTTCCATAGGTTGTATACATTACCAAACACATTATCCTCGTTTTGTTGAGCAAGCACTGATATGATTCGAAATCCACAAGGGAATTCCAGAAAGACCGACCAGTTCCAAATGGCCCTCCTAGGTTGTGTTCCTTCTACATTGAATAAATAAGACTTAACAGAACCAACATGACTCTCTCTACCATATTATTTTCCTCATAATCATATTGAATGGTAGAAAACATTCTCATAAGTGTGCTATATCAGAAACACCATAAATTCACATGTGACACTTATATGTGTCACAATCTGAAACATCATATCATTTGGCATAAGGTAAAAATACTACCAGATCGATATGTTTAAACACTTGATCCTCATATAATTTCATCCAGAGCATTGGGAAGAACATGATTACATTATATCTCAGGTCACTCTACCATGATGATGGATTGAGAACATTCAAAATAATATAAGGCTTAACAATTACACCAAACTAAACTGGTACATTACATCACTGTAAACTCGATGGGTACCGTATATATCAACTTATACTACCCCAAGATTATAGAATAAAGATGACACAACATTCATAATTCCCATATTATATCTTCCCAATTCATTTATGTATTAGGTGGCTCACATAGAAAACTAAATCAATGTCTTATTATCCCATATGATTAAAAAATAGAATGTTGATATCTCAAGTCACCCTAGGAAAAAGAAACAGTGGAATCAATAACAAATAATGGGCAAATGATTACCATCGAATTTATAACCTACTAAAACAGACCAATACCTGATGCTCAAACACATAACAATGGTCAGGGATATAATGAACAACCATCCTAAAAAGGATGTCATTTAGAAACTAAGAGTTCTACTAGGGACAAAAACATTTGGATAGCACCATGCGGTAGAAAGCTCAGGACTTTTAGCAAGGCATTTAATATCTAAGGGCGATACCTGCCATGGTATATCCCCTTTATAAAATCATATGGTTTCATCCCATAATTTGGTCACTCCTACAAAATTACCTATGAATAAAATCGTGTCATTTAAGTCATTTCTAAAAAGAAATTGACCTATGTAAAATGCATAAGCAATCCTTCCAATTCAAATCCAATAGATTTTAAACTACCCTTACATGAGGGTTTAAATAAAGCACACCACATCATGTTTAATTATAGAGTCATTGAATTGATTCAAATTAACTTTAAAAATTTAAAATATTAAAAACAAAACACCAAGGTATAATAGGAAAGTCTTATCAAAATTCCTTTTTAAAAATACTCATTCGTAATAGATAATGAGACCTATTTGGGTCACATTAAACCATACTGAGTTCATCATAGGGAAAACAAATAGTAATTTAATAAATATTAATATTCAAAACAAACATAGTGGGTGGTATTATAAGAAATAATCCCCAACTAACCAAATTGGGTTCAAATTTCCTTTTAAAAGTTAATCACATAATTTCCATTCCCATGTGATAGAGTTATAAGAATTTATATAGGAAACCAATTTAGTCCAGATAAAAATTAAATTATTATACATTTATAAACATTTTATAATAAACTAGTGTCATGCGTAACAGCTTAGTTATATAGTTTTCCCACCTTCAAATCTATAATGTGCCCATACACTTTACAGTATGGAATTTGGATCACCTTAACATAATTCAATTAATTTCAAATTTTGATCTCTAGTAGTTTTAAAATTTTAACAGAGGTTTCTAGTCATATATAACGCTCCAACCTATTTTGAGAATACGGGTCACTATTCCCGATTTATAAGGATCCCATACACCAAAAATATGAAAACTAGATCCCGTTTAGTTGGAACCAATTAATTTTTAAAATTAAAAATCATATATACTTTTGAATTTAGTAATTGATTTTAAAATTTTGTAAAGATCAATGATGATTCGAGTACATGGGTTACCTTTTTTCCATAATACAATTCTCATAAACCATAAAAATGAGAACCTGGTCCAATTTACTCATAACCAATATATTTATCAAATGCAACCACTTACATATATCAAAATACACTCTAGGCATGTTATCATAAGACGCAACAAAAAAAAGGTTGCATAGGTATGACATAGTAAATAAATATGAATCATGGCATAACACTCAAGGAATACAATCAAAATCAATAAGCATCCTACAATTGAAACTACATGGCATTGAAAAGCATGACTTGTGATTTTCTATGTTCGTATACTGATGAATGTAATGCTTCATCCTTTCCATATCAGGACAATGGTAAAATAACATAAGTCCAATATATAAAAAAAAAGTGGAATATACACCATTCAATCAAGTTGAAATCATTTTTAACTATAACAACAAACAACATGAACATCAATAAAATTTTTAGCCATAATGATTATTATCTAAGGGTGGGGTGATCAGTCCCAAACACAAATATATATGAAGTGATGACACATTCCAAGAATCCTATATACCAATCAAAAATAAATATACAATGGAAAAATCACCTATAATTTCACTTTGTAATGACCCATCCAGACTGACTAGTAGGATGACAGTAGGATAGGTAGGTCATGTGGCCTCAAAAATGCCTCCTTGTATGGTAGAGCCTGCCGACTAGCTGAATTTATCTATGTAGTTGGTTGTGTGGAGAGTACATCATCATGATCAAAGTAGCACATTGGTATATTATGAAATAAAATATAGAAAATAGTGTAAGCAATAAAAAATTAAATATAGAGTGGTGTATGAATAAAAAATATGGATAATGAAAATAAAAAACGGATGCATGCTTGTACATATGATGGTACAAAACCAACAGTAGACATAAAATAGGTTACAAGATATATAAGGAAAAGAAAAATTAAATCCCAAAGGGAAATATCCACAAACATATCGAGCTCTAGCTCAGTCTTATGCTCCTACATCCAAGGTATAAGTAAAACTGTATAGGCAACCATCCATGGTCCTGTCAAGATAAGGTCTACTCAGGTACCCCAGTGCAATGGCGGTCTGAGAAGGGTGTGAGATATAAATCTCAGTGGGTTACCAACTACATTGTCTAAAACTAAATCAATTCTGTGAATAATAAATAAATCAATGTTTAGGTAATAAGAATAATAATCAATACTATAATAAATAAACAATACCCCACTTAGGTTCATAAAGTACACCTGGTGGATCTTGCTACATTGGATCACAGCTGGAATGAGATGTGTGAACAACAAACATATGTTTATATTAATAATATATATAGTATTGTTCTATATTTTATCCACCTATATGAAACATGTATCTGAGGATGTATGTTTCCATTTAACTTGAATACTAGGTGTTGTATGGACCGAGACATAACACATTCATCCTTAACTAGTCTAAAGGAGCTTATATGCTCTATCAAAGGGTGCATGCCAAACATATTTTAATGAGCAGGTTATGTCCTGATTGTTACTGGAGATGGTGAGTGTCCCATCATGTAAAAACTCGATACCATGTGTGTGTCATAATGTAAACACTCACAAGGGATGTAGCACATAAATCCCACTTTCCCCGCAAAGTCAATGGTGTGAGATGTCATGACTAAACACTTGAAGTAAGGGAGCATGCTACATTACATGATCAACATAAACATTATCTTTATTCCATAACATATATCAAGGTGTAATCATATTTATAATAATAATTAATTCCATGAGGTATTACATTTCATACTCCACATTTAACAGTCCAATTATAAACACGGAAATGAAAATTATGAAAACATTCCAATGATATCTTTTTATTTATGAAAGAATGGGTGTTTGTATGAAATAATTCAATTCCATTTAAAATAAGCTCTTTAATATGACTAATTCATATCATTTAAAATTATAATTTTAATTTATCCAAAGGATTAAATCCACCATGAACATTCCATTCCATTGATATCAACACTTATTTTAATAAAAACCCATCCTGAATAAAAAATTTCAGTGAAGAAAAATTTATTTAATCTGCCAAAACATGGAAATTCAATTTAATAGGTGAAGAAGGCACTTAGAAGGAACCACAAACAATTTTTCATTTAAATGAGAGGAAAAATAAATTTATAATGAAATCTAAACACTTATGAGGTTCTGGGATCAATTAGACATTCATACAAATAGGAGGGAAATATAATTTTATAACTTCAAGAAGGGACATGTCTCAATCATGCCAGATAATAATACAATTTCATCAAAGTATAGATGAAGGACCAAATCCTTACGACCTGGAATGACTTAAATCACCATTCATCAATTTTTAGTTTTCAGGACAGTGCACCTCATTCGATGGGTTTAATTATAAAAACATGGAATTTTTCATAAACAATTAATTTAATCATACCTAAACCTCACTTTCAGGAATCACTTCATAATTCACATTAATGATTCATTTAACATAAAATAAAAGTCATGGAAATATAGATGTAAGGACCAATGTAGTACATTTGAGGTTCCATTATCAATTAAATAAAGTCCCACAATGATATATTCTATTATAAGTCCATGAAAATTCATAGATGTCATTTCAAAAATTTAGTTCTGTTAATAATATAAGAGGCGACATAACCAAGGGGTTTTCTTGATCATGTTTATCATTATATAATTATTTATAAACAATTAATGAGAGAGACATAGGGTCTGTATTTCAATTTAGATTGATGAAATCATTTTTAAAACAATGCATGGAAATGTTTGGTGTTCGGTGCAACAATTATATTGATAAAATGACACAAATTAGATGAAAATCCATATATGACCTACCTTTTACTTAAAATGACTGACTCATCCAATATTGTGGTATTATTTTTAATGGTTTGGAATAAATCTATGAAACAGAACTTCACCCTATAAATAGGGAAAATAATATTGTGCCTTGATTACTTTGTCAGGATAAAAATAAATGAAGAAAAGATTAAAAGTAATCCAGAGCTTACTACTGCAGATCCATAAATATTTAATTCACTAGAATCAGATGATTTATATATATGTTATCTTCATGCCAATATTGTAGAGGTTAAGGGATCAATTTGGGATGGGAGGATCTTCATGCAGCTTCCAGGATGAGATAAAAAGAAGAAATGATTGCTTAAACTCATTAAGGAAAAAATGTACATATTATCCAAAAAATCAGGGCCAAACGGTTCAGCTACACGGTTTTGTCAAATTGTGCACAAACCATGAAACACCCACTACCAATGAATCCCACCTTGCACAGTTGTACCGAACAATTACAATAACTATGCATCAACTATGCATTTAATAATTCAATGTTACTACCTGAGATGAACTAACAATGTGGGATAGGAGAAATGTTTAGGTAAACCATTGGTAGACCATGCACATAAAATCTTCACCTCTTAATAGGATGCACGATTTAATGCTAGTTGCTACATTGTTTCAGATATACCATGTTCCCTATAAAAACTTTCCAAACAAATGATTTCAGGGTCCTATGCTCTCAGAACTCACCAAGACACCCATAGGACCCATTGTCCATTCACCGAAGTCTGAAAAAACAAATTTAATTTATCTAGGTCTAATAATTATGTACTGATGATAGATTCAATGAATGGAACATATAGTAAATTCCAAAATTCATATTCCCATGGAATTAAACCAAGGCTAAAAATACCAGTCATTACATCCTTGGCATGGGTGGTGTTTATCCTTCAAATGTTATTAAGTCCCCCACATGTTCTCTTTGAAATAAGGTATTCACTCCTTCCACCTCTTTTATATTATCTCATATTCAAAAGTGACAAAGGGATAAAGCATGATTGGCAGGTTTCTTTTGGATAAATCTATCTATATATCCTCATCAGCCTCTTCATCATCAAAAGTATATTCCTCAACTAGGTCAACCCCAATTTGGTTTCTTCTTTGGGTCACATGTTGGTCGTAGTTAATTTATATGGATAGTTTATGGGGAAATATATAGGGTTAGAAAAATGTTATGAGAACCTATAAATAAAATGGTTTTTGGGTTTTTATCACCTCTTTATATGAAGGATTTTACTATTTTGGAGAATTTACTTATGCAAGGGAGATATCACCAAGTGAATGTTGACCATGGAAGATATTAGGAGTATAGTCATTTTTATCCCTCATTTAACTAATATGAGGGAGAATATTGATGTTTTGGTTTCATACTACATCATTTGAAGATTCGAAATACCCTTGAGGTGTTTTGGATATTCATCAAATGTCTTTATGGAAACTATCATTGATCATATCATTGATATGAGCCTCACTCTACATCATGAATAGAATATTTCAACCTACAATTTGGTGTATAGTATAGATTCAAGCCTACTATATGATGATTTTCAAAACATGTTGATAAACATATGGTTTTATAGGGATATGATCCAATTGTTGAAAACATGCTGGAGTATGTAGGCGTGATTATTAATTATTAGTTGGAATATGAACATGATTATGGGTGGTTTCCAGAATATTCTAGTCAATCATAACTGAAATGGGGGTGTCATACCAATTGAAATATTAATTCCTCTTCAAAATATTAAAAAATACCTCTAAATAGGATAAGGGATATCATCCTCCTATTGTACAGCCTTTGAAGATTACTGGTGTAGTTAATCATTAGTGGATGTAAGGATATGATACAGGATTGCATGATCTAATAAAATATTTTGAGTGTCATCATTAGTGGGGATATGATCCAATTATGAGGTGATTACATTATTTTACTAACAAACATCGGTTAGTGTGGGGTATGAGATTAGTCCTATGCCTCTAGAGTATTATTTTTTACCTTTTCAATAGGAATGTGTTCCTATCCCAACACATGTCCCAAACTAAGTTGGTGAGCCCCAATTGGAGTGTGAATATGATTAAAGTCTTAGCCCTCATCCTTTACCAAAATATGTAGATAATACACATGGAGGGGAGAAGGAATGTGGGAATTGTTTAAAATATATATTTTCTTTTACATTTCATGTTGATATGGTACTTTGGTGATCAAGATAAGAATATTATTCTATTCATATGATTGCATCAATTCTCGAATAGGCTAGCATAGATCTTTTTCTATTGATAGAATATAGTGACACTTAATAAAAGTCTCTAAAAGAATATATTCTTTAAAATTTTTGATCTCCATGATATACTAGTATATTTATTCTATTCATGTAGGAATATAATCCCAATTATATCCTCTTTTGTCCATATTAATAATTTTATGATCCTAAAACATGGGGGAATTGATATGTCCCCCCATACTTCCTTCAAGAATATGTGTTGATACATGATCTGAGTGAGTTGATATATGAGCCTTCCTAACGGATACAACTGAAATATATCGATGAGATTCATCAAAAGATATGGGTATATTATCGCACATCTAGTTATACACAACTTTTTATACCTAGCAGGAGCTTATTTGTACATAGGCATCGGTGAATATGGTGGAAATTTGTTAGTTATTTATCTCAGTATGTGACTAAGGGGAACTGATGGTATGTCGTTGGTGATGGATGTTGATAGGAGACCACATAAGAAGATTTTGAACTAAGACAGATTTATATTTGACTTCTATATTAACATTCCTAAGATACAGAAGTTGTTAATTTCCCCTTATTTGGGATAAGCTTTCAAATCAATTGTTAGTGGAAACAAGTGCTACTAGTTTCATTACAACTATCCCCAAATGAGATAAAATTGTTGGTTTCAGTATTTAAAGACCTTTATTTGTATCACCAAGGTTTTGGATTGTACCATGATTCTAGTATTCTTGAACCATCACATTTTCCACCTATTTATTAATTCTTTATGTAGATGAGGTTGTTTTGTGACCTATAGAGGTCATAGGTGCTATTGAGGTTCTAGAACATTTCACTGATGAAGACATGATCTTCATTCAGGTGGACCACAAGAGAAGATCTTGTAGTCAAAAATAAAAAATAATAGAAATGTTCAATGATTAGTCCATCATTGTATATTTATATATTTTTAATTATCTATGAATATGTAACCCAATTTTCCTCTCTTATTTCTAGGTCAAACATTTTTCCCGTGTGAAGTTTTCTTAATGGAAATGGATTTATTTCATGAGATCACTAGTTACATATTCTTATAGAATAATTTCACATCAATAATACCACTTTTATTTACATCATAGATGAAAAAAGTCCAATTCACGTTCAAACAGTCAATTTTATTATTTTTAGATATTCATATATGGTTCACCATTTCTCCCATGAAATACATCATCATATGGTTGATTCATAATCATAGGAAACATGATTCTTAATACCTATAATGATTTAGTTATTATTTCATTACAATATTTCATAGATAAATATATACTTTAGTTGAAAATGGGGTGTTCATGTATGTATTTAGAATCATTCACATCTGATTTTTCATTTTCACCATTCATAGAATCTCCCAACATTTTCCACATTCATAACTAGGCACAGACCTAATTTCTAAATATGGTGGGATAAATGTTGTTTCAAACACAATTATTCATAGGAACTCAAATTGGATGATAGGTTGGGAGGTTAGTCTCATCGTACCATTTTGGAGGGAACTATTTCCTATTCTGAGAGGATCATATAGATTTACGATTTATTCAAGAACCTCTTGAAAATAATATTATAGGATTGGTTACCATAATAAAATGATCAGGCATTGAATCCTTCCATTTGAAAAAGGGTGTTTGTTAATGAGCCCATATTTATGTATATGAGGTTCTCTATTTGTTTCCCATTATTTATGACAAATGGAAATCGCCTTATATTTTTCATACATATAATAATAAACAATGGAGTTTAATACAATACATGAAGGTGACTGGTGTTTCTAGAATTGGATTTTCCATTATGTGGCTTCATAGACTTCATTTTATAATTGGAATCATAACCCACATAGTTCTTTTAAGTTCATTTTATACTTCTTGAAATCTTATGAAAAGTAAATATGTGACGGAACCTAAGAACCAGGTATAAATATCAATACTTAAGAAAGATTCTTATATATCCTTCTTATAATAATAATCATCTTCACCTTATATCGATATATCCTCAACCTGATGATGTGAATTGACATATAATTAGTTCATATGAGGGATATTTCCCCTAGGTTTACCAGAATGGGTATTCCCTAAGAACATACATCAATGTGGATTACGTTGTATGGGGTGAATCAAAGAATGTAACTAAATAGGTATAATATAGTAAGGCTTCCCTAGATGCGGGAAATTCGTGATTTTGGTGATATGATCATTCAAAATCCCTAGGAACACATGATTCATGCTCAAAGTGATAAACATGGGATAGAAAGTGATGAGACTCACTAACTGTGGATATAGGGCTTATGATTTGGTGTGACCTGATTGGGGTGTTTGGAATAGATCTCAAGAATTAAAACTTTGACCTATATATCAAACATTTTATAGGAATCAGATACCTATAAGTTCAATTAATCTTCTCAATCCATTGATAGATGAGGTAGAAAGATAAACCTGCATGTGAGTTTGGGTAATTTCGATTAAACTATATGAGCCATGGAGGTCCATATACCGAGTTAGATGCCCAATTAATGTTTGGTCCTTAAGGATTAATCATAAATATCATACTTTCATATGAATTAGAGTAATCATAGTTCAATTATTACTCTAAATATATTGATAGATTTGGTTGAATGATAAACCCACGTGATACTTTATGTATTGTGGGTTAATGTGTCAGAGACAAGGAGGTACATATACTATGATTTATGGCCAATTGTACTGTCAAAATTAAAGATGAATCTTATATATTTAACTTCTACAAGAATCATAGTTCCTATAGTTCAATTATGTTTCTCAATCCACTCATAGATGAGGATAAATGATAAACCCACTGGAGAGTTCGGGTATCATGGTTTGGCGATTATAAGAGACGGAGGGGGTTATAGCCAGGATTATTCACATTTGGTTCTTAATACATAAATGTTCATCCAATGTATCCTTCTTGGATCATAATATGATTTCTCATAGTTCAATTATACTTCTCAATCCATTGATATAAGAAGAATAATGATAAATCCATAGGAGATTTTGGGTCCCGTGGGTTATAGTTTTTTATGCATGGAGGGATTAGTACAAATATGGATTCCCACATTGAGCTTCATCCTTAAAGAGGCACCCAAGGTATCACTCATGGATAGGAATCGGATTTCATATATTTCAATTATGTTCTATGTCTAGGTGCATCTATCAAACATGGTTATAATGTCCTCAGGTGTTTTTGTGGCATATGTGACACATCAGAGGTTATATTACAAAAACATTTGACATGTTATGAATGAATGCATAGCTTTTTAAGGTTTTATAGATATATCCTGATGGTCTTCCAGATATGTTTGAGTATTTTTGTACATTTCATCATATCTTTTGGATGACTTGGCTGATGTTTACTGGAGTTCACTGCATGAAAACACAGACATGCCCATGGTAGTTTTTGTGATTGAATAAGACATTCCAATACACTATCTCATGATCCATATTACTTGTTTGAGATACATCATTCTATTATATAGGAGAAATTTGGCAGCATGGAGTCATCTGGAGGACATAATTGGAGGATGCCACATGCTATGGATGATATTCACATAATACTTCACGTGATCTGGAGGACATGCTTGTATGGATTTTTTTGACCAGGAGTACATTCGTGGGTGGTTTTTTTTGATCTACAAGACATAAATGTATGGTTTCACTTAATATCGATATTCCATTCAAGAAAATGATTTTGATAGGTCATGTAAATGGCATGATTACTTCACATGAGAATCAATGTATCTATTCATGTAAGACTCCAATAATTTTTAGCCACTGTTTAATAAATTCATCAATATTTTTCAAACATAGGAATGATGAGACTTTTCATGATCAGTTCCACATGTGAAATCTACTTCATAAAATATGTCTCTCACACCAGAATTATTTTTAATTATAAATTGGGTGATCACATGAAGTGTATATTCAAGAAACATAATCTGATTATTCATTCTTCAGACTTACTTAGTGGAAAACCCTTGTGATTTCATAGAATTTTTCTCCAATAATTCTTCTCCTACTTCTATCCTCTCATGATTTTAATCTCCCTCATTTTTCACCTTTTGTCTAGAGGGTAGGAATTTACATGCCTCAACTCCATGGTTATATTCCTTCTTTCATGGTGTATAAATGATAGATATGGTCTCGAGTCAGTGAAGGGATTATGACATCGTGCACATCACATGATCTTGTCATCGGTTTCTTATAGCATCAATTTTGTGTCACATGATAAATAAAAACAATGATTTGAATCCCTAATTTCCATATTTTTTGAACATGTGACTTGTCAAAATTATTTTTCATGATTAAACTGACTCGTAAAAATTCATTCAAAATATTAGTTTGATATGTCTTGGAGTCCTCATGAGATGAGGTCTCATGTTGAAAAGTCATTTTCATAATCTAGGGAGACTTTTCTAGTTCCATTCATGATATCAACCAGTATCATCAAAGAGCCTTCACCACATCAACATGGAATGAAAAAGTTCCTCCATAAGGTTAATGGTGATCACTTTAGGCACATATCCCCCTTTTATAAAAAATAGTGTATCTTTAATCCAATGAAGAATCCTCTTTTTTCTATATTAATTATTTATTTTATATGACATTCAGACTATCCCAATTGATTTCACAATAGTCTATTACATGATAAATATTGGATATCAGAAAAACATGATTGAATTTTCATGGACAATCGCTCATATTTTCTATGTTCTATTGTATGATCAAATAATCATTTTAAATGTCCTCTGTAATACTGGGATGAAAATTTTTATAGTCCTTGTGAGATCCAAAATCATGTTTAAAATGATATTTTATGTTCATGAAAACAATTATGGGACCCTTCACGAGATCAAGATGTCTTGTCAGGGAGACTTCAGGAGAATCATATGGTATTTTAAAAGGACCTCTCTGTGGTCAATGATGATCACATTAGGTGCACAAACCCATCTCTTGAAAATAGGGTAACTTCAATAAAATAAATATTTTCTCATAATCATCCTTATATCTTTATTCTTCAAGGTTATTTTGGCCATTTTCAATTGATATTTCGTCAGGACAATGCATGATCAATAATGGATATCATGAAGGGGTTTGATCATTGTCATGTAATGTTTCTCCACTTATCTAGGGTGCATCAAATGAGAAAATTGACATGTAAATGGAACTTAGCAAGCAATAGATGAAAATCTAGGACTCCAGACAAGATTAGGATTCCTACCGAAACAGATTTCACATGATCATGGACAGTTTTTAGGTGCCCTTCACAATATCATGATGGCAATTCAATTATCCTTCTGGAAAATAATATGGAATGTCCAAAGGCCTCCACATGATCAATGGTGATCGCAGGAGGCAACCAACCCCTTCCCATTAAAAACAACATAACATCAATATCATAAAGCCTCAAAATATTTCATCTTTATTTGAGTATTTTATAAGGGTCCTCGAGTAAATTTCTAGAGACTTTCACTTGATATGTCACATGATTAGTGGAAATCGACTAATATCCTTTGAACGGTCATGAGGTCATTCCTATATTCCCTCACAATAGTAGGACAAATTATTGTAGGAACATAGTTTATTCATGAATAAATCATACATTGTGCATGAAAATTTCACATGAACTTCCCAATTTCATGTGATCACATGTATTCTGGTGGCCTGAGACCCACATGACATAGAAAGTTTGTCTCCAGGTAACCATTATCCTCTTTTATTCTTCGTTCAAACAAAATAATAAACATGCTATATCAATTTTATAAATCATAGAATTATCGATTCCCATTTGGAAGTAATTAACAATTATGCCATTATATAGTGTAATAATGACCCTCTAATATCTATTATGATATGTTTAATTCAACTGAATTAATTATTCATATCAGTTAATCTATTTCATAAAGTATTGTTATGTTCCACATTAAAACAATGAATGGTGACCCTTTTTATCTAGGTGGTCCAATAATGATATGACATATAATAGATGCTACATTTTTAAATTATTAATGGTTTATCATTATTTTATGACATGTTATAAAATTATATGTGTTTGATGCATTGTTTAAATCATATATTACTTATGATGATTATTTTATGGGGCATGGGATTTTGACAAAGTCTACTATGTTATGTAGAGATATGTTACAATTACCTTTTTCAATAATTTTATAATCATTATATAAGGTATTCTTAAAACCAATTATGACTTTATATACAAATCAATTTTCCAATTAAATTTTCTATATCCCTTTTTCTCAATTTTTTTGTTATTACCAAAGTGGTTTGTTTTGGAAACATAAACACCCAATGATTCTCACATCAATAATACAGACCTTCTTTCAAATGGTAGTGGATCACCAACGATATTACCAATGATTCTTAGGTACTCTAATTGTTTGAGAGAATATTTGGTTAGGCTCCTCACATAATTTTATGGGATTCCTACACTAGAACTCCCTGTTAGATTTCATATGTATCTGTAAATCGTTCCAAAATCTCATTGTGGGAATAGATACCCTATTTCAAATGATCTTATAGGGACCATGTATTTGATATGAACATCTTGATATATATATATTTCCATATATTAGAGGTTTTATATTGTCTTTAATTAATTATGATTTAGTATAATGCTTAATATTTGGTCTCTCTGGAATTTATATACATCCAGCAAACTAGATAGTGTTTTTTGAGTTGGGATTTATCATCAAAGGGGCATCTTATGTGTCCATGGAAAATAGGATTCGAAACTCACATAGAATGAAGTAATGGGTGATGGAGAAGTGAAATTGGGTTTAAACAACAATGGGGTTTCTTAAGTATCCTAATAAGAATATAAATCCAAACCCATAAAGGTTGTTTGAATGAAGTAGGATTAAACCACAATAGGAATACCACATTGGAGGCACTTTCATTATCCTAATTGAAATATCATCATATATTTTTATGTCCATATGATACTTTCTTCCTACTAAAAACTGAAAATATGAGATCAACCATGTCACATGAGAATGTACAACTAGATTTGAATATGGTCATTATGCATGGGATTCTGAGGGGATATTACTATGAAGTCAAATGGGTTACAATAGGAAATAATGAGGCGCCTATGCATGTGCATCACTGAGATTCCTAATATTGTAGGAGGATAATGTGAGATTACTTTTTAGGAATCCATGATGATTATCTAAACTAAATGATGTTGTTTGGATAAAAATGTGGTGTATCTCAAAACAGTGGTAATTTAAGGTTTTATTGGAAATTTCAATATAAAGTATTCTCATGTTTCTGTAACATAGAGGATTATCTCGACTCGTGGTAAATAATTGAAACCATTATGATAATCTGATATCAATGTTAATTGAACGTTTTTTTGGGTCTTAGACATTGGAGGATGCCCATGTTTTTTTGAAATAAAGAAGAGTATATTAACCCATGGTGAATAATGATATCCACCATAAGGCTATTGACTCAATGGTAATTAATAGATAGGTTGGGGAATACATAAAAGGAGTAGAATCATGTATCTAGAAATAAGAGGGGTGTCTTGAGTCATGGTGAATTAAGGTTGTTGTGGGGGATTACACATATATGTATAACCATGTATTTAGAATCATGAGGTGTATCATGAATCATGGTGAATTATTTGATCGGTTTTTTACTTACACGTAAATGGATAAAAATTTATTTGGAACCATGAAAAATATCTAATGTCATGGTGAATTTGATATTTGGTTGGGTCTTAACCTTGTAGGATTCCAATGTATTTAAAACCATTAGGAGTATCTTGAATAATTATGAATTGAATATTTGGTTAGGTGTTACACCTAAAATGATTCCCATATATTATTAAATATGAGGATTATCTCGAGTCATGTTGAATTGATGGTTTGTTTTTGGCATACACCTTGGTGGTACCTATTTTATTTGATTCCTTGAGGAGTATCTCAACTCATGATGAATTGAATTCTTTATTAAGGTCACATATAGGTTGATTCACCTGAATTTGGAAACATCAAAAATATCTAGAATCATGATGAATGGGTGGTATAATTATGTAATACACCATGAAGTTTGTCATTTTATTTGGAACAATGAGGAGTATCTCGACTCAAGAGGAATTAATGCTTTGGTTGGGAATTACAAATAGGTTGATTCCTAATCCTATAGAAAAATATCAATTGTAAGTGAATATGAAATAGAAAAATTCCTAGGAATCAGACCTTTTTGAATTTGTCCTTATCCCATGTTAGTTCTAGTGAATGTGCATTACCCTAGTGAGGGTGAGAAAATAAGTCTATCCCAAGTTATGGATAGAATTAGAATGTTTTTTCTAGTATATGGGGCATTTGTAAAATCATCCAATGGGGTATGTTGGGAAAATGATCTCCCATGTTGGGTGACTCAATAGAAGGACTCTCAATGTGGGTTAATTTGGTGAAGGGTCTCCCAAGTTTGGTGACTTGGGTTAAGTGTCTCCCTAATGGGGTGATTGAAGCGAAGGGTCCCCCAAGTGGGGTGACATTGGAAAAGGGTATACTAAGTGGAGTGACATGAGGAAAGGGTCCTCCAAGTGTGTATCACCCATGTCTGGTTCAACCATGTGTGAGTAATCTATGTGAGGGTTCCATAGTTAAAGGGTCACCCATGTTAGATTCATCCAAGTTGGGTGTCTTGGGTGAAGAGTCACCCTAGGGGTGACTTAAGCGATGGGTAGCCCAAACGGTAGAAATGGGTGAGGGGTCACCAAAGTGGAGTGAATTAGGTGAAGGGTCGACCATGTGTGGATCACTAAATTCTTGGTCACCCACATGTGGGTGACATGGTCATGGGGTCTCCCATGTGAGGCTCACCCAATTGTGGGTCACCCGAGTGTGGGTTTTCCATGAGCGGGTTTCCTATGTGGTGTGACTTTAGAGAAGGATCACAAGGGTCTGGGTCACCCAAATATGGGTTTACAAAGTGATTGTGTCTTAGGTAAATTGTCACCCATGTCTATGTATCCTAAGGTTTTGTTTTCAATGTGTAGGTCACCCATTTATGGGTCACCCTATTGGTGGGTAGCCCAACTATGTTCTCCTAAGTGGGATCACCCTCACCCTTGGGAATGGATCACCCTAATGGTTCACCGTATTAAGGGAGAAGATGTAATTTCATCCAAGTAGAGGCATTTACATAGTATTTATGCTTTTTAGGGGTGTAAAACATGGGTGAACAAGTATGGTGATCAGATCTATTATGATGTTCTTCCTCTAAGATTTCATCCATCCCCTTCAAAATTAGTAGTGTAGGTCTATTTATAGACTGATCTATGGAACTGGTCAAAGGAGATGCATGAGTGAGGTGGGTGATTAACCGGAATGAGATGTTACATAACATTACATTAATACTCAAATTACATTAATAAAATATCATCTTTAGATAGTAATAAATTTTGATATGTAATTATGTTTGGGATTGTGACCATTAAAAATGAAGACCATGATGTGAACTACCCCTCTGGATATTGTGTATACACAAAAATAAGATGTTTTATAATTCCAAAAAGTACCCATAAGAACCTAAAAATGGATTCTTAGGTGTAAATTCATTGTTATTAGAAATTTAAAAAATCTATTTCCCACTCTTATAGGGGGGTTATCAGCACCATGCCATTATATTTTGGTTAATTTTTCTGAGAAATCTCTATCCCACGATGAGTGAATACTCTTACATCATATGGGAATCCATCATTCATCATCATTTTGAATGTAGGAACATTTATACTCAAAATATACCAAAATTTTCCATGTAAGGATAATATATTGGACCATGATGGAAATTTCATGGAATGAATTTTTAGATTCCAATAAAATTTCAATTGGAATTGAATTAGTTTGCAATGAAAATAATATATTTCTACAGAAAATGATGGGAACAATGACGAATTACTATTTCTTTTAGTTGCATTTGGAGACTCCTCACTAGTGATTTTTTATATCTAAAAATATTATCTAATTATAGGGAATTTTAAGGTCTCAATTAGAAAAATATCAACTCGAGTTGTTTGGGTTACCACAAGGTAAAATTCTATCCCAGTGTTTTAGTTCCCAAGAGTATTAATCTTATCTAATGGTATGGATATACTCAATTCTAAATGGTTTTGGATATATGATTGATAAATGGAGTATAATTAATGTTTATTTTTATATGGATCTAATATTTTTGTTGTAGATGTCACGACACATATTATGAGATAAGGAATCATGACACACAAGATTTGGATAAAGGGAATCTTATGTAGATCTAGTTCATACATAGAGTGATTCACTTTTCTATATAGGATCATTGTTGATTAGTTATATAATTAATTATCTTATTTAGATCTATATAGTACATAATATATTTCATTTCACCACTTTACAATTGATTTATGGGATGTGACTCGTGTTTTCTTGGGAATGATACATAGATCTAACTCTTTTGCTCAAATTTCAAGCCACATAGGGTAGTACACTCTAAGAAGTTTAATGTCATGTAGGATATACCATGTTTCATTTTATGAGAATTCATATAGAGACATGTTACCCTTATAAATTTCAGGAAGATAAAATATTTTATTTAATTTTTTCATTGGTTAATGGACAAATAAAGCATAAAATTAATTTTTTTAGGTCTTAATCGAGGTGCCTACGAGTTGTAAATCTTGTTTTTCACCCTATTACTAAAATTTTAAGGATAATAATTATAAAATAAAATCAGGTTCATTCAATATGCCACATAAAAAGAATTTGGTTGCGAATATGACATGTGTCTAATCACCACCACCACAAGAGACTTTTTTTATTATAAAAGGAAAAGGGGATGAAAATCCTACAAAGAACACACTTAGGGTGGATGAAAATAATGTAAACCCAAAGAATCATCCCAAAAAAATACCCTCTGGAGGTAATGTTTCTAGGTCAGAGAAGACAAGGAGTCGATCATCCTTAGAAGCTCTAGATGCAATGTAGTAAGCCATCATGTTACCCTCACCCCAGGTATGATGAATAGACATGTGTTTTTCCATAATGTTCTTGTATATACTCATAGAGTATTCAATAGACCATGCGGTATAACCCTAAACTTGTATGGAATAAAATATGATAAGTGAGTTATTATCAAAATACTAGATAGGAATATTCAATTAGTTATAAATAATGAGCCATGTGAGAAGGCTAAGGGATTCCTCTTGAATAAAATCACGATCCCCATTTTATTTTCACCATATCGTTTTCCTAATTCATTAATGGGATGGAATGACTGGTCCAAACTTATCTTTTAATAATTCATTTATATAACCTAATGATTTATATTCATTTTACTCTAGTTTCAATGTCATTTTTTCCCTAGGATATGTGGGGTGAAAACCTAAAGGTAAATGGAATGACTTCTTCACAGAGTTCACATTATAGGTTTTGAACATGGGGTGTACTATGTTGATTTCATTTGGTTGTTTAAGGTATTGAATTCTGAACTAATCTAGTTGGTGTTTATTATTAAACAAATTTATCCAAAATTTTGAATGTTAACATAGTCACATGGGAAGAACACGCACAACATGTATGTTTAGAAGGTAGGTTAATGGTAAAAATAGGATTGCTAGGGTGTTTTCTATTGGTGTCAGGTCCTTGGGGTATGCATGTCATGTATTAGTCTTATGTACCTATAGGCATACAAACCATGTATTTTAACCCATAAACCTACTTTATAATGTGGAAAATAAATACAAATTTAACGGTTTTTGGGCTTGATATAGGAATTTGAGGCTTTAGGGTCACCATTAGAGAGGAACTCCAAAATTATAAAGGGAACAAGGATATAATTTCATTGTTTTTTTAAAGGTGTGAATAGATAAAACATGTGTCATATGAATGGTATTTTAATAATAATAAATAATTGGGTAAATGAAGGTGCATATCATAACCAATTAATGTCAGAATTAATTTGAAATAATGATTTGAGGGACTAGAATGTCCTTTAGTAATGCAAAAAAAATAATACTATGCTCAATCCTAGATTAGTTCATGGGGTCCATGTAGATTTTTATTCTTAGAATAATATGTCCCCCATTGGTTAATTTATTGTATTAGTGGAAAAATATTCACTCAATAATCAAATCATAGTGTGGAACCTTCCGATCAATCAATCTATATTACCAATATTTCCATGAATAGTAGAACCATGAAGATTAATCAACTATAGGTTATGGGGTTCCAAAAGGAGTATATCAACTCATGGAATTAGTTTTTGTTAAATAATAAATCAAAGAGATAAATTAGGTTCATTGAAATTGAAAAATTTAAGAAGAGGTTGATAAATAGAGTTGTTAATTTTTTTACTAAACACTTTCTCCTAGAAAAAGAATACAACTTTGGATTCATGATTTCATAATTTCTAATGTGTCTGTCATACTCAATAGAAAGATGTAGTCATGCCAAGAATGGTTAGATACCTATAAAAAAGTAGGTTCACTTGTGAAGGTAATAGAAGATTTAATCTAATTTTTTCTTAGGTCAGGTGTCTAGTGAGAATATTCAAGACCTTTTAGGTTCATTTAGTGAACCCCAGAGTCTTTGTGCCATCTTTTATGCTCTAAATCTATCATAATTTATAAAAGTCAATGGATTAGAAAATAAAAAAATTACTTAAACATTGGATTAACTTTACTAGTTTTTAACATGGTGATCTATCATGACCCTTTTGATGTTTAATTAATGGTTTTAAGATTAAGACCATAAAGGGATTAGTATTTAAGGTCATATAACTTTAACAAATATTATTTAAGGTTATGTTTTCCCAAAAAGAAAATATTTTTGATGAGTTTTAATGTCACACATCATGAACTAAAACTTTTTGATGGATAAGGTCACACAACATGGAAAATATTATATTATTGGTTCTGGTCTCACAACATTAAATAGAATTTTAGAGTTGGTAATTTGATATTAAATCCCAACCTCACTATGTATCTCATCATAAGAGAATAAATTGATATATATATATTTGAATGAAAATGTTCCATGTAGATATATGAATCATATTTAGGGAAATGTGAATTTTATTCTTATTATGGCTCTATAAATGAGATAACCCATGTCTAAATCTCATTTGTAGAACCAAATCATACACAGGATGGTGGGATTTTCATGTTTTGATAAGGGGATGTTAGATGGGTCCCTGAAAGTGTACCTAAAAGTCCAAATATATCACGTTGTGATGGGAATCATGTAATTTAATTGTAATGGAGATTAATTTATATTTACATATACTTATCACATATGTGATGAATTGGTAAAATCTTGTTTTGATATAAAGGATATCAATGTGAAAAATACTTATACATGGATTTGGTGGTCGTGTAGGGTAGAAATTATCCATAAATAGTGGGACACTCTAATATTTTCATAGATATAAAGGATGGACCTAAATTCATTGATGATGTTCATAGAATAACTTAATATTATAAATTAGAATAATCTTCTCAAACCACTATGATAATGTGAGGCATTATCAATGTGAGAAAAAAGATATAATTAAAGGATTACCCAAATTGAAAAATGATTCCAATTAAGAATAGTTTCAAACACACACCTCATGATTTTTTATCTTTTGGTGGATATTTTTTCCTACATTTTAACATCATGAGACATGTATTTTTCTCCTATGTAGTTTGAATTTATAGAAATAGGATATGTGATAGGATTTTTGAAGTCATACATGCTAGACTTGGTTCTCGATAACTAAATAAAAAATGCATCTGAGTCACTGTGTTTAGTTTATATCTCCATGTCCTCTAATATAACTTGTGGTATACTTAGTGTGAGAAAAAAAAAGAGGAAACATGGAAAATAATTTTATCCATGTAAGAGTGAATTATAAGGGTAATGTGGGGTAATTTTCATTCCAATATAAGAAAGAATATCTACAAGAATTTGAATCTCATAGAGGGACATGGTCGAATGTGATGAAAATATATATTTGGTTTAGAAATAGAATATATTTGTGTCATTATATCTCTCATTGTATAAGATTCAAAACACACATAGTCCTTTTTGAATGGTTCAATATGAAGTTCCCAGTCAGGATCCAAGAATCACTGAGAGGGGGGGGGGGTGAATCAGTGATATATTTTTCATTTTTATGTTTCCTTATTTTTGAAACAACCTTCGCATCCTATTAAAGAGTTTTTTCCTTTATGAAGACACACAACCACAGGAACACAAGATTTACAAGAATCTTTACTCAACAAGAGTAGATACGTATTTAGTATGGTACAGAAACAATCCTTTGATGTAGAATACAACATGTAGGATATGCCCTTACACTCGTTTATCACTTTAAAACCAATCTTCAAGCACATGTGCACCCTCTTAGAACAAATAGGGAAATATAATGTTTCATTGATTCTTTACAATTCAATAATTGTATTCTCTAAAGTACAACTCTTCACATTCATACCCATAAGCTGGTAAGAAGTCCCTTATGCACAACTGAATACATAAAAAGACCCCAAATCATTTGGATACACTTTTAGGTGTCTTGTGCACAAATTTTAGGCCATTCATGCAAGTTTTAACTTTTGTCAGGAAACAACTCTTGCACGCAAATACAATCTTCTGTGCAAATCCCTTCTTGCGTGGAACTCTATTCTTTTTCACACTCCCCTTTACGTAAAATTTTCTCATTCCTTTGAGCTCATGATTTCTCTAATTTTCTAGCTACATAAATGTGATGGGTTCACCTATTATTTATAGACGTCGTCGAACCCTAAAAAAACCAATGTGTTGTGATAGATCCTTATGTGTCGCAAAAAACACCATTTGACGTCGCATTGGGAACATAAGTCTCTTTTAAACCAACCACATCTTATGCGTACTTCATGAATCTTTCATGAACTTCATGCCATTTCCATTTTTCGAAGTTTAGACCTCGAATAATGCCTTGGGTGAAACATTGCAAAATAACTTTAATCTTGTGTGAAAAAACCAATCTTTCATGCAAGCCACTCCTTTGTAAAATTTTGATGTTCGGATCATGGAACTCCACCTGTGACAAACATACCAAACAATCTTCAAACTTGCAGCATCATTCTCTACCAAAATAACATTTCTCATTCTCCTGATTTTCTGCCCCAAAAATTTGGAAAACACTGAGAAATAGTGCCACCTTAAAACGTTATTTTGTGTTTCCTCCAGATCATCCATTATTTTTTCATGATTCTATTTACACCATTCCATAACCATTCATCATCTTTCATCACAAACTCTACTATCATTATATATATCCTTTGATAAATTATCTTTAGCATTGTCTGTGTTTCCATGGAATGTATTATAACGTCCCTGTCTTCTACCAACATATTTACTTCCAATAGAAACTGTATAAGACAAGAATCACCTTTAGTCCCCATATAATTCATAAGTCTTGCATCATATATTCTCATTAATTGTGATATTTTGAAAATTCAAATCAGCAAACCATTGTCTAATTTTCACGTCCATTATTATGTGAATTGATTTATCTTCTTTGACAACAAAATACAACACTCTGTAAAAGAAAACTATTATTACATCCTTCTACATCCAACTTAGTCCCAACACCATATAAATATCTATCTTATTTAGAAGGAGTTGGGGAAATGATAATCACATATTGGTTATAAAATCACATTATGTTTGGTTTGTATAAAACTAACCATCAAATACCTAAGAAAAGAAATTGGACCCTATATATAGATCATGGTCTTACATATGAGAGGGTCATTTTCATATTTCATCCTAGTATGGAATCTGCCCAATGTAAATCTCCAAATCTAGTTCCCCTAATAGAATACTTCGGTTCCCTTAGAAATGGGTACAAAACCTTGTTATTGATTTATAGATAGAGACTGTATACCAGATAATGTTTCATTGACATATCTCTCATGTTGGTAGTGGGACACATATAATGGATTGTGTTTGATTCATTTTAATTTCATGATATAATAACATATATGTTTTGATGTTTATGGTCATTTTATAAGGACACTTCTACATATTTTAACTTCATGTATCATGGAATAATTTCATATATTTTAACATTATGATTGCAAGACGATGTACTTGTAGTTTAATGTCATACTAAAATTATGTTATATTGTTACAGTTTATGGTCACATATATTTCTCCATTTTTATACCTTGTAAGGTCCTCCATATAATACTATTATGGGTGTCACGATTTTTGGTCGTCCTTCTATGATAATGGTGTGCAAATATTTATCATCATACAGGTCAGACCATAGGTTGATGACAATGTTGGACAAGGAAACATGAATTTGATGCTAATGGAGAGTCCTTTCTAGATCCAATTTTAGTATAAGATAACTCAATGATGTGTGAGATGTTTGTTAATGGGTCCTATAGGATTAAAATAAAAAACTACATATACCCTGAATGCAAATCAAGTCAGGTGATTTTTTAAAACGTGGTGTGGTTGGAGATCAACACTGGGAGTGTAAGTCCTCTCTAGGCAGGGAAGAAACAATAACAAAATTATTTCATATGATAAGGTTTCTGAACATGATGTCTAACTTATTTTTTATGGATTTTAGACATGATGTTTATCTTCATATTTTGAAGACATATTTTTGAAAGTTTGACATCATATGGCATGATAAATGTGAAATAATGTGATGATTTTGAAAATTATATTTTATGAAAGATTTATTTGGTTGGGTGTCTTTTCAGGAAGGATAATTTCTCATCCCTATATAATATTATAGATAAATTACCATATGCTGGAGGACCATAAATAGATCTGACTCATACATAAATAATGTTGGTCTCATAGATGGTTCATGGGGTTTTGGGAGAACTTCCCTCCTAGACCGAAAATATCACCATTTGGTGACTTCATAGGCTATTGGGAAAACTATAATATTCACCAGCAAATCATAGTAGGTTCCCGTCAGATCAATCAATCCTGGAAACCAATATTTTATTGAATGATAGAACAAAATGGATTAACTTACTTAAGGAATTGGTAGATTTTGAAATACGAAGGTATGAAGTAGGCTTTTATGGTGAATGTTTGTTAAAAAGTATTTATAAAATTCCATGGTTATATCGTCACATGATAAATGGGATATTTAGATAGGGGGAAACAAACATGACTGAAGGGATGTTTCAGTTAAACCTCACAATGAATGGAGTTGAAACTCAATATTTAATTGGTGCAACATGGTTATTGATTAAGATCATTTGTGAAATTCATATTTGATTATTTTAAGATAATTAATGTTTTACAATATGAAAAATAATTTAATGGACATGGGGATTGGATCAAATACTATGTAGTTTAATGTCATTATATGGGCATGAATGGTTGGACCTAAAATTTAACATCTTGTTTTTATAATGTTAGACACATAGTTTAATACCATATTTGGATGAAGAACAGATGTTATTATTTAGGGTTACAGATCCATTACCAATGGGGTTCCATTATAGTCTTATATTCCGGTAAAAATGGTTCAGGTGAGAAGTATTTAATAGTCGATAATAACAAACACTACATGGATGGAGGCCTCAGGGATAAATTTTGGAAAATATAGCACCACATGTGGGGAATAATGTTTTTATTATGATTTAGGTAGATGATATATGATTCATTATATATCCCACGAAATAAAGAATCAAGATATATGTAGCACTTAAAAAGGAGAGTGGTCGGAGGAAAATTCTTGAGTGACTTCCTTTATGGAAATCACCAAATCATGAAACTATTTTACATCATGTGATAAGGATGTGAAGCATGCCGTTTTACATATTGTGAAAAATAAAATTGGACATCTAGTTTAATTTATTATGGTGATGATGAGGCAGTATACAATTTAACATCTCATGAAAAAGACATTATCATGTAGGTAAACATCATGAAACTAGGAAGAGGGATATAAAATTTAATTTCATTCACCTTGGACAACGGTGTCATGAAATTTAGGGTAATTCAACTTGGACCATGGTAATATAACACATTGAGAATGATGATCTTCTGGTGGAATAGAAATAAATCAAATTCTTGTGTTATATATCTTAGGTTTCTCTAACTATTTTAGGCATTAATCTACTTCCTTTTGGATCAAAAACTGGAATATAAAGTAGTTCATACATGGAAGTCCCATAACATGATGATATGGTAAATAATCACGGGGATCTATCATGATCACCAAAATAGTTATCCATATCCCTAGATGATTGAGAAGTTAATACTCAAATAATTACAAGATGTATGTAAAAAAATGCTCATTATTAATGGAATATTCCTTATTTTGACTATCATTATTGGATATATGGTCTATACAATTTGATTAAAATTGTGTTTTCTTATCAGGATTTCTACATAGATAAATAAGAAACATTGGTTTCAATTTCTTCAATAACCCCTCATATATCTTCTTTTGAATCCAATACTTAAAGATAATACAATTCTCAACTAAATTTCAAATTAATAAATGTTAGGGGAAGTAATTTAGATGTTCAGTCAAATATGCCTCTTCAAGTAACCTAATCCTTAGAAGATAAAATAAATAATTTTTAAGGAAGATGAAAAATACCCAGGGGATTCCTATGGTTGGAATGAATACACATTATTTTCTATATCATCTTAAGATGAACAGAAACACTGATTCATTGTTATTTTAAATATGACTCAATATTAATAGACCCATTTCTAAATTCTAGATTTGGGATGAAATTTCAAGATATTGATCATTTCATGGGATGATTCTAAAGCATTATAAACACTAGAGACTGATGATGTATCCACTATATTAGGGAACTCTAAATCTCCCAATATCATAGAGTTAACTACTCTGGTTGAACAACATATATAATGAACCATATGATGAGGTGTAAAAATTTTAAATTCTCCCAAACTAGAAGGTTTGGACTTTAAAATATGTAAATGCACCTAGCCTTATGGTATAGGGAAAAGCGGAATGATTTCTTTAATTCAACCATTGATGGGTTGGAAATTCTGAAGATACCTATAGCGATGGGGTATGAGGAACATTATTTCAAGGATGACCTCTATATGAAGATTCCAGTATTAAACCAAGGGTAAAATATCTATAATTAATAATTAAAATTAAAATTTTAGGATCCTTATTTTTATCATCAACATAGTAACATGTTTCTAGAATGATAGTTGTGTCATCTTAAAGGGGTTGATATAAAGAATAATGGAAAACACTATTTACATTTTCCAGGGTATGATGGGTGGATGTTGATTGGTGTCTCAACATATACGTTATATTTTGGATATTATCTTGAAATATTGAAAACGGTCAATAAATATTGTTCTCTGAATTGTAAATCAAATCAATAATTAACTATTTAGAGGTAGATAGGGTATCACTGAGACCATATTCTCCAATACTTGGAGAATATGGGAAGGCAACCAGTTGGACCTCTGAATATTTTAGGAATGTATGATGACCATAATAAAGAGTGATATTATTAGAACATACTTTAATTTCTTATGTATTATTTGATAACCATGTTGATTGATCCATAGGTGAACGATTTTTCCTCATCAACTGAATATCCCATTTGGTTGGATTGTGCTCATATGGATGTTTGGTGGGATGTTTCTAATTTGGACATTTGGTGGGATGGATCCTATTAAAATTTTTGGTGGGTTGGATCCCATGAACATTATATTAATTTTTCTAGGAGAATGGTTGAAACATATGTCACATGTTCCTTGGAATTTTCCATTGTAATTTTACCATCATTCTTCATCTTCTTCAGTAGATATTGGTTGAAGAATCCTTCCTAGATCGTGTGACACAACATGCGATGGTTCAGAAAATAATATACATGGTTTTACTTACATAATTTTCTTATTATTAATTTATATAAGCATGATCATATTAATTTTAAGATAAAAGGTTAAGTATAAATGGAAAAAAATCATTATAGGAGGAATAAATTTTATCCATCCTAATTTGATGGTTGTTTCTGCTCTCCCTTTTTAGGTTGAGGGAAATAATAGTAAAATTGGTTTCCCCAATATTTCATATATTTTCTACTGTCTCTTTATAATCTATTTCCTTGGTTTAGTAAATATGATGATCTATACATCGTTCTATCATACCAAAATCTTGGAATCCATTTGGGTACTTCATAGGAATAAGAATAGTTGACAACTCATCCTATATGTGTTCTGCATAGATATATAGTAAATGTTCAAGGCTTATTTCTGCTTCCATTGAATATGATTGACCCATAAATCTTCAAATGGAAACCCTGAATGTCTCATTTTCCAACTTCAAAAAATTATAAGGGCCAATTACGTTAAATTTCGTTAGCATAGATCTAAATTATATAAGGAATACTTGACAGAGATCTTACTAGCTTGAGATAGACATGATCACACTATTACAATTCCATGAAATGTTTTGGACTACTAAGGGTCTGAAAAATGAATCTGAACATGGAAGAAACTTGTGAATTTTTGGTTCCCAACGTTGGACGACACTGGGTAGAGATATTAGTGAGATGCTAGTATGGATTACCCATTCAATCAAATCCGAAGAATATTTGATTCATGACGTTAGTAGGGGAAGGAGTTTAATTCACCCTCCCATGATATTTCTATAACAATTGTTTTAAAAATTCCTGTGGGACATTATGATAATTCAACCAATCAGTGAGGGAATCTAGTAATTATTGGGATATCCCCAACCATGTTAACATCAAATGGGTTTCATGACCTGGTGGATGATGTCTTTCTAATGGTATGGTCACCTAGAAATCAACTAGAACTATAGTTTAATAATCTATTTGACGTATTCTTACTACAATAGGGTATCTAAATTCTACAAATATGGTAAGAAAAATATTCACCTTTAGAAGACGGTATGTTGGAGGATTTATAACATCCTCAATAAGATGACTGCGATTAAAGGATTTGCATCTCCTATGAAACTAAAAATTGTATTTCTAATGTTCTACAATTCTGAATTTGAAATGAAAAATATTCAATCCTACTAAGATGGATTCACCATAGTCAAGTGATTAGGGGGTAGTTAATGTGGCCACACCTCTCTCCTCTTCAATAGGGTTATCATTTATATCATTATTTGGTCTAACAATGTTGATATTTACTAATGTGAAATGGTCAATGGGGTGTACAGATTCCCTTTAGAGGAGAATTATAAATAATTTTTTATTCTGAATCACATGATACTAATAGAGGTGACTGATGAGTTAGAAATGATAAAAATTCCACATCTCTCTAGGATGGAATTTCCCATTTTATTATACTATAACTAACACAATATTCATGGGTTTTTGAATCAAATAGTGATTATTAATTATAATTTTTCCTCAAGATAATGGTAGGATACTCCAATGGTCCTAAAAGGTGTTGAGGTTATTATAAAAATGGCCTTAATTTTGGTTTAGAATAGATTGATTCCCGAAGAGGGATCCCCTCTTATATTCCTTAATCAATATGGTTGGGATATGCACTCCATATGTTTTAGTTTCTAGTAGAATTGGGTTTTCACATTAGTGATGATGTGCATGATTGATAGAGATTCACCTATGAAATCCATGGGTGGTTTCCATCATGTTGGAAAAATCATATTTCACCTCTATAAAATTGATATTGAATTGGTTACTACCATATAAGGATAGGATCACAGAGTTTTTTCATATAGAATAAAACACCACATTCTCCCTTGAAGATCATTGTTTATCGATGTCCTGTATGGATTCAACCTACTGAGGTATTCATGATATTCTTATAGTTTTTTATATTTTATATTCAATACTACACTACTCTAGAGAATTCACCACCTACCATTGGAGGTGTTGGGATGATGAAAATGTATGTTGAGGGAATGAGACCATGGTCTTCATTGAGGTTAAGGAATATGGTTTTCATGTCTTCTTATTGGTAACTGTGTCTTGATGTGTCCTGTAAATTCTACTATATTTTTGGTTTTCATGGAATACATTTGTGGATTTTTAGATTCCATTTAGATATTAGTCATTAATATTCTTGAAATAAAACATAAAAAAGAAAATTATTAGGGAAACATCATATATAAGAGTGATGTGTTAATCAATTTCCATCATGGTTATAAAATGTTTAAATTTTTTTATACATATGTGATAGTCTTGAAACTATTAAATTATTACTTTTGGGTTCATCATTTTTTTCTCACCATTTCAGGTGCTATCTAATGTTATTTATTCCTAAAAAAACCCAACAGTTCTTGAATCCATTATAAAGACCATTATTCTCAATTGATTCAATCGCTGTTTATTTATCTAATGATTATTAGGGACTCAACTTGGTTGAGAGGATGAAATGTTGGCCTCATCACACCCATTTTGTTAGAATTTTTTCCTAATTCAATAATCTCATATATATATATATATATATAATATGTATTCATAAATCCTTCCCAAATTCCATTGTGGGACTAGTGACCCAGGTGAAAATGATATGATCAAGGAAATGTGATTTTTTAAACCTCAAAAAATATATATTATAGGTTCCCAATACATCACTAATTAATTCATGATGATTTGGTTTAAAGAAGTCTTCTATGGATCTATGGAGTTTGTTTTCAAATGGGGTGGAAGTTGGTGTTTTTGAGATGGGATTGAACCTCCAAGAGGAATATTATTTATCGAATGAAAACAGGAAAAAACCCAAATTGTTTGATGGAATGGGATATCAAAAAATCAAAACAGTTTTTAACCTAAAATATTAATCCTACATATCTATCTATAACTAAAAATTAGGTCCCACATAGTTCTACTAAATGGTCATGGCATGCACCTCCAAAGGAGTCCTGCAAAGTCGGAACATTTACAATGGTCATGGAATGGTAATTTTTGATCTATAGTCCCACATGGTTGCTTCTTGGTGTGAAAATAAATATACATATGTATATCGACCACATCATAAGAGATCATACCATTATATTTGAATGTGGGACTTATGCGTGATCTTACTAGAGGATATTTAGATTCTATTAAAGGGAATATAGTAGGAAGTAAGGATGGTATTATGAATGGTAATCATTAATATATCAGACCAAATAGGTGGTTCATGTGGAATTATGTGTTAGGATTCCATGAAATGTTTCTCAATGAAAGGGTTTATAGGAAAACCAAGAAGAGCATCTCAGATCAATGGAAATTTATTTTTATATTATTTATTTCACATAGGATGATACCAATGTTTTTAACCAATATGAGTATCTCTACTCATAGATAATAATGTAATCTATGAGTATTATCTCAAATAATTTGTAATTAAAGGATTATTTGGATCTCACTCATAGTAGGTTTACCATTTATTTTAATCCATGATGGGTTTATTCACTCATGGTGAATAATGATAAAAATTAATAGATAAACATAATTATAATTAACGTTTTATTTTGGGATTACACTTAATGATTATTCCAATATAGTTGGAACCATTTGGAGTATATCTAATCATGGTGAATTGATGGAATTTTTGGGGCATACACCAAGGCATATTCTTATGTATTTGGAACCATGATTCATATCTTGACTCATGGAGAATTTATTTCTTGGTGGGAAACCACACATAATAGGATGCCCAATAATTTAAAACCTGGATGAGTATCTTGACTAATGATGAATTTAATATTTTTTATTACAACATGGTTGATTACCATGTATTTGGAAGCATGAGGTGTATTTAAACCCAAGGTGAATTCATGGTTTCGATAGGACATACACCTATGTGCATGAACATGTATTTGGAACAATGATGAGTCCCTCAAATCATGGTTAACTGGATGATTTATTCGGGCTTAACCATTAGAGGATGCACAATTATTTAGAACAACGTGGTGTATCTTGACTCATGGTGAATTGATGGTTTATTTGGGGATAACACCACAGAGGGAGCTCTTGTATCTGGATTCATGATGAGTATCTTGACTCATGGTGAGTTGATAATTTTGTTTGGGTTTAAAACATGAAGTACGATCCTGTATTTGGAAACAAGAGGAGTATCTCGACTCATGGTGAATTGATGTTCTTCTGGGACAACACCTATGAATATGTCTATGCATTTGGAACCATTATGAGTATTTTGAATAATGTTTAAAACATACTGACCTTTGAGCCACAGAAATGGTTCCCCAATAAGTTTAGTCACATTGCCTCAAGAAAGCCTCCCCGTATTCCAGTTTCTACTGACTAATAGAGAGGGTATAATGATGGTATAGTGGGGAGACTATAGCCTCATTACTAGAGTAGCATAACAGCATAGAATAATAAATTAATCCACAATGGAAGAATTATTCATGGATATAAGGGAAATAAAATATTTTTTAATCATATAAATAATGCAAATAATGGCCAACCACATGTATACAATCATGAATTTCCATGTCATATAATAACATGAAAGAAGTAGTCACACATCAATGAAAAAAAAATTATAGTAAAAGAAAAAAAATACTTAAAATGATATATCCGTGATATTCCTTATCTATTATTCATTCATGTGATCCTATTATCCAATGTATAAGTGTAACAACATAATCATAATACCCAAACCTTATCCTGTGACCATGAGGTCTTCTAGGGTAACCTAGTGTAGTGAAGGCCTAAAAAGGGTGTGATATAATCTCAATATGATGCTGATGAAGGTATATGATGATATCAAGTCTATGTATATAAAATAAAGATTTGTGTAGGTTTAATAATATATAATGAATAAATAAATGTAAATGTGTCAGTCTCGAGTCCTAAAAGGACATATAAACGACCATACCTACCTCTACCTTTTCCAAAACGCCTCAGAACTTACGTCACTATAAATATATATGCCTATATATATATATATATATGTTTTTGTATAAATATTTATGAATATATATGATATATTTGATAATATATATATATATAACTAATACAAGTAAGGACCTGAGGCATAACTCGATCATTTATACATAATTTTATATAAAACTATGCAATAATTCTAGGTAGTCACATGTATCATGATATAAAAACATTACCAAGTTTCTTACCCAAGGTATATTTCAAAGTATTATTAGAATAATATTCACATAAATGAGTTACCACAATAAACATGTAATAATAAGAAACCATGATATAATTTTTCATTTTATTAATCTATATAAGGAGTTCCATAATGTGGAACCCATATATCACCCATAGATCAATGAAATTAAATTTCATCCATGATAATTTCCTTAGTATTGATTAAGGAGGAAATACAAGTATTTCACATAATTTAAAACTTCCCTATGATCCCCACCCATGGTGTTCATTAAAGAGGAATCCCATGTATTACCCTGATCATGAGGAAAACAAGAGGACTATGTTTCAGTCTAAAGTGTTCAACAAAAAAACCCTAGTATCTAAATAGGTGGAATATAATTCGAGTAACCTATGATACCATTCGTGGTATTCCATAATAAGGAAACCATTATCACACAAGGTACATGTATCTCAAAAATCATATGACCCCATCCATGGATTCAATAATAAGGACATCAAGTATCAGCCAAGGAGAAATATATATCATCTAACCATTTAAAATTAATTAATTTAGAAGTACATATACATTAGTAGGCCATATAAATATTTAAGAATACATTTTATACCATTACATTTATAAGAATTAATGAATTAAATGGGGAGGTCTATGTGATTTTTCATTTCACTTAACACTATTTGACTTCCCTTTCCAAAAAATTCCAGCTAAATATATTTATAACTTATCTTATAAATAAAGGAGTCTAGCTTCACATTTATTAATTTGGGAAAGGAAAATGTTAAATCCTTTCCTTAAACATCCTACTCAATCCTAATTATCCATTTCTTTAATCATGTACCCCAATGATAGATTACAAATAATGATTATATGTTAAGGGTTTCAGACTCTCCACATATAGTTCAATTAATTCCATTAAACTATTTCCATTTCAAAAAACAAGTTTGTATAGTGAAAGGGTAATTCAAATTCCAAATAAACATTTTATAAGTCATTAAATATAAGTAGCACAAACCAAGGGGGTTTGAGGTTGAGTTGAATAACCTCTAAGAGTTCAATTAGATGAAAAAACCATTAAATTATTGTAATTTGGTTATGCATAATTTATATTACATTTAAAGGCAAAAACTTAAGGATTTTTTTGTGTAAGATAGTGGTGTGATTTATAAACATGTATGAATTTAGTGAAAATTAGTTATACCACCTACCTCACTCTTACGACACATCACTGATCTAATTCCAGGATTTGATTTGAGCCTAAAAAAGGAAAATATCCTTATTCCCTAAAAATAGGGAATAAGATATTCAATTGAAATAACATTCAATATGAATTGATAAACAAAAAAGGACATATGAGAAGTTATGGAATCAACGATTTTTTTCTAACTCATCCTATGGTGATCAATTAATACATCAGAGGAAGTAGATCCACCAAGGTATGGGAAGAGGAATGTTGGAACATGTGGGGAGTTCCTTAATGAATGGGGGAGGAAATGGGGAAAATCCCAATTTTTTCAGTGTAAAAAATGAAATTTTACACTTATTAATGAGGAGCATTTTTATGCATCAAAATTTAGGTAACCTTCTATCAACCATGAAACTCACAATACCCATGAGACTAACCAAACATGATTTTTCCACATGGTTAGGGATAACCATGCACTAATTGTGAAGTGATAATGGTAATGAGAAACTAACCATGCAGGTAATCCATAAGGACTGGTAAACTATTCACATCCCATGTAACACCCTGAGATTTTGAGAATTATTTTTTTCAAATTTAGTTATCCTTTCAATATTTCTCAGTTAACATTAAAATGTAAATATTTTAATATATATATATATATATATTTAAACACTAGGTAAAATATTCCATTCAAAACCAATGCCAACTTTCCTTGTGCTACATGAAATACCGACTTGGCTTGTACTATAAGAAAAACCGACATTGCATACGATGTACAGAACACTGAGTTTCTATGAAACACACACACACACATGTATATATATATATAGTATTAAACAAGATAATTATAACATAACCATTAAAAATAGTTATATAAATAGTAATAAATACTTTTAAAATATTATTTATAATTGTTATATATAAATAAAACATATTGATAACTAATGATGTGATTTTTGGTGAAGTAATTTTATGTTAATAATATTTTAATCTTGAATATAATGAATTTTAATAATAAAATTGATTTTAGGAAAAAGAAATAAATTAATTTTTTAAAATAAACTTCAGTTTTGAATTCAGAGTGTAGAAATTATTCTATAGTGAATTATTGGGATTTTTCTAAGAAACATCATTTTTTAAATAATATTGAAAAATACATCTTCTTATCTAAAAAATTAAATTTTTAGAAAATTATTAATTATAAATGATATTATAAATTTGTTTTATGGTAAAATTAGAGGAATATTACATATATTTATACCATTAAATTCATTAAAATCGATTTCACATTGAAACTGAATATAAAATCATAATAGTATTTTGAACTTTTTTCCAACATTAAAACCCTATTATTTCATCCCATTTATGGGATTAGAACTAATCTTAATTTTACCACATATGTGAATTTAATTTCAAAAATCCAACATAAAACATTTTATTCCGTATAATATTTTTATTCTAATAATACCATGTTAATTTTGTTACCAATATGATTAGTAAAATTGATTGAAATTATTCACATCAGTTAAGGAGAAAGTAAGCAAAATTAGGGACTAAAACATAATTTTTAGGGAAAAAATGAACTAAAAACTTATGAGACGCCCCTTTTATGTACATATTTCATCCATAAAACTTCCAATATTGTGTTTTTTTCATGACTTTTTTAGGTAAGATCATGTGAACACCAACCTTGTTTCAAGAAATTTCAAATGAATTATTTTTCTTACCTATAAAAGGACACCATATCTACCCATTCCTAAAACCTATATAACCTTTATGTTATTACATTCCCTACCAAAAATGTTCCCTTTTACCTTTAAACATCTCTTTAGGATGAAATCATCTCATGGAATCCTTCTGGAACAAACCAAAAGGAGTTACCCGATGAGGAGGTAACATCTTCTCTCAAAGTCCTTTATTTTATTTACATTTTCCACTCCTCCAAATTATTTATTCCATTATTGTGTGTAAAAAACAGTATCCTAAATAAAATAAGTTTTTTTATTCAATGTTTCTAACCTACACTTATACAAACCTCAATCTAATCAATTTTGAACATACTGTTTCTGTGTACTGTGAAGTACTGCCTCAAGATGTGATGATTGTTCATTTCTCCCATACCACCAATCATAGTGGCCATTATTATGGAAAATACATTTATATATGTCATATATTATATTTAATATTTATTTAATATTTTTTATTTATTTTAAAACAGACATCTATTTACTTTTCATTTGGTGTTAATGAGATAATCTCATGTGAGAAAGTGTGGACTACCTCCCCCTCAAAGAGATGTCATTCATTCACACCCCACATGAAATGTATTAAAGATGGTTTTATTGAACATATATGATGTATGTGATATATTAATTATAATAGAAAAATATTATATGTATACATACATATATATATACATATGTTATGTTCAAACATTATTCAATACGACAATAAAAACGGAAACAACGTTCATGCGTACGTACGACATACTGTCTCCCTGAATGGTGTATTCCATTTCATAATTATTTATGATATAAAATATTATAATATGAATATTATGTATATAAATTATATTTAAATCATGATATATATTTTTTTATCATGATATAATTATAAGGACCAATGATATAACTAATTATGACACATGCGAAGAACAAAGTGCATATTACCCCATGTGAAACCTTAACATATGATCGTTAACCGGATGGTAATATAAGGTCATAATCAAACCATATATGGTATTATATATAATAATATTTTTATTTAAAATATTTATAATAAACATAAACTTATTATATAGTAATCATGCACGTGTACGAAGAGAGTCAAGACACAATGTAATGGGATTTCATCTCACTTTTAATTTCCACTAGATTCATGTTATGTTCGCCACTCTTTCCTTTTGTGTGGTGTGTATACAATGCAATAATTTTTTAAATTTATATTATAAATAATTTTTTTTCATTCACATTTCCATTTTATGATCCTTCTTTCAGGGATTTTATGTTTCAAAAGTTACCAAATCGGTAAAATAGTTTTGTCTCAATTTTCATTCTTTGCAACTCATGTTTTGTTATGAACCTAAAATATTTCTTCAAGGGGTATATAAATCAATTTTGAATGTTTTATGATGAATATATATATATTTTAAATATATTTTAGGCTTTAAGTAATTTAATTTCTTATATGGAGAGTACAATCTCACGTTACCAAGATATAAGAGTTTATTGGGAGAATCTCATCACTTTTCAAGATTGTTTTTGTTTATGTTTAATTTGATGCAATATTGTGATTCATATCTCATGTACATTCAAAACTTTTTGTTCCCTCTTGTTATACATTATATACTCATGTATTGGTACTGTTTTCTACTATTTGGTCCAAAATATAGTTAATAATGTGTTTTTAATGAAACCCGACATTACCCTCCCTTCAGTCGGAAATCTATGTTTTCTAGAAAGTGTTTTTAAGAATACTATACCATTATAAAATAAGATATTAAAAACATTTTACTGTTTTTTGTATTATACCAATATCTTCAAGGGAGTATACTTGTTGCTTTCTGAAAAAGCTATTCCTTTTAACATTTTTACCATGACAAAGAACATTTTTTTAATTTGTACGACATGTACAGATTTACCCACTGTCATTCCTTTAAAGATTAATTTTCAATTTTAGATGTTTAATATTTAAGAAAATTTTTTAAAGGAAATTTTTAAGGAAAAATGTTTTCAAAATGGTTTGAAGTCTTGTTTATATGTTTTCATATTTTTTTTCTAACGGAAACAGTTTTTAAATGGTTTTATTGTATTAATAAGCCTTTTTCAGAGAAGAAAAGATATTTTAATCAGGAAAATTTTTGAAAGATATTTCATAACTATTTTCCATCTAAGATAACATCCATTTATGTTACGAATTCCCATTTTGTAAATTCTATAAAGGTTTCATTAATATCCTTTCTATGAATGGGTCATGCTTATTGTCATGGTCTTTATGAAACTTGTTTCTCTTTCAGGGATTATATGTTTATGTAATATGTTTCTATTTATTAGGTTATACTTAGATGAAATATTTAGGAAACCTTACTCTTTTTTATAAGTTATGATATGATGAGATTTTAATGATACCCATTTCATTTTATGGTTTATGATTTGATGTTTATAAGACGTATATATTTTTATAGATCATGATATGATGAATGTTTTACTATCTTGCTGAACATTTGAGAATAATTTTACTATGAGATGGGTTGGACCTATATTTTCCTCCAATTCATTGGGAAATGAGTTTTTAAATGAGATCAAAGGGTACACAGGTTGTAGCCTAAGCCTGAAAATAAATAGAGTGTTTGGGTTATAGACTAACCCCGAAAAGAAATATAGTGTATGGGTTATAGCCAAGACTAAATGAAAGAGGGTACAATGGTAGTGTCCCAAGAACCAAAAAAAGAAGTTAAATGGGTTGCATCCCAAGATAAAAATAAAGTGGTTACATAGGTTTTAATCTAAGCCCTAAAATAAAAAGGTATATGTTTTGTATCTCAATCATAAAAGAATGAGGGTAAATAGGTTGTATCATAGGCCAAAAAACAAGAAGGTACATAGGTTGTATCCCAAGCCTAAAAGAACATTCGTACACATGTTGTTAGACCATGCTACAAGTAGGTACACGGGTCGTGTCCTATGACTAACATGTAATATGGTATGTATCATTGACATAAAAGTTTCTCTTCTTATATGTATGACACTAATCCTATGTCTTATTCTGCAGTTATGATTTTAGGGTTCATGATTTTTATTTCCTTATGATTCATATCTTATGAACTACCAAGATTTATCACATAACTCATGTTTATGACCATTTATATGCATGGTATGATATCTTCATGTTTTCTCTCACATATCTCCCTTGTTTACCCCTACTAAGCATACGAGATCACCCCTTTCTTATGTTTCCTTTATCTAGGTTATAAATAAAGTTTTTAGTGAGATGTACTAAAAGGTGCACATGACTATGGGAGATATTGATGATCTTTCACTATGAAATAAGATTTTGTTTCCAAGATTCAATATACACAAAAAAATCATGGTCCTCTAGCAAGTATTTTTGTAATTTACTAAATATTCATATTAAAAGATGTAATAACAATCTATTTTAATCCAAGGTTGCTATAGTTGGTATTAATGTAATGGTTTAATCTAACTTTGGAAAGCAGGTTGAGGGAAATCTAGTGAGTTCATTATGTATATTTCAATGTATATGTATAGGGAAGTCTGTAAGGATAACTCTAAGGATGAGTTAACGTTTAGGAAAATGTCCTGGAATTTTGCTAAAAGATAAAGTAAGTGGTATCCTAGAAATACATCCCTTTATGGATACTAAAAGTGGATGTGGCTCTGACACAGATGTACCTAGGGGTAACTCCTATAACAATATGTTCTAGTCCTGACTCTGGTTAATCAGGTACATGACAACAAGGCTTGCTACACACCTAGTTTGACACTCCAGGAGGATATTATTTTGGAATTCACAACCATCATGAAGGATTTGGAAAAAATTTAACTATTCATAGCCTCGGATAAACCCTAAGTGTCATAGATTATAATATTTTTCATTATTTATACATCCAATATGTAATGAATTTCATGAATATGTGGTTTTATGATAAGTAACGATCATACTATGCTTTTGGTATTAGTTTATGGAAGGAACCAGAAGGAACTGGATTAATTATGAATGTGATTAATGATATTATAATGAGGAGTCTAGTGGGATGATCAGTAGACTTAAATATTTAAATATTATTCCTAATCAGTTTTCATGGAAAATGATTAACAATTTTTACCTTTACCAACTCTCAGACTCACCAAGGAAGAGAAATAAAGAGTTCATTGATAATTTGGGTAATGTAGACCATAGAAGAAAGAATATTTTGGATTCCATTGTGTCAAGAATGTAGAAATAATCAACAAAGTGATTGTCTCATAGGAATAATAAGGTGTTTTTACTATGGAAAAAAGGATACAAAGCAAGTGAAAGTAAGGGGAAAATGAATAGATATGTTAATCAAATGGATGGGAATTTTCGACCCCTATGTTTTCATCTGTGGTTATGTTTTTAAGTGTGGACAAAATGGTCATTATTCATCCCAATGTCTCAAGAGGAAGGTTCTGGGAGAGAATCAACAAGGTGTTGTGACTAATGGTTACATATTTGATGATGAAAATACTATAGATTAAATGTGAAAAGAAATATATATTATTGTTAATGGAATAAGGATGAAGTAATTGATTTTTGTGTGTGTTTGGATTCAAAAGTTATGAATGTTGAGATATGTAAGGATTATTCTACTTATGTTTTTCACTCAATATTTTCATGGTTATGTTTAATGATCCCTATGGACTAGTGAAGTGACTTAATGACAAGATGATATTTTCACTAAGGGAATATAACCCTTAATATGTTATTTATGATAAGATAATGTTGTATGAATAATGATAAGTTTGATATATGTAAACTGGAAAATATTGATTACCTTGGAACTATATACAGACATGTTTTAGGTGGTTCATTCTACCACTAATGATGTTTAAAACCTTTATGGATTTAAAGAGTAAATCCAATATACTTTGGAATGAGGAAGCATATAAGTTTTCCAAAAGTATTTATCATAATAAAATTAGTTACTATGTTTTAATAGAATATATGATGAGGGTATTCACATGTTTAGTATATGAAAACCAAGAGAGAATTTGTGTTATACTGGGAAATAAATGTTGAGAAAATTTCTTGAAACTCTTTATAATGTTTTGGAATTTCACCTTTGAGAAAGGTTATAAGGATAACCGTTTATGAAAAAGATTTATGTTAAGCATCAAAGGAAGTATTTTTGCACCATGTTCATGTTGAAAAACTTAGTTAAAAGGATAATCTCTGATTGAACATATTTCAAGGATGTCTATATTATATATTATATTAGCATGGTTCAAAAAAAGTACATAATTTTTGTCTTGTGACAACCAGTAATGTTCGGCAAGGCCGCGGGACTTGAACCAATAAACGGAGTATGAAAAGGGTTTCAAGCCTACCAATAACCTATGTGATGTCTTGGTTAATGTGTATTTATTTTTTTAAGATGAACCATTAGTGTTACTTTTTATTTTTATAAATTAATGAATTTTTATTTTTTTAAGTGAGAAATATTTTGTCTTTTTATTATTTTATGGGCCTTAAGATCTATCAAAAGTATATTCTACTGCTTTATTCATCAGATTTAATTTCTGGACATTCATTCTATGAGGTAATGGTTGTACTAGATGTTTTCCAAATAAAAACCCAAGACTTATATTTTGTTTATATAAATTCATCATGAATTACTCAACTTTTTGAAAGTGATACAAAAAATGTTTTCCTTATATCTTAAATTATGTTGAACCAATGGAATCTAAAATCATCATAGATTTATGAATTTGAAGCCCATAAATTTCCTTTGACCATTAACTCGTTTGTGATTTATGACCTCAAAAATTCCCTATAAATATTTATGATTTTCCTCCATGTCCAATCTTTACACTAAACCTATGTTCTTTTATGTGGAATCCAAGTTATATGTTACTTTGGGTAACCATTATGGTTCCAAATTTCCCATTTTTTGGGAAGTTTTAGTATCCATTTTTAAGATGTGGGTTCCTATGAATGAAACATTCATGGATTAAAACATTATTAAACTAGATGTGTTTCAAGGGTGAAATTCATTTTCAGTGGGGGGAGTGTAAGACCGTGAGATTTTGAGAATTATTACTTTTTCATATTAATTTATCTTTGCAATATTTCTTATTTTAAATGACACTAGAAATTTATATATATATATATATATTAAAAAACTAATTAATACATTCCATTCACACCCAATACCAATATGGCTTTCTCTACACGCAATACCAACTTGGATTTCACTATAAACCACACCAACATGGCATGTGATTCATACAACACTGACTTTATATGAAACATCTTTATATATATTCAATTAAATGAGATATTTTAACCTACCCATTAAACACACTTATAGGAATTGTAATAATTACTTTCCAAATATTTTTTATAATTTTTTTATATAAATAAAACACATTAATAATTAAAGATGAGGTTTTTGGTATAGTCTTCTTATGATAAAAATACTTTTTTCTTGAATGGACAATATTTTAACGATAATATAAATTTTATACACATTTATAAATTGAATTTGATGAATTAGACTTCAATTTTAATTATTAACATATAAATTATCCTAGGGTGATTTTATGGGATTTTTCTTAGAAACCTAATTTTTTGATGAATAGAGAAAAATACTACTTTTTTGTTAAAAAATAACTTTTTTTAAAATTATTTATTAATTATAAAAGATATAATAAATATTTTTCAAGGTCAAATTACATGAATATTACATCTATTAAAAAATTAATTTTGTTATAATCAATTTAAATTTGAAACTGAATATAAATTCTTAATAATCTTTTGAACTTCTTTCTATTTTAAAACCCTGTTATTTCGTCATATCTGTAGGATTAACCCTAATATTAATTTTTCAACTTCTCTAAATTGATATTAAAAACTACTATATATAACTTTTATTAATTCTAATATTTATATTTTAATAATAACATGTTAATTTTTTGAACATAATTATTAGTAAAAGTGATTAAAATTAATCACATCAGTTAATGCCGAAATAAACTTAAATTGGGACTAATCCTTAAAATTAAGGGATCAAATGAACTATAAAATTGTCCAAAAACAATTTTATATCAATTTTTAGTTCATAAAAAAAATAATATTCGTTTATCTTGTTTTTTCTGACATTTTATGTTTAAGATCATCTTCACACATAACTTATTTCAAGAAATTCCAAATGTGTCATTTTCCTTCCCAATAAAATGCCACAATCTATACCCATTCCTCCCACCTCTCAAAGATTTTATGTTATTCCAATATATGTCCATTTAGCCTCCCAAAAACCATCCCTTATTCTTTTGATACTCCATTTGGTCATAAGTCTTCTCATGGAATCCTTTTGGAATAAATCAAAAGGAGTTTCCTCATGAAGAGGGAACATCTTCCCTCAAGCTCCTTTCATTTATTTTCATTCTCCACCCCCTAATATGACTTTATTCCATTATTTTAGGAAAACCCCAGTATACAAAATATACTGGGATTTTTTTATTCAATTGTTATGACCTACATTTATACACTCCTCCATCTAATGCATTTTTAACATAATATTTCTATATATGAGTAACTACTGCCTCACAAAATGATGATTGTTCATTTCAACTTTCCTGGAAATCATGTTTACCATTTTGATGGTTACTATATTTATATATTTCATATATTATATTTACTATTGATATAAGCTTATATGTTCCTTTTAAAACAAATATCTCCATACGTTTCATTTGGTGTTAATACAATAATCTTGTTTGAGAAGTGTGGACTACCGCCCCCTCAAAGCGATGTGGTTCGTTCAAAGACAACATTGAATGTATTAATGATGGTTTTAATGAAAATATTTGAGATATGTGATATAATAATGATTCTATAAGAATTATATATATATAAACATACATATATATACATATTTCCATTAAATACATTCTTTCAATACGATAATAAAAAAAGAAACAACGTTCATGCATACGTACGACTTACCGTCTCCATGAATGGTGTATCCCATTTCATACTTATTTATGATATAAATTATTATAAAATTAATATTATGGATATAAATGATATTTATATAATTATTTACATTCAGGAATCATGATATATGTATAAGGACCAAATATATAACAAATTAAGACACATGCGATGAATGAAGTGAATATTACCTGAAGTGAAACCTTATCACAGGATCGTTAACAACTGGGAAATATAAAGACATAATAAAACCATATATGGTATTATATATAATAAAATTATTCTTTAAAATATGTATAACAAAATTATTCTTATTATGAAATAATATTTCATGATTATGAAGAGGGTTAAGACACATGGTAAGGTGATTTCATCTCAGTTTTAATTTCAATGAGATACATGTTATGTTCACCACTCTTTCATTTTTTTAGTGTCTGCACTGAACATGATTATACTATATGTATAATATCATTAAATATTTTTGTATTCAAATGTCCATTTTTATATCCTTCTTTCATGAAGTCAATGTTTCAAAAGATACCAAATCGGTAAAAAACATTTGCCTCAATTTTCCTCCTTCGAGACTCATGTTTTGGTATACACCAAAACACATTCTAAAAGGTTTATATACCAACATTTTACATGTTACATCAATAATATCAAATATTTTATTTGTATTTTAAGATTTAGTAAATTTTATTTCTTACATTGAGTGTATAGTCTCATGTTACAAAGTTATAAGAGTTGATTAGGATAATCTCATCGCATTTTGAGATTGTTTATGTATATATTTATTTTGATGAAATATCATGATCCATATCTCAAATAATTCGTTAATATTATTATCCTATGGTTATCCATGATACAATCATGTATTTTTACCATTTATCTACTCTATGGTCCACAAGATAGTCAATAAAGTTTTTATAATAAATCTCGACATTACCCTCCCTTCGGTCAGAAATCTATGTTATCTAACATGGGTTTCTAATAATATTATACTATTATGATTTAATATTTTAATGTAATTTTTACCGTTTTGTATTTGGATAAACTCTTCAATGGAATCTTCAGGTCTCATTCCAAACAAATAATTCCTTTTAAAGTTTTTACATTTCAATAAGAACATTCATTTTTTTACTTCATATGACTTGTACGAATTTACCCACTATAATTCCTTTGAAGATTAATTTTCATTTTTAAAAGGATAATGATTAATAAATTTTTCTAAAATTAATTTTCATGGAAAATGGTTTCAAAATTTTTTAAAGCACTACTACAAATTGGCCCTTTATCAGCGCTAAAAACCGATATTAATAGCGCTTTTCTAGAGCTGATAAAGGGCCATATTATCATCACTCATGATAGAGGTGATAAAGGTCCATATTATCAGTGCTTAGGATAGTGCTGATAAAGGGCCATATTTTCAGTGCTCAAGATAGCATTGATAAAGGCTCCTTCAGGTGCACCTCTAGAACTAGCACCTGTACAAACCCGCACCAGCACCTGTACAAACCAGCACCTGAACCTGTACAAACTAGCACTCGCACAAAATATTTTGACAAAAAATCCTATATACATTTACTTATCATCATGAATAAAAAAACACACTGCTATATACATTTCAAACAATGTTTTACATGGTTACAATTAAAATTATTCAACAACAGTTATAAACATTAATGTTTCATCCTTTGAAATCTGTGATCCTATCAAAAATTGTCATCCACAGTATTTATTGCCGAAGAAAGCATCCGAACTCAAGAAAAATAATTCACCTATATAAGAAAACTAATATTACGTTAGTAATACAATAATGTAATAAATTAGAACATTAATATGAAATAATACATTAATATGGAAATGTGAAACTAAAATATGGAAATTATAAACTCAAAAGTTTTCATTCTGATAACAACGATATGGAATAATGTAAAATCAATATCTTTTTGGTAGATTTATCTCATTTAATAAAAACCGATTCTTTATCTAATGAAAAGCTTTATCGGGCACACCATGTGTCAGATTGAGGTGCGGTTGATTCTTAGATGTCACAAATGAATCATGGATCGTTGTACTAAAGTATCAAAACAATCAGAACACGTTTCCTTGGTATTCCGTATGTTATTAGTGTTTTTTTCTATAATTAATGTCAATTTGAAACTGTTATCAAACACTTTTATCCTTACCGGTCACACCGTCTGTCGGATTGAGGTTTGGTTAGTTTTTAAACATCACAAATGAATCATAGATCGTTTTCCTAAAGTATAAAAACAATCGGAATGTGTTTCCTCTGTATTCCGTATGTCAGTAGTGTTGTTTTCTCAAATTAATGTCAATTTGAAACTATTATGAGACACTTTTAGCCGTACCGGTCACACCGTGCATCGGATTGAGGTGCAGTCAATTTTTACCCCTCAAAATGACTCATGGATCATTTTCTTAAAGTATAAAAACAATTCAAACGTGTTTGCTCGGTTTTCCATATGTCAGTAGTGTTGTTTTCTAATGTTAATGCCAATTTGAAACTGGTATCAGAAACTTTTAGCCATGCCGGCCACACCATGCATTGGATTGAGGTGCGGTCAATTCTGACACATCAAAAATGAATCATGGAATGTTTTTCTAAAGTATCAAAATAATAAGAATGTGTTTGCATGGTATTCCGTATGTTAGTAGTGTTGTTTTCTAAAATTAATGTCAATTTCAAACTGTTATCAGACACATTGAGCCATACCGGTCACACCGTGCATCGGATTGAGGTGAGGTCAATTCCTACAGGTCACAAATGAATCATGGATAGTTTTACGAAAGTATAAAAACAATACAAACATTTTTGCTCAGTATTGGGTTTGTCAGTAGTGTTGTTTTCTAAAATTAATGTCATTTTGAAACTGTTATCAGACACTTTTAGCCATACCAGTCACACCATGCATCGGATTGAGGCCTGGTCAATTCTTACACCTCAAAAATGACTCATGGATCATTTTCCTAAAGTATCAAAACAATATGAACGTTTTGATCGGTTTTCCATATGTCAGTAGTGTTGTTTTTTAAAGTTAATATCAGTTTGAAATTATTATCGGACACTTTTAGCCATACTGGTCATACTGTGCGTCGGATTGAGGTGTGGTCAATTCATACACCTCAAAATTGACTCATGGATCGTTTTCCTAAAGTATAAAAACAATCTGAACGTGTTTGCTTAGTTTTCTATGTGTTAGTAGTGTTGTTTTCTAAAGTTAATTTCAATTTGAAACTGGTATCAAACACTTTTAGCCATGTCGTCACACCATGCATCAGATTGAGGTGTAGTCAATTCGTACACGTGAAAAATGAATCATGGATCATTTTCCTAAAGTATCAAAACAATATGAATGTGTTTTATCAGTTTTACATATGTCAATAGTGTTGTTTTCTAAAGTTAATGTCAATTTGAAAATGTTATTAGACACTTTTAGCCATACCGGTCACACCGTGCATCAGATTGAGGTGTGGTTGATTCTTACACATCAAAAATGCATCATGGATAGTTTTCCTAAAGTATTAAAACAAAAAAAATGAGTTTTCCTAGTTTTCAGTATGTCAGTAGTGTTGTTTTCTAAAGTTAATGTTAATTTGAAACTGGTATCAGACACTTTTATCCATATTGGTCACACAGTGCATCAGATTGAGGTGAGATTGATTCTTAAAAATAAAAAATGACTCATGGATCGTTTTCCTAATGTATCAAAACAATATGGACATGTTTTCTCGGTTTTCCATATGTCAGTAGTGTTGTTTTCTAATGTTAATTTAAATTTGAAACTATTATCATGCACTTTTAGACATACTAGTCATACTGTGCGTCAGATTGAGGTGTGGTCGATTCTTACACCTCACAAATGACTCATGGATCGTTTTCCTAAAGTATGAAAACAATCCAAATGCATTTTCTCAGTTTTCCGTATGTCAGTAGTGTTGTTTTCTGAAGTTAATGTCAATTTGAAACTGGTATCAGACACTTTTATCCATGCTGGTCACAGTATGTGTAGAATTGATGTACAGTCAATTCATACACGTCAAAAATGAATCATGGATTGTTGTCCTAATGTATCAAAACAATCTGAACATGTTTTCTTGGTTTTCCATATGTTAGTAGTGTTATTTTCTAAATTTAATGTCCAATTAAACTAGTATCACACACTTTTAGCCAAGCCGGTCACACCGTGCATTGGATTGATTTGCGGTCGATTCTTACATGTCAAAAATGACCCATGGATTGTTTTCCTAAAGTATAAAAACAATCCGAATGTGTTTGCTCAGTTTTCCATATGTCAGTAGTGTTGTTTTCTAATGTTAATGTCAATTTGAGACTATTATCAGGCATTTTTAGCCATACCAGTCACATCGTACATCAGATTGAGGTGCGATTGATTTTTACACCTCAAAAATGACTCATGGATCATTACTTGATGTGAAAAATGATTTGGACATGAAATGATGGGTCGAGCCTGGAATTTGTGTACCTCCTCAGTGCATCGATAGGATTTCATGATTAAAATATGTTGTGAAATTTAAATGGGTTTATATCCATAGTTTTAAACTCATTGGGGAATGGATCTTGATAGTAGAGGTTTTCAGGTGCTTAAGACACAACTTCCAATAATTATGCATTGAATTTATTTTGATTCATTATTTATTAGCCATGAGATTTTCACATAATAAAATTTATGGATGCATTTCATTCACAATTTATTGACTAAATGTAATGTGTTTCATTTTATTACATTCCCATATTGATTTTTCTTTATCTAGTTATTCGAATGACATGTGTTTCCTTTTATTACTTTTACATATTATTTTCACTTCTTTCCCAGTTTTTTGATTATATGGTATATGTGTTCTATTATTTACCATATCATAATTATTATTCTCATTGATTCATTATTATGTCCATTGTACATTAACCTTACTAAGAATTTGAGATCACCCTTATTAATTTTTCTTTCCTCGAGAATCCAAGTAGCATACTATTAATGATATACTAGGATATACTATATGAAATAAAGTTATCCTTGATGTTATTTAAAAGAAATTTTTTTTTCCTATTACTATTTTAATTTGTAATACAATACTCATTTATGTATCTGGTTTGAAAATAATACTAAAATTGTGGTCCATTAAGGATTGATTATTTGTAATCATGCCATATTAATCAATAACAGACACTAGCTCTAGGCTTCTGGGGTTGGGTCGCTATAGTTGGTATCAAAGAAAGTTTAGTATCCACCTTGGGAACTATATTTAGGAAAACATTGGTTATATAACATAACCTTATGGTATAATTTGAGGATAATTATATAAGAACAACAAAGAATTTTGTAAATATAGTGATTTTGTGGACTTTTCAAATAATAAATCTATGTTTAGATACTATAGTTAGAAAGGGTTCTAGAACAGATGTACCTATGAGTAATAACTCTAACAAGGTGTTTCGTGCAAAACTCAAGAAACCTTGTATATGAAAATAGGCCATACTTGAAGCCTAGTTTGGAACTCCTAGGGGATATTCTCAGAAGAATTCACATTTTTTACAAACTATTATGAAGGATCTGAATAGATAATGAAAATGAATATACTAGGTTAAACATAAGGTGTTTTAGATTGAAACTGTGTTTTCATGATTTTTAAATCCTGTAAATGATATTATGTATAAAATCTATAACAAGGACCTTTTTGGAAATAAATGGATGAATTATATTATGAATTATGGTTTTTTAACATTATTTAAAATTATATTTAGTAATTAACCTTATTTCCAGGATTAACATTAGATTTATTTTGGGAATTGTTTTAATATGGGTTTAGAAATGGAAAACCAGTAATACCGTGGAAATCATGTCATATCTGTTAAATTCGAATGACATAATACAAAGACTAGCAGATGATAAGGGTTTGACACCAATCATTGACATACATAATGTCATGTTTAATATGTCATTGTTTTAAGTAGGAATATTTTAGAAATACATACTACTGATGGACCGGTAGTGTATATTTTTTGGATTAGAAATTAATTTATTAAATGTAAAAATATTTAGTGACAAATAATATCAGCTTTTACTTTTTTTCACATTAAGATCTTTTAAAAACATATTATATTTCTTCAAACATGAAAATTTATTATAGGATGAATTAGAAAACCATTCAAAGAACAAAAAAAGGATGAATTTTTTTTCATATAAATATATCAACTGTATAAATTTCATTATATCCTTATCTAGAAAATGAATTACCCAACATTAGTGAAATTACGTAGAAATAAAATGATGTCTTAATACTGTAATTTTTGTTGATGTGATGGTCTTCAAAATCTTCCAATATTAATGGATTTTATGACTTAATAATTCCATTGTTTATTCATTTTTTTTGATTGATGACCTCAATGAATCCATATAAATATTCATGATTTTCCTCTGAGTATGTATCTCTACTTTCCACTAATGTTCTCTTACATAGATACCTAGTTACATGGTAGTCCATCTGACCTTTATACTTACTAATCTCTCTTCTCAAGATGAAGTTTTATAAAACCTTCTAATGATGTGGGATTGCAATATAGGAAATATCAAATAGTATATTACCAATATTGAGTTTAAATTTCATGGATTCAATTTAAATAAGGTGGATAGAATGTAAAACTAAAAAATTCTAAAGTATAACATTGTATTCTATTGCATGTCTGAAACACATAACCAATTGCATAAGGGAATATAATATCCCAAGAATATACATTATTTTTACTATTTTATATAAATTCAATACATTATATGGCTTGTAATTATTGAAACACTGAGTTATCTTACATTTCATGAAGGATAGATCTTTCACGATAGCTTGCCTTACCCGCAAGACCGAGTTTCGCCAAACAATGATATATTATTAAAATATTATTATTTATTATAATATGATATAACCTAGACATTATGTTATAAATTTGTAATAGTATAAAATAAATTATGAAAATTTATGTTATATCTAAATATAAAATTAATTGGTTACCAAATAATAAGAAACGTAAATAAGAACCAATTGGATATGAAAAGAAATATTATTAATTTTACCCTTCCAAAGGATATTTGTATTAATAAAAATAATGAAATAAAATTAGTGAATGATTTTAATGAATTATATATGTTATATATTTAATAAAATATTTTTTATATTCATCTGTTATGTTTGAAAAGAATAAGATGAGAACCAACCCAATTTCACATATCAAAACCTATATTCTTATATAAAGGATATTTTACAATATTTCAAGGTGAACCCATTATAAATATAAATTTAGAAAATTTAATTTTTTAAATTTATCCAAATAAACATTATATTTTAATTATAAACCTTAAAATTAGTTTAAGGTGATTATTTTATGTTTTCCAAAAACATATCATTTTTAATGACTAGTTAAAAATAATGAATTTTAGTTCAAAACTACTTTTTCTTTAAATTTATTTAAATGTTTATATTATTATTTTAATTGTTTTTAAAATTTAATTTGATCATAATTTTTTTAATTACTCCAATTTATTTCATTGGAATCGATTTCAATTTGAAATCGATTATAAAAACATAGTAAATGTTTGATCATTTTTAATTCAAAAACTAGCATTGTCGTCTCACCTATGAGAAGAATATTAAATTATTTTCTTTCAATTATGTGATTATAATTTGTAAAACTATATTAAGTATTTATAATAATCAATATTTATAATTTCTAGTAATCCCCAATTTTTTTACCAAAAGTATTTGTGAAAGTGATTAAAATTAATTACCACAATTATGGTTAAATTATGTTTAATAAAGGACTAAACCATAATCATAATGTCTAAAATGGCATATAAACTTTTCCAAAATCTATTTTATGGACATATAGAGACCCAATCCCAAATTTTATCAAAATTGGAAAATAATGGGAGCCAGTTTTAATGTGAAAAATGTGCATGTATTTCCATTGTAAAAATATTACAGGAGTCCCACTCCAGCAATATGAAAGGCTTATTTTCTTCCCACTTCCTCAGACATTTAAAGAAACATTAGATCAACCATGATATTCCCAAATAGATTCTAATAAAAAATCCCCTAATCCTATAAGAATCCAAAAGGGATTAAATCAATCCAAGGAATCTTTTCATTTAAACCAAAAGGAGTTAGCCGAATAAGAGGTAACAAAATTCTCAAGGTTTTTTGTTTTGATTCAATTATCAAATCCCAAAAATATTATTAATTCCTTATTGAATAACAGAAGAAGTATAATAAATATAATAATATGTTTTTATACTATGTATTTTACTTAATCTCACACACACATTAATTTAATTGGTAACAAACATATTGTTTCTATGAATAATGAACTACTGCTTCATGAAATGATGAATGTTCATTTTTCCATTACCACCGCTCATGGTGGAAATTATGATGGAAAATCTATTATATATTATATATAATATATTTATAATGTCTTTATTATTCTTTAATTACTTTAATATATATATCATTATACTTTCCATTTATTATAATAGCAATAACACCATTTTTGGAATTGTGGACTACCACCACCACAATGTAATGTGATTCGTTCAAAAAATAAAGGAATGTATAAAGAATTGTTTTAATTAAAAATATTTTAAATTGAGAAAATCTTAATTATACTCCTTAAATAATTAAATTTCTTAAAATATTATATATATATATATCATTTTCGTTATTACCCTTTCACACACTTTAAAAGAGATATCTTCATTCGTGGACATGTAGACTACCTCCTCATCGAGATGATGTGATTGATTTTTAAAACCCAAAAAGTATATATTAATGTATATATGTATAAATAATATAGTAGTTATGATTTAATGATCATTCTAGAAATACATTACTATGCTTCCATTCTTTCCAAAATACTCATTGAAAAATGAGAATATTACTCATGCGTATGTAGGACCTACAGTCTCTATGATTTTAATGTTGTTTAATTTTTCATTACCAACTTTTATTATTTTTTTAAAATTATAATTGATTTATAAATATGGAAATTATTTCATGATTATTATTATTTAGATTTTATATAAATAACCCTTTTACCATAGTTGACCTACTAATGTTTTTTTTGATATATAAACCAAATTTGGTCAAAACACCTGACATAAATGTAATTGATTATATAGATGTATATAACATGATATTATGTGAAATAAATGTAAGGATATACATGAAAAATATTAACAATAAATTTGTTAATTAAAATTTTTTTATAGAGAAATTTAAATATGATCACCCAAAATGAAATGAAAGGTAAGTACTTTAATCATAATTTACATTCTATTAAGACATATTTTTTATTCTTCACTTTATTTTTTTGGTTTATATACTACCCATTTACATGATACATAATGAATATACTTACTCTAATGATATAGTAAATATAATTTAATTTAATTCCATAATGAAGCTGGTAATTTAAAATATTTCAATGTGCCATGGGGCACTTTGGAATGATTAAATATTATTCTCCTAACAAAATTTATTAATTATTACCTTTGTAATATCACTTCCTTTTGTGATTATTAAATTTATCTTGAAACAATCACTTTATTTTTTGTTCACATAATTTCTTATATATAGTACACTTACTTCCACTTTTTTATATAATTTCATGATCCATTCATTCCTCATGATATTTTGATTTTTCAATTTGGATTATTTCATCTAACTGGATTTCAGTTAAAAGTTAAAAAGTGGAAAAGAGATTTTATAAACCAATTTCTTTCCATTGGGATATGTTACTTCTCCCCTTCCATTAATATTCTATGATTATGTGTATAATTAATTTTACTATCAATTATGGTATTTCCACTTCTATATGTGTATTTTCATTTGATACACATAATCTACTCATTTATTGATTCCTACAACAACATTATAATATTTTCAAGGGTTTTCATAACAATATAATTTTTTTATGTTTTTTTACTTTTAAATATCCACTAGTGAGAATTATTTTATCATTATCCAATAAACGATTTTGTTTTATTCTGCTCAGGTTAATAATGACCTTTATTAAGTTATTGTGATATTTTTCCACTATTTGGTACTAAAAATGGTTTGTAAAATGTTTATTTTGAAAACCTAAATTTAATTACATCATTTTTCAAAGAACCTATTTTTATCAAGAAGTCGTGATTTATTAAAAAAATTTCAAAAAAATTACTAAATGATTTTGTAAAGATATTTTTACCTTTTTTCATTTAGGTATATTTTCAAAGGAATATTATTATATCTTTCAGAACATTTAATTTTTCAATCCTTTAACCATGAAAAAAAATTTCTCATATAGATTGTATGGATTTACCTTCCATAATTTTGTTGAAGCTTCCATTCCATGTTTAAAATGATTATTTATAATGAAAATATTTTTAAAAGTGACTCTAAAAAAACAAATTTCAATACATTATGTCATAATAAAATAATATTTTCCACAATTTTTTTTAAAATATTATTTTATTTTATTTTTATTAATCAAAGGCAATAACATTTATTTTTCTTTTATTTCATAATTTTTTAACTTAAAATATGATATTTTCTTATCTGGATGGTTTTTGATTTATTTGGTCACAAATAGTATTAATATTTACTGATTTTATTCATCTCTTAGTCCCATTGAAGAATTCAATATTCTTTGATCATTTAACATTGAATTTCCCCTATATTATTAATTTCATTTATCATTGATATTACTACTACCTAAACCATATTCCTCTTTAAATACAATTTCTACTTTGAATTTTTTTGATTATTTGGGGAAATATTGGTAACTAGGTATTCTTTATTAAATATGGATATTTGATTGGGTAGATTATTTATTAATTAAATAGATTACTCAATATAATGAATTCTTTGGAGATGTAAAGATAGGTGGATCCAGGACATTATATTGCTCATCGGTGCATTGATAGGCTCTTATGAGACAAATAAGTTTTGAAAATTAAATGGGTTTGTATCTATAGCTTAAATCTATTTGGAGGATGGATATAGACAATAATTTGTTTCCTGTGCCTAATACATGACATCATATAATTATTCATTGCCTTAATTTTGATTCATTATTTATTATAAATGTTATCTTCACATGATAATATATATGGATGCATTTCATCATCAGTTGATTTGGAATGTGTTTTTAGTTTCTTACCATGCCATATAGAATTTTCCTTTTTAGTTATTTTAATGGAATTTGTTTCTATTTATATCCTTTTCATATTATTTATGAACTTTATTCTTAGTTTGTTGATTATATGGTACAAGTGTTCCATTAATTACTATGGTACAATTATTATTCTCATTAATTCATTATTACTTCCTCTATAATTTCCCCTTACTGAGCATTTTTGATCTCCCTTATTATGTTTCCTTTCCCTAGGAATCCTAGAAACAAACTATGAATGACATTCTAACATATACTATATGGAACAATGTTATACTTGAAGTAATTTTGAAGATTTTTTTGATTAGTTTATTTATTTTAATAAAAAGAGTCATTTAGTATCTATTTTACCATTACTACTAAACTCTAAATCCTTTGGGGATTTCTTCCCTCTAATAAGTCCAACTTAATCGATATCATACATTGGGACTGGGCTTCTCAGGTTGGATCTCTACATACAATTCATTGATTTAATATTTTTATGTATGTGCCCCCACACCATAATTACGGGGTTAAAATTTATGAAATAATATTGTATATGGTATGATATATATATTAAACACCTATGAAATCTCAAGATATGAATGCGATGGTGGGATAAAAATTATATATTTGTCGAATGCATTGGGTATTTCTTTTTTCTCGTGATATTATATATATAGTTTAATAGAGGTTATCCTAAGAACAAAATGTTATGTTTTATTGATGTTTATCCTTGACTTATATTTATAATTTCATGTTTTATGCTGTTGCCACATTTTTTATGTTACATTTATACTATCAATTTATATATTTCATCATTAATCTGTATTATGACTTTCACACCTATTATGATTCTATGATATACCTCTTGGATCTAATTAAATTATTTACTATATTCTATAGATTATTTCATTCTTTGTGGGGAATTATAAGTCACCCTATTTTTATGTGAATTTCCAGGTTATCCAACGAAATATTATAGGATCAGTATAATATAAGTCCATCTTTGGGAGTTTTAATATGGTTTTTGTATTCATGTATAATGTTAATATGATTTTTACCTAATTTACTAATGACACCATGCCTCATGATCATCTAGGGTTTTATTAAGTCAATAATGTTAAAATAAATCATACTATAATCTGTATAAAATATATGGGTTTCCATAGTAGTTATAATTAGAAATTTTGGTTTTTCGGGTATTGTGATTATAATATAATAGTGAATTTTATTGGAATATGACTGGGTGTAGGAAAACAACCATTTATTCGTGTAAATCATAGTGTAAGTGGTTTCTAGTACAATACATCACGTTTTGGAAACTACATGTTGATATTTATATTAAGATGATGCACAAAGGGGTAATGGCCTAAAAAGTGGGTATTGAGCATGACTTGATCATCACCTTCTATAAAAAATTGGCCTTTTTTTATCACCATGTTGACTCCCCCATGAGATATTCTTATGTTAATTCAAAACGTACTTACAAAACATTATTATTGGAAAAAGTTCTAGTAAGAATATATTTTTGCAAATAGATCATGGATAGAATAAAATATAACCTAAAAATTCATTGGTTAAGTATTATATGTCATTTCTGAGTTATCCCTTTAAGGTTAATGGTTTCCCATTAGTGAGTTTACTAGTTTAAAAATACCCATACCTAACTTTTTGATTATTATAGTCAATGCCCTGAAATTTGAGAAACCTAGTCAATAACTTATCTTAGGGGAAACATGATGACATCCCCAATTAGAATACCAACCTGATGAGAGAAATAATTGTTAGTTTGTGAAAATACTTTCTCATTAAATTAGGTGTTGAATATAAACATGAATATATAAGAACACCTAGATCTCCCCAATAGTTATGGAGTTATAAATGAGACCATTATATGAAAATGTAAACTAACTTAAAGTTGATATCCCAATCATTTAATTATGGAATAATAGGTCAACTCCACTGAAAATTTCAACTAAATCCCATAAATATCTAAAAATGGAAAGGTCCTTCTAGATGTTTTTATATAAAAGGGGAAGATAATAAATAATGGAAGTTGGTCTTGAATATGAAGCATAAAAAGGATATCAATGTGGTGGATTTTATGGAATTTCATAAAATATTATTCAGTTTTACGACTGATAATCTTACTTTCTATACTTTGAGTTATACTTGGTGGGAGATGTCTTTAGTTTGTGGTCTTACTTTGTGGTATTTCCATTATGGTTTGGGAACCCTAATGAGTATTGTGTTACTCACCACTGCATGGGATTCTCCCTCATATATCGTGCCTTGTATAGGTAATAGACACTTGGACAGAGACCTTGGTGGTCTGGGACCAGGTGGTGCTTGATTAGATGGGATAGACGAGCATAATTCTATGGCTACAAGTATCCACACTTCATATACCCTTCAAGTAGGGCCTCAAGTAGATGTACTATGGAATTTCTACTTTTATTTTTGGTTTTAGTCTTGTATCTTGGCCCCATTGTACTTTTAGTTTGTATTTTACTCTTACTAGTTGTCTTAGTGACAGTTGTGGTTTAATTTGTGTTTACTTCCCACAGTTTGAGCTTTGTGCATTTGTACATGTTTGAATGAAATGACTTCTCTTTTTGGGATATTACTAATTGGTGTTAGTTTCCAACCCCTATCATATTCAAAGGTGAGCTTGTGGTAGTCACGACACAGTCCATGGGGGATAGGTCGTGACAAAGTGGTAGTAGAAGAGGATAGTTATACCTTAAGAAACCAGTGTCCATGAGTTTGTTTGGGGTAACAGTGTTAAGTGTGTGAGTTTGGATATTAGGCCAGGGAATCCAATGTTGGTACGGTAGTTGATGAATCCATACACCAGGACCCTGAACACTATTTTTCTACTCAGTACATGAAAACATTAGTTTCTGGGAAAATGATGGTATGTGCATCATATAGGAATGGGTTGGGTTTTACATGTCCCTATTGAGTTAGCAGACCAGGTATAATCTATTGATAGTGGAATATCTTGTTTTGTGTCTAGGTTCTTCCACATAGATAGCCAGTCAGGATTCCACTGTATGATCATGAGAATGATTTTTGGGGTGACAAGATATATATAGAGGTTCGTATCAGAGACAGCACCAACGGCTGGTGTACCAGCTATACCACCACCTGTGGAGTAGCGCACTTTACTCGTAGTACCAGCATATGAGAGGAGGTTCTGGAAGTGATCCTTATACGTTTATAGGTAGGTAGATGGAGGGGTTTAGATTACCTGATATTATGACAATGTGACTTTTACATAGACAAAGCTTGAGAACCTTTCTTGGAGAAGGTTCTCTTTCTATAAAAGAAAAGTGCTTTGTGTGACCAAGAGAATCTATAGCTTTGGCTTGATGATATGTCGGAAGCTGATTATCCATCAAGGTATACTGACATTTCCAGGTACTCAATGAATATGATATAACTCGTGCTTAATGGCTTGAACCTCTGAGTGAGATGTATTTTGGGACATCTGATCCAGAACTATTTCTCTATTCATTCCTACTTATGCTAGGGTTATATAGCGACCCAAAAATTCCATACATTAGCATTACATCATTTTAAAGATAAAAAATTTAATTTTATTACACATAGATGATTAAACAGTTTAGTGTCTTGGGAAAACTATGACCATATATAACAATTACAACATCGGGCATAAACATTTATTCAATTTCTTCTTCTCTAGCGTCTCACAGACACTTGACCTATCCTTAGTACATGTAGTCACCTGAGGATATATATAAAAATGGGTGAGATAGAAGACCATTGAGGGGGAATATAAGAACAATATATCATGGGTGAGCATAATCATAACGTAGGCAATGGATCATGAATATAAGGGGAAGCATAAATATAATACTTGAAATGTGGCAATACATAAAAATGAAACATCATGTCTTAACTGTTAAATACCACACATAATTGTGAACAAATCTAGAATCTTTTTCCCACATAATTTCACATTTAATCATGATATTCATCACTTTAACCAATTCATTGGAGTTCTATATAATTCCGGGCGCAACCATCACATTCAAACATTCATATTGTGCTATTTAATTTTGGGCACACCTGTCACATCACAACATTATCATTATCATGCCTTCCACATAGAAAATATATCAAAAATGAACATAACGAACCCATTTAATGGAATGGTTTTCATCTCACTGTAACTCATTCATAAACTTTGGGTTCCCAAAAGAAAGAGTGAATAACATACTTGATACAAGAACCATAAACCATGAATGAGAGGTGAAAGGCGAGTTCTTAAAAGAAGAGTTATTTTGGAAAACATTTTGATTATCATAAAATTCAGTAACAAACATGAATATACCAGAAAAGGTAACATAATTATGAAAAAATTATGTTCAAGTAGTTACCATACAAAATTTGGAGTGAAAGAGGGAGAACCTGAAGAATGAAAATTGGGTTCTAGATTTTCCCTTTACCTTATATCCAAACGCTTCATTCACTTTAATGTCCTATATAATGACATCATATTACTTAATTATAAATTCCATAACCTTTTATACATGAATAGGGGTCATTTTGGTTTCATTATGTTATTTTATGTGCCTTTTGATATGTTATAGAGTTCAAACACATTGCTCGGGAATGTTCATTTTTATGGTTTTGTTGAGTGTTTCACATATATTCATGAATTGAAGTTCATGTAGAACATGTTTAAACATCCAGAACATATATTCCTTCTTACTAATGATATTCCAGAATTTAAAATGATCTTATTGTTAATTAAATTTTATTCCATGTGGATGAATCATTAGATAAAAATTAAGTGATGATTGTTTGAGTAAATTTGGGCGGTTTTTTGACCACAACAAACTTGTTTTGATTAATCATTTAGTAATATGTACATAAGTTAGTGCCAGAACTTCTAATAGGACTTAATAAATCTAAAATATTCTGGTTCAACCATAAATATGGTTTAATTTCAAGATCTGAAGGTAGAAATGAAAAAAGAAAACATGTCATTCTTGAAGGTGATAGATTAATACGTCACAAACAACGTTTTATTTTATAAAATAAAAGGAAGAGGATAAAGGGTTGGATGATATAATATCTCATTAGTATCATAGAATTATAGTATATGTATAATAATATAGTTAACAAACCATTTGGAAAAATATAGGTTGGGATAGAATAAGAAAAGAACTTGAAATGAATTTAAAGGAAAAGAAGAAGAGAAATTACCTCTTGAATCCTCTTCTAGAGATCCTCCTTAAGGGGCATAAGCTTGGAATTTTGATGATACTTGAAGCTCTTGGACGTGGGGAAGGGGTTAGGGAAGTCCTTGGGTATATTTTAGACAAGTCTCGAAGCTTGAGAGGTGTGAGGGAATGAGCTAGTGAAGGGTGGTATTTATAGTGGAGGGGAGAGGGGTTTTCTTAATATAAAATTCATTGATTTATTATTTCCCCCCAAGACAAGGAATAGAGATTCTTCCGTGAAAAATAATAGTAATTTTATAATTTAATCCTGAACCATGTGGGATTACATCTATATAAAATCACACATGACTCTATAATTAGCTTATTTAGCTTATTTTTTTTGTAAATTATGGTATTTCACTATTCAGCAAAAATTCAACTATTTTTGAAAAATACAAAAATTTCACACCAACAATTTTTCAAAGTGTAGAATACAAAAATGAATTCCATTTTTCAAATATAATTTTCTAAATATTACTAATTTAATATTTTATTAAAATCATAATTTACTTGCAAAATACCATTTTTCAAATTAAAACTGATTTTATAATGCTTTCAAAAATTATTTAGAGTCTTATAAAATTATCTAAAAACTATAAGACATAGATTTTTTACTTTATGAACACATTTTATGAAAATAAATTTTATTTTAGATTAATTAGTTAATTATAATTAATTATTTATGACTTAAAAAAATAACAAAATTTTTACTATGGTAAAATTTTCACTTTCTAAGATGCCTATATTTTATTTAATTATTCATGGGTAAGGTTACTATTATTTTGAAAAATTTACTATTTATCAGGGTTGTAGTACTATTCATAAGGGTAATTTTATATTCATAAGGGTATGTTACTATTCATCAAAAATTATTTTTATTAAATTAGACTCCAAAAATCATCTTGAACACAATCGTGTATGTTGGATTTTCAAAATTCAAAAAATAGAAGTAAAAAAAAATGTTTAGTGGTCATATAATATTTTTTATATTTATATTTCATTGTGATTCCTAATTTTATTATACTGTAAGGAATAATTATAATAAGGGAATTCCATTGATAAAACATTGGGTTGTTATAGTGCTAGAGAGATTCTTTTTGGTTGAAAGTCCTTTGGCTGGGCAGAAACAGCCAGTGGATGTCAGCAGTGGGAAATTAGAAAGCCAACGTCAATCACAAAGACTTGGATGTGTGATAAATTACAAGATTAGGTCTCAAGATGTGTAATCTACATCTCAAGGCTCATATGGTGAGTCCAGTTGTCCTGGAAAGAGGTAATGATTTTCTAATGATAGAAGGGGACCTCTCGCTAGAGATTGTCAAGCTCTTTGTACTTATAATGAAACTGTGGAAGGGACAATGAGGTAGAGACAGTGATGGGAATAGATTAATCTTTAGGGTGAAAATTTTAGCCCCTTCATTTTGAGGTATGTATCCTTTTTTATGCCTTTTTATGTGTTTAACGTTCATGAAATGATTTGGGAAGAGGTTGGGAGAGTTTGGAATGATTTTGAATAAGATTAGAGGCTTTTCATAGGGAGAACGATTTGAGCACGGTTAGGGGAAGCCATGCAGATTCTCCAGGAAACTATGAAAGGGGAGATAGTAGCATTCACAGGGTTTTCCAAACCATGCGAGGCAACTGTGTAGACCCCCATCTCTCATGGCAGTGTATTGTGCATGGTTAGCATACAGTTTTCCAAATCATCAGGGTTAACCATGGGGCCACTTAAAAATAGGGGTTTAAAATCCAATCTCCCTCTATATTGACCTATCTCACTCCAATTCCCCTCCCACTTGAGCCTCACTAGTGATTTTGGGTTATCAGTGTCTCGATGTTGCCTTCCACATGTTTTGGATTTCATTTGAAGAGGTTTCTTGGTGGATTGAAGGTGGTTTCTTCTGTGTAAATCTCTCATCTAGGCTTCTTTTGGTTTCTCTCTAGATATACTCTTCCCTCATTCTTGGTTTTCTAGATCTACATCTGTTTCATGTAGATCTAGTGTTGTGGTTGCCTTAGATGTTGATTTTATGTATTTTTTATGTTAGAGAAGGGGATCTAGATCGGTTTCGGTGGTGCGTTCTCTAGATTTATGTTCGGTTTCTTGTGGGATGAATTATCCAGAACCCTAAAGGTAGTTGTCTTCTCTCTAAACTCAACATGGTTAGAAATAGTGGTTTTGGTTACAAATAATTTGGTTTTTTTGAAATTAATTTTTTTTGATGTGTGAAATTGGTTGGAAATTCGTGGTAATGTTTTGGTAATTTTTGGGGAAAAGGGGTGTTGTGGTGAAATTCTCTTGTTGTGGATTTTAAAATGTATATTTTAAAATGGGTTTTTGTGATATATTTGTGGAAATGGTTGATGAAAACAGTTTTCAATAAAGATGTTTTTTAATGAATTATTTTTTGGGATGAAAAACGATGTAAATTGTGATTTCAATAAATGTGTGATTTATTAAAGTGAATTGACATGTGATGGAAGTGATTATTTGCATATTGTGTAGCCTTAGTGGGGTATATGCTTGGTTATGGATTTTTGGAATGTTGTGTGGAAGTGTTTGGGAAGTACCACTATAATATGGCGATGGATAGTGGAAAGAAGGAACACCATCAAAGGATAAGTTGGCGAGAAGTACCACTATTAGGAATGGGTGAACGGATTGGAAATAAGCACCACCATTTTGGTTTCCTTGTTGTGCATTGATTTTAAAGATGGAAATTGTTGTGCTAATGTGTAGATAATGAAATGGAATGTGGCATGTTTGTTTGGTTTTCCCTTAGTTGTTTGTTTTGGGTGAGGTGGCTTGGTAAGGGTGTGTTTGGCTTATGGTAATGGTTTCAGTTGTGATTATTTTATATAAACAACTTTATATAAATGTGCTAACATTTTTATCCTAGTAGCATGTGTAGGTAACTCATTTGGGGAAAACCTACTAAGTATTATTACTCACCCCTTGCTTTCGAACTTTGGTGCTTTTAGAGATGTTTTATTCTGAGACATAGGTAAAGGAAAGGCATATCACTACTAGTGGTTTGTGGTGATGCTTGGGAGATGTGGTGGTGTTTGGAGAATGGAGCTCGGTGTGGAGCCAGAGAGGGTGTCTTGGTTTATTTTGGATATCTTGTTTTGTCTTTTTCATAGTACTCTGATATTGATTTGGTGTATTGGTTTGTGGGTTGGATTGTGGAATAGTGTAGTTCTTTTTTGGTAATATATGAGTTTGTTGTTTTTTAGACATGAATCATGTAGTTTGTTGATAGTGGATAATTTTGTGGGTTGGTTTTGTCTCAAGGAAAAATAATTCCCCATTTTATTCTTGAATCCCTCAACATTTATTTCCATCCTTTGGCACCTTGGTAATGTCACTTAAGGCCAAGTATCATTCCCCCTCCCTCTCAAGCCAATGGGATGGGGCGGGATGTTACATGTGGTATCAGTTTGTTCACTCTTTATCTTTAAAGTTATATCATTTGGTTGATCCTTGGTGTTGATCATTGGTCTTGGTGTTGACATTCATTCATGGTTTATTTCTTGAGTCTGGATGGAAGAAAATTGTAGGATTGTCAGAACATGGAATGTATAGCATAAAAGGACGTAGATAGCCCTTTTATGTTGAACTTCATGTTACCGGGGAGTTGGGTATATAACTCATTAGAGACACTTATAGACATTGGATATCTCATTGTCATGGGTGTAGCTAATGAGATGAGCATGGTATACAAGGTTGAAATGACTTCCCACTAGTATGCATATTTCATTGTTGTATAATGAATTATGGTGAGATATAAATGTGTTGATTTTGAAAATATTTATTGGGTTTTAAAATGGAAGTATTTGAAATATGGAAACTATTAGTATTTTGAAAATGATTTTATTTTCAAAACCTGGTGGATTTTTGAAAATATGGCAATATGGGAAGGTGAAATTGTGGAAAGCCTAGTTGTGATAGTTATAGTGTAATTGAATGGGAATTTTTGAATCGTATTTTTATAAAATAAAATGAATTATTATTGTTTTGTGTTGATAAAAATTGCACTGGGTAGGAGTCGAAGAGACTAACCAGAGGAGGGCGCTGAAAATGTCGTTGCACCTGAGCCCCAGGTGAACCAACAACTAGTGCCGAGTATAGTGAATGCTTTCCAAGCAGTAGGAAGTGCGAATAAAGAAGACGAACCAAGGCATGTGGATCATGCGGTTTTGTGTCAAAGTCAGAATCCACCCATCTTTCGGGGTGATTCAGAGACGAAAAGGGTATAAGCACAATTGAATAGAATGAACAAGATCTTTGAATTCCTGGTAACATTGGTAGAGTTGAAAGTGAATTTGGGAATTTATATGTTGGAATATCTTGCCCTTTAGTGATGGGAGTTGGTAGTCCAAGCTAGAATGGACCAAGGTATGACATGGGACGGATTTGAGGAATTGCTTAAATACTATTCTACCCACATTCATTTAGAATTCAGTACACAAAAAATTTATTATTTTTTAATTAGGAGAACCTTTTGGTAATGGAGTATGCATCTAAGTTTATGAACTTAGTGATGTTTGCACCCGAGGTGGCGAGTAGTACATTGTTCAAAGCTCGTATCTTCGAAGATGGTTTGAGGAAGGAAATTTAGTCCAAGAAAGCAGTGTTGTGTATAGATGATTATATAGATAAGGTCAATAGAGCCTCCGTGGATGAGCGGAGGAAGTGTATTAGTACCTGTGGGGAATAGTGGGAACTTAAACATTGGGTTCAAGTGGAAGAGGGACACTTATTTCTATTGTTGGAGTATGAATCAGGATCTAACTAAAGGATCAATGAATATTATTCCAAATCCTCAGTGTAAGATGAGATGTTTTCAAAGTGGTTCTATGAGCCACATCAAGAGGGATTTTACGAATCAACCTCGATCAAGTCATCAATGTAAGAAGATTGGTCATCTGTAGAGTTATTGTCAGAATGATCCAGGGTTGGGTGTCCATGAAACTCCTTAGGGGTAACAGGTGTCTTATACCTTGACAGGACAGGTGCAACAGCATACACCTCGGCAGCAGAGTAAAGTGGGTAATGGTGATTCTCGTAATACCATGACACCTCTACATGGAAATAAAGAGAAGATCGTGGAATGAAAACCGTAGTTTGGAGATGAGAAGGTTGTGGTGGATAATCAGTCGGGTCCATCCATGGTGTGAGGTATGGTTCTTTTAAATTCCATATTGATACAAGTGTTGTTTTATATAGGTGTTTCCCATTCTTTTATTGCTTATCACATCATTGATTTGCTGGGTTTAATGGTAGAAATGATTCCTATGATTCTCAAACATCAAACTCCTCTAGGTGAAAAAAGAGTGTCAAGACTTTTTGTGTAGATCATGTTGTGTAGTGCTGGATGAGGTTGAGTTAATGTGGGACTTCTTAGTGATTTAGATGGATATGTACAATATAATCCTGGGGATTGATTGGTTGATAATGTTTAGGCCCACATTAACTGGTATGCATGAATGGTTAGTTTTGTGATGGAGGATGGCGTTAGACATCTCTTTAGAGAATAGAAGAATGAGAAGCAAGGTGAAACATGATTGTTGGATCCAGTGCTTGGCATGATATCATACCAGTTAACATCTTTTTCATTGGTCGTAGGGGAAGGTATTGAGTATAGTGTTCTTCTAGTAGTCATGGATCAGTTTAAAGGTGTTTTTCTCAAACAATTATCAGGGTTACCACCAGTTATAGAAGTGGAGTTTATGATTGATCTCCTTCCAAGGACCAATACAATCTCACTTCCATATTATCATATGGCACCAGTAGAATTACATGAACTAAAAGTGTGGTTGGAAGAGTTAGAGAACAAAGGGTTCATCTGGCCTAGTACATCTTCATGGGCATGGCCGGTGTCTTTTGTTAAGAAGGTGGATGGAACATTGTGGTTATAAATCCACAATAATAGACTAAATCAAGTTATGATGAAGAATATATATCCACTTCCACACATTGATGATTTTTTTTAATAGTTGAGGGGTTCTCAGTGGTTCTCCAATATTGACATACAATTGGGGTATTATCAATTGCGGGTGTGGATGGAGGATATTCGAAAAACAACATTCAGATGTAGATATTCCCATTACTAGAATGTGGTTATTCCATTTGGTCTAAAAAAATCACTAGTGGTGTTCATGGAATTGATGAATCCGATATTTCAGAGATATATGGATTCTTTTGTGGTGGTATATGTTGATGATATACAGTTGTATTCGAGGACAAGGGTAGAGCAAGAGGAGCACTTCGTGTTCATGTTCGGGATCTTGAGGGATCATCAATTCTATGCCAAATTGTCAATGTGTGACTTTTGGATAGAGGAGTTTCATTTCCTTGGCCATGTTATTTCTGGGAGGGGTGTTTCTATTGATCCAGAAATGATAGAGGTTTTTATCTCCTGGAAACCACCGAAGAACATTTTTGAGATACAGAGATTCCATGGTCTAGCTGGCTATTATCAACATTTTATTTGTGATTTTTCAAGATTATCTTCACTGCTGATAGATTTGACAAGGAATAACATCCCATTTAAATTGGATGGGTAGTGTCATAAATGTTTGGAAGATCTAAAGGATCTCCTTACATCAGCACCAATATTGTTTTTTCCAAAACTAGGGAAAGGGTACTTGGTGTATTGTGAGGAATCGAGATCATGGTTAGGGTGTGTTCTCATGCAAGGGGGTAATGTGGTTGCATATGGCTCATAACAGTTGAGGTTTCATGAAAATAACTACCCAATAAATTATTCTGAGTTTGCGGTAGTGGTTCATGCTTTAAAATGTGGTGTCATTATCTCCTCATTGAGAAATTTACAGTGTTTACCAACTATAAGAGCTAAAAGAATATCTTCTCACAAAGATATTTGAAAATGGGGTAAAGGAGATGGATAGGATATCTCTAGATGTTTTATTTTGACCTAACGTACACACTGGGTAAGGGAAATTCAGTGGAGGATGCATTAAGTAAGAAATCATATGCTCAAGTAGTGAAGCAGTTATTAAGTCAGTGGTAGTTAATATCGGTCATAACTGAAATGCGGTTGGAATGTGAGGACCTTAGTGAAAGAGTGGACTTTTTCTAGTTTTGTTAGTTCCTGACTTTCCTGGTTTGGTTAAAGAGGAACATTTATCTGATTCTGAATGTGTGGAGATGAGGTCAAAACTAAATGGCGGGGAGACCATTGAGAATTGGGAATTGAATGGGAATTCAGTCCTGTGTTTTCAGAATCGAATAGTGGTACCATTGGCGTGTTGAAAGGAACTTATCATGTCTTATCATAATTCGAGGTGGGTTCTCCATCCGAGAATTTAGACGATGTATAAGGTGTTAAAAGCACGGGTTTTTTGGGCTGGTATGAAAAGGGATGTGGCCAGGTTTGTCTTGAGATGCATGACTTGTTAGCAGGTCAAGGCAGAGCATTAGTGGACAGTAGGCATGTTGTAGTCCTTACCTATCCCAGTGTATAAATTGGAGCATATAGTAATGCATTTTGTGATAGGTCTCCTAAGAATGTTCAGGAATCACTATTCCATATGGGTGATAGTGGATCACCTCACAAAGTCAGCCTATTTTATCTCAATTTATGAATCTCATATAGTAGAGGATCTATCCAAAATCATTATTTGGGAGTTGGTTAAGAGGCATGGTGTTCCAGTTTCAATTGTATCAGATAGAGATCTGAGTTTTACATCTTGTTTTTGGAAATCGTTGCCGCAATCCATTGGGACATAGTTGATTATGATCATGGAATATCATCCTCATAATGATGGGAAATTTGTTAGTATGATACAAACCTTGGAGGATATTTTAAGGGCTTGTGTGATGGATTTTTCTAGTTTATGGGAGGCAAAATTACCGTTGGTGGAGTTCTCCTATAGTAACAGTTATCAAGATTCAATAGATATAGCTCAGTTTGAGGCTTTTATGGGGGTTCTTGTCGTTCTCCACTATGTTGGGTGGAAACGGGTGAGACTTTTCTGATCGGACCAGGCCTTTTCCAAGAAACTACAGAAAAAATCATGTTGGTTAGGAAGAGGATGAAGACGAATCAAAGTTGTAAGAAATAAAATTCATACCATCTTCGATGACCATTGTCATTTGAGGTGGGTGATCATGTGTTTTTGAGAATCTCTCCTAGGTTGGTACATCGTCGGCCTGGGAAGTAGGGTAAGTTATCTCTGAGGTATATTGGGACTTTTGAGATACTTGAGATAATTTTAGAGTTGTATAATTTTTTGGCTTTTCCACCATGATTTAGTGTGGTGCACAATGTGTTTCATGTGTTGCAGTTGAAAATGTATCAGTCGGATCGTGACCATGTGATTCGTTGGGATCATTTTAAGCTAGAACCAGATGCTTCATTGATGCATGTGCCAGTGCAGATTATGGATAGGAATGATAATGTCTTTTGTGGTAAAAGTATATGTTTATTTTGTATTTCGTGGTATCATGGTCAGATTCAAGAGGAGACTTGGGAGCGGGAGAAAGAGATGGCCGAGAAATGGCACGAGATCTTTCGGCAAAGCATTGGTTCCATACATTCAAAGGACAGAAAGTCCAATGGTGGGGGGAATTTAGCACCCCTAGATCGATTTATTTAGATTTTATGCCTTTTTACATTTTTAAAGTTCATGAAATGAGTTTGAATAGGTTGGGAGAGTTTGTATGGACTTTGAATAAGTTTGGAGGCTTTTCTTAGGGAGAATGGTTTGAGCACGGTTAGGGGAAACTGTGCGGATTCTCGAGGAAACCATGCTGGGGGAGATAGTAGCCTTTGCATGCCCTGCGCTTGGTTTTTCAAACCATGCAAGGTAACCATGAGGACCCCCTCTCTTGAGGCAGTGGCTTGCGCACGGTTAGCACACAGTTTTCCAAACCGTGTGGTCTAACCATGCTTCCATTTATAAATAGGGTTTTTAAATTCGAGCACCCTCAGACTTGACCTATTTCCCTCCAATTCATCTCCCACTCAAGTTTCAATCAGGATTTTCAGTTCTCATGGGACGGAGGTTCTCTATCACAGGTTTTGGGAGAGATTTTAAGAGGTTTATTGGTTTATTAATGGTGTCTTCTTCTGGATAAGTCTCTCCACTTGGCTTATTTTGGGTTTTCTATAGATATACTCTTCCCTCTTTCTTCGTTTTCTAGATATACATTTGTTTCATGTAGATATAGGGTTTTGGTTTCCTTGGGTGTTTATTTTATGTCTTGTGGATTTTAGGGAAGTGGATTTAGATCGGTTTCAGTGATGTGTTGGCCAGATTTGAGGTGTGGTTGCTTGTGGGTCGAATTCGATGGAACACTAAAGATATGTGGGTTCTCTCTCAACTCCACTAGGTTATAACTAGTGGTTGTTGGTTACAATTAATTTGGTTTTCTTAATATTAATTTTTTTTTATTTTCTAAATTGGTTTGAAATTCTTTGGTAATGTTTTGGGGGTTTTTTGGAAAAAATGGGTGTTGTTGTCAAATGCTCTTGTTGTGAATTTTAAAATGGAGATTTTAAAATGGGTTGTTGGGATTGATTTGTGGAAATGGTTTATGAGAATGGTTTTTAAAAAAATATTTTGTTTTATTGAAATTTTTTTCATGAAAAATGATGTAAATGGTGATTTAAATAAATGAGTGATTTATTGAATTCAATTGACATGTGATGGAAGCAATTATTTACATGTTGTGTAGCCTTGGGAGTATATTATTGGTTATGGTTTGTTGTAATGTTGAATGGAAGTGGGTGGGAAGTACCACTATAATAAGGGGTTTGATAGTGGATGGATGGACCACTATCAAAAGATAAGTGGGTGGGAAGTACCACTTGAAGAGGTTTCTTGGTGGATTGAAGGTAGTTTCTTCAGGGTAAGTCTCTCCTCTTGGATTCTTTTGGTTTCTCTCTAGATCTATACTTCCCTCTTTCTGGTATTTCTATATATACATCCCATTAATTTAGATTTAGGGTTTTGGTTCCCTTGGTTGTTGATTTTAAGGCTTGTGGATGTCAGGGAAGTGGATCTAGAGAGGTTTCAGTGGTGCGTTCACTGGATTTGAGGTGCGGTTTCATGTGGGTCAAATTCACCGGAATCCTAAAGGTTGGCTGATTCTCTCTTGACTCATCTTGGTTAGAACTAGTGGTTTCTGGTTATAATTATTTTTTTTCTCAAAAGTAATTGTGTTTTGATGTGAGAAATTGGTTACAAATTCTTTGGTAATGTTTTGAGGATTTTTAGGGAAAGGGGGTGTTGTGGTGAAATTCTATTATTGTGGATTTTAAAATGAATATTTTAAAATGGGTTGCTGGGTTTGATTTTTGGAAATGTTTGAAGGAAATGGGATTTAATAAATATTTTATTTTATTGAAATATTGTTTGTCATGAAAAACTATGTAAATGGTGATTTCAATAAATGTGTGATTTATTGAAGTGAATTGACATGTGATGGAAGTGATTATTTTCATGTTGTGTAGACTTGGTGGGGTATATGCTTGGTTATGTCTTGTTGTAATGTTGTGTGGATGTGGGTGGGAAGTACTACTATAATTAGGGGATGGATAGTGGATGTAAGGACCACCATAAAAGGAAAAGTGGGTGGGAAGTACCACTTGTAGGAATGGGTGAACGGGTTGGAAAGAATCACCATAGTGTTGGATTCTTTTTTTGCATTTCTTTGAAAGATGGAAATTGTGGTCCTAATGTTTAAATGATAAAATGGATTGTGGCATGTTTTTTTGGTTTTACCTTAGTTTCTTGGTTTGGGGGAGGTGGCTTGGTAAGGGTGTGTTTTTCTTATGGTAATGGTTGTCGTTGTGGTTATTTTATATAAACTACTTTATATAAATGTGATAACAGTTTTATCCTAGTGGAGTGTTTATATAATTAATTTGGGGAAAACATAATAAATATTACTACTCGCCCCCTGCTTATGCACTTTGGTGCTTTTTCAGATGTCGTATTTCAGGACTTAGGTATAGGCATGGAATCTCATTGCTAATGGTTCATGGTGATGCTTGGGAGATGTGGTGGTGTTTGGAGCATGGAACTTGGTGTGGAGTTGTGGAATGTGTCTTGGTTTATTTTGGGTCTCTTGTTTAGTATTCTATAGAGTGCTCTGATATTGAGTTGGTTGTATTGGTTTGTGGGTTGATTTGTGGAATAGTGTGGTTCTATTTTGGTAATGTATGAGTTGGTTGTTGTGTTGACATGAATCATGTAGTTTGTTGATAGTGGATCATTTGGTTGGTTGGTTTTTTCTTAAAGAAAAATCGTTCCCCAGTTTATTCTCTAAGCCCTCAGCATTTATTTCTAGGCTTTGGTGCCTTGGGAACATTGCTTAAGTCCATGTAGCATTCCCCCACCCTCTCAAGCCAATGGGATGGGGCAGGATGTAACAACAGATATGGAAGAGGAGCTAGAAGAGTAGTAGAAGGTGGTATACATTTCGACATTTTATAACCAACACCTTAATGTGGTCCACACTAGGTTCAGGGATCTGGATGACAGGGGAAGGGGTAGCTGTAGGTGGCCGTGAATTATGACCCAAGGGAACCAGGAATGATTCAATGTATAGTCTATGTCTACTCTTAGATATCGTATTAATAGATATATGTTCTAATAATTCCTTCATGTCACGAATCTTGTTTAGGGCCTATATTTTCTTGTTAAACCATTTACTTTACCCTTACATCTGGAGATACCTATGGGAGGAGGCTTTATAATCACACTTATACTGACAATGTGATCTAACCCATGATATGAGTGTTTCGGTTGGAACCTATTGGTGACAGCACTGAACCCTTACGATGTTAGTATGGGTATGGACTGGTCATCCACAGTTCATGTTCAGATTGACTATTTTAGTAAAAAGGATGTGGTATGTTTGTAGTGTTTGAATGTGGTTTTCCTTGGTCGGTGAAAAAGGAAACCCACGCATCATGGGATAAACTCATGCATAGAATTGTGCAGCCGATCACACTTTATTTTCCTATCCTTAATGAAGTGGAAGTGGATGTTTTGAGTTTTCAGTTCCCAGTAGTAGTGGTAGAGTATGGGGATGTATTTCAAGAAGAATTTTCTCATATTACCTCCCCAAGGGGAGATGGAATTATGCATCATTATACACCCTGATATGGTACTAATATCAGCACCATCGTATCCAATGGCTTTGGTAGAGATTTTAGCAACTGATGCAGATCTTGAAGAGTACTCCTATCTTCAGGATTCTAGATGAGGGCACTGACTATGTGGTGTTCTATGATGCATCAGGAACTGGGATTTGTCATATCCTAATGTATGGGAAAGTAGTGATTAATTATTTCTCATGAAAATTGAGACCACATTAGGAGAACTATGTGGATCATGACCTTGATTTGGTAGTGGTAGTGTTCGCAATGAACATGTGGAGACACTACCTTATGGTAGAACAATTCATCATCTACTCAGACCACAACAGTCTCAAATATATATTTTCTCCTAAGGATCTGAATTTGAGATAGCGATGTTGGATAGAGTTCCTCCAGCACTATGACTTTGAGATAGTCTATACTTCTACGAAGTGGAACTTGGTGGAAGATACTCTCAGTGTGATATCGAGTTCACAGCTACTGAATGAGGCCTTAGAGAAATTGGCCTCACTTTAAATATCCTCCGTGGATAGAGAGGACACAACTTTTCTTTATTCGATGGTACTTTCCCCTCAACTCCTAAGGTAATTTAGGGAGGCGCAACTCGTGGATGTCAGCTGTGAGACTACATGTGCCGAAATTTCCCTGGGGAATTCCCCTAATGTATATTTGAAAGGTACGGAACACTTCATACATTTCAAATGAAACACCATAGTACTAATGGAGTTGCGGGAGGAGGTTGAGGGAGTTCTATACTTCCCCTTTAGTGGTACATCCAGCCATGGGAAAGATGTACCAGGACCTCTAATGTTAGTACTGGTGTTCGGGGATGAAGAAGGTGGTGACAAAGTTTGTCTCGAGATACATCACTTATCATCAAGTGAAAGATGAGCACCATGTTATAGTAGGTTTGACACAACCCCTAGAGGAAACGAATTTGAAGTGGGAGAGGATATAGATGGACTTTGTGATAGTCTTACTATGTA